>CM077166.1:94306051-94906051 GCA_039583875.1 Platanthera guangdongensis
GGGCTGCCGGTCTGAGCAGGGTTCCGAGAAGGTTTCTGGGACTGCCGAAGCGGAGTTCGGCGAGCTGGGGTTCTGGCAGACTGGCGAGTTCGCTGGGTCCGCTGCGGCCTGAGGAGCAAGCCGCTGCCAGCGAGCAGAGCTTGGCTGATTGTGTCAAGACGCTGGTCGGTTCTGCCGGCGAGACTGCTCGGCATCAAGGCGAGCTTGTTCTATGCGTCCCAAAGGGAGTCCTCTGAATAACTAGAGCGATCTGAAGAGCGTGCTCTGCGGTCTGACATCTTTCGTCCGCTGATTTCAAAACACTACTCGGATCTGAAGGCCGCGTTTTAACTGTTGATGCACGAAAACACAAGGGGGTCGAGCACAACCAGCTAACTGTTCGAACACAGGGGAATAGGGAGACTGCGAGTAGTGATCTACTAAGCGGATGAAGCTGGAAGAAGAGCAGGGCCGTGAACCACGGCAACAAACAGACTTCGCCCGTCGGCGGCCTGAATGCCTCTCTTGCGACGGCTTTCCCTTGATTGAAGAAGGATCTAGTTACAAGTGAAAGGAAAGACTGAGGGAAGCAGAGCAGGGGGAGTCCGCAAGGCACAGGTTTCGAGTCCGCAGCCTTAACAAGTAGGCTCCAGGGTCCGAGTCAGCGTGCCTTGAGTGCACCACCTCCCCCTTTTATAGGATAGGTGGCCTGCCCAAACGCGCATGGCTAAAATAACCGCTGCCCGAGTACAGGAGAACGGTAACACCCCCTATCCGTCGCATAGCATATAGCAGTAGGTCCGGGCCGGGGCCGACGCGCCATATACCACAGACAGACCGGGTGGTTACGTTATGGAACCATCCAACCAATCTCAACGTCCTACACAGAGCATTCTAGCAAGCAATTTATAAAGTTGCAAAACAAGAACCCCAGCACAAGCATGAATGTCCACTAGCAGATAATAGGAATGTTATTACAAAATACTCAAAGTCGGCCTTAAGGCCTTACAAAATGTTTCACTTGTCTTTTACATGATTTCCAAACCTCGGCACGCAGGCCGGCCATACTGAACAAAACATAAAACATTTCCATTCGGGCCTTCGAGGGCCAGCTTCGCAAAATGGGCCTTTAGCCCGCTATTGACCCCGCTTGGTCCAGCTGCACCTGCAAGCAAACAAACCACCGCACGGTGGCAAACAAAGCAACGGTCAGCAATGCTGACCAAATTATAACGATCCCGCCCCCAACTCGGGGCGGCGATGCTCCTTCCCTGCATTTCATTAGCACAAGCGAGCAATGCATATAATCATAGCCATTTCATCACAGACGTTTGGCTCGTACGGCCACACGCCCCGTGCACTCAGGGCACATTCTCGGTGAACCGGTCGATGTTACGTCAATAAAGCCATGAACATTCCGGACTCACCACCGCCTCTTGGACGGCCATTCCTATGAGCAATTTGTCTTCATGGTATTGGTCACGTCAATTTAAGCCATGGACCACCGAGAGACCCCCATTTATGCCAACGGCGAGTCCCATGTAACCTTAGGTCGCTCTAACCGAACGACCACATAAAGCGGGTACGGCTCCATCTAACCCGTGCTCACATCGCAACGACAATTTAAGCCATATGCGCGGGTCAAACTTTCACCGAGTCCCATTCTACCGCAAGTCACATACCTCGTTATGTTCAAGTTGGCTTCCAAGCCCACCAAGTTGGCAAGACCTCGTGTCCGCCCAGTTTTCCGGGTGCACCTTTGGGTTAGTCCCCAAGGCTCCCTGCTGCAATCTACCGCGTAGAAAACCCGAAAACACCAAATAGCACGGAGTCTTCTCCGGCCTTATGCAATGCAACATCACCGATCCGGACTAACACATGTCCGGGTAGGCTTCAACCAAAATGCCTATGTCCGTTCTCGCATACGGACGCTAAACAACGGGGACTTTACATATCTACCCGAAGGAACGCCTCCAACTCTTCGCAAACTCGCGAGAGGGGCTTCCTATGCTAAGAAAGAGAGCTATCATGCTCAAAAGTGAGGATCGTTACCCTTGCGTTCCTCTTCGGCGCCATCGAAAAGTAATCGGATGGAATTGACCGCACTAGCGTTGCCTCCGGGATCCGGAGTCGGCTTGCGATTCGGAGCTCCGAAGCTCCTCCAATGGCGGATCTAGCTCCTCTTCTTCTTGCCTTAGCTTTTCTTTCTCCAAGGGTTTGGAGAGAGATCAAGTGGAAAAAGTGAGGGTTTTCTAAGTCAAAACCCGGGTATATCCCTTCAGGAACAACCCCCAGCCATTGGATCTCAGTCAAAGAAATGAACGGCTTTCGATTCGGGACTGAAATGCCCAATCTGGACCGAACACGGCCTGGCACACGCCCGTGTCCAGGGCCGTGTGCCTCATTCGCCGTCAAAATCGAATCACCTGGAACCTCACACGGGCATCGAACACGCCCGTGTTCGATCTGACACGCCCGTGTTCCAACTGACACGGCCGTGTATCTGGCCGTGTACCCCATCAATTTCTCTCCGTTTCCAACCCGAGCGCTGACACGGGTTTCGGACACGCCCGTGTCCTTGCCCGTGTCACCTTGACACGCCTGGGCTCCAGGCCGTGTACAAGGTCTCGGCACTTCACGGCTAAGTGTCGACACGGGTCGACACGCCTGCGACACGCCTGTGTCGCAGGCCGTGTGCCATGTCTCGACACACTGTCGACACCAAAGTGTCGACTTCGCGGGACGAGTGTCGACACGGGTTGACACGCCCTGCGACACGCCCGTGTCGCAGGCCGTGTGCCGTGTCTCGACACAACGTCGAAGCACTGTGTCGACTTCACGGCTAAGTGTCGACACGGGTCGACACGCCCTGCGACACGCCCGTGTCGCAGGCCGTGTGCCCAGTCTCGACACAATGTCGAGACCAAAGTGTCGACTTCACGCCTTAGTGTCGACACAGGCTTGACACGCCCTGGGACACGCCCGTGTCCCAGGCCGTGTGCCTGCAACCAGAACTCAAACTGGCCCAAATTATTCCCCTTTTGCTCCTTTGAGTTTCGGGGCGTTACAACTCTACCCCTCTTAAAAGAATTTCGCCCACGAAATTACATAAAGGGAAAAAACATGTACAAAACTAAATTTGTACCTGAGCGGAACAACTCCGGATATTCGTCAAGCATCGTCTGCTCTCGCTCCAAGAGAGCTCCTCACGACCGCAATTGTCCCACCGGACTTTGACCATCCTGATCTCTTTATTGCGTAGCCGCTTGACCTCCGAGTCCTCAATCCGCACGGGCTTGACTTTTGTCGTTAGCCCACTATCCACCGGCACTTGATTGGCCGCGATCACTTGCGTAGGCTCTTGCACCGCCTTCCGAAGCACCGAAATATGGAATACATCATGTAAACCACTTAGCTCCACTGAAAGCTTCAGCCGATAGGCCGCTTCTCCTACTCGCTCCAGAACCTCGAACGGTCCAAGGTACCTCGGGCTTAGCTTTTTCAACCGTCGCAACCCGCGAGACACCCTTGAACGGCTTGATCTTCAAGTATACATAATCGCCCACAGCGAACTCCACGTTCCTGTGCTTGGCATTATAGTACTTTGCTTGCCGGTCCTGAGCGATAAGCAACCTCTCCCGAATGGTTCTTACCAAGGAAGTAGCATCCTCCACTTCCGATCGCTTATACAACTTTGACTCGCCCGTTTCTAACCAAGACAACGGCGTGCGACATCTTCTACCATATAGGGCCTCGAAAGGCGCCATCTGAATACTTGCTTGGTAGCTGTTGTTGTATGCGAACTCCACCAAATAAAGGTGGTCCTCCCATTGCTTTCCAAGTCCAAGACACACATGCGAAGCATGTCTTCCATCGTTCTATTGACCCTCTCGGTCTGCCCATCCGTTTGCGGATGGAAGGCTGTGCTAAACTTCAGCTTTGTTCCCAACATTTGCTGCACCAGCCTCCAATCATTGGACGTGAACCGCCCATCTCGGTCACTCACGATGCTGCGGGGCACACCATGAAGCCGCACTATGTTATCCACATAAAGCTTCGCCAGCTTCTCCACCGGATCATCCTTCCTATGCGGAATAAAATGCGACACCTTTGTTAATCGATCGACCACCACCCAAATGGCGTCGTTCCCCTTTTGCGACCTTGGCAAACCATGCACAAAGTCCATAGAGATGTCGTCGAATTTCCACTCCGGAATAGGCAAGGACTTAAGAAATCCTCCGGCTTTTGGCACTCCGCCTTTACCAAGGCGCAGGTTTGGCACTTCGCTACATATAGCGCCACATCCTTTTTCAAACCCGGCCACCAAAATAGTTTCTTGACATCGCGGTACATCTTCGTGCTCCCCGGGTGAATCGAGTACTTGGTATGGTGCGCCTCGTACAACAACTCCACCCGTAAATTGCCCACACTTGGGACGCACAAACGACCGTCCTTCCACAGCAATCCGTCCTCCACAACGAATTGGGAATTTGACCCATCCAGAGCCTCTATCATGAACTGCTTCATATGAGCATCCATATCCAAAGCCTGCCGAATCCGATCAGCCAGGTCATATTGGACTTCAGTCCAATTCAGCACTGCTTCAGCACTAGATTGCTATCCACACAAACAATCTCCAACGCCTCCAGCTCCTGCACCAACCGCTCATCATGCACTGATAGCCAATTCGCTTGAGCTGGGGCTCGGCGACTCAACGCGTCCGCAACCGCATTCCCTTTGCCAGGCACGTAGTGGATCTTGAAAGTATAGTCCCCCAGGAACTCCATCCACCTACGCTGCCGCATATTCAGATCTTTCTGATCAATCAAATACTTTAGGCTCTTGTGATCGGTGTAGATATCAATCTTCACACCGTACAAATAGTGTCTCCACAGCTTCAAGGCAAAAATCACGGCCGCCAACTCCAAGTCTTGGACCGGATAATTCCTCTCGTGCACTTTTAGCTGTCTCGAGCCATAAGCTATCACGCTGCCGTGCTGCAGTAGCACGCAACCCAAACCGCTGCCTGAAGCATCGCTATATATCTCATAGCCTTCGGTCCCAACCGGCGAACTCAACACAGGCGCCGTGGTCAACCGACACTTCAATTCCTCAAAAGCTCGCGCGCACTCCGGCGTCCAAACGAACTTATGCTCCTTCCTCGTCAAAGTAGTGAGAGGTAGCGCTATCCGCGAGAAGTTCTCTACGAAGCGCCTATAATAACCGGCAAGCCCCAAAAAGCTCCGGACTTCTGCTACCGTAGCAAGCTCAGGCCACTCCCGTATCGCAACAATCTTCGCCGGATCCACCGCAATACCCTCTCCACTCACTATATGCCCGAGGAACGCCACTGAGGATAGCCAAAACTCGCACTTCGAGAACTTGGCATACAACTGGTTTCTCCTGAGTGTCTCCAACACCAAATGGAGATGCTTGAAGTGATCCTCCTCACTTTGCGAGTACACCAAAATATCGTCGATGAAGACGATCACAAAATGGTCTAGTACTCCCTGAACGTCCTGTTCATCAAATCCATAAATACTGACGGCGCATTAGTCAGCCCAAACGGCATGACCGTAAACTCATAATGCCCGTATCTCGTACTAAACGCTGTCTTTGGGATATCACTCTCCCTTATCCGCAGCTGATAGTACCCAGACTTGAGATCTAACTTCGAGTACACCGTCGACCCGACTAACTGATCAAAGAGATCATCAATCCGGGGGATCGGGTACTTGTTCTTCTCAGTCAGCTTGTTTAGCTCCCGATAATCAATACACAACCTCAAGCTTCCGTCCTTCTTCTTAACAAAGAGGACCGGTGCGCTCCAAGGCGAAGAACTCGGGCGCACATACCCTTGCTCCAACAACTCTTGCAGTTGAACTTTCAGCTCCGCCATTTCCTTAGGCGCTAGCCGATACGGAGATCGTGACACAGGCTTTGCACCTGGCACTAGCTCGATCGTAAAATCTATCTCCCGTTGAGGCGGGGCTCCAGGAAGATCTGCAGGGAACACATCAGGGTATTCCGATACCACTGAAATACAATCCATAGCGGGCTTCGGCTTTGCAACCTCCACTAGTGTAAAGAACAGTTCTGCTCCAGCACGAACCGCCTTCACCACCTGAAGAGCAGACATCAACGTCTTGCTCGACCCCTTTAAGCCCGTAAAACGTCGTCTCACGACTTGCTCCCAGCTTTACTTCCTTGCTACCGCAATCTATATGGGCCTGCTGCTCCGAGAGCCAGTCCATTCCAAATATGACGTCGAACTCCACCAACGGAAGTAAGGACGCCCGCAGGTCAAACTCCTGCTCTCCAATACGAACTTTAACTTCGCAGATCCTAACCGCTCGCATCGAACACCCATTGGGCAACAACACATCCAACTTGTCCTTCGCCATCGAAGAAGGGACTCCGATGCGTGATATAAATCCTTCGGACAAGAAGGAGTGTGAAGCTCCCGTATCAAAGAGTGCTCGTGCCGGGTTTTCACAAATCAATACGAATCCTAAACAAGCAGTGGTAAGGTAACATATACATAACAAGCATATAAAGGAATTGACTTGCTATAAATTAAACCGTACCTGTCACCACGTCAGCTTGTTTAATGGCCTCCTGTTGGCCAAGATTATAAACCCTTGGTTGGGCCGGAGCATAGTGGGATGCGGTCGACTCCACCGCCTTTCCCTTCTCTTCGTAGGTAGCTCCTGGCCTCCTCTCGGACTTAGGACGTCCGCTCCAACAATCACGGGCGAAATGCCCCGTCTTGCCACAAGTAAAGCACGCGCCCGGGGTCCGACTCGTAGTCGCCCCAGAAGCACCAGAAGGAGCTGGACCCGAAGTCCTATGCTTCTTGAAAGCCCTTCGATAGCCGGACTTTGAATAGTCGGCACTCTGAACTCAGATTTCTTTTCACCCAAGCCTTTCTTCGCTTGTACATTCTTCATGTCCTTTTCCAAGGACCGGGCCGTATTGACCAAGGTTAAGAAACCCTGCGTCATTGGCCCCGACAGTAACAACCTCAGCTCATCCCTTAAGCCTTCATAAAAACGATTAGTCTTGCGCTCCTCATCCATGATGGTGGAGCTAGCATAACGACTCAACCGCGTAAACTCGTGGAGATATTCATCCACGTTCCTCTCACCCTGTACCAACCTCAGGAACTCATTCTCCATTGAAATCCTCTGAGTAGAAGGGAGGTATCTTGCTAAGAACAATTCCGAGAACTCTTCCATCGGAACGTCTATCAGTTGTCTACCTCGCAGATGATGCAGCTCCAAACCTTCCCACCACATCCTCGCTTCACCGTCCAGCAGGAACGTAGCAATGGTGGTCATCTGCCACTCCTCCGTCTCCGTCGCTGTCATGACTCTCTTCACCCTAGAGAGCCAGTCTTCAGCCTGAGATGGGGTTCCCAACCCCGAGAATAATGGAGGGTTAAAGCTCATTACATGCTTCAACTGCCTCTCAGTCGCCCTCCTTGGCACTATTGGTTCTACAACCACTTGCTCCATCCTCCTCGGCTCAGCCTCTTGAAGAGGTACTTGCTCCAACACAGGAGCGGGCTGCTGCGCTTGCCTCCCAGGCTGCGCATTGATCACGGCCAACACCGCTTCAGCCACCAATCGTATATTTTCAGCCGACAAAGGTGTTGCAGGAGCAACTTCTGGTGCACTACTAGCCTCAGAACCTCGGCGTTCTGACGGCCCAACACCACTTCGGGTCACCTATAGTGGTACAAAACACCGTTAAGCGACCAAATAACATTGCAAACAGCAATTATAGGAACACGCAGGTTCCTCAAACACGAGTATTTTCATTCCTAAGTGGACATTCATGGGTTCTTTTTACTGTTATAACGATGACGCACACAATGTGCTCACCACCCCTGAAAAAGAATTCGCCCACGAATTCAATTCAAGCCCGACCAAAACCAGAAGTCTGATACCAAATTGTAACACCCCCTATCCGTCGCATAGCATATAGCAGTAGGTCCGGCCGGGGCCCGACGCCATATACCACAGACAGACCGGGTGGTTACGTATGGAAACCATCCAACCAATCTCAACGTCCTACACAGAGCATTCTAGCGGAAGCAATTTATTAAAGTTGCAAAACAAGAACCCAGCACAAGCATGAATGTCCACTAGCAAGATAATAGGAATGTTATTACAAAATACTCAAAAGTCGGCCTTAAGGCCTTACAAAATGTTTCACTTGTCTTTTACATGATTTCCAAACCTCGGCACGCAGGCCGGCCATACATGAACAAAACATAAAACATTTCCATTCGGGCCTTCGAGGGCCAGCTTCGCAAAATGGGCTTTAGCCCGCTATTGACCGCTTGGTCCAGCTGCACCTGCAAGCAAACAAACCACCGCACGGTGGCAAACAAAGCAACGGTCAGCAATGCTGACCAAATTATAACGATCCCGCCCCCAACTCGGGGCGGCGATGCTCCTTCCCTGCATTTCATTAGCACAAGCGAGCAATGCATATAATCATAGCCATTTCATCACAGACGTTGGCTCGTACGGCCACACGTCCCGTGCACTCAGGGCACATTCTCGGTGAACCGGTCGATGTTACGTCAAATAAAGCCATGAACATTCCGGACTCACCACCGCCTCTTGGACGGCCATTCCTATGAGCAATTTGTCTTCATGGTATTGGTCACGTCAAATTAAGCCATGGACCACCGAAGACCCCCATTTATGCCAACGGCGAGTCCCATGTAACCTTAGGTCGCTCTAACCGGACGACATAAAGCGGGTACGGCTCCATCTAACCCGTGCTCACATCGCAACGACAATTTAAGCCATATGCGCGGGTCAAACTTTCACCGAGTCCCATTCTACCGCAAGTCACATAACCTCGTTATGTTCAAGTTGGCTTCCAAGCCACCAAGTTGGCAAGACCTCGTGTCCGCCCAGTTTTCCGGGTGTACCTTTGGGTTAGTCCCCAAGGCTCCCTGCTGCAATCTACCGCGTAGAAAACCCGAAAACACCAAATAGCACGGAGTCTTCTCCGGCCTTATGCAATGCAACATCACCGATCCGGACTAACATGTCCGGGTAGGCTTCAACCAAAATGCCTAAGTCCGTTCTCGCATACGGACGCTAAACAACGGGGACTTTACATATCTACCCGAAGGAACGCCTCCAACTCTTCGCAAACTCGCGAGAGGGGGCTTCCTATGCTAAGAAAGAGAGCTATCATGCTCAAAAGTGAGGATCGTTACCCTTGCGTTCCTCTTCGGCGCCATCGAAAAGTAATCGGATGGAATTGACCGCACTAGCGTTGCCTCCGCGGATCCGGAGTCGGCTTGCGATTCGGAGCTCCGAAGCTCCTCCAATGGCGGATCTAGCTCCTCTTCTTCTTGCCTTAGCTTTTCTTTCTCCAAGGGTTTGGAGAGAGATCAAGTGGAAAAAGTGAGGGTTTTCTAAGTCAAAACCCGGGTATATCCCTTCAGGAACAACCCCCAGCCATTGGATCCTCAGTCAAGAAATGAACGGCTTCGATTCAGGACTGAAATGCCCAATCTGGGCCGAACACGGCCTGGCACACGCCCGTGTCCAGGGCCGTGTGCCTCATTCGCCGTCAAAATCGAATCACCTGGAACCTCACACGGGCATCGAACACGCCCGTGTTCGATCTGACACGCCCGTGTTCCAACTGACACGGCCGTGTATCTGGCCGTGTACCCCATCAATTTCTCCCGTTTCCAACCCGAGCGCTGACACGGGTTCGGACACGCCCGTGTCCTTGCCCGTGTCACCTTGACACGCCTGGGCTCCAGGCCGTGTACAAGGTCTCGGCACTTCACGGCTAAGTGTCGACACGGGTCGACACGCCCTGCGACACGCCCGTGTCGCAGGCCGTGTGCCATGTCTCGACACACTGTCGACACCAAAGTGTCGACTTCGCGGGACGAGTGTCGACACGGGTTGACACGCCCTGCGACACGCCCGTGTCGCAGGCCGTGTGCCGTGTCTCGACACAACGTCGAAGCACTGTGTCGACTTCACGGCTAAGTGTCGACACGGGTCGACACGCCCTGCGACACGCCCGTGTCGGAGGCCGTGTGCCCAGTCTCGACACAATGTCGAGACCAAAGTGTCGACTTCACGCCTTAGTGTCGACACAGGCTTGACACGCCCTGGGACACGCCCGTGTCCCAGGCCGTGTGCCTGCAGCCAGAACTCAAACTGGCCCAAATTATTCCCCTTTTGCTCCTTTGAGTTTCGGGGCGTTACAAGAACCGGGCAGCGGTGACGGGAAGCAAAAAAGAAAGAACACGCCAGTCCGCACAGAAGTGGCGGACTGGGCTCGCGAACTGGAGCTTCCACTGCTGCTCGGCGCGCCCACTGGAGGGCGGCGGCCTGGGCGGACGAGATACTGCGTCCGCCGCTGGAGAACCTGTTACCCAAAGCACCGGCGGACTGAGCGGACAGGTCCTTGCGTCTGCTGCTGGAGTATCACCCTTGGCGCCCGACTGGTGACAATGCCGGACTGGGAGGACGGACAAATCCTGTCCGCGCCTGCTGAATGGGGGGCTTTGGAATCTTGCATTATGTTGCGGACTGAGGGGTTAACAGCGGACATTCTCTATGAATGGTGAAGGTTCTTCTTGATCTCCTACAGCAAAAGGAAAGAAGGGGGCATAAGCTGCAGCTGCAAAAGAAGCAGGAGGATAAAAATGAAAAGTTGTTGCAGGAGGACCAAAGGCAGGAGCTGCAGGGTAGGGGGAATTCCCTGAAAATTGAGAAACCTAGCAGGACTTCCCCGGGCTGCTTCCCAGAAGAAGTTTTGGCGGGTAGCAAATTCTTCATCTTGAGGTCGCAGAGGAGCTGCAGGACCTTGCGAGAAGGTTACTGTATAAGGAGGAGGATAGACTGGCGGGCAAGCTTGAGAATAAGTTTGGTGATGATCCGATGTTGGTGTTGGGTTGATTGGAGCAGCTGGAGCAGCTAGAGCTGTTGCTGGATGAGCGTCTAGCCGTTGCGTGATTGCAGCAAGAACTTTGTTGATCGCTTGGAACTGTTGAGCATTCTCACGGCGCGACTGCTCAAAGGCTTCCCAAAGAGGATCTTCACTGGGACTTGGTGCAATGTTCTCAGTTGGATGGTGGTCTGACATGGTTAACTATCGCTGTTCACCGTCTGATCGGATGTGAAGGTCGCGTGTTAACTTTTGATGTGCGGAAACGACACCTGGGCACAGCTAACACGGATGGGGTGTTCGGTCTCACAGGCTAGGAGAGGAAGAGGGATGAAGCAAGCTTCTGAGTGCTCGAGAGTGGAGCAAACAACTTGTCAAAGAGGGTTGCGAGGATAGATGAGAGGAGAAGCTTGATCAACAGAGAAGGTTGACCAAGAGAGGAGGAGGAGATTGATCAGGAGCTATCGAACAGACGGTTAATATGACGGTTGTGCTTGCAGGTTGGGGCCGAGAAGAGCTGAGCCGAGCTAGGCTAGAAGGAGAGAAAGAGAGGGCTGCTAGGAGCGGCAACAGCAGAATTCGTCCGCCGCGGCTTGAATGCCACTCTTGCGACGGGTTTTCCTTTTATTAATAGTGGGAGTTACAACTTGCTAGTACACCTTTACAACAAAGCAATAAAGGGGTACAAAGGGAAGCTGGCGGCTAAGGAGGAGGAATGCCAGAGGAGGCCGCGCGGACTGAAGATCCTAATCGGCAGGCCGCGCGGTTAAGGGAAAACTGGAGACCGCACGGACTGTAGATCAGAAGACGGCAGGCTGCGCAACTAAGCAGAGAAGGGAGCGCAGTCTGGGAATCGGAGTCCACAGGAAACAATGGCGACGACCCTCCGGGCGACGGTGCGTGCCATATGAGAGGCATGGGGGGCTATTTATAGGCCCGAGGAGGTAACGGCTTGCGGTGACGCTACCCCCGATGAGACGGTAACTAGAGCGAGATGGAGATGAAGTCCGCTGAGTCCGCAACAGACCGGGCGGACTGGGGCTTGCTTCTGGAGCTGGAGCTGCTGATGGTGAGCTGGAAGACTCAGTGGCGGACTGCAATGCGGGCTCACGGAGTCCTCCACTGCTGAACTGAGAGCTGCAGGGGGATGCAAGCTGAAGAGTCCGCAATGATGGTATGCGTACTGGAACTGCTTTCTGGAAGATTTGCTAAGTAGCGGACTGGAAGGAGTCCGCAACTGCTGACTGAGTCCACACGAAGGCTGTGGATAGAGGAGGAGTTGACCTCACTGCCGCTAAGAAACTAGTGCTGGCTAAGGAATGGGCGGACTGCATAGGGAGTCTGCCAAGTCCGCGGCTGCTGCAAGGCTGAGTCCGCATATGCTGGAGATGGAGAGCCTGGCTATTGAGGTTGTTGGGGTTCAGCGATGAAGGCGGACTGGAAGTTTAGATTGCACTTCAAGTCCGCCCAGCTCGCGAGGGACTTGGAGTTTGCTGCTGGTCTTGTCGAGTACCCGAAATTGGAGTCCGCGCCTTGCAGGCAGACTGAAGTAGTCGGCTGCCTATGCGGCTTGTGGCAAGGATTGAGCGGCCTGTTGCCGGCATGGGTGGATAGTAAGTTGAGTCCGGCAGAGAGAGACCTGCGGACACAACCTCGCGGTTAAGCTGAAAAGGGGGCGGCCTGCAGAGGCGGACTGTGGAAGCAGTCCGCGGACTCTGCCGACCAAGGAAAGGCGCGCGGCCTGGGGGTCAAGCCGCTGAGACCGCGTAGGCCGCGCGGCCTGAGTGGACAGAGAATTCTGTCCGCCCAACCTAGGCCATCACGGCCTCCAGGAGGAACCCGGGCAGGCCGCGATGAGTGAGCTGGCTCCATTTGGAAGGATCGCCGATTTCGGGGTTAACGGTGAACTTGCGAACACCTACAAAGTTCTGCAAAAGAGAAGATAAGTTAAAGTATATTTAAAATATAGCTTGATTACCCAAAATGAAATCGCGAACTCCTATTAATCTCTGTCAAAAAGATGTTAAAAGAAGGTAAATTTAAAGTTTGACCCATGTGCTTGAAGAAAACTCGTGAACAGCTTCTAATATCTACAAAAAATAAATCAAAAATAGGTAAATTAAAAATATAACGCTTGTGAACACTTCCTAATTTCTGCAAAAGAGAAGTCAAAAATAGGTAAATTTAAAAAATAATGCGAGTTTCCAAAGTGAACTAGCAAACACATGCTAATCTCTGGAGAAGAGAAGTCAAAAGCAGGTAGATTTAAAATATAATTCAACTACCTAATGTGAACTCACGAACACCTGCTAATCTATACAAAAGAGAAGTCAAAACAGGTAAATTTAAAATATAACGCGACTACCTGAAGTTAACTCGCGAACACCTGCTAATCTTTTTCAAAGAAATGTTAAAAGACGATAAATTTAAAATATAATGCATGTACATAAAGAAAACTCTTAAACACATGCTAATCTCTGCAAAAGAGAAGTAAAAATAAGGTAAATTTAAAATATAACGCGAGTACCTAAAGTGAACTCGTGAAAACCTTCAAATCTCTACAAAAGAGAAGTTAAAAGCAGGTAAATTTAAAATATAACGCAAGTACCTCAAGTGAACTCACGAACACCTGTTATTTACTGCAAAAGAGACTCAAAAGTAGGTAAATATAAAATATAACACGAGTACCTAAAGAGATCTCGTGAACACGCACTAATCTCTGCAAAACCGAAATCAAAAGTAGGTAAATTTAAAGTATAACGCGAGTTCCTGAAGTGAAATTGCATACACTTGCTAATCCTTGTCAAAGAGAAGTCAAAAAAGGTAAATTTAAAATATAACACGACTACCTGAAGTGAACTCGCGAACACCTGCTAATCCGTGTCAAAGAGATGTCAAAAGAAGGTAAATTTAAAATATAACGCAAGAGTCTAAAAAAAACTCGCAAACATCTGCCAATCTCTGCAAAAGAGAACTCAAAAGCAGGTAAATTTAAAATATAATGTGAGTACCTTAAGTGATCTTGTGAACACCTGCTAATATGTGCAAAAGAGAAGTCAAAAGCAGGTAAATTTAAAATATAACGCAAATTCCTGAAGTGAACTGCCGAACACGTGTTAATCTATGCAAAGAGATGACAAAAGTTGGTAAATTTAAAATATAATATGATTACCTGATGTGAACTCATGAACACCTGCTAATCCCTACAAAAGAGAAGTCAAAACAAGTAAATTTGAAATATAACGCGAGTACCTGAAGTTTACTCGTGAACACCTGCTAATCTCTATCAAAGAGATGTTAAATGAAGGTAAATTTGAAATATAATGCGAGTACATAGAGAAACCCCACGAACACTTGCTAATATCTACAGAAGAGAAGTAAAAAGTAGGTAAATTTAAAATATAATGCGAGTACCTGAAGTGAACTCGTGAACACCTGCTAATCTTTGCAAAAGAGATGTCAAAAGTTGTAAATTTAAAATATAATATGAGTAACTTAAGTGAACCCACAAAAAACTGTTAATCTCTACAAAGGAGAACTCAAAAGCATGTAAATTAAAAATATAATGTAAGTGTCTGCAGTGAACTCGCGAATACCTACTAATCTCTACAAAAGAGAAGTCAAATGCATGTAAATTTAAAATATAATGTAAGTACCTGAATTGAACTTGCGAACACCTGCTAATCTTTGCAAATAAGAACTCTAAAGCAGGTAAATTAAAAATATAACGATAGTACCTGAATTAAACTCAAGAATACCTACTAATCTCCCCAATGGAGAAGTCCAAAGTAGATAAATTTAAAATATAAAGCTATTACCTGTAGTGAACTCGCGAACACCTTCTAATCTCTACAAAAGAGAAGTCAAAAGCAGATAAATTTTTAAATATAACGTGAGTTCCTGAAGTGAACTCACGAACACCTACTAATGTCTGTCAAAGAGATGCAAAAGAAGGTAAATTTAAAATAAAATGTAAGAGCCTGAAGAAAACTCGCGAATAACTGCTAATCTTTGCAAAAGAGAAGTCCAAAGCTGGTAAATTTAAAATAAAATACGAGTACCTTAATTTTGCTTGCGAAGACCTACTAATATGTGCAAAAGCGAAGTTAAAAGCATGTAAATTTAAAAATGACACGAGTTTCTGAAGTGAACTAGCGAACAACTGCTAATCTCAAAAAAAGAGAAGTCAAAAATAAGTAAATTTAATATATAATGCGAGTACCTGATGTGAACTCACGAATCTGATAATCTCTACAAAAGAGAAGTCAAAACCTTGTAAATTTAAAATATAACATGAGTATCTGAAGTGAACTCACGAACACCTGCTAATCTCTATCAAAGAGATGTTAAAAGAAGTTAAATTTTAAATATAATGCGAGTACATAAAGAAAACCGTGAACACCTGCTAATCTCTGCAACATAGAAGTCAAAATCTTTTAAATTTAAAATAAAACTCGAGTAGTTGAATTGAACTTGCGAACAATTGCAAATCTCTATAAAAGAGAAGTCAACAGCAGGTAAATTTATTATATAAAACAAGAAACTGAAGTGAACTCGCAAACACCTGCTAATCTCTCCCAAAGAGAAGTAAAAAAAAAGGTAAATTTAAAGTTTAACACGAGTAGCTTATGTGAACATGTGAAGACCTGCTAATATCTGCAAAAGAGAAGTCAAAACCACGTAAATTTAAAATATAATGCAAGTACCTAAAGTGAACATGCGAACCCCTGCAAATCTGTGCAAAGAAGAAGTCAAAACTGTTAAATTTAAAATACAATGCAAGTACCTGAAGTGAACTCGCGAACATCTGCTAATCTCTACAAAAGAAAAGCCAAAAGAGGGTAAATTTAAAATATAACATGAGTACCTGAATTGAACTCGTGAACACCTACTAATCTCTGCAAAGGAGAAGTGAAAACAGGTAAATTTAAAATATAACGCGAGTACCTGAAGTGAATTCGCAAACACCTACTAATCTTTGCAAAAGAGAAGACAAAAATAGGTAAATTAAAAATATAACGCGAGTAACTGAATTGAACTTGCAAACACATGCTAATCACTTGAAAAGAGAAGTCAAAAGCTGATAATTTTAAAATATAACGGGAGTACCTGACGTGAACTCGTGAACACCTGCTAATCTCTGCAAAAGAGAAGTCAAAATTGGTAAATTTAAAATATAACATGAGTATCTTAAGTGTCATTGTATACACCTGCTAATCCCAGCCAAAGAGAAGTCAAAAAAAGGTAAAATTTTAAATACAATGCTACTACCTGAAGTGAACTCGCGAACACCTGCTAATCTCTGCAAAAGAGAAGTCAAAAGCAGGAAAATTTAAAACATAATGCAAGTATCTAAATTAAACTCCCGAGCACCAACAAATCTCTAGAAAGGAGAAGTGAAAGGCTGGAAAATTCAAAATATAATGCGAGCACCTGAAGTGAACTAGCGAATACCTGCTAATATTTATTATATAAGTGAAGAGCTCAAACCCCAAGGTTTAACATTTTAATACGAAAATAACCTTATAAAAAACATATTACTTTTAAAATTTACAGGGTAAAGCGTCATTTGGTTATCCAGCTTAATCTTGGCATTTTACTGCTCGGTTTTGGCGATTTCCAGCTCGCACAAGCCAATTTATCCTCGACTGCTCGTCGTCGTATGGATTAAATCACGCAGGCCTCCTCCTCCTCGGAAAAACAATGATCGCTAAAACCCTCCTTCATAGCTCCTCCACCGCCGCACCTCCTCCACAACTCCTCTTCCACAGCTCCTCTTTCAAAAAGAGGTCGATCATTGGCGAATAGCTCTGACTACCGCTATAAAGAAATGATCCTATTTGACTTCTTCCATAGGTCGACGTGATCTTCTTCAATGGATACACTTATACTCCACGAAACTCTGGCATCAAAAGATCGATCGACTCTGAAGACCTACCCAACACCATGCCCTTCAAACCTCCGGAAGATCCTTCTACTCCAACATTACTCTCATCTTCTCACTACTTACTCATGACATCTTTTGCATATGACTTCTCACTACTCCTTTAGGCCAAGTCATTCTCACGACCAACTCTATATTTGATCGACAAAGACATCTCTGTTGACACACACTTTGTCTATAGGTTGGTGGTGGCCTCCTATTTGTTATAACTCTAGCTTTTTTGTGGATCATACCTGCTTTGTTTCTATCTTCCTCTCCATAGAGGCCCTAAAGAAGTTGAGCAGAAGAAGCCTTCGCTTCCAACTCTTCCGAGAGGGTAAGCTCTTCACAGTAAATTATTTTGGCTGTTATCTTTCATCATTCACAAAAAAAAATTATGATTCTATTGCATCTAACAGTGATGTATATTGAAGTTACTTTAAAAAATAATGTTTTCCCCTATTGTGCGTGTGTTGTTTGTTCTAACTTGATCTTCCAAGATGTGGGAAAAAATTAGCTAGATCAGTGTCTCTTTAACTGTGATTAGGAACTTAGGGAGGAAGGAAAATAGTATTTAGGACAGAGAAGAAAATTGAGTTTTGTAATAAATTTTCTTTTAATTGAGAGTTATAAGGAAATTATTTGTTTTAGGAATGCAGTTATAGGATCGCAAAGAAATTAATTTGTAATTTTACTGAACTCTTTCTATTTTTGTCTTATGCACGCGGTTATAGGATCGCGTAGTTGGATGGTTCTCTTATACTTATTTTTTTCTCCGACTCATTTAGCACAAAATCAATTTCTAAAAGTCTCATTCCACTAATAAGAGCTATTGATTTTTATATTTACATTTCCTCATAGTCAATGACATTTATTCGTTCCACCTCCTGATGTCAATTTTTTCTTGGTTTGCATTCATTAAATATAATTACTACCAAAAATACAATTTAACAATCCTTTGCTTCAGGCTTGCTATGAGAAATAAATAATAAAATATAACCATTCTCAAGAAATCAAATTTCTCTTTCTACTATTTAATTCTGTTAAAACCTTTATGATATCTAATGCATGAGCCAAGAAACCATTTCAAGCTATTTTTGTATCAAACCCGAGTTCCCATTCAAAGAAGACGTGTCACAAGAATTAAAAAAGGGTATCCTCAGTTCAAAAATTTTAATCCTATAATGTTTTGTAATTTGTTGTCATCTGCTTCAGCACTATCCATCCACTCCAGGGTTAGCTCAAACTTTTTATGTTGTAGTTTACTTTTAGAGCAGCATTATTCTTCATGAACATTTTGTATCAACTCCGTCGTTTTATGAATGTGATAGCTTTGATTTTAGAGATTTGTCAATTGTTTTGGATTTTTTAATTGTATATAGGTGCAATCTGCCATAAAAAAGCCTAAGCATGCTTAGATCCAAAACAAAGGCTGAGTACTCTTTACTCTTTATGGTTTTGGATATTTTAAACCTAAGTATCTCCTACAAAATTCAACGCAGTTGGAAATTCAACACAGTTGGACCTACAAATTCTGAGTACTCTTTGATTTCTATTTTTTGCCATGAATTTGATCTCATGGCATTGTAATCAGATCAAGTTTTTTCTTTTTATTATAGTTTTTTGCTTCTACAATATCCTCTTTGCTATATTTAATTTTTTAACTTCTCCTATGTTTTAATTTCTTTGTTGTGTTTCCCATTTCCATTTCTGCTATGTAATAATTTTTTGTCTTCCATCTGAAGTGCATTACATGAAGAATTTAATTTTCCCACTTCCACCTGAAGTGTGCCATATACAGAATCAACCCAGCACTAAACTTCATACAGAATGCCCACATCTTACCATTATTGGGTAGAATCATTAATTCTAATACGTAATAAGCATAACTACAAAAAAATGTTTTGGGTCATACCATGAAAGCATACTACTTCAGGTTTGCTGTTAATATTTGTAATCAACCCAGCTTTATTTGCATTCCTATTTCCTACTGTTTCATCTATAATATAGTCATAATGAGGATCAATGAACACCGTACCATGTATCAGGATTTCTTGGAGAGGTAGCTGAGGATTGCGGTTGCTGTGGGGATCATTTCACAATGGACTATTGGAGTCGTTCCATTAGAGGCTGAAACTGTGACCCAGAATCTGAATGAGTACGTTCATGTGTTTCACATGTGGTAGAGACTATTTAGTGGAGAAGACAGATCAAACATAAGATTTTAGTGCAGCGAGATATGTCTTATTGATCCCAGTTCTTGCTAACTGTAATCCACGAAGTTTTGGATGAACACAAATGGTTCTCGGATCGCTCCTTGAAGGAAGGCGAATATATAATGAAATTTATATCAGCTTTTGAGAGTTGTATGTATGTAATCACCATGATCAACCTCTGTAGTGTATTCTGAAGGAGGTATTTATGAGCCTTGTTTCATTATAAGTAGGTGTAAAGCTTTCCCATAATCTTTATTTTTCATCTTGGATTTTCACCAATTTTACTGTTGTTGTTTTTTGAATGTCTATTATGTTTTCATTACTCTATACTTTTATTATTTATTGAGTTAGATTTTCTAAATTTCATGTATAAGTTGAGACATATTAAGCTAGTTGATATGATTAGATCAGATTATATATCATGGTCAATCATATTAAGCTATTTGATTAGATTAGATCGGAGTAAATATCACAATCGTCCATTCAATTTTTGTCGACCTAGCAGTCTTTATGAGACAATTTTTGGTGGGTTTTGTAGTGTGGCCCTACTATATGAAGTTGCAATGTTGATTGCTTAACATCTCTTTAGTTCATGAAATATCTTTGGTAGTTTGGTTTCAATAAAATTTAAATTGGTTCCATTTTCACATATCATTTATTCATGCCTAGAAATAGAAGAAAATGAAGTTATCTACCATTGTTTACCTTTCCTAAATTAGCTAGAGGATTTTGGGAGTTGATATCTACTATGATTTGCACAAGTATTATGTTTTTAGTGAATTCTTTCCTATTTTTTCTATTTTTTCTTATCTTTTATTTATTCTATATTTTTGTTTTTGGTATTAAAGCAAAGATCTGTTACAATCTATTTTTCTGAAGTGCATGAATAGAATGTTTGTGTGGCTGCTTGATTTTTATTATCATCTTTGGGTTCTATTTGATCATTCCTTTTTCTAAATTGCCGACCTATGTTGATTGATGCCTCACACGACGATTATCCCCACTATCGCCGAATGTTATCACCGTCTCTGAATATCATCGTCGCCACTGAATGTCACCTCCCCCGCACGGGATCCCTGCCAATGACTGATGTCGCTTGGCACGACAGATGTCGCCGCCCACGAACAATTTCTTCATCCACGGCCGAAGTCTCCGCCCACGACATATTTCCCCGCTCACGGCTGATGTTGCCTCCAATGATCGATGTCTCGGCCCATGTCCAATGATGCTGCCCACGAACAATATCATCGCTCAAGACTAATGTTGCAACCCACGACAAATGTCACCCTCACGACCAATATCACCACACATGACACATGTTTTCGGCCACGACCAATGTCACCCCGATGTCCAGTGTCGCCCCACGATGAATGTCGCACCCACGATGAATATAGTCCCCCCGACGAATGTCTCCCCCCCCCCCCGACGAATGTCGCCGCCACGACGAATGTCTCCCCCATGAAGAATATTGCACCCACGACCAATGACGCCCCCATGACAAATGTCCACCCCATGACAAATGTCGCCCCCTCAATAAATGTCTCACCCATAATGATTGTTACCTGCACGGCATCCCCATACCCGATTTCTTATGTATAGAAAGGGAAGTCAAAAGTAGGTAAATTTAAAACATAACTAATGACCCTAAAATCCGCAAAAGCAGTCTGCTTAGTCAGTAGGTCTCCGCGAACTAGATCCCGAGGTCACGGAATTATCTAGATCCGAAAGTGCCCAAGCCTTGATCTCAATCTCACGAACTGAGTAGGTCGCCATCAGGAGCATCAGATAGGATCGGCAGTCCTCCCAGTTCTATGCCTTTCTAGCGGCAAATCGAGTTGATGGACAAAGGTTGTGAGACCAAGTCCGCGCCATCCTGAGCAGACTCGCGAGCTTGCCTCTTCTCTTCTTTAATTTCCCGTCACCATTGTCAGGTTCTCTTATACCTCGGGAAGCCGGTAATGCCCACCGATGATGAATTTTTCCTGCACGAGGTCCACCATGCACAACTGCTTGTCTATGAAAATGGGAAGTCAAAAGCGGGTAAATTTAAAATATAACTGTTAAACCTAAAATCCACAAAGTAGTCTGCTCAGTAAGTAGGTCTCCACGGACTAGATCATGAGGCCATGGAATTATCCAGATCTGAAAGTGCCCAATCCTTGGTCTTAATCTCGTGAACTAAGCAGGTCACCATCAACATCGGTGGATAGGATCGGTAGTCTGCGCAGGTCGATGCCTTTCTAGTGGCAGATCAAGGAGAAGGCCCCAGGTTATGAGACCAAGTCAGCACCACCCAAAGAGAACTCACGAACTCGCCTCTTCGCTTCTTATATTTCCCGTCACCACTGCCCAGATCTCTTGTACCACGGGAAACTGGTAATTTTTGCCCTGCCCATTTAGGCAAGTCCCCGAGCACATAAATTGTGGGCAGCACACCCAAAGCACGCTTAATTGAGCCTAGGAGCCCCCTGATTAAAGGCTGCAGACTCGATTTTCAGGCTTTGCGAACTGTTGCTCGCATAGCTCGACATTTTTTACCTTTCCTTATAATAACCTTCAATTAGTAAAGGGAAAGCACGTCGCAACAGTGGCATTTGTCGAGGCGGGTGATGTCTCGTGTTGTCCGTGATCTGCAGCTCTTTCTCTCTCTGTCCTCGTCCGCCGGTAAGCATTTACTTGCAGTTTTCTCACCCCCTTTTCTATTTTGCAGGAATTAGATGCACATTTTGTGTATCAAGATAAAACATGCGACCTTCATATTCAAGCAGCAGTCAAAATCCTCGGATAGCGATGTCAGAGTGCAAGTATTCTTACCGCCTAGCTTGCTCTGACCGCTCGAGCTCTTCAGATTCCTTGTGGGATGTGCTTGATCGATCCTGCAAGGAAGCCGAGCAAGCTCAAAGAGAGACTAACCAGCTTCTCGATGCACTCAACCAGGCCTTAACTGCGCTTACCCAGCAGTTAACGCCCCTACCCGCAGCAACCCTAGTGAATACGCCAGCTCGCTCGGTGCCAGCAAAAACACCATATCAATCAGCCCATCCACTCATTCAACCTACTTCACCTCTGCGACCTCAAAATGAAGAGTTCGCTTCACTCATGGAATTCTACCGTGTGGTAGCTAGGGGATGCCCATCACTCCTGCTCAATTTTACTGAAGATGAGAAGGTCACTCAGCTCACTGTGACCTCCATTCAAGCTAGAGTTGAGCCCTCTCCTTTTGTGGACAAGATCCCATGTGAGTCGGCTCCTAGTAGTTTTAGGGAACCTCTCTCGCCTTTCTATACTGTAGATACTGACCCGGTCGAGCATTTGGTAGCATTTGAAGATGTTGTGGCTCTAAAGTGCTTGACAAACGCCATGAAGTGCAAGGTCTTGGTCACCAATTTTGAAGGCCAGGCCATGGAATTGTTTCATGATCTGTATCCTTAGTCAATTGCTTATTTCAAATAGCTTCGCGGAGAACTCTTACTAAGATTTGCTACCTCTAAGAAGAGGAGGAGCGGCCCCACAGCCCTTTTTGAGATCAATTAGGGGGATGATGAATCGGTAGCATGGTTCGTTGATCGTTTTCAAAAAACAATTAGGGGAGTCAAAAATTTGGACCCGGATAACTATAAAATTGCCTTGGTTAAGGTACTTAAGGTGGGTACACTGAAGTTCGAAGGAACCACCAAGGACTACGCAACATACCAGGAACTGATTGCTCTGGCAAATAGTTTCATCAAGTGGAAAATGCTAACCCTACTTATATTTCCAATTTGATAGTTACGGATGAAGGAGGAAGAGATATTGTAGACTCAGCAACTCATCATTCATCCAGACAACCTATTCCCAAGTATCAACCTCTAGCTAAAGGAGAAGGAATTTCCGCCACAAATGGACCTATCAAGGCCATCAATAGTTTCATGATCAGAAACTACCATTGGCCACCGCACCCGCTCCAACTTCTCTTCGGGTCATTCCATTTCTCCAGATTCAAGACGACTCTTTCTCAGATGATTAGTAGAGCCGCAATCTAATAGATGGGCTTGTAGCTATGGGCTTTACAGTAGATGAGGTTGTCTAGATCCTGCAAAAGAGGGTTGAGTTCAAAAAAGGATTTCGAAAAGTAAAAAGGAGGCCCCGAAGCTCAGATTATTTCTTAGAATTCCACAAGGAAAAGGGACATGCAACTGAGGACTAGAGAGCCCTTTACCAACTTGTGGAGAGGCTTCTTGTAGCCGGAAAGATGAAGAATCTTGGCTAGAAAGAAGATTCATCAAAACTGTCCACCTTAAAGGGCAAAGAGGTAGCTGATGTTTTTTGGGAGTGCGAAGAGGTTGTAGAGGTTAGCTATACTAGAAACTTCAATGTTGGAGAATGCGTCTATCCGGATGATGAAGGCACCCTCGGGGAAAGTTTCTACATTCATGGAGGAGCGGGGGCAGAATCGACTCAGAAGTCATCCATGGCACAAATCCGTTGACACAAGGTAGCTGCCACCTCAACTTCTGCTCCCCCAAGATGATTGTCACCTTTGGGCCAGAAGAATTCATGCTGATGACCAATCCCTTCAACGATGCGGTCATAGTCATAGCTAGTATTGAAAGCTATACGAAACTGATAATTCTGAAAGATACCGGTAGTTCAATGAATCTTATATTTAAGTAAACTTATGAGTCCCTAATTGAAGCCCTTGATTTCCACCAGTCCTACTCAAACGAGTAGGTGGGAAATTAAAGCAGTAAATAAATAGTAAATGAAAGCATTAAAATGACAAGTCCTACTCAAACGAGTAGCCGGTCAATGAAAGCTATAAAAGTGCAAGTCCTACTCAAACGAGTAGGCGGGAAATAAATGCGAAAAAATGACAATTCCTACTCAAATGAGTACGCGGGAAATTAAAGCAGTAAATCACAAGTCCTACTCAAACGAGTAGGCAAGAAATTGCGAGTCTTACTCAAACGAGTATGCAGGAAATTATAAGTCCTACTCAAGCAAGTATGAGGGAAATGACAAGTTCTACTCAAACAAGTAGGCTGGAAATTAAAGCAGTAAAAGGTATCTCATACACGCACACACTCTATAGGAATGAAAGAAAACAATAAAAATGTTAACTCGTACACTCACGTACATATACGAAAAAGGATGAAAAATGAAGTGATCGAAAAATTAAAATAAATATATTTTTACCGTTAGAATATGCTAGAAATGCATAAAAGAAGAAATAAAAATTAAAGGAGAAAAGTGCAAGTCCCAATTATCTTCGATACTGAGGGTTAAGAGCGGTTACCCACTCATCAGAATGGGGACGGCTTAAGAAAATGCATAATTCAAAGTGCGAGCCCTACTCAAACGAGTAGGCGGGAAATGAAAGCAGCAAATGAAAGCATTAAAATTACAAGTCCTATTCAAATGAGTATGCAGGAAATGAAAGCTATAAAAGTGCAAGTCCTACTCAAACGGGTAGGCGAGAAGTGAAAGTTGTAAAAGTGCAAGTCCTACTCAAACGAGTAGGCAGGAAATGAAAGCGATAAAATGACAAGCCCTACTCAAACGAGTAGGAGGGAGATTAAAGCAGTAAATGTCTAGTCCTACTCAAACGAGTATGCGGTAATTTGCGAGTTGATAACTCTAATTATATCGTTATTTTTATATAGATTTTATTTAATAAATAATAAGATTATTATTATATTTTAGTAATTATGTTTCTAATTGCTTTCTTTTTATATTTCAAGTCAATCTAGGATGCGAATATCAATTTGGATCTTGTAGCACTGATCAGGAGATGAAACTGAAAATTGCTGGAAAAATCAACTTGACACGGCCCAAACACGGGCATGACCCTCAGGTTACGGGCGTGATATGTGGCTGTTACCCATGAAGGCGCTGCGGAGTACTTGCCAAGGCGGATTAAAGTTACACACCCCGGTCACGGGCATGACCTATTCTTCAGGGGTGACCAGCAGGCGTGACTACCTGACGGGGCTGCAGTTTTGATTCCAGTTAGTTTTCAAGCTACACGCACAAAGTCACGAGCGTGACATTCATGTCACGGGCGTGGTTTTCAGGCTTGAAGTCCGAGCGTGTCGTGCTTAATGTCGCTAGTTTCAGATCAAGTCGATTTTCGGCTTACATGCCCTAGGTCACAAGCGTGACCTAGGGGCGTGACTTCCCACAATAGCTAGAGTTTAATTCCCGCTGGTTCTAGTTCCTGTCGATTCCAGTAATAGTATAAACATGCCCGAGGTCACGGGCATGACCTAGGGGCGTGACCCGCAGAACGGCAATTTTGGCGGTTTTCTCCCAACGTTCCCGGGCTTTCAAGACAACGGTTCCGAGCCTTACATGCCCTAGGTCACAGGCGTGACCTAGGGGCGTGACCTTCCAGAAATTTCTTATATATTGCAGATAAAGCCAGAATCTAGGGAGGCATCTAGGATTTATGTAGGAGTAGATTGTTAGCGAATTTCAGTAATTTTCTTTCACGTCTTTATGTAATTTCAATTTCATAGATTAGTTTTGCTTTGCTTTATTTCAATTCAAGCACTTTTTCTATCATGTTTATGTCCTTCTTTTATTGTTGTTTCTTCATCATGTTAAGTAGCAAAACTTTATTTAGCACTTGATCATGATGAACTTTGGAATGAAATAAACTTTCTTTATTTTTCTCAAAATTATCAAGCTTTCTATTTTTGCTCGCTATCGATTTATCTTTGATTGTTTTGTGTTGAATTCATATTTCGCGGATATGTTCTTCGATCGTAGATCCATTTCTTAAATGACCGAGAGGTTGCGGATATGAGTAGATCGCTCAAAGATAAAAGGAGTTGCATGCACTCCTCGAGAGAGGAAGACATAAATCCGTCGGATTGGAGTCAAATCTAATAGTGCGGTTCAACGCTTAAAGCAAGCTTAGGGTTTCAACTGGCCTAGGGGACTTAACTGATCAACCTAAGGTTAGTCAAAAGCATGAGCTCAAGAGATATGCTTTTGTATTCTTGGAATCTCCACGGTCGGAGTAAGTGATTAGGAGCTTGTGCAACTATCATTTCAAGAAAGTTCATTTATATCCAAAGGGATTCTAGATCAAGTGTTAATTTGCATTACATAGAAATTTCTCTTTTAGTTTAATTATTTTCTATGTTTATTATTTGATAAAATAATATTAATTTGCCTGAGTAAAAGTACTCAACAGGCCCCGAGTCTTATACGACATTTCCTATACTATATTTCCTATTTTGGATTTTAGTTTGGATTTATTTTCAAAGCTATATTAAAATTCTTCATCATGTTTTTCGCGCCGTTGCCGGAGAATTATTTTGTTGATATTTTAAAAGCATAGATTTTACTACTTTAATAATTCTCGTTCTCCACCTCCATTTTAATTTTAATTTTCTTTTTCAAATTCATTTCTATTAAGTACCAGTTGTTTTATTTTCTAATTACAAAAAATGTTATCTCAATTGGCCGCTACGGTTGCCAAGCTTATACATAAAATTATTATTTTGCAAGCCACACGACGGTCCAATATTTCTTATTATTATTATTGAAATCGAGAAATCGGTCTCTATGGAGTTCGGGGTCCCTAAAAAGGGGTGACCCCACACTTACTGCACTCAGGCAATTGTCACAGACCAAAGGCTCGGGAAACTAGGAACAGACCCTCGTCTATAGCGTGGGGGTTGTAACGCCCCTAGCCGATACAACGTGACAATGTCACGTCTCCGCTCTAGGCGACGCTACCGGGCTGCAGCCCATGCACCCCAACCGCTCTCCCTCCACAGGCGGGTTGTTGGTGGCCACATACTTTCTTTGATGAGGTAAACTCGATAGTCAAGCCCGCACTATGGGGACTCCCCAGGAGGTCACCCATCCCAGTACTACTCCAGCCCGAGCACGCTTAACTATGGAGAGGTGTTACAATAAAAAGTGCACTTTTATTATAACGCCCCTAGTCGATACAACGTGACAATGTCATGGCTCCACTCTAGGCGACGCTACCGGGCTGCAGCCTAAGCACCCCAACCCCTCTCCCTCCACAGGCGGGTTGGTGGTGGTCACAGCCTCCCTTTGATGAGGTAAACTCGATAGTCAAGCCCGCACTACGTGGACTTCCTAGGAGGTCACCCATCCCAGTACTACTCCAGCTCGAGCATGCTTAACTATGGAGTTCTTTCAACTCTAATCACCAATCTCCTCCACTTAAGGAATTTCGTCCCGAAATTAAATAAAAGGTACACAAAATTAAATGTTACCTGAATGGAATAACTCGGGGTATTCTTCCAACATAGCTTGCTCTTTCTCCCAAGAAAGCTCCTCCCGTCCGCAGTTATCCCAACGGACTTTAACCATCCGGACCTCCTTGTTGCGGATTCGTTTGACTGCAACATCTTCAATACGTACCGGTTTGACCCTTGTTGTCAACTCATAATCAACCGGTACTTGATTGTCCGCAATGATCTGCGAAGGCTCTTGCACTGCCTTACGCAACACTGACACGTGGAACACATCATGTAGCCCACTCAACTCCACCGACAGCTTCAATCTATACGCCGCCTTGCCAACAAGCTCTAGGATTTCAAATGGTCCAAGGTATCTCGGACTCAGCTTATTCAAGCGTCGAACCCGCGATACACCCTTGAACGGCTTGATTTTTAGATACACCATGTCGCCAACATTGAACTCCACGTTCCTATGCTTGGCGTTATAGTACTTTGACTGTCTATCCTGAGCGATCTTCAACCTTTCCTGAATTGTACGCACCATTTAAGTGGCGTCTTCCACCGCTTGACGTTTATACAACTTCAATTCGCCTGCCTCCAACCAAGACAATGGCGTATGACAATTCCTCCCGTACAAGGCTTCGAAAGGCACCATACCAATGCTCGCCTGAAAGTTGTTGTTATACACAAACTCCACCATATACAGGTGATCCTCCCAATGCTTTCCGAAATCTAGGACGCACATGCGAAGCATATCCTCCATAGTCCTGTTGACCCTCTCGGTATGACCATCCGTCTGTGGATGAAAGGCTGTGCTGAAACTCAGCTTAGTTCCCAACATACTATGCACCAACCTTCAATCCTTCGACGTAAAGCGTCCATCTCGGTCACTAACAATACTGCGGGGCACACCATGCAACCATACAATATTATCCACGTAGAGTTTGGCTAACATTTCTACCGTATCCTCCTTCCTGATCGGAATAAAGTGCGACACCTTTGTCAACCTATCTACGACCACCCAAATGGCATCATTTCCCTTCTGTGACTTCGGCAAACCATGCACAGAATCCATAGATATGTCGTCGAATTTCCATTCTAGGATAGGTAGGGACTTCAAGAAACCTCTGGGTTTCTGGCATTCCTCCTTCACCAATGCACATGTACGACACTTGGCCACATAAAGTGCTACGTCCTTCTTCAATCCTAGCCACCAAAATAATTTCTTTATGTCTCTATACATCTTCTTGCTTCCCGGGTGGATTGAGTACTTGGTATGATGAGCCTCATACATCAACTCCTTTCGAAGATTATCCGCACTAGGAACGCATAGGCGACCATCCTTCCTTAGCAACCCATCCTTAATAACAAACTGGGAATTTGACCCATCCAAGAATTCATCTATGATCCGCTTCATGCTGCTATCCTGAACCAAAGCCTGTCGAACTCTATCAGCTAGGTCACACTGCACCTCTATCCAAAATAGTTTTGCCTCAGCCCTAGACTGCTTGTCAATACAAGATATCTCCAAAGCCTCCAACTCATGGACCAATCTCTCATCATGTACCGATAACCAGTTGGCCTGTGCGGGAATCTTACGACTCAACGCATCTGCCACTGCATTTCCCTTCCCAGGCACATAATGTATCTTGAAGGTGTAGTCCCCTAAGAACTCCATCCACCTCCGCTGCCTCATGTTCAGATCCTTTTGGTCCAACAAGTACTTCAAGCTCTTATGATCGGTGTAAATATCGACCTTCACACCGTACATGTAGTGCCTCCAAAGCTTTAGAGCAAATATCACGGCTGCTAACTCTAAGTCGTGGACCGGATAATTTCTCTCGTGAGCCTTCAATTATCGTGAACCATAGGCTATCACTCTCCCATGCTGTAGCAGAACACAGCCCAAACCACTGCCCGAAGCATCACTATAGATCTCGAACCCTTCGGTTCCACTTGGCGAACATAATATAGGCATCATGGTCAACCGCATCTTCAGCTCTTCAAAAGCCTGTTCGCACACCGGAGACCACACAAACTTCTGATCCTTCCTTATCAACATCTTGAGTGGAAGTGCTATCCGTGAAAAGTTCTCTACGAAGCGCCTGTAGTAGCCAGCAAGCCCTAGAAAACTTCGGACCTCTGCCACTGTAGTCAAAGCAGGCCACTCACGTATCGCCACTATCTTCGCCGAATCCATAGCTATCCCTTCTCCACTGACAACATGACCAAAGAACGCTATCAAGGATAACCAGAATTCACACTTGGAGAACTTAGCATACAACTGATTCCTTCTCAACGTCTACAACACCATGTGTAGATGATTGTAGTGATCCTCCTCGCACTAAGAGTACACCAGGATATCATCGATAAATACTATCACGAAATGATCAAGGTACTCTCTGAAATTCTTGTTCATCAGATCCATAAACACTGATGGCGCATTCATCAACCCAAACGGCATGACCGTGAACTCGTAATGCCCAAACCGCGTACTGAATGCTGTCTTTGGGATGTCGTTCTCCCTTATCCTCAACTGGTAGTACCCGGACTTCAAATCTAACTTCGAATACAACGTTGACCCAACCAACTGATCAAATAGATCGTCAATCCTCTGAATCAGATACTTATTCTTTTCCGTAAGCTTGTTCAATTGCCAGTAGTCGATATAAAGCCGCAAGCTCCCATCTTTCTTCTTAACAAAGAGAACTGGTGCGCTCCAAGGCGATGAACTTGGACGCACATAACCTTGCTCTAGCAACTCTTGCAGTTGCACCTTCAACTCTGCCATCTCTCTTGGCACTATTCGATATGGAGAGCGTGACACCGGTTTGGCACCCGGTACCAGCTCAATGGTAAAATCAATCTCCCGCTGAGGATGGGCTCCTGGGAGATCATCTGGGAACACATCGGGATACTCAGACACAACTGGGATACTGCCAAGACTTGGCTTAGGTGTCAAAGTCTGCACTAATGTGACAAACAGCTCTGCCCCAGATCGAACTGCCTTAAACACCTGAAGAGCCGACATCAAAATCTTACCCGACCCCTTCATGCCCGCAAAAGTAGTTTCCTGATCAGTGTTCAGACCCAACCTTGCTTCCTTATGGTTGCAATTAATACATGCACCCTGCTCAGAGAGCCAATCCATACCGAAGATTACGTCGAACTCTACTAACGGTAGAATCAACGCTCGCAAATCAAACTCCTGGTCTCCAATCTGAATCTTCACCACGCAGATCCTATCCGCGCGCATTGAGCACCCATTGGGCAACAACACATCCAACTAGTCCTTTGCCATCGAGGATGGAACTCTGATGCCCGATATGAATTTTTCGGACAAGAAGGAATGCGATGCTCCCATATCAAACAGGGCTCTCGCCGGAAACTCAAATATCAACACAAATCCTAGCATCAACAATAGAAAGCTAACAAACAAAAGAGGTAACAACTACATAAAGTTAATCTGCTATAAATTAACTCATACATATCAACACGTCAGCTTGTTTTATGGCCTCTTGTAGACCAAGGTTGTATACTCTAGGCTGGGCTGGAGCATGATGGGACGCGGTTGACTCCACCGCCTTCCCTTTCTCCTCATAAGTCGCTCCAGACTTCCTCTCAGACTTTGAATGTCCGCTCCAACACTCACGAGCAAAATGCCCCGTCTTCCCGCAGTTGTAGCAAGCTCCTAGGACTCGACGTGTAGTTTCCCCCGACGCATCAGCCGAAGGGGCTGATTTCGAAGTCCTCTGCTTCTTGTTCCATCTGCGGAATCCTGACTTTGAACTAGGCACTTTGAACTCTACCTTCTTTTCTCCTGAGTCTTTCTTCTCTTGCACCCTATTAGCAAACTTTTCCAAGGATCGGGCCGAGTTGACCAAGACTAGGAAGCCCTACGCCTTAGGCCCAGCAAAGAGTAACTGTAGGTCACCACGAATATCCTCATAAAATTGGTTGGTCTTCCTCTCCTCTTCCGTAACCATAGCCCCAGCATACCGACCCAACCGTGTAAACTCGTGGAGGTACTCGTCCACGCTACTGGCTCCCTGAGTTAGCCCAAGATACTGATTCTCCATCTCCAACTTCTGAGCAGAGGGTAGGTATCTGGCCAAGAATAGTCTAGATAATTCCTCCATTGGCACATCAGCAAGTTGCCTTCCCACTAGAAGATGAAACTCCAACTCATCCCACCACAGCCTCGCTTCCCCCGCCAAAAGAAAGGTTTATATGGTGGTCTTCTGCCACTCCTCAGTTAATGTGGCTATCAAGACCCTCTTTATCGAAGAGAGCCAGTCCTCAGGTTGATCTGGCGTTCCAGTCCCATCAAATACTGGGGGATGAAAGCCCATTACATGCTTAAGCTGCTTCTCCGTAGCTCTCCTCGGCTCTACCAGATCAACTGCTATGCGCTCCACCACTCTCGGCTCTGCCGCCCTAACCGGTTCTTGCTCATTCGTAGGAGGTGCGTGATACATTTGCCCTGCAGGTTGGGCATTTATCACTGCAAATACCACCTCAGCCACCAACCTGATGGTTTCCGCTGAAGGAGGTGTTGTAGGCACGTCCCTTGGTGCACTACTTTCCGCTGATTGCGGACGCTCTGACTGACCAGCACTGCTCCTAGCTACCTATAGTAGCAATGATGTAACGCCCCGAAACTCAAAAGAGCGACGGGGGACGTTTTGGGCCAGATTTGGAATCTTGCAGTAGGCACACGGTCTGGGACACGGGCGTGTCCCAGGGCGTGTCAGGCTGGAGTTGATGATTTGGTCGAGAGGTCGATGATTTTGGAGTCGACGATCATCGAGCAGAGAGCACGGCCTGAGACACGGGCGTGTCTCAGGGCGTGTCGAGCCCGTGTCGACGATCGGCCAGGGGTGTCGACGAATTTCGCTCGACGAAGTGTCGAGACGGGGTACACGGCCTGAGATACGGGAGTGTCTCAGGGTGTGTCGAGCCCGTGTCGACGATCGGCCATGGAAGTCGACGATTTTCGCTCGACGAAGTGTCGAGACAAGGCACACGGCCTAGGACACGGGCGTGTCCAAGGCCATATCGGGTGGTCGACGAACTTCACTCGAAGAAGTGTCGAGACAATGAACACGGCCTAGAGCCCAGTCGTGTTCGAGTGGATACGGGTTAGGACACGGGCGTGTCCAAGAACCCGTGTGAGTCTCGGGTTGTTTTTGGGCTGTGTCGATGGAGGCACACGGCCGACCACACGGCCGTGTCAGTTGGAACACGGGCGTGTCAGGTCGAACACGGGCGTGTTCGATGCCCATGTGTTATTCCAGGCGCGTCGATTTTGACGGCGAATGGGGGATACGGCCCTGGACACGGGCGTGTGCCAGGCCGTGTTCGGTCCAGATTGTACATTTCAGACCCGAATCAAGGCCGTTCGTTTCTTTAATTTGGGATCCAATGGCTGGGGGTTGTTCCTGATCGGATATACACGGTATTGGACCCTTGAAACCCTCATTTCACTTGAGAGGTTATCTTTCTAAAGTATAGAGAGAGAGGAGAGCCAAAGGAAGAAGAAGAAGCTAGATCCGGCCATTGGAGGAGCTTCGAAGCTCCAAATCGCGAGACGACTTCGGATCTACGGAGGCAAAGAGAGTGCGGTGCTTTTCATCTGCTTACATTTCCATGGCGCCAAAGAGGAATGCTAGGGTAACGATTCTGTTCTTGAGCATGTGAAGCTCTTCTTCTTTGCATAGGAAGCCCGCTCTCGCGAGTTTGCGGTGAGTTGGAGGTGTTCCTACGGGTAGACATGAATAGTCCCCGTTGTGTAGAGTCCGTAAACGAGAACGGACATAGACATGATGTGTGAAGCCTACCCGAACATGTTGGTCTGGATCGGTGATGTTGCATTGCATAAATGCCGGAGAAGACTCTGTGCGATTATTTGTTTTTCGGGTTTTCTACATGGTAGATTGCAACAGGGAGCCTTGGGGATTAACCCAAAGGTGCACCCGGAAAACTGGGTGGATGCGTGATCTTGCCAACTTGGTGGCCAGAGAGCCAACTTGAACATAACCGGGTTATGTGAATTGTGATGGAAATGGGACTCGGGAGAAGTTTGACCTGCACATATAGTTTAAATTACCGTTGCGATGTGAGCACGGGTCAGATGGAACCGTACCCATTCTATGTCGTTCGGGTTAAAGAGACCTAAAGTTACATGGCACTTGTCGTTGGCATAGATGAGGGTCTTCGGCGGTCTATGGTTTTAATTACCGTGACCCATGCCGGGAAGACAAATTGCTCATTGTTTCGCCGTCCAAAGGGATGGTGGTGAGTCGGCAGACTTAGACTGTGATTGCCGCGAATGTGCCCTGAGAGCACGGGGTGTGTGGCCGTGTGAGCCTATGCCTGTGATGAAATGTATATTTATACACTGCTTGTTATGCTAATATGTGCAGGGAAGGAGCATCGCCGCCCCGAGTTGGGGGCGGGATCGTTATAATTTGGTCAGCATTGCTGACCATTGCCTTTATTTGCCACCGTGTGGTGGTTTTGTTGCTTGCAGGTGCTGCTGGACCAAGCGGTCAATAGCGGGCTAAAGCCCAAATTGCGAAGCCGGCCCTCGAAGGCCTAATTGGAGTGTTTACTGCTTTTACTCATGTATGACCGGCCTGCGTGCCGTGGTTTGTAAAACATGTAATATTGAAGTAAACCATTTTGTAAGGCCCTAAGGCTTGTACTCGTGTATGTACGACATTCCTATTTGGTGTATTAGTGGACATTCGTGCTCTTTATGCTGGTTTTTTTATTTCAACTTAAACTGCTTCCGCTAGAATGCTCTGCGTAGGATGTTATGATTGGTTGGATGGTTTCCATTGAGTAACCACCCGGTCTGTCTGTGATATATGGCGTCGGGCCACGGCCGGACCTACTGCTATATGCTATGCGACAGATAGGTGGTGTTACAATTTGGTATCAGACTACTGGTTTTGGTCGGGCTTAAAATGAATTCGTGGAAGAATTCTTTTTAAGGGGTGGTGAGCACATGTGTGTGTGTCATCGTTATAACAGTAAAAGAACCCATGAATGTCCACTTAGGAATGAAAATACACGTGTTTGAGGAACCTACGTGTTCCTATAATTGGTGTTGGCAATTTTATTTGGTCGCTTAACGGTATTTTGTGCCACTATAGGTGACCAGAAGTGGTGCTGGGCCGTCGGAACGTCGAGTTTCTGAGGCTAGCAGTGCACCTAATGAAGCTCCTGCAACACCTCTATCGGCTGATACCATACGATTGGTGGCCGAAGTAGTGTTGGCCATGATTAATGCGCAGCCTGCAAGCCAAACGCAGCAGCCCGCTCCTGTGATGGAGCAGGTACCGCTGCAAGTGGCTGAGCCGAGGAGAGTGGAACAGGTAGTAGTGGAGCCGTTGGTGCCAAGGAGGGCAGCGGAGAGACAGCTCAAGCATGTCATGATCTTTAATCCTCCGGTATTCTCGGGGTTGGGAACCCCATCTCAAGCTGAAGACTGGCTTTTCAGGGTGAAGAGAGTCATGACAGCAACGGAGACGGAGGAGTGGCAAATGACCACCATTGCTACGTTCCTTTTGGATGGTGAAGCGAGAATATGGTGGGAAGGATTGGAGCTGCATCTATTGAGAGGTAGGCAACTTGTTGATGTCTCGATGGAGGAGTTCTCGAGATTGTTCTTAGCTAGATACCTCCCTTCGGCGCAGAGGATAGCGTTGGAGAACGAGTTCCTGAAGTTGGTACAAGGAGACAGTATCGTGGATGAATATCTCCATGAGTTTACTCATTTGAGTCGATATGCTAGCTCCACCATAGCGGATGAGGATCGCAAGACGAATCGATTCTACGAAGGGTTGAGAGATGAGTTGAGGTTACTACTCTCGGGGCCGATGACGCAGGGTTTCTTGACCTTGGTCAACACGGCATGATCCTTGGAGAAGGACATGAAGAATGTTCAAGCGAAGAAGAACGTGGGTGAGAAGAAATCTGGGTTCAAAGTGCCGACTACTTCAAAGTCTGGCTATCAAAGATTCTTCAAGAAGCATAATACTTCGGGTCCAGCTCCTTCTGGTGCTTCTGGGGCGACTACGAGTGGGACCACGGGTGTTAACCCCTCAGTCCGCAACATACTACAAGATTCCAAAGCCCCCCATTCAGCAGGCGCGGACAGGATTTGTCCGTCCGCCCAGTCCGGAACTGTCACCAGTCGGGCGCCGAGGGTGATACTCCAGCAGCGGATGCAAGGACCAGTCCGCTCAGTCTGCTGGCTCTTTGGGTAACAGGTTCTCCAGCAGCGGACGCAGTATCTCGTCCGCCCAGGCCGCCGCCCTCCACTGGGCGCGCCCAGCAGTAGTGGAAGCTCCAGCTCGGGAGCCCAGTCCGCCACTTCTGTGCGGACTGGCGTGTTCTTTCTTTTTGCTTCCCGTCACCGCTGCCCGGTTCTCCTGTACCCCGGGCAGCCGGTTTTTTTTGCCCTGCCCGTTTGGGCAGGCCCCCTATCCTATAAATAGGGGGGAGGTGGTGCACTCAAGGCACGCTGACTCGGACCCAGGAGCCTACTTGTTACAGGCTGCGGACTCGAATCCTATGCCTTGCGGACTCCCCCTTGCTCTACTTCCCTCAGTCTTTTCCTTTCACTTATAACTAGATCCTTCTTCAATCAAGGGAAAGCCCGTCGCAAGAGAGGCATTCAGGCCGCGACGGGCGAAGTCTGTTGTTGCCGCGGTTCACGGCCCTGCTCATCTTCCAGCTCTCATCCGCTTAGTAGATCGCTACTCGCAGTCTCCCTATTCCCCCTGTGATCGAACAAGTTAGCTGGTTGTGCTCGACCCCCCTTGTGTTTTCGTGCATCAACACATAGCACAATCATGAATAGCTTGACATTGCATAAGCACAACGTGCCAAGCTAAAGATTTGCAGGATGACATACGTACACACAAGGTTTTGAGTATGTGGTTGAGTTCATGATCCTGGATGATTTGCTGATTTCCATAGAGGAGATGTTTCACTATTCTGGAGTTTCTGATGATCAGAAGGTGATGCTTGCCGCCTACCAGCTGAAGGGGTTGGCAAAGAATTGGTGGATGAGAGAGAAGGAGGGCATGGTAGGAGGATGATCTTGGGTTTCCTTCAATGAGATATTGATGAGGAAGTTTCTACCTACATTTGAGCGGGACAGATTGATGAACGATTTCTTGCATCTGAAGTAGAGGCAGTTCGCGGTCAACGAGTATGTGGTTGAGTTCAGCAAACTCAGTCGGTTTGCCCCCAATTTGGTGTGTTCTGAGAAAGATAGAGTGAAGCATTTCCTTGGTGGCCTGAGAAGTGATGTCCAGCAATTAGCGATTGCTCATGGAGCGGTGAGTTATGCTGGTGCGGTAGAAGCCGCTTTGAAAGTGGAGGCCATCGAAAATACTAAGCAAAGAGGGCAGTAGGCAAGGAATGAAAAGAGGAAAGCGGTTGAAGGAACGAGCCCCCAGGTATCCGGTGCTCTTTCAAGAAAGAGGAACAAAGAGGTTTGTAGCTTCTATGGCAGACCAGGCCATCCCGGGGAGAAATTGTTTAAGAGGTCGGTAGCACAGAAGGAGCAGGTTCATGCTATTCAGGGCGCTCCCAGGCAGAACGTGGTGTGTACCTTGTGTAAGAAAGAGGGGAATGTTGTTGCCCACTGCTGGTTGAAAGATAAGGTCTGCTATCAGTGTGGACAGAAGGGTCATAGCAAGGCAAGGTGCCCGCAACTCCAGTCTGTGCTCCGACCAGTTACTCCTCAGGCATTGCCACCGCCTCAGTCTATGGATAAAGGCCAAGGGAAGCTGAATGTGATATCATCAGCGGAGGCTCAAACTTCGACGAAAGTCATTTCAAGTTAGATGTTCTCTCTAGTCTTTATGTTTTAGTTGCAGTTGTAGTTTTGCTATTATTTTCCTTAAATGCGTGTGCAATTTTGTATAGAAAGTTTTAAGGTAAAGAACCGTTGGACGTGCGTTCTCTTCGACTCAGGTGCTACCCACTCATTTGTGGTTAGGGCCTTTGTAGAGCGATTCTAGTTGGATCTAGATCGTGTCGGTGATGCCTTTTGTGTCAAGTTCCCCTGGGGTGATTCCGTGATATCGGATCAGGGCATTCAGGATTGTCCTATTATGTTGGGGGATTTTCTGGCTAAGGCAAATCTGAAGGTGATTGACTTGGAGTATTTCGATGTTATCTTAGGCATGGATTGGTTGTCCCGATATGATGCGGTGATCTAATACAGGGGTAGGCGCTTGGATTTCAAGAAGGACAACGGTCAACCTGGGAGTACTTATGCTGATCCGGGCCAGGTCTCTCCGGCGATTTCTGCGGTATGTGTTCAGAGGCTATTTCGATCTGATTGTTTTGCTTGCTTTGTCTCAGTGCTGGGGACTATTAGCAGTTTACCGCGGTTGGATGAGATTCTTGTTGCGCGTGAGTTTTCTAATGTGTTTCCTAGCGACCTTCCCAGTCTTCCTCCTGACAGAGATTTCGAGTTTGTGATTGATTTGGAGCCAGGTACGCGTCCTATTGCAAAGGCGTCGTACCGGATGGCCCCGCGAGAGCTGGAGGAGTTGCATACCAAGCTGGATGAGTTATTGGAGAAGGGTTTCATAAGGCCGTGTTTGTCGCCTTGTGGTGCTCCTGTTCTTTTTGTAAAGAAGAAGGATGGATCGATGCGCCTTTGCATCGACTACATGGAGATGAATAAGGTCACCATTAAGAACAGGTATCCTCTGCCTAGGATCGATGACTTATTCGATCAGTTGCGTGGTAGCTCGGTATTTTCTAAGATTGACCTTCGATCAGGCTATCATCAGCTCAGGAGCCGTGAGTCAGACATTCCACGGACTACTTTCAGATCGAGGCATGGGCATTTCAAATTCCTGGTTATGTCATTTGGTTTGACCAACGCGCCATCAACATTCATGGACATGATGAACCGGGTGTTCAACGAGTTTCTGGATAAGTTTGTGGTCGTATTTATAGACGATGTTCTGATTTATTCGCGGAATGTTGTAGAGAATGATCAGCACTTGCGATTGGTTTTATCTACTTTGAGAGACCATCAGTTATTCGCCAAGCTGAGTAAATGTGAATTCTGGTTGCCCCAGGTTTCCTTCCCGGGTCATGTGGTGAACAAAGATGGCATTTCGGTTGACCCGGAAAAGATTTCTGCAGTGATGGACTGGCATAGGCCGAGCATCCAAGGATATTAAGAGCTTCTTGGGGTTGGTCGAATACTATAGAAGATTCGTGGAGGGATTTTCTACATTGGCAGCGCCCTTGTCTAAGCTGACGCAGAAGAATGCGACCTTCATTTGGAGCGAGAAATGCGAGGAGGCCTTTCTGGAGCTAAAGAGGAGGTTATGCACTACTGCTGTTTTGACATTGCCTACGGAGGGCATGGACAATGTTGTGTATGTGGATGCCTCGCATGTTGGGCTCGGAGGTGTGTTGATGCAAGAAGGGAAAGTGATTGCGTAGGGGTTGAGGCAATTGAAGACTCATAAGAGGAACTACCCTACGCTTGATCTAGAGTTCGCAGTAGTGATCTTTTCCCTGAAGCTGTGGAGACATTTACTTTATGGTACGTAGTGCAAGATCTTCACCAATCATAAAAGCCTGAAGTATGTCTTCACCCAGAAGGGGCTGAATTTGCCCCAGCGGCATTGGTTAGAGTATGTTGCAGATTATGATGTGGAGATTCAGTATTATACGGGCAAGGCCAATGTGGTGGCTGACGCCCTGAGCCGTAAGACGGGAAAGATCTTTAACCTCTCCGTTGAGCGCTTGGTGGAAGTGTTCCTCTTGATGGACATCTCGGTGGGGTGCTGTGACTTGTAGAGCAGTTTGTCCGTGGCTGAGCCTTCTTGGATTTCACTTACTAGGCTACATAAGAAGGAAGATCCAGATCTTTCGCACCTATATCTCCGGACTGAAAGGGAAGAATTACCAGACTTTTCTATTGATGATGTGGGTACTTTGAAGTACCGTGGCAGGTTTTGCGTCCCCGCTATTATGGACATTTGAGTCATGTTGTGTAAGGAAGCGCATGGCTCTAGTGTTTCCTACCACCCGGGCTCAACTAAGATGTATCACGACTTGAAGCAGATTGCCTGGTGGTATGGCATGAAGGGGGATATAGCACGATTTGTTTCTGAGTGTTATACTTGCAAGCGAGTTAAGGTCGATCATAGAAGGCCTGGTGGCAAGTTGACTCCATTAGAGATCACGGCTTGGAAATGGGAGAGCATTTTTATGGACTTCATTACAGGCTTACCGAGGTCTCCTAGAGGTTTTGACTCTGTTTGGGTGATAGTGGACAGACTAACGAAGTGTGCTCACTTTGTGTCGTATAAGATTGATTATCCAATGAAAAAGATAGCGGAGCTATATTCGAGCGAAGTCATCCGATTGCATGGAGTCCCCGTTAGTATCATTTCAGACCGAGACTCCAGATTTACTTCCCGTTTCTGGAAGTGTTTGCAGGAGGGTTTTGGTATAGACTTGAGATATTATAACGCATACCACGCGCAGACTAATGGGCAGACAGAGCGAGTCAACCAGATTATGGAAGATATGATCCGCTGTTATATTCTGGACCACAGAGGAGCGTGGGATGAGCGCTTGAGGCTGATGGAATTTGCATATAATAATAGTTATCAGGAGAGCCTGCAAATGGCTCCATTTGAAGCCTTATTTGGGAGGCGCTACAGAACACCGTTGTTATGGACTGAGGTTGGTGAGAGGCCTTTGTTGGGTCCTGATGCGCTCGAGGAAATGGAAGTTGCTGTGAAGCTTATTCGGGAGAAGCTTTGTTTAGCTCAGGAGAGATATGAGAAGAACGCCAACCGGCGTAAGTCCGATTTGGAGTTTTCATTAGAGGATATGGTATTCTTGAATGTGTCCCCGATGGTTGGAGTAAAGAGGCTAGACAAGAATCATAAGTTGGACCCAAGGTATGTGGGCCCATTCAAGATAGTGGAGCGTATTGGCGTGGCAGCTTATAGGTTGGATTTGCCAGCAACCTTTCCAAGTGTGCATAATGTTTTCCATGTAAGCCAGCTGCGGAAATGCGTGCGGAATAGTAGGCAAGTGTTGGATGTTGTGACTCAGTTGGAGCCAAATCTGACTTTTGTGGAAAGGCCGGTCCGCATTCTAGATTCCTACGATAGAGTGTTGCGGCGGAAGACCATTCCCATGGTCAAAGTCTTATGGAGGAACCAGGAGGTGGAAAACGTGACTTGCGAGTTGGAGTCGGCGATGAGGGAGGATCACCCTCATCTCTTTCCTTGATTTGTGCCTGGTATGTTTTTCCTTCTCCTTTATAGCTCTTGTTAGACTATTTCTGTTTCTTCCCTGTTAGAAGCTTGTGCGTAAAGTTTCGGGGCGATACTTTCTTTTAGGGGGAGTGTCTGTAATGCCCCCGGTTTTTCGGTATTTATTTAATATCCCTTTGGCGTTACGTTGACTCGTTTCCGACTTGTGCCATTGTTTGAGTACCTCGTTAGGTGTTCTTAGTGGTCGTAGCCTGTTTGCAGGGTCCCCCAGCTAGCCGAAGTCTGTTTTGGAGACTCGGCTGAACCTCTCAGGGAATGCTTGTGCTTTGGCTTCGGGAGGTGTTAGCCCGAGTGTTTGATCGTCGGAGGTTGTTTTCGACTTCGCCGTTGTTTTCGTAGCATGCGTGTCTAGCTACGGTGCGAGTTTTGTCGAAATCCGAGATCGTTTGTTTTCGTGTCGTTTCGACGGTTGCTAGTTAGCGGGTCGTCATTTTATATAAGCGTATATATATATATATATATACGCATTTTAGCATGATGAGTGATTTAGGCGTTCCGGTGTATAAATGCACACGTACGTGCGTGCAGAGCTTTATAAGAATTTATACGTGCGTGTTTATATGGGTAAGTGCGGTATATGTATAAGCATATATAATTGTGTATATATGTATTAATATAAGGATGCCTAGTGAGGTGCTGTTCATAATTATCGTGTATGTATGTTAGTGTATGTAAAGTATATATATATAATGCTTAATTAGTGGCTGTCTTAGTTATTAATTAGAGTAGTATATAGTTAATAGGGCATATATATATATACGATTAGGTGTTAAGTCTAAGTTTATTTTCATTCCTTCCCTCCCAACCCGGCGGCTCCACTTGCAGATCGAGTGAAAGAAGAGAAATGGCGGAACCTGGGGGCACTCTGATGCCGGTTTCCCTGCCCAGCAGAGGTCGAAACTTCTGTTTGAGGTCGGATCTGAACTCCTCTAGGCAAGACCTTCGTTCCAAGAACCATTTTGGGATTTCACCATCTTCTTTTCCGATCGGGTGTTGAGGGTTCTTGTTCTTTTCGTGCTTTGATCGAGCATTTCTTCCCAGGTTTTCATAGGTTGTTGCTGTGATCTTTTCCTGTTGGGAAGAGCACTGTTGGCCGAATTCCTTCAAAAGCCAAGGCAAGTATCCACTTGCCAAAGTAATTTTTCCATGAATAGTCTTTGTTGCTTGATTCCTGGAGATTGGTTGGTTGTTGTTGGACTTGTATATGATATTAAAATCGGTACAAAGCCTTCCATCTTCCATTTTGTATTGCCATTATTTTGTTATCCCCCTTGTTTATTCCTACATATCTACTATTGTTATTGGATTGTGTTTATTTATTTGCCCAAATCAGTTTATTAGGCAAATGTTCCTTTTTTGCTATGGGTATTGCCCCGATTGGGTATAACCCGAGAGCCTTCTGTAATAGGTTTGTTCATTTCTTGAGATATTTTATGGGCTGTGTTTTTCCTTGGGTGTAACCATTGCTATGGTTTCGTTATAATTAATTTCAAGATCATAATATAACTTGCTCCGTAGTTGCTCCGAAATAGGATTTGTATCAAAACCACCCAAACCTCTTGTCATTTACTTTTTTTTGTCCATCCTCCTGTTTGCAATTAGTGTCAAGCCCCTTTGTTAATGTTTGGTATCAACCACCCAATTTAATTGTTTATGGGTTGTATCAATTTAAATGTTTATGGTTCGTATCAAGTTAACCGTATAGGTTTTTGTACCAAGCTAGTTGAATATATTTAGTTGAGATAAAGCTACTAGTTATGTTTAATATCATGTTATTGGTAAGCATTTCGTATCAAGCTTCTTACATAAACTTAGTATCGTGTCACCTTCAATTTATTTGTGCCAAACCACTTGATTGGACAAACTCGATGTTTAGTCCATTGGTATGTATATAAGGTTTTAGGTGGGTTGTTCTAGATGGTTCAGGGTTCAGTGTGACTTCTTGGTGGTTCATGGAACCACCAACAAGGGTTTTCCCGAGTCACTTAGTGCTGGTGTAGGATGTAGTTTTGAGGTGGTTCGGACCGGTACCGCCACACTTGTTTTACTTCTTGTCTTGCTAAGACATTCTGGGCGGTTTGGTGGAGTTGGACTAATGCCACCACCACAGCACCTTGGAGATATTTAGGCCTGATAGAATTGGTTGGACATGTTGCCACCAGCTTAGGCCCTTGTTACTGAATTTGTCCATCTCCAGTACTAGGTGATTCTTTCAACTCTAGCTCTATGTTAGGATGTTATTTTTTTATCCTACTTGCGGAGATTCTTGAAGCTTGGCTTCATCCGTGCAGTTGGTCCACCCCCCACTTTTTCTCACTTTTGATGAGTATTTTCCCTTGACCTGTTTACTTTACTTCTTTTAGCTTATGTTGCTAGCATTAAATTTTGGTCCTGGTAAACCTTATGTAAATTCTCTTTTAAACCTAATCATCTCATTTCCTTTTTGATAATTACTTTGAAGAGGTGTTCTTCTTTTTTTTTCCTTTTTTTTGAATACCTCAGGTTCAGGTTTATAGCCGAATGTGCAGCTAGGTTTCTTCTGGAGATTTCTAGTGTTATAGCTGCTGTTGTGATTTTTCTTCATCACTCTTGGGATGTAGTTTCTATAGACTTGTAGTACAGATATGCCTACTCACCAGTGGGTTAGTGTCAGTTTTTGACGCCCACTGGTGGTTTCTCTTTTAGATGCTTTGTACTTTTCTTTTACTGCTAGATTTCCTATTTTGGAGTTTATTCAACTTGCTTTTGGGAAGATTTATGTTAGGTTGTTAGTTACTTTTAAACCTAGAAACACTATTATATTTATATCTCATGATCAGCATCTTTTATAAAACTCATACACTACTTTTCAAATAACGTAAAAAGATCGTTTTCTTATATATGCTATAAAATAAATCAAGGGTCTTGAATAATATAAGTTGCCCCCTGGGGACACTTATGCACTCTCTTAGGATGTCAAAGTAATGTAACTAAAGTATTTTTCCGCAGCGTATAAGTATAGTTTTTAATTGTGGACTAGTTGATCCACTGAGCCTAGAGATACGACCTCTAAAATATAATTGATTTTCAAATCATTATAGCTTATGATTTTTCATAGTTTTAGTTGTTGGTGGTTGCCTGAGCGTCGACAGTTATCCCCTGCTTAACGTGGCATCACAACGCGTGTTTTCTCCTACTCTGATACTTCTTAATTTCGGAGAAAATGCAGGTTGTGACACTAACGGCCGTCTACACACATCCCTAAGCTACCGTCGGATTCACACAGGATTCACCAATTTTTGAGTAGAATCAAAAGAATTTATGCAATTAGAAAAATATAAAACTAAAAGCATACAGAAAAATTAAATCTACTCTAATTTCTACACGAGACGAGAGCACTCGACTAGGAGCACATCAGGGTCAACATTTTACCCCATCTCACGATGCTATGCCAGCACAATAATTTTCCCAAATCATACAAAAGAAACGAGTCTAACTCGTAGCACGTAAAAAAGCTAAGCACGAGCTCATGTGGGTGCAGTGGTGTGTGATGCAATGAACTAATCATAATAAATCTCTAAAAGCTTATAGTATGCACAAGAAATGTGCGCGAGCAATATGTAACAAATAATGGCTCTCCCCCAGACTTAAACTAAGCAACACAGTATATGATATAGAAATTAAAATAAGATAGAAATAAGGGGAGAGGTTACCTAATGCTCAGCTAGTGAGCATACTAGAAGATGCGTGAAAAACCGAAGCAGGCCCGCTATACGAAGAATGACAACCCCGCAATGCAATTTGCCATGAATACCTGCAGGGTTGAGCTCCGCAAAAACAAAAGAAAAATATACAAAAAGAAATGCTAAAACTAAAAAAGACATGAAAATAAAAGCACCGAAAATGAAAGATAAGTACTGGGGTTATTGTCATCCCAGCATGACTTATGAAATTCTATACAGTTTTAGTTAATGGGCCTATGAAAAGAAAAATGCACCGGTAACTATTCCATTAGCCGTTGCGGTAACGGGTACCGATACGGTGATAAAACAGTTATGCCTCTGCCTAAATAATCATGCCTGATCCTCGCAGGCAGAGGAAATAGGAAGTAGGATGAGGAGGGGGCCTGGTCCTCACTAATCTCACCACAAAACAAATTCTTGCCTAGCAAGGTTTCGTCCACCACAAGTTTACTGGGGGTGAAGGTGACGACAGGGGCTTCCACTGCGAAGGAGCTAGGAACCTCCTCACACAAGAGGATCCACTCATCGACAGCCTGAGCACAAGGCTCAACGTCAACCCAACTTACCCGTAGAGATTCAACCTGCACAGGCTCAGATAAGGAAGGGGGTCAAGAAATAAAAGAGATGAAGAACATAAAGAAATAATTGGTGGAGTGATCCCGGTTTAACTCCCCAAAGGCTGAGGTAGAAAAATATCATCAGCAATGTCGATAATGCTACAAGGCTCGGTCGGATCCATAGAGGCCTCCACCAAGACTTGGACTTCCTCCTTTGGTATCGAGGGAGAATCCCCGACACCAGGAAGGTTGTCCTCCTCCATGGGAGTGGAAACAATCCATGTATCACAAGCCTCAACTTGTGTTGCATCGGAAAAATTGTCGTCAGAGACTACTGAAGTAGAATGCACAAAAGGCAGAAGAACTTTGCTTGAATAAAAGTCAAGCGCAGGTTCCTCACAAAGAATCGGCTCCACGCTTGGAGATGTATGCATAGGAGAGATGGGCTCAGCCACGTCGAAGCCTAGATCAGCCACACATCTGGTGGTTGTGTCCACATCATTCCCTTCAACAAATGAAGGTGACAGGGACACATAACCAGATGATGAAGGTGTGCCACCGAGTGTAGGATTCGGGATGATCCGGATGTCCGGCTCATCATCCTCTTCTATAACACGGAGGTACTCGGCGCAATCCTTCAGGACATGATCTGTGCTACAACAATACAAACACTTTCTCCCATTACTCTGCGATCCTTGTGGGGCCGGAGAGGAATAAGAGAACGGTGTATGTGGCGAGGAAGATTGACCATCAGCTCGGGGCACAGAGTTTGAAGGGCTGTACGAATACAACATCTCATGCATTGTGCACTGAGGCTTATTCTCAATATCACTTGTAGGGCATTCATGAGTAGCGTGGGTATGCTTTCCACACCAACGACATTGGGCATACGAATATCCCCACATGGTGTCAAAATAGCAGATTCAAAATAAATTGTGCAAATTACTAAATCCAACAATATATTACTACAATTTCCTAAACAAAAAAAGGTAGGCAAAACAGAAATAGAACAAAACAAAAGCGATTTACAAAGGAAAAGGAAAGCAATCTCACATCTCCCTCTCTAGAAACTCACATGACTGTGTTCCCCGGCAACGACACCAAAAACTTGATGCTAAAGATCACGACAGTGAACCGGTCGCACAAGTAATATAAAATGGACGAGTTTTCCCAAGTATCGATCTCTCAAGGAACAGAGTAAGGTGGAGTTAATTTCGAGGAGGACTTGAGATTGAAGTCCTTAGGTCGGAGTTAACTAAGGGGGGTTTTGATATTTGCGGAAAAAGAAAGTAAAAGGCAAACAAGTACTCCTACGGAACGCCGCTATGCAATGCTTCGCCAGACGGGATGGAAGACTAGTCGGGCCGCTATGCACCGAATCGCTGGGCGGATGGACGAGTACGCTTGCGGATGAGGTGGTTAGAACGGCAGAATGAGGGTCGTGAGCACCTCTTCTCTACACACGCCAGTAGCAATTGCTAGTGCGGCAAGGGTGGATGGTGGTGGATGGAATATGTCGCACCTCAAGCAAATATAACAACAATACAAATCACAAAGACATGATTTAATATAAGAGTTTTACAACTAAGCGCACATCTATAAATAAAGTTTACAACAACACATAAACAACAATAAAGGAAGAACAGGGCAAGATATCGACCGAATCTGAAGTCTTGCTGAGGATTCACGGATGGAATCGTCAAGTTTTCAATCCGCATCCAAGCTCGGTCCTCAACTACATCCGGGGTAGAGAAGTGCTGTCACCACCTTCCAATGGCCCGTCTTCTTCGTGTCACGATAGCAGACAAAAGTTGCAAGCTTCCCTTTGCTTGATGGCTATGGCATTAAAGCTTGAAATGAGCCCAAGAGATGAAGGAGGAGGCCGAGAGGAAGCTCCGGCTTGTATTTGGCGGTGAAATCTTGCCCGGAGCACCTCCCTAGGGTGGAGATTGAAGGAGGACGGCAGAATCCCTCCTCAGAGATGAAAGCGGCTAATGAAAAATATGCTCCCCCTGAATTAGGGCGGCACCTGCATATTTATAGAAAGCAGAATTGAACAATGCGCACGATCACGGGCGCACGACCAGTGGTCGTGCGCAATATGTCCAGTGATCGTGCGTGCTGGCACGACAGATTAGGAAGAAGAACTGGGATACTGCGCACGAGCAATGGCGCACGACCGGTGGTCGTGCGCACTATGTCCAATGGTCGTGCGATTACCCCAGATGGAACTCCAGGAAAAGAGGAATCAATGCACGCAATCAGTGGTGCACGACTGGTGGTCGTGCGCACTATGTCCAGTGGTCGTGCGCACTATGTATAGTGGTCGTACGATTACGCCAGACATATTCTAGAAATCAGGGTACCTTACGGATGATCATCGGGTCGTGCGCACTATATCTGATGATCGTGCGCAGTATTCCTGCTTCAAAACGTCCCCGGAACACGCACAGGACCCCTAAACCCAGCACTGATATGTGCAGACATTCCAGATGAGCACAAAAAGGAATACAAATAATAAAAGTACAAAAATACACAACCACGGGCCAAAGTGTGCACTTCCTATGGAAATATAGATAAGAAGAAATATGAACGATTTAGAACTAAATGTGAAGTGCAAACGCGTGAAAACTAGCCCAGATGAGTCCGAAAATCCCTATATAAATCGGACACATCACTAGGCCTGTGTCACGTCGTGATTTTAGGAGGTCACCAAAGGAGTTGTCCAAAGTCAAAGTACAGTTGTAGGAACTATTGGAACAGGGGTATATTAGACCCAGTTCTTCCCCATGGAGCATGCTAGTGCTGTTCGTGAAGAAGAAAGATGGTAGTATGCAGTTGTGTATAGACTACCAAGAGTTGAACAAACTGACTGTCAAGAATAAGTATCTGATTCCTCTGATAGATGACTTATCGACCAGATGGTGGGGTCAGTGGTGTATCCTAAGCTGCACTTGAAGTCAGGGTTCTATCAATTGCGAATTCGGGATAAAGACATACCCAGGACAGCTTTTGGAATGAGGTATGGTCACTTCAAATTCTCCGTGATGTCGTTCGGGATGACGAACGGGCCATCCATATTCATGGATTTGATGAATTGAGTATTTCACGAATACTTGGACTCTTTTGTTGTCGTCTTTATCGACGACATATTGGTATACTCCAAATAGAAGGCAGAGCATGAGACTCATTTGAGAATAGTTTTGAAAGTGTTGAGAGAGAACCAGATTTATGCAAAGTTCTAAAAGTGCGAGTTCTGGTTAGATAATGTGGCGTTTCTAGGCCATGTGATTAGTGGTGATGGGGTGGCAGTGGATCCTGCAAAAGTTGATGCCATCAGATATTGGCTTGTTTTGAGCATTGTGGTGGAAGTTATGAGTATTCTAGGACTAGCAGAGTATTATAGAAGATTTGTGAAAAAACTTTTCGCGGATAAATCTACCCCTTAATTCGTTGACTCGTACAGACCCAAAATTTGTGTGGACTCAGGAGTGCGGTCAAGCGTTTGACCTCTTAAAGGAAAGGCTGATGACAACTCCAATCCTAAGTCTACCTAAAGGAACTGAAGGATTTTAAATTTTCAGTGACACATCATGATGTGGGTTGTGTTGCATGTTGGTACAACATGACAGTGTTATATCCTTTGGGTCTAGGCAGTTGAAGCCACACAAGAGGAATTACCCCGTCCATGACTTGGAATTGGCGGCGGTAATTTTTGCATTGAAGTTGTGGTGGCACTATATGTATGGTGCGAAGGAGGAGACTTTCACGGATCACAAAAGCCTGAAGTATCTTCTAGACAAAAAGGACTTGAATATGCAGCAGCGCAGATGTGTTGAGTTCCTTGGAGACTATGAAGTGGCGATTCAGTATACTCCAGGCATGGTTAACGTGGTGGCGGATGCCTTGAGTAGGAAATACTCTGGTCAAGGGAGTTGGATCGAAGCTCATGATGAGCGGTTGATGCGGGACTATAAGTGCATTGGCATTGAGTGTGTAGCAAGAGGCGAGTGAAGCATGACTCGATTGAACTGGATGGAGTTGCAAAATGACTTATCTGATCGTATTCGGGAAGCGACAAGTTTGGATGAAGAGTTTCGGCCGCTTGTGGTGGAAGCTCAAAAGGGCGAAGGTAGCGCATGACAGATGATTGATGGGATCTTGAGGAAGGAAGGAAGGATTTGCATACCGCAGTTCGACAAGATCCATTAGGAGTTGATGTTTGAGGCTCATTTTACGAAGTACTCCATTCACCCGGGCAGTACAAATATGTACTTGGATATGAAGAAATTCTTTTGGTGGCCTGGTTTGAAGTGTGATATAGCTTTGTACGTGAGTCGGTGCCAAACTTGTACCTTAGTGAAGGCCAAGTGTCAGAAGTCGGGCGGGTTCCTAAAGCCTCTTCCTATTCCGAGGGGAAATTTGATGACATCTCTATGGACTTTATGCATTACATGCCTCGATCGCAGCAGGGTAACGACGCAATTTGGGTTATCGGGGATCGCTTGACCAAAGTGGTCCATTTCATCCCAAATCGGAAAGAGGACAACGTGGAGAAGCTGGTAGAGTTGTATGTTCGTAACATTGTGTGACTACACGAGATTCCTAAGAGTGTAGTTAGTGATCGCGATGGATGCTTCATATGTAACAACCCCATCCGTTTACATAGTATATACTAGAAGGTCCGGCCGGGGCCCCACAATATATACCACAAAACAGGCGGTGAAGTTACGGTATGATACCAGAGTAGCGCAGCGTACCCAAACACATTGTATTCTAGCGAAAACCTAAACAATAAACTTGAACTCCACACCTGAATGTCCAACATATAAAAGCTCCTCATTTATATATTACATAGGAATCTTTTACAAATACAAACAGTTGGCCTTATGGCCTTACAGGGCTTTCACAACAGTGGCCTCAATATTGGCGCGCAGGCCGGCCACGTGTAAATAAAACATAGCATTTATAAGTTAGCCTTCGAGGGCTAGCAGCAGCAACAACAACAGCAGGGACTTCAACCTTTATGCGACCCGCTCGGCTCTCCAACACCTGCACAGGCACAGCCCACCCAACGGTGGCAAACAGGCAACGGTCAACATTCAGCTGAACAAATTATAACGACCCCAACCCTTTTTCCGGTGCGGTGGTATTCCTTCCCTGCAAGCATAACACTTCACAAAGCATATATATTTCATCCAATGTGCTCTCACGCACATACATTCCATCACAACCATCAGCCATGCAGACCGACGGTCTGTGCACTCAGGGCACATTCTTGGTGTTCCGGCGAACCAGGGTCGCACCACCGTATCAGGGTCACAACCCAACGGTAAAACATTCAGCATTTCACTCCATGGCATGCAGCCGGAGTTCTGGTTGTAATGAACTGGGATTGGCCCGTAGCCCCCCATTATGTTATGGCACGCAGGCCTACGACTCTCGTTATGTGCTCCAACAGACTGCACATTCTGGTCTCGCGTTGGATGGACATAACGCAGTTCAGATCATCCAACCCCCATTGCTCAAATTATCTTGCCATCACCGAGCACAGCGTACTCACGACTATATAAAGGCGCGGGTCGGTTTCACCGAACCTGTTTGGCATTCAAGCCTGGGTGCTTTCTTGGGTGCAGCAGTACTTACTCTTACACCGATTTCATCTCACACATCAGCGGGTCTTTCCTGGGCACACCAGTACATACTGCTACTTTCTTCACATGTATGACCCCACAATTATCACAAATGTCAAGGGTATTTCCATGGCTTACCATGCCAGTACTTCCTGCTACTTGCCTTCACAGGTCCACCCATGAACATCAAGCATTACAAAGGGTATTTCCTGGACCTCCAATCCAGTTGTTCCTGCTACTTCCTTTCGCAGGTACAAGTCAATAACACAAGCATCACAAGGGTATTTTCCTGGACTACAACTCCAATACTTCCTGCTACTGCCTTTCATAGGGTTAACCCATCGACACCTAAACGACATGTTTATCACGGAGTCTTCTCCGGTGCTTATGTATCATCACCAATCCAGACCAACCTGTCCAGATGAGCTTCACACAGCTTGTCTATTTCGTACTCCATTTTCGAATCTATATGCCAAATAAATGGGGATTCCATGAATCAACCCAAAAGACTCCCATAATCAGCCACCCTATGGTGGGGGAATCATGTGCATATGACAAAAAGGAAGCCTTCACATGGCTAGGAAGAAATGTCGTTACCCTTAAAGACCGCTTCGGTGCCATAAGATCCTAACTGGCTAGAAAAAACCGCAACAACTTTTTCTCCTCAAAGATGGCCATGGATCTCTTGTCGGAATCTCGCAGCACCACCGGTGACCAGCTCCTTTTCCTCCTCCTCCTTCTTCCTCTCCCTTTCACTCTCTAACTTGTATAAAGATGAAGGAAATAATAAAATGAGACTCTCCTTCTCAAGTCTCGGCCTTAAGGAAGCAGGGAGGCAGCTCAACCATTGGATCCCAGCTAAAGGAACGGACGACCACAATTTTGCTCCAAAATCTCAATTTTTTCCTGACACGGCCAGTGACACGCCCGTGTCCAGGCCATGTGCCTCAAGAGGTGCTCAACCGCCTTATCCAATCCAGTGACACGCACATGTGACATGCCCGTTGTCACAACCCATATTTCCTCAACGAGTACATCGTATCAGAGCAAGAGGAACTACGGGTTATGATGCCACGTCGTGCAGGGGATAACTGCACATGCTCAGGCAACTCTTGACGCTTACTTTATGAGTTGAAATTCAACAGTGAAATGTAAGAAAACCTTTGGATTTAATGGCCGTATCCCTCGGCCTTAGGTATCAAAACTGTATTTGTACGCGGCGAAAATACTTTGTTTATTTATGATGAGCTCCTATATGCAGTCTATAGTGATACTACTATAAGAAATCCTCTTTGTTTACGTCATTTGGAAAATACGTCTTATTTGATCAAAACATGTATGCATGATATGCAATAATAGGTTTTTGTGTAGCTTAAAAATACCTAATGCAACCTACCATAAATCCTTCCCAAGAGCAAGAAGACATCATCCAAATGAGTCACATAGCAGTCTATTATTCATACGTCACAAGTAAAGAAAACCACCAATGGGCGCCAACAAGCTAACACGAACCCATTGGGGCACATGTATGTCTGTACAACAAAGAGAAGAACTACCTCGCTAAGTATGCTCGGCTAGCTCCCAAGAAACGCCACTAACCAACCTAGCCGCTCAACCGGCTACAACCTGCACCTGAGGCATTCAAAAAAGAATACCTCAGCAATCAACCAAGCAATACAAAAGAGAGCATGAATTGCATAATCGATAAAGAAGGGGCTTACCGACCCCGTAGCAATGTTTCATATAAGTAAAAAGAATGCATAAAACAAGTGCGTACAAGTAGTAAACAATGTCATTCCAAAGTGTCAACCGCACCAAGTGCGTACAAGTTCAACAAGTCCTGCTCCACCCGCAGGCGAAAAAGGGCAATACACATGCCCAAACTCAGCATCTTACAAACAAGAAACAATCAAATGAGTGAAACATAAGCAGCGGTTAAGTTCAATTCCGCAAGAGTCTTTCGCTGGCGGCCCTAAAGTGGAACGCACCAAACAAAACCAGCCCAAATCGGGGCCAAAGTGGTCTCTCTAACCACAAAAACCAAAACCCGGTGGCCACAGGCTGAAACCACACCACCCCTTGCAGAATTCTCAGACAAACGATCCTGCCATGGTTCACAATTCGCCTCGCAAAACGCACCATAACCCAAGCTAAACACGTTCCTTTCATCGTTCTCACGCATGATGACAAGTTGCTAGAAAGTAATTAAGCTATAATTTACATGAATTACATGATGAGGAACAAGAACAAATCACATGATTAGGCAAGAAAAAGGCTACATGAACATGAATAAATAGAGCTACATGAGTCACATGAACAAGATAAATGACATGAAGCAACCTATCATAGACTTGATAACCAAAGAAAACTAAGCATGGAAATCATATTCATGGAGTATAGGACATTCAAAAGCATAATCAGAAAGCTAGTGAGGAAGAACTCAACACAAGAAGAACAAGCAAGGGAATTTGAAAGATAAGCACTAGCTATGTTGGCACAATCAAAATCAAGAAAGAAGATTAGCAAGGGTGAAGAACACCGCTTGCCTGAACCGAGACGATGTCGCGACGGCTGCTCCTCTCTTTCCTTGCCTTGCTTGCTCCCTTGCTCTCTTGCTTTCTCTTTGAGGATGAAGAAGAAGATGAAGAGAAGGTGAAAGGAGAAAGACAATTATCTGTTTCGGCATTATTTCCTCCAGAACAGAGCTGGACCGTTAGATGCAGAATCAAGGAAATGAACGGCACAAAAATCTGGAAAAACTCGATTTTCGGGCCGGTCACGCCCTGTGTCACGCCCGTGACACAGGGCGTGTACCATAAGCGGCGCAGAAAGTCGGCAAATCCAAGTTTATCCACACGGTACACGGCCGGGTACACGCCCGTGACGGATCGGTCACGCCCGTGACACAGGGCGTGTAGCCCGTGTCTCGACACCTCGTCGACACAAAGTGTCGACACTCGACACAGCTTGACACACCCTGTGACACGCCCGTATCACAGGCCGTGTCCCCTCTCTCGACACCCGACACTCGATACTCGACACTCGACACTCGACAAGCTGAACACGCCCTGTGACACGCCCGTGTCACAGGCCGTGTACCCTCTCTCGACACTCGACACTCGACACTCGACAAAGCGGGACACGGCCCGTGACACGCCCGTGTCACGGGGCGTGTACCCCATTCGTCGAGCTCAACTCGACGCAAGAAAAAAATTCGTCGAGTCAAGGAGGTCACGCCCAGGTCACGGCCTGGGTCACGCCCGTGTCAGGGGGCGTGTCTCGCACAAAAACGACCATTTTTCCCTGTTTTGAAAAATGTTCCTGTGTCGTCCTAGACCATTTTTGCCTTAAGAACTTTTTACCCTTTTTTTTGTTTCCTGTACCAGCAACTCACTTTCAGCAACATTTCCCGGGCGCGAAAAAGTGCAAACATTCCCTAAGAGGCCTCACCGAGTCCCCAATTTGGACTCCAGTTTGCTGGGGAATCGTGCAACTCGGCAACCAAAACAGCCACTCGCAAGCCCGCGGGAAAAACCATGCTCGAACAACGTTCAAAGCCAATGTAACGCCCATCATGCGTACGCAATCAAAAAATCTGGGGCGTTACAATCACTCCCCCTAACAAAAAGTTTCGCCTCGAAACTTTTCACGAAATCAAATACAGAAGCAAACCAAAACATGAATGCAACCAAACACCAAGTCACATACCAGCTTAACTATGGGAACAAATAAGGGGAGCCGCCCGCATCGTTGACTCGAGCTCCCACGTCGCGCTGTCCACATCCTGATTTTTCCATAGCACCTTGACCATCGGAATCTTCTTTTTCCGCAACACGCGATCTTGGGAGTCCAATATCCGGATAGGCATCTCCACATAAGAAAGGTTTGGCGCCAACTGCGGCACCACATCCAACACTTGCTGATCATTCCGTACACATTTGCGAAGTTGGCTAACATGAAAAACGTCGTGAACACCAGGAAAGTTCACGGGTAATTCTACTTTGTATGCGGATGCACCAACTCGCGCAAGAATCTTGAAGGGACCCACAAATCTTGGGTCTAATTTGCGCTCTTTTCCAAACCTTTTAATCCCAACCATTGGGGAGACTTTCAAGAAAATAGAATCTCCCACCGCAAACTCTAATTCCGACCGTCGTCGATTGGCATACTTTTCATATCGCTCTTGGGCGATTCAGAGCTTCTCCCGAATAAGTCGTACGACAACTTCCATGTCCTCGAGCGCCTCTGGGCCCAACAAAAGCCGCTCGCCAACCTCCGTCCAAAAGAGGGGAGTCTGACATCTACGCCCATATAAAGCTTCGAACGGAGCCATTTGCAAGCTTTCTTGATAGCTATTATTATATGCGAATTCCATAAGCCGCAAACGTTCATCCCATGCTCCGCCATACTCAAGAATATAGCATCTAATCATATCTTCCACAATTTGGTTTACTCGTTCTGTTAGGCCATTCGTCTGAGGATGATAAGCAGTGGAATACCGCAAATCTGTGCCCAAACCCTCTTGTAGACTCTTCCAGAAACGAGAAGTAAATCGGGAATCCCTGTCTAAAATAATATTGACTGACACACCATGCAGTCGGATGATTTCGTTCAAATAGAGCTCCGCTATTGTCTTCATCGGGTAGTTGACCTTAAATGGTATGAAATGAGCACACTTGGTCAATCTATCCACGACTACCCACACGGAGTCATGTCCTCGTGGAGATCTTGGTAAACCTGTAATAAAATCCATTGAGATGCTTTCCCACTTCCATGTTGGAATCTCCAATGGTGTCAACTTGCCACCAGGCCTCCCATGATCAGCTTTCACCCGCTTGCAGGTATGACATTCAGCTACAAATTGCGCTATATCTCTTTTCATTCCATACCACCAGACAGTTTGTTTCAGATCACGGTACATTTTTGTTGAGCCTGGATGGTAGGCCATACTTGCGCTATGTGCTTCCCTACACACCATCTCGCGAATATCTCCAACTGCGGGAATACAAAATCGACCACGATACTTTAACGTGCCTGCACCGTCAATCGCAAAATCTGGTAATTCATCCTTTTCAGTCCGAAGAAATAAATGTAAAAGATCAGGATCATCCTTTTGATGTTGTCTTGCAAGCACCAGCCATGAAGGTTCTTCTACTGCCGAATGACTTTGCGGGTCATATTTGCCCACAGAAATATCCATCAATAGAAATTCCTCCACAAGACGGTCGACTGAAAGATGAAATAATTTCCCTGTCTTCCGACTCAAAGCATCGGCCACAACATTCTCTTTCCCCAGGTGATACTGAATGTCCACATCATAATCAGCTACATATTCCAGCCATCGACGTTGGCGCAGATTCAGTTCCTTCTGTGTGAAGACATACTTTAAACTTTTGTGGTCTGTAAAGATTTTGCACTGTGCACCATACAGTAAGTGTCTCCACAACTTCAACGCAAAGATCACCGCTGCGAACTCCAAATCATGCGTTGGGTAGTTCTTTTCATGACTTTTCAATTGCTGAGACCCATACACAATCACCTTTTTGTCTTGCATTAAAACACATCCAAGTCCAACGTGCGACGCATCCACAAAAACGTCATAATCTATCCCTTCCGTCGGCAAGATTAACACAGGAGCGGTACATAACCTGTTCTTGAGTTCCAGGAATGAGGCCTCACACTTGTCATTCCACTCAAACGCCATATTATTTTGGGTTAAGCGAGTCAAAGGTGCGGCCAACGTCGCAAACCCTTCGACAAATCTGCGATAATAGCCGGCCAGTCCCAAGAAGCGTCGAATCTCCTTGGGTGTCTCCGGTCTTCTCCACTCCATGACTGCAGCAATCTTTTCGGGATCCACTGAAATTCCATGGTGATTAATGACATGACCCAGAAAAGCAACTTGAGACAACCAAAACTCGCATTTACTTAGCTTGGCAAATAACTTTTGGTCTCGCAAAGTGGCCAATACCAATCGCAGATGCTGTTCATGCTCTTCAGCACTGCGGGAGTAGATAAGAACGTCATCAATAAAAACTACCACAAACTTATCCAAGTAGTCCTTCAACACCTTGTTCATCATATCCATGAAGGCTGATGGTGCATTGGTCAAACCAAACGACATCACCAAAAATTCAAAATGGTCATGCCTTGATCGAAATGCAGTCCGCGGAATATCAGACTCCCAGACCTTGAGCTGATGATAGCCCGAGCGGAGATCAATCTTCGAAAATACGGAACTGCCTCGCAGTTGATCAAACAAATCATCGATTCTTGGCAGCGGGTACTTGTTTTTAATGGTCACCTTGTTCAACTCCCGGTAATCGATGCAAAGCCGCATCGACCCATCTTTCTTCTTCACAAATAACACCGGTGCACCCCAAGGTGATGAACTCGGCCTGATAAACCCTTTTGCCAATAAGTCATCCAATTGGGTGCGCAACTCTGATAGCTCACGCGGGGCCATTCTGTACGGCGCTTTCGCAATAGGCCGCGTACCAAGTTCCAAATCAATAACGAACTCGACATCACGATCAGGGGGAAGACCAGGAAGATCCGTAGGAAAAACATCTGAAAATTCACGTACAACAGGAATCTCCTCCAAACGCGGCAAAACAGCACTAGTCCCAACAGCGGAGATAAGACAAGCAAAACAGTCGGAAACAAACAATGTCCGAACACATACCGCCGAAATCCCTGGAGAATCCTGGCAAGAATCACCATACACACTTCCTGGCTGACCATCGTCCTTGATAAAATCCAAGCGCTTCCCTCTGCACTGGATGACGGCGTCATAGCGGGATAACTAGTCGATACCAAGAATGACGTCAAAATCCTCCAAATCGATCGCTTTGAAATCAGCCTTTGCTAAGAAATCGCCCAACAAAATGGGACAATCAAGAAGACCCCAGTCTGCCACCACCGAAGCACCGGAAGGAAATTTCACCAAAAATGCATTCCCCACTCGATCTGGTGTCAAATGATACCGATCCAGAAAGGTTCGCGCCACAAAAGAATGGGTCGCGCCAGAATCAAATAGAACACGCGCCCAACGGTTCTTTACCTTAAAGTTTCCTATAAGGGTATATATGCTAAGAACGACACGTAAAAGGCAGAAACAAAACAGGAACCAGAGGAATGAATCGAACCTGAGATAACCTGAGGTGACGTCTGAGCTTCCTCTGAAGAGATCACATTCAACTTCCCTTTGCCTTTGTCTAAACGCGGAGGCGGAGGCAAAGCCTGGAGTGGTGCGGGTTGCAAAACAGGTTGGATCTGCGGGCACCTTGCACGAAGATGTCCTGGTCTGCCACACTGGAAGCACACCTTGTCTTTGGCCCAGCAGCGGCCCACATCATGACCTCTTCTCCCACAAAATGTACACTCCAAGTCTCTGGTTGGCGCACCCTGAATGGCGTGCACCTGCTCCTTCTTTTGCATCCCCAACCGCTTGAAACATTTCTCAAACGAGTGACTGGCTCGGCCACAGAAGCTACATAGTTCCTCTTTGTTTGGCATTTTCTATAGCTTCTACCTTCAACGTAGCCTCAACCGCAGTGGTGCAACTTGTCGCTCCATAAGCACTTGTGAATTGCTGCACGTCGCTGCGGAGTCCGCCAAGAAATCTCTTTACTCGGTCAGCTTCCGTCGTCACCAAGCTCGGAGCGAACCGACTTAACTTGCTAAACTCAATTTCATACTCACTCACTGTGCGTTACCTCTGCTTCAAGTACAAGAAGTCATTCATCAGGCGGTCCCTTTCCACTGCCGGTAGAAACTTGCGCCGTAACATTTCTTTGAATGCTTCCCACGAACAGCCCGCCCCTAGGCCTTCCTTTTCTCGCAACCACCAACCTTTGGCCAACCCTTTGAGTTGATAGGCGGCAAGCATCACCTTCTGGTCCTCGGTAACGCCAGAATACACAAACATCTCTTCCAATGTGATTACCCAATCATCCAAAAGCACAAAGTCTGCTTTTCCATCATAAGTCGGTGGTCCAAGTCGCTGAAACTGTGAGATGAAAGTCATCACAGGAGGAACCACAACTCGGGGTGTCACTGTCACTGAAGGAGTAGAAATTGTGGGGCCTCTGACAGTCTCTTACCCTCTTGGTGCCAGCCCCGACATCGCTGATGACATAGCTTGGAGCTGGGACTGCACTTCCTGCACCTGCCTCGTCAAAGCCTCATTACTTTAGCGAAGACTATCCATCAGGGCATTATTCTGCGCGCCTGAAGACTCGCCCTCGGATTGGGGAGTTTGCCTCGTCACTGGACGCTTTGACATCCTATTAACACGTTCACTCTTGTCAAGCTCAAACCCAACAAAACACACAACGTCTAAGTACAGACCATACATATAACAATATGAACATCAACTGCTAACTTGCTCTGGGAGTCTGAGAATGATGGTATGCCTAACCTTAAGATGACTCACCGTCATCCCACTACCTTGTGCCTAACCAATGAATGTATGACTTTATTTGACCCAAAACCATGAGTGTACAGGTGTCATCACGTACATCTTTAGCTTGGCACGTTGTGCTCATGCAATGTTATGTTATGCGTGCTGTGCGATGCAATCTAGAAAAGGCCTTAATGCATGCCATGAGGGGTCGTACGCATCACAATGCTATGCATCACATACTACATAGCATTGCATGCAATGAAGAAAAGAAAACGTGCTAGTCGCATCCATGTGGTAAGGTTATGCATCCCATACTACATAACCCACACATGTTGCCCCTATGGTGGATCCATATACAACCACATATTATGTATCCCATACTACATAATATGCCCCGTATACTTCTTGTCATGCCATGAGTGTAGTGTGTGTGCGTCGGCCAAGACATATTGATGACACCTCGGTGTGTGTATGATATGATGCTTACAACCAAACCAGAAAGTTTGCCCGACCAATTGTCAAGCAAACCACCCTCTGATACCAACTGTCACAACCCGCATTTCCTCAACGAGTACATCGTATCAGAGCAAGAGGAACTACGAGTTATGATGCCACGTCGTGCAGGGGATAACTGCACACGCTCAGGCAACTCTTGACGCTTACTTTATAAGTTGAAATTCAACAGTGAAATGTAAGAAAACCATTGGATTTAATGGCCGTATCCCTCGGCCTTAGGTATCAAAACTGTATTTGTACGCGACGGAAATACTTTGTTTATTTATGATGAGCTCCTATATGAAGTCTATAGTGATACTACTATAAGAAATCCTCTTTGTTTACGTCATTTGGAAAATACGTCTTAGTTGATCAAAACATGTATGCATGATATGCAATAATATGTTTTTGTGTAGCTTAAAAATACCTAATGCAATCTACCATAAATCCTTCCCAAGAGCAAGAAGACATCATCCAAATGAGTCACATAGCAGTCTATTATTCATACGTCACAAGTAAAGAAAACCACCAATGGGCGCCAACAAGCTGACACGAACCCATTGGGGCACATGTATGTCTGTACAACAAAGAGAAGAACTACCTCGCTAAGTATGCTCGGCTAGCTCCCAAGAAACGCCACCAACCAACCTAGCCGCTCAACCGGCTACAACCTGCACCTGAGGCATTCAAAAAAGAATACCTCAGCAATCAACCAAGCTATACAAAAGAGAGCATGAATTGCATAATCGATAAAGAAGGGGCTTTCCGACCCTGTAGCAATGTTTCATATAAGTAAAAAGAATGCATAAAACAAGTGCGTACAAGTAGTAAACAATGTCATTCCAAAGTGTCAACCGCACCAAGTGCGTACAAGTTCAACAAGTCCTGCTCCACCCGCAGGAGAAAAAGGGCAATACACATGCCCAAACTCAGCATCTTACAAACAAGAAACAATCAAACGAGTGAAACATAAGCAGCGGTTAAGTTCAATTCCGCAAGAGTCTTTCGGTGGCGGCCCTAAAGTGGAACACACCAAACAAAACCAGCCCAAATCGGGGCCAAAGTGGTCTCTCTAACCACAAAAACCAAAATCCGTCGGCCACAGGCTGAAACCACACCACCCCTTGCAGAATTCTCACACAAACGCTCCTGCCATGGTTCACAATTCGTCTCGCAAAACGCCCCATAACCCAAGCTAAACACGTTCTGTTGGAACACCCTATTACTAATTTGGGTCAGGATCACTATGTCTCTAGGAATCTATGTTTTGACCTTCTGTATAGCTTAATAGGTCAATTAGAATTGAGTCTAAGGGTTAAAAGGTTAGGATTGGAAGCTGCTCTGAAGACCCAAGATTGTCTGGAGACCAAGTCCAAATCGTCGAGCTCAGCACGACGTTTCGTCGAACTCCAGTCGACGATCTTCTAGCTCAACTTTGCCAGATCGTCGAGCTCCATTCGACGATCGCTGAGCTCAAGCCTCATAATATCGTCGAGCTCTGGTCGACGATCGCTGAGCTCAACGTCTCAATATCGTCGAACTCCATTCGACGATCGCTGAGCTCAGGTCGACGATTTTGACTCTGCACTGGATCCTTATCTCTGAGCTCAGTTCGACGATCTTTGAGCTCAGATCGACGATTTCTTTGCTGCTTGCATTTTCAAGTTCGCTGAGCTCAGCTCGACGATAGCAGAGCTCAGTTCGACGATTTCAGTTATCTTTCAGAATTCAAATTCAAATCAGATAGAAGTTATTCTGCATTTAATTCAGAAGATCTGCCAGCCGTTTTCGTTTACTTCTGGAGCAAGTTTCAAGGGATTTTTCAAGGAACAATTCAGTGGACTTTCCTTCAGAACATATTATGCAATTAAGGCTGTAATTAATTCAGACCAACGGCTATCTTTGACAGAGCAATTTCCTATTCAGACTCAGAGAATAAAAGAGAGAATGTTTTTGAATCAGATATAATACAGACAAGAACAAAGAGAGAATAGAATAGACAAGAATAAGGACACCTCTCAACATACAAGACTCTGAAAAATATTCTGTCAACAAGAATTCAGAAGAACACTCATCAAAAAGAGATCAAGTTTTCAAACATTCTTCAGATCTCTTCAGCTCTCAAGTGTTCAAGGCCAACATCATTTCAAGACTCCAGACACTCAACATTTCAGCTTGCTGAAATCATCTTTTGCTGGAGATCCATCTTTGAAGGCCTATCACCCTCAGAAAAGCTCATCTTCCTGAAGATCAAGGACTCAGGGGGAGCTTTGAAATCAATCCACTTAGTCTTCTCAGTTGATTGAGAAAAGAGAAGACTGCCATAACTCTCTCAATCCCTCTTTGTAAAGGGTTTTTCAAACTCCCTTCAAAAGTTTGAATCTGGTTTTTGAGCACCTTGTCAAAAGCTCATTGGTGGCAAGACACCTGATCAAAAAATCTGTTTTGGTTTTTGAGCACCTTATCAAAAGCTCATTGGTGCCCAGGACACCTGATCAACTCATCCTGCAGTGGATTCCTACCTAGGGTGGTAGAAGAGTGGATGTACCCAAGTTGGGGAACCACTATATTTCCTTGTGTCATCTGGTTCTGCATGTTTTCTTTTTGTTTCTGGCCTAGATTTTCTTGTGCTTAGTTTCTGCATAGCTTAGTTTTGTGGTTTATTTTATTTCTGCTTCCCTGCTTACACTCATTACAACAATTGTTGTAATGCTTTGCAAAAGTTTTTCCTTATGTTTTAAAAAGCACCATATACTCTATTCACCCCCCCTCTAGAGTATATCAGATCTAGTTTCCCCTTTCACGTTCCTTTCATCGTTCTCACGCATGACGACAAGTTGCTAGAAAAGTAATTAAGCTATAATTTACATGAATTACATGATGAGGAACAAGAACAAATCACATGATTAGGCAAGAAAAAGGCTACATGAACATGAATAAATAGAGCTACATGAGTCACATGAACAAGATAAATGACATGAAGCAACCTATCATAGACTTGATAACCAAAGAAAACTAAGCATGAAAATCATATTCATGGAGTATAGGACATTCAAAAGCATAATCAGAAAGCTAGTGAGGAAGAACTCAACACAAGAAGAACAAGCAAGGGAATTTGAAAGATAAGCACTAGCTATGTTGGCACATTCAAAATCAAGAAAGAAGATTGGCAAGGGTGAAGAACACCGCTTGCCTGAACCGAGACGATGCCGCGACGACTGCTCCTCTCTTTCCTTGCCTTGCTTGCTCCCTTGCTCTCTTGCTTTCTCTTTGAGGATGAAGAAGAAGATGAAGAGAAGGTGAAAGGAGAAAGACAATTCTCTGTTTCGGCCTTATTTCCTCCAGAACAGAGCTGGACCGTTAGATGCAGAATCAAGGAAATGAACGGCACAAAAAATCTGGAAAAACTCGATTTTCGGGCCGGTCACGCCCTGTGTCACGCCCGTGACACAGGGCGTGTACCATAAGCGGCGCAGAAAGTCGGCAAATCCAAGTTTATTCACACGGTACACGGCCGGGTACACGCCCGTGACGGGTCGGTCACGCCCGTGACACAGGGCGTGTAGCCCGTGTCTCGACACCTCGTCGACACAAAGTGTCGACACTCGACACATCTTGACACGCCCTGTGACACGCCCGTGTCACAGGTCGTGTCCCCTCTCTTTACACCCGACACTCGATACTCGACACTCGACACTCGACAAGCTGAACACGCCCTGTGACACGCCCGTGTCACAGGCCGTGTACCCTCTCTCGACACCCGACACTCGACACTCGACACTCGACAAAGCGGGACACGGCCCGTGACACACCCGTGTCACGGGGCGTGTACCCCATTCGTCGAGCTCAACTCGACGCAAGAAAAACATTTGTCGAGTCAAGGAGGTCACGCCCAGGTCACGGCCTGGGTCACGCCCGTGTCAGGGGGCGTGTCTCGCACAAAAACGACCATTTTTCCCTATTTTGAAAAATGTTCCTGTGTCGTCCTAGACCATTTTTGCCTTAAGAACTTTTTACCCTTTTTTTGTTTCCTGTACCAGCAACTCACTTTCAGCAACATTTCCCGGGCGCGAAAAAGTGCAAACATTCCCTAAGAGGACTCACCGAGTCCCCAATTTGGACTCCAGTTTGCTGGGGAATCGTGCAACTCGGCAACCAAAATAGCCACTCGCAAGCCCGCGGGAAAAACCATGCTCGAACAACATTCAAAGCCAACGTAACGCCCATCATTCGTACGCAATCAAAAAATCCGGGGAGTTACACCCGTATCACGGGCCGTGTCACCTGACATGCCTTCAGACACACCCGTGTATGTGGCCGTGTTCTTCAGACTGCACAACATTGAAAGCAACTCGAGAGTCACACGGCCTGTGACACGCCAGTTTCCAAGGCAGTGTGACCATACACGGCACTAGACACGCCCTAGCTCAACTTCGTCGGGCTGAGTTCGTCGACCGCAAGGAGACGCCCTGTGACACGCCCGTGTCACAGACCGTGTACTCTGCACTCGACAATCGTCGACCGAAGTTCTGTCGACCACTCATCGACTGCTCACCTGAGAAGGACACGCCCTGGGACACGCCCGTGTCCCAGGCTGTGTCACCCAAATTTTGCCAAACTCTGGGCTTTGGGGTATTACAACCCTCCCCTCCTTACAAAATTTCATCCCCGAAATTTGCAGAAAGTAAGGAGATCAAACAGAAGGATTTCATTGCACAAATGTTTATTACAACGTGATATACACTGCATAACAGCTACACAAAGAGATTGGGAAACTCAGCTTGCATGTTCTGCTCTAGCTCCCATGTGAGTTCTTCACGGCCGCAATTGTCCTACCGGACTTTGACCATCTCGATCGCCGTGTTCCACAACTGTTTCTCGGCACGATCTTCGATTTGAATGGGCCTAACCTTCGTCGTTAGCCCATACTCTACCGGCGCAGGATCATCCTTGATCACCTGAGCTGGATCTTTAACGGCCTTCTGAAGCATCAAGATGTGAAACACATCATGTAATCTACTCAAGTCTGCGGACAGAGCTAGCCAATATGCAGCCTCCCCGATTCGCTCGACCACTTCAAATGGATCAAGGATCTTGGACTCAACTTTTTCAGACGTCGAATCCTGGATACCCCTTGGAAGTGCTTGATCTTCAAGTAGACCCAGTCGCCTACCGTGAACTCCACGTTCCGGTGCTTGACATTGCAGTATTTCTCTTGGCGATCCTGGGCTATGAGTATCCTCTCTCAAATAGTACGTATGGTCGAGTTTGCTTCATTGACTTCATTATGATTATAAACTTTATCTTTGCCCACTTCTACCCAAGCCAAAGGAGTACGACACTTCCGTCCATACAGAGCTTCATACGTTGCCATACCGATGCTCGCTTGTTAGCTATTATTATAGGCAAACTCCACCATAGAGAGATGATCTTCCCATCTCTTTCCAAAGTCTATGGCGCACATCCGGAGCATATCCTCCATCGTCCCGTTAGTTCATTCAGTTTGGCCATAAGTTTGGGGATGAAAGGGCGTACTGAATGTCAACTTCGTGCCCAACAGTTGATGAACTAGCCTCCAGTCGTTCGAGGTGAATCACCCATATCTATTACTTATGATGCTCCAAGGAACACTGTGTAGCCGCACAATCTGCTCAACATATAATTTTGGCAAACTTTCCACCGAATCATCCCTCCTGTTCAGGAGGAAGTGTGCCACTTTCGTTAGCCGATAGACAATCACCCAAATCGAATAATTCCGCGCTGAGATCTCGGCAACCCGTGCCCAAAATCCATGAAAATATCGTTGAACTACCATTCTGGAATCAGCAACGACTTCAAATAACCTCCTGACTTATGACATTCCGCCTTCACCATAGCACAGGTTTGGCATTTGCCCACATAATGAGCAACATCTTTCTTCAGCCCTGGCCACCAGAACAGCTTTTTCATAACCCTGAACATCTTCGTGCTCCCAGGGTTAATTGAGTACTTCGTCTAATGTGCTTTATACAACAGTTCTTCCCTCAATTTACCCAAATTGGGGACGCACAAACGGCGCTCCTTCCGCAGAAGACCGCCACCCCAGGAGAACTTGCCCTCTGACCCATCTTTAGCATAGCATAGGAGATCTTCATCTAGCATCGTTGCTCGTCGAATCTGGTCTGCAAGTTCACACTACATCTCCATCCAGTTCAAACAGGCATTGGTGGTGGAATTATTGTCAACACAAGCAATCTCCAATGCTTCTAGCTCCTGGATCAGATGTTCATCATGCCTCTACAACCAACTCGCCCTTGTCGGAGCTCTGTGACTCAAGGCATCCGCGATTACATTTCTCTTTCCGGGCGTATAGTGAATCTCAAAGGTGTAGTCTCCAAGGAACTCAAACCACCTTCGTTGTCCCATATTCAAGTCCTTCTGCTCCAATAGGTACCTTAGGCTCTTGTGATCTGTATTGATCTCCACCTTCATGTCATAAAGATAGTATCGCCACAGGTCAAAATTATTTACGGTCACGCGGCGACCCGGCGGTTTTATTTGAGAAAAAGGAGGAAGTGGTTTTACTTAGAAAACGGGGCGCGCGTATTTATTTATTTGGATATAAAACGGGTTAGATCGAGTTTTAACGAAAGGAGGCAAGTGCACCTATCGTGAGTAGTACAGGATATTCTGGGTGGAATATCGAGGTCGTATTGTTCTCGGGGTCGGTTCGATTATTTCTACTCTTTCCTAGAGGGGACTATTATTTTATCGATAATTAACTTGTCGGGTTATTTTATATATAATAAAAATGACAGAAAAAGAAAGTGAAAGCATAAAAAGAAAGCAATAAGGTGGTGCCGATAAAGAGCTTAGCTCGATAGCACCGAAAAAATAATGGAAATAAAATAGACTTTAAATAAAAAGAGCTCCTAAATTTATAATTAATTAAGGCAGAGACTTGGCCATGGAGGTTCCACTAAAATGAGCTCACCTACCTATAGGGCTATCGCTCACCTGGACGCTAAGACTATTCGACCGGGCTCTCATCCGACGAAGGATTCCTCTTAACGCCCGCATTATGCTAAGAACCCCGCTATTGGGTGGGGAACCCAATCCGGTAGAGTTGGCGCGCCTCCTCTCTCGAGGGTTAGTGCGGAACTCTCTTTGCCAAGGGGTGATCGGTCCATATGCACGACCTCTCGGCTACCTAGCATATGGACTATGGAAATAGGGCCCACACATCGATATGTGGTCCTACGCGTCGTTAACCCCGGGCAAACCTTAAGTACTTTTAATTAATTAGAAAAATTAGACCTTTAGTTATTTTAAACTATTTTATCTGTCACAATGCTCTTCGATACCGAGGGCTAAGAACGGTTAGCCACTCATCAGAATGGAGACGGCTTGCAAAAAAAGTGGAAAATAAAGCGATAAAGAAAGCGGTAAATGAAAGCAGTAAATGAAAGCAGGAAAATAAAGCAGAAAATTGCAAGTCCTACCCAAACGAGTAGGACTGAAGAAAGCTGTAAATTGCGAGTCCCGGCGCAAATGCGTGAGCGGGAGAAAGAAAGCGGGTCCTACTCAAACGAGTAGGACTAAATAAATGCAACACACGCACACACTCGACATAAAGTAAAACTCACGCACACACTCTCTCAACATAAATGAAAACACACACACACAAATCCTACTCAAATGAGTAGGGAAAATTAAGACCTGCCATTTAACTCGAATGAGTAGGCCGAAATAAAGAAAATTACAAACTCACGCACTCTACGGAAAGTAAAATAAGCAAGCGACATTTAACTCTTAACGAGTAGGCAGAAATAAATGCGCACAAGTACAGAAATGAAAAAAAAAACTAAGTAACCTAAAAATTAAAACAACTGCATTTCTACCGCTAGAATGCGGTAGAAATGCGTAAAAAGCTGAAATAAAAATAAACCGGGCGAAAAGGTTTGCAAATAAACGCAAAATGAAAATGCCCGAAAAATTAAAACAAATACATTTCTACCGCTAGAATGCGGTAGAAATGCGTAAAACGAGAACAAAAAAAATAAAAGGAGCAAAAAGTTATTGAAATAAAAGAAAAAATGCAAATGCTTGAATAATTAAAATGATTATGTTTTCATTCTTATAACTCCGTAAAAATGCTAAAAAAGTGAAAATAAACTGAAAATAATGAAAAGGTTTTACATCCTTAAAAGAAAAATCTAAGTTAAAAGAAATGAAAATCACTTTGAAATCAGTTTTACGGGTTTATAACAATGAGATAGAAAGCTATAAAAACCTAATCTAAACAAGTCTAAGTAAAGTTAATGAAAACATTAAAGTAAAAACTATACTCATACACTCACACACGCCTTTTAAAAGAACTAAAACTAAGTTAAAACAAAGGCAAAAAAAGGATAAGATTGCATAAGGGATGAAACATAGATGAAGTCCAAGAGTTGTAATGGAAAAAAAACTACAATTGCATTAATAAAAAAGGTTATTACAAAGCTAAAAAAAAGAGAAAGAGGGAGAGAAAATATCCCTTACAACACATTTGGATTTCATCCCAGCAGCATAACACTTATACAAAATGGTTCAAAAAAAAGTGGAACAGGAACTCAAGCAGAACACTGGAATTTATAGACAAAAATTTACATGGGACACGCCCTTGGTCACGGGCGTGACAGGGGGCGTGTCAGTACTATTTGCGAAGGCGGCCGGCGATTTGACGGGAAAGTGGACTTCGGGCTGGACACGTGTCGGTCTCGCAGTGGTCACGCCCCATGTCACGGGCGTGACGCTGGGCGTGTCAAGCAGGTGGATCTGGGCGCGGGTTGCGCCGAAAGCCTTCGGGCAGGTCTTGTCGGGCCAGCTGGAAAGGTCACGCCCCAGGTCACGGGCGTGACTCTGGGCGTGTCAGTTGGTGTCGACACTCGACGAATGTCGAGCGGAAAGTGTCGAGTTGAAATCGTTGAGCTGAGATTGAGTCACGCCCTAGGTCACGGGCGTGACTCGGGACGTGACGTGGGTTTGACGATCGTTGAACTGAATTCGTCGAGTGGAGTGGACACGGGCTTGGGTCACGCCCCGTGTCGGGTGACACGGGCGTGACCCCGGGCGTGTCAAACTTTGCTCTTCAAAATTTGCTGATGTCACTGGAATTTGACGTGTCATGCCTTGGTCACGGGCGTGACCAATTTGTCACGGGCGTGACATGACAATTTTTGGCAGATTTTTCATTTTTTCCTGAAACATAAAATAAAATAAGTTAGTATAATATTTACAAAAATAGGAGCATTTTATTGAATAAAAATAAGTAAAAATGACAAAAATAAATGAAAACAACTAAATTAATGTACAGAAAAATAGGTATATTTACAATTCATCGGCGGCTTTCATTTCGCAAAAGGAGGCGTGCGGTGGACGAAGCTTTCAGCTTCGATTTCGGGTGATTTAGTGGTCAGTTTGACATTTGAGTAGAGATCTGGAAGGCTCTCGGTGAAGGCTTCACGATCGTGGTAAGATCTTCCTGTTTCCCCGATTCTTGTATGTTAGGGTTTGAGATTTTAACCTCATTCCTCCTCCAAAAGTTTCAGGAAACGTTTCCTAAGGCCGATCCTTAAAGCGGTGCAACCGGGCGACATTTCTCTGATGTTTTGAGGCAAGTGGAGCTCTTCCCTTGCTTAATCATTTTTATTTGATCTCCCTCCTTTATTTTCCTCCATTAGAGATTAGGAGTAAAGTAGGAATCATGAAAATGTCCCTCTAGGTTAAATCTTCATTTTTGGCCAAACTATAGAGATTAGGAAAATTGGAGATAAGTAAAAAATCAGTGTTTATCAGTATGGGAAGCCGTAGACTCGTCGAGCATGTGGATGAGGGATTTCTGTCGAGTATTGGTATGTAGTCTAGGTAGAATTCCGTGTGTATCACCGAATTTGGTTAAGTCATTTCGGCACAAATCATAAGTTAGCGTAAGGAGTTCGACGAATATCTCTGACTCTTCGTCGAGCATCGGTCCATTCGTCGAACGGAGTTCGACGAATACTGTTGTCCATTCTTTGAGCATCGAGCGGAGTTCGATGAATATCATTATCCATTCGTCGAACATAGATATACTAATATCATTGTCGATTCGTCGAGCTTCGAATGGAGTTCGACGAATATCGTTGGCCATTCGTCGAGCATCGTCCGGAGTTGGAGGAATTTCGCCAGTTTTCGAATGGCAGTTTTGTCGGTTATAAGTAAAATTCGCTGAATTTTCTGGGGCTTAGAATATTTGTCGACGTTTTTGTCCAATTCGACGGGTTTAGTCTTTAGGACACTTTTAGGACTGGTTTTAGTTTATCTTAAGGTTTGAACATGGTATTTGGGTAGGTTCAAATGTTTCTTCGACTATGAAGGTTGGCAGTGGATAAAGGACCACCAACTAGACGTCGGTTGTGGATCATTGCACTTGGAGGATGTTTGGTCTCTGTTTTCTGAGGATTGCTGGTTTGGGTTTGGTCAAGTGGCCACCACTATAAGACCTCTGTGATTTTTAGACATTTGGGCTTGGGAGCCTGATTTGGGACAATTGGTCACCAACTCCGCCAGGTTGATTATGCCAAGTGTTAATGATTCGTGTTCTATTTGAGTTGTTTTATGCTTAGTTTGCTTCTTAGATCAGTCTGTGCTTTTATGCTAATCCTTGTAGATATTGTCGAAGCATGGCTTTGTTCCGCACTTGATGTATTTTTTCTATTTACTCATTTACTTCAGGTTTTTACTGTATTTATAATTATTTTGCTATCCACCAGTGGTCTTCAGCATTTTGTACTCGGGTTTGGTAAACCCATCTATTACTTGCACTTATTACCTGATTACTTCCCTTTACCACTTGTATTCTCTTGCTGAGATATTCTTCTTTTGAATGCCTCAGGTTCAGGTCAGTAACCAGTTGAGCGGCTATGTTTGGGACCTTGCTAGTGGACTGTATGTTACAAGAGTGTTTCCTCACCCTTATGAGGTATTGTCTTGGGTTATTTACTATAGTACAGACATACATGCTCACCAGTGGATTCGTGTCAGGTTGTTGGCGCTCACTGGTGGTTTTCTTTTGAAATGTTAATTACTTTGCTAAGCTGATGAGTTGTTTGTATTTTGTGGTTCTATATACTTGCTCTCTTGGAAGATTTTATGCTAGGTTGCATGTTAGATATTTTTCACCTATAAAACCATATTATTAGTATATCATACTTTCCATCTCTTTCAAAACTAAAACACTACTTTCTGGATAGCGTAAAGACTTTTCCAATACTTATTATAAATCTATAGTCTTGCATAGCGTGAGTTGTCCTTCAGGGATGTTTATAATCATGTAGGATATTAAAATCACCTTAATCAAAGTATTTTCTATAGCGTACAACAATATTTTTAGTCGTGCACTAGTTGATCCACTAAGCCGAGGGATACGACTAACTGCTTAACTTAAAACATGAATTTTCTTAAATAATTCATAAATCTTTCAAATAGTGTTTAGTTTTGGTCTCGCCTGAACGTCTGCAGTTATCCCCTACCGTTGTGGCATCATGACGCTTATTTTCTCCTTACTCTGCTATTTCCTTTTATGAGGAGAAAATGTGTGTCGTGACACTAGTGCACCTGCCCAACTGATCAACTAGGTCTGTATCTAAGGCAAGACTGTAGTGTATTAACTGTTTGATAAGAAAACCAAGTCTACAGCTTGTGTGACCCCATAAGGAAAGCAATGCACCCTCTGTGCACCTGCCCACTGGATCACTTCAGTCTGTAGACTCTTTCTATTTTTCTGCAGGATCAAACATCCTAAATTTACAGCTTTGGTGACCCCGTGAGGAAAGCAATGCACCCTCCGTGTACCTGCCCACTAGGTCACCAAAGTCTGTAACCTACTCCCACGACCAAAAATCTCTCAGATCGTGGATTACATCCACTCAGATTGCGTCAAATAAATATCTATCCGACAGACAATGTTCTAGGTCACCATGAAATTTTATATTCACGGGATATATCATTTGCGTTGATCAGACAGGTTACGTATTAAGCCTACAACAGATATCTAATTTAATTCAATAATTGATGGCTCAATCAACCTGGGCTCTCTAGTATTTATATTGTAGTCAACCTGCGCGCGACCTCTCTTGCGTTCGCATGCTCCAATCAGTGAAGTAATCTTTCCGCGAGCCGAGTTGAAACTACAAATCAGATGTTTGGGCGTTCGCATGCTCTATTTGTTTGGGCATTTCGCAACTTCGTTTTGGGCAAACGCCGCCGGAGTGAGGGAAAACAAATGAACCTCCGGAGGCGTTTGCTCCGTTTCCACCCGCCCGCCTTGAGAAACGCCCCAAAAAGCTCCGTTTGGAGTAGCCACCTCCCCCCTCCGGTTCGAACTCTCTGTTTCCACCCGCCGGATCGACCCGCCACCGCTAAAACAAATGAAGCCTTAATCCTTTGGGGAGCTAGTTTAAGCTTACCTGATTACCATAGCATAGATGCAGTCCGCAGATATTCCTCCCATTTATCCGCAGTATTCTTTGTCGAGTCCGCTCAATATTTGGCTTCCTTCTCGGCAGCAAGCTGCTCCCGCAGCTTCTTTTTCTCATCACCTTCCGTGCTAGTAGGAACCTGCTTGTTACTCTAGACCCCTAGTATCTATACCGCCTCGGTTACAGAAGGGTTAGGAGCGGAGTGGAGGACTTTAAGGTGAGACTGGTTCATCTCGGCGATCTTGCCGCTGTCAAGATTTTGGATCATCTCATCGGTAGAAATTCCCGCTAAGGACACCAAACTCTCACCCAATGGGATTTAGGCTTCAGGAGTGATAAAGTGTGCCCCGAGGAGGCCTTTTTCTCGCGGCCTAAATTACAAACTGGCAGCTCTTGTTCGCGTAGAGATGTTCGGCTCCTTCATCAAACAGATCTTCTTTGATATTTGCAGCGTGACCCCTGTCCTTGTCCTTTTCACACCTTTTCCCTTTTGATCATGGATATCAGTTACGACCTGATTCAAGAGTCGATGCCCTCCACTGACTGAGCCAATTTGGACAGTGTCCATGGCAAGGTTAGAGACTGACTGATCTTCAGCTCGCACTGGGGGTTGCTCTTCTTCCACCATCTTAGTAGACTGTTGTTTCTCTTCAGCAATTTTTGATGCAGGGTTGGTAGCAATTTTTGGGGCCGATTATTGAACATCCCCTTCCATATCTAGCCTCAACATGATCGTCCCAGAAGGGGAGGGAAGACATCCATGTTCAGGGGATTTTCGGCGAGATCCATAACTTGTCCTGATGCTGATCAAAAAGGTTTATCCAAAAGCTTTGAAGGATGGGATTTTCTTTCCCCAGAATCCTCTCCAATAATGCAAACTAGAGTAGCTCTTTTCACCACCATTGATTTAGTTCAAGTTATAATTTTCTTGTCACGGCTTTTGATGTTGTTAAGTAGTTAGCCAAGGCCAGGCATTGTGGACTGGAAAGTGTTAACCACGATTGGTGGATAGTGACTCGTCGTTCTTGATGATATGGAAGGATTAGACCTTACCGGGATATTTACAGCACTATCAGCATTAATGACATTTACAGATTCGACAGATAGAATAACATTTTTGAAATTCCTTCGAATTTAAACATGTGCGGGTATAATGTTAACCCAAAACTCCCCAAAGCAGTCTACTCAGTCAGTAGTTCTCCGCAGACTCAATCCTGATGTCGCGGAAGTATCTGGGTCAACAAGTTCCCAAGCGTTGATCCCAATCTGAAGAGCTGATCAGGTCTCCATCAGCAGAGGCAGATAGGATCAGCAGTCCACCCAGGTCTACCCCTTTCCGACGACAGATCAATGTGAAGGCCCCAGGTCACGAGCCCTAGTCCGCGCTATCCTGAGCAGACTCGCGAGCTCGCCTCTTCTTTTCTTTTGCTTCGCGTCACCACTACCCGATTCACCTGTACCCTATACAGCCAGTAATTTTAGCCCTGTCGTTTTGGCAGCCCCCCAATCCAATAAATATGGGGGCGGCACACCCAAAGCACGCTGAATAAAGACCAGGAGCCCAATGTTAAAGGATGCGGACTTGATTTTCTGGCTTTGCAAACTGCTGCACACATAGTTGGAATTTTTTTATTTTCCTTGTAATCACTTTCGATGAATAAAAATAAAGCCCGTAGAAAGAGTGGCATTTGTCGCGGCGGACGTATTATGGTGTTTCCGCGATCTGTGGTTCTGGCTCTCTCTATCTTTATCTACTAGTAAGCAACTGCTTGTAGTTTTCTCCACCATCTTTACTCTTTGCAGGAATTAGGGGCGCATTCCATGCATCAACAATGAATACCTGCTAATCTCTGTAAAATAGAAGTCAAACGTAGGTAAATTTAAAATGTACCATAAGTACCTGAAGTGAACAAAAAAACACATGCTAATCTCTGAAAAAAGAAAAAGGAAAATGTGGGTAAATTTAACAATAATACGAGTAGCTGAAGTGAACTCATGAACACCTGCTAATCTCTATAGAAGAGAAGTAAAAAGAAGCTAAATTTAATATATAATGTGAGTACCTGAAGTGAACTCTTGAACACCTGCTAATCTCTATAGAAGAGAAGTCCAAAGAAGGTAAATTTAAAATAAAACCCGAGTACCTTAATTAAACTCTCCAACACCTACTAATCTCTGCAAAGGAGAAGTCAAAAGCAGGTAAAAATAAACTATAATGCAAGTACTTGAAGTGTACTCTCAAACACCTGCTAATCTCTACAAAAGAGAATTATAAAGCATGTAAATTTTTAAAAAAACATAGGTACCTAATTTGAATTCACGAAAATCTGCTAATCTATGCAAAAGATAATTCAAAAGAAGATAAATTTATAATATAACATGAACACCTACTAATCACTACAGAGGAGAACTCAAAAGCAGGTAAATGTAAAATATAATGCGGGTACCTGAAGTGAAATCACGAACATCTGCTAATCTCTGCAAAAGAGAAGTCAAAAGTAGGTAAATTTAATATATAACAAGTGTACCGGAAGTGATTTCATGAACTACTTCTAATCTCTGCACAAGAGAAGTCCAAAGTAGGTAAATTTAAAATATAATGTGAGAACATGAAGTGAACTCACGAAAACCTGTTAATCTCTTCAAATAGGAAGTTTGGATTCGCCAACCCCTCCTAATCTCTACAAATGAGAAGTCAAAAGCAAGTAAATTTTAAATAAAATATGTGTACCTAAAGTGAACTCGCGAACACGTACTAATCTCCACAAAAGAGAAGTCAAAAATACGTAAATTTAAAATAGAACGGGAGTACCTGAAGTGAACTCGCGAACACCTGCAAATCTCTGCAAAAAGAGAAGTTTAAAGCAGATAAATTTAAAATTTTACGAGAGTACATGATGTGAACTCGCGAACACCTGCTAATCTCTACAAAAGAGAAGATAAAAGTATGTAAATTTAAAATATAACACGAGTACTTGAAGTGAAATCGCAAAAACATGCTATTCTCAGCAAAACAGTAGTCAAAAGACTGTAAATTTAAAATATTATGTGAGTACCTGAATTTAACTCGTGAAACACCTACTAATCTCTATGAAGGAGAAGTCAAAAGTAGGTAAATTTAAAATATAACGCAAGTATCTAAAGTGAACTTGCAAACACCCGCTATGGCTACAAAAGAGAAGTCTAAAGCATGTAAATTTAAAATATTACTTGAGTACCTGATGTGAACCTGTGAACACATGCTAATTTTAGCTATAGAGAAGTCAAAAGAAGCTAAATTTAAAATATAACGAGAGTACCTGAATTGAACTCTCAAACACCTGTAAAACTCTACAAAGGAGAAGTCAAAAGCAGGTAAGTTTAAAATATAACGCGAGTATCTGAAGTGAACTCGCGATGTAACATCTCCATCCGTTCATATAACATATAATAGAACTTCCGGTCGAGGCCCCACACCATATGCCATAAAACAGGCGGCGAAGTCACAGGTTGATATCAGAGTTGCGCATCCTAACTCATAGCATTCTAGCGAAAGTTTTAACATAAATACTAAAATCCAACCATGAATGTCCACTGATATAAACACCCGCATTTATATAGGAATGTACATCAAATACAGTATGGTTTGGCCTTATGGCCTTACAATTACTTTTTACAAGTGTGGATTTCAAACATCGGCACGCAGGCCGGCCACACATGAACCAAACATCACATTTTCAGCTTAGCCTTCAAGGGCTAGCAGCAGCAGCAGCAGGGACTTTAGCATTTATATGTCCCGCTCGGCTCTCTAGCACCTGCACAAGGACAGCCCACCCAACGGTGGCAAACAAGGCAACAGTCAGCATTCAGCTGACCAATTTATAAGGACCCTACCCCTTTTCCGGGGCAGTGGTATTCCTTCCCTGCAGGCATAGCAATTTATAGACAGATATATAAATATCACACATTGTGCTCTTACGCACAAACAATCCATCACAACCGTCAGCCACGCGGTCCGATGATCCGTGCACTCAGGGCACATTCTTGGTGTACCGGCGAACCAAGGTCCCACCACCGTTTCTGGGCCGAAACCCAACAATAAAATTGAGCATTTAGTCCTAGTGGCGTGCAGGCTTAAGACTCTCATTATGGGCTCCATCAGACCGCACTTTCAGGTTTTCAAGTAGGACAGAAATAATGCAGGTATGGATTAGCCACCCCCATTGCTCAAGTCGCCTTGCCATCACCGAATACCAACGTACTCGCGGCTAAGTATAAGGCACGGGTCTATTTCACCTTACCTGTTTGGCATGAAGCCTTTTTAAGAACTCTCCAAGCTCACACATATCCATACCGTCCCTGAGGGACTGGCTTCACATTCATAGGTTAGCTAGGAGCCACGTACAGCGTTAGCGATAGAACTCACTTTCCGTCCCTAGCTCTATCCTTAGCATTCATAGCATATAGCACAAGCATTTAGTGGGTGTTTTCCTGGGCTTCCACTACAGTACTTCCTCCTACTATCCTTCACAGGCACAACCCATTGAAATCACAAACATCACAAGGGTCTCTTCCTGGACTACCACTCCATTACTTCATGTTACTGCCCTTCACAGGTCCAACCCATCAATTCCACAAACTATATGTTTAACCGCGGAGTATTCTCCGGTGTGCGAATGCAACATCACTAATCCAGACCAACCTGTCTAAATGGGCTTCACACAGCATGCCTATTCTGTACTATATTTTCGGATATATATATGCAAAACTAAAAGTTAGGGTTAGATCTGATATACTCTAGAGGGGGGGGGGTGAATAGAGTATCTGAAACTTTTTAAGGTTTTTTGCTGTAAATAAAAATCAGTCCTAAGATAAGATAATCTACCACATGCACTGTAAATATAAACTAATATCACAGATACAACAACCTAACTTGCATAGCCACAACAAAAAAAATAGAAAAAGAAAGCAACCAGACGACACAAGAATTTTATAGTGGTTCCCCTAAACTTGGGTACATCCACTCTACTACCACCGTGGTAGGAATCCACTCAGGTTTTTGATCAGGTGACTGCCACCAATAAGCTTTTGATCAGGTGCTCAAAAACCAATCTCAAGTCTTTTGATCAGGTGACTTGCAACCAGGAATAACTTTTGAAGGGAGTTAAAGAACCCTTTTTACAGTGGGGGTGAGAGAGTGATGATGTCTTCTCTTTCTCAAATACAACTGAGAAGACTTTAATGGATCTTTTGATGTTAACAAAGCTCCCCCTGAGAAATTGATCTATTCAGGAAGGTTGGAGCTTTGCTTCAGGGTGAGTAGGTCTTCAATGTTTCAGCCTTGACCAGAAGGTATCCAGGAACTTCTTGACTGATAGAGTATTTGTTGTCCTCTGAAGAATTTTGAAATGAAGAGAGAAGAAGACTCTTGATTTTTGATTGATGTTCTTCTTTTTCTTATCTATGTGGTATTATTTCTCTGGACTAGGGCTTTTCTTCTTTACTGTTCTATTGCCCTATGTTTCTTGTTCTCTGTGTTCACTGTATTCCGTATGTCATCTGTGTTGTGAAGGAAGAAGAAAAAAAAAATCCTTTTTATATTTCTTATGACAACTTCCTTCTGAATTTTTGAATTCCTTCAGCATTGATTACTGACGGCCTGGAGAATGTCGGCATTAAATGATTTTCCTAACTGTCCCATTAAAAAGCGGCAAGTAATAATCCTGATGAAGACCATAATCAATGCTTGCTTCTAACGGTAATATTTAGATAATATTAAGCATTGATTACTCAGGAATTATTGCAATAAAATAAGGACAGAGGGAGGGAAATTTCCAAGTGTGGAACTGCACACAAATCGTTGACCAAAGAATAGAATTCGTCGACCTGGGTCCTGAGTTCGTCAAGCTGAGAAGTTATGTTTGTCGACCAGATAATTGTTGTTCGTCGAGCTGAGATCCAAGATCGTCGACCTAAGAATAAATAACTGCTTTCTCTAGAACCTTACCAATTCTGTGCATTAAGATCGTCGAGCTGAGATTCTAACTTCGTCGACTGGAGTTCAGTTAAATGTTTCTTGGACTTAAGAATGTAGAAGTAAATTGTCCAGAAATCGTCGACCTGAGAATTAAGTTCGTCGACCTGAGAATTAAGTTCATCGACCTGAGAACTGCTAACAGCTACTTGATACAACTTGTTGAGACTATGGTCCAAGTTCATCGAGCGGAGAACATGAATTCGTCGACTGGAGTATGATTCTGGACATAGAATATTTAGATGTTTCTGGACTTAAAATGTTGAGGTTGAATATCGAGAAATTGTTGACCTAAGAACCAAATTCGTCGAGCTGATATTCTAACTTCGTCGACTGGAGTTCAAAGAAAGGAATTTTCTACATGGCGTGTTGAAGTGTAGTGTCTAGAGATCGTCGACCTGAGAACCAAGTTCATCGTGCTCAGCTCAGAGAATTGTCTCTGAGTTCGTCGAGATGAGCACGCCTTTTGTCGAGCTGAGTTCGACGAACGTCGAACTCATTTCCTGAGTCTTTGAAATTTCTCTAAGTCCTGAGTCTTCTACAGTCTGTTGATGGCTGGTCTATGTAGTGTTGACTCTAAGGACATGACCTAAACTCTAGGACACAAACATGACCCTGGCTATACATGTTGGGTCAAACATCCTAGTTTAGTTAACCTATCACAAATCCAACTAGGGATCCAACAAAAACCATTGGGGATTCAAAGAATCAACCCAAGGGAAATCCCTTCACATTCCACCCTCTCGTGGATATGAAATACATGCACATGCCAAAAGGAAGGACTTCATATGTCCAAGAAGGAAGATCGTTACCCTTGACGACCTCTTCGGAGCCATGAAATTCTGGCCAGCTGGAAAGCACCGCAGTGGCCTTGCCTCCACAACGCTGGCCTCAGATCTCGAATCTGAACTCTACAACTCCACCGGTGGCCGGCTCCCCTCTCCTCCTCCTCCTTGATCTCTCTTCTCTCTAGCTTCTAAGAAAGAGAATAACCCTCGGCCTTAAAGTAGCAGGGAGGAGCCTGAGCCATCAGATCCCAAATAAAGGAAATGGACAGCCACGATCCATCCACAAAAGTCTAATTTTTGGCAGACACGTCCTGTGACACGCCCGTGTCATAGTCCGTGTACCTTAAGTGTCACACAACTGACTCATCTAGAAGAGTACACGGCCATGTAACATGCCAGTGTCACATGCCGTGTGACTTGATACGGCTTCAGAAACGCCCTTGTCTAGCTCGTGTACCTTAGGTGGTACACAACCATCTCAACCCAAGCAAGACATGGACATGTGATACGCCCATGTCATAGGCCGTATGCCCAGAGATACACCCGTGTCCTGCCCGTGCTCACCAGGCCTCACTACCCAAGCCAGATCCAGGAAAGAACACGGACATGTGACACGCCCGTGTCACTGGCCGTGTGCCCTTACACGGCTGCAGAAACGCCTCCAGCGTGCAATTCATCGAGCGAAGTTCGTCGACTAGAGGATAATAGGCCTACTGATGAGTCCGATTTATATAGGGTTTTTCAGACTCATCTGGACTAGTTTTCACCTGTTTGCACTTCACTTTTAGTTCTATATCGTTTATATTTCTTCTTATCTATATTTCCATAGGAAGTGCACACTTTGGCCCGTGTTTTGTATTTAAGTACTTTATTGTTTGTACTCCTTATTGTGATTGCCTGGAATGTCTGCACATATCAGTGATTTTTTTCCTATTGGTACAGGGGTCGTGTACGTGTTCCAGGAGTGTTCGGAAATTGGAATACTGCGCACGATCATCGGATCTACTGCGCATGACCACTGGTCGTGTGTCGATGATCGTGCGCACTTGCCTTCCTTTTCCAAGTTCTGCCTGGGCATACGCACGACCACTAGACACAGTGCGCACGACCACTGGTCGTGCGCCACTGATCGTGTGCATTGATTCATCTTTTCCTGGAGTTCTGTCTGGGGTAATCGCACGACCATTGGACATTGTGCGCACGACCACCGGTCGTGCGCCATTTCTCATTCGCAGTACCCCAGTTCTTCTTCCTAATCTGCCATGCCAGTGTGCACGATCACTGGACATAGTGCGCACGACCACTGGTCATGCGCCCATGATCGTGTGCATTGTTCAATTTTGCATTCTATAAATATGCAGGTGCCACCCTAATTCCAAATCGCTCATTTTTCCTCCGCCGTTTTTGTCTCCGAGGAGGGATTCCGCCGTCCTCCATCAATCTCCACCCTAGGGAGGTGCTCCGGGCAAGCTTTCACTGCCAAATCCAAGTCGGAGCTTCCTCTCGGCCTCCTCTATCATCTCTTGGGCTCATTTCAAGCTTTAACGCCATAGCCATCAAGGAAAGGGAAGCTTGCAACTTTCGTCTGTTATCGTGACAAGAATAAGACGGGCCATTGGAAGGTGGTGACAACCCTTCTCTACCCCGGACGCAGTTGAGGACCGAGCTTGGATGCGGATTGACAACCCAACGATTCCAACCGTGAATCCTCAGCAAGACTTCGGATTCGATCGATCTCTTCCCTTGTTCTTCCTTTATTGTTGTTTATGTGTTGTTGTAAACTTTATTTATAGATGATGTGCGCTTAGTTGTAAAACACTTATATTAAATCATGTCTTTGTGATTTGTATTTTCGTTATATTTGTTTGAGGTGCGTCATATTCCATCCACCACCATCCACCCTTGCCGCACTATCAATTGCTAGTGGCGTGTGTAGCGAAGAGGTGATCACGACCCTCATTCCGCCGTTCTAACCACCCCATCTGCAAGCCTACTCGTCCATCCGCCCAGCGATTCAGTATATAGCAGCCCGTCTAGTCTTCCATCCCGCCTGGCGAAGAATCGCATAGCGGCATTGCATAGGAGTAGTTGTTAGATTTTTAATTTCTTTTTAGCCCAACAATCAAAACCCCCATCATTACTGCCGACCTTGAGTACTTCAATCTCAAGTCCTCCTCGACATTAAATCCATCTTACTGTGTTCCTTGAGAGATCGATACTTGGGAAAACTCGCCCATTTTATATTACTTGTGCGACCGGTTCACTGTCGTGATCTTTAGCATCAAGTTTTTGGCACCATTGCCGGGGAACACAGTTGTGTGAGTTTCTAGAGAGGGAGATGTGAGATTGCTTTCCTTTTCATTTATAAATCGCTTTTATTTTGTTCTATTTCTGTTTTGCCTGCCCTCTTCTTGTTTGTTTAGGCAATTATAGTAATATATTGTTGGATTTAGTAATTTGCACAATTTATTTTGAATTTGCTATTTCGACACCATGTGGGGATATTCGTATGCCCAATGTCGTTGGTGTGGAAAGCCTTCCCACGCTAGTCATGAATGCCATACGAGAGCTATTGAGCATAAGCCTCAGCGCACAATGCATGAGATGTTGTATTCGTATAGCCCTTCAAACACTGTGCCCCGAGCTTATGGTCAATCGTCCTCGCCACATACACCGTTCTCTTATTCCTCTCTGGCCCCACAAGAACCGCAAAGTAAAGGGAGAAAGTGTTTGCATTGTCATAGAACAGATCATGTCCTGAAGGATTGTGCCGAGTACCTCCATGTTATGGAAGAGGATGATGAGCCGGACATCCGGATCATCCCGACTCCTACTCTCAGTGGCACACCTTCATCATCTGGTTATGTGTCCGTGTCACCTTCATTTGTTGAAGGGAATGAGGTGGACACAACCAATAGATGTGTGGCTGATCTAGGCTTTGATGTGGCTGAGCCCATCTCTCCTGTGCATACATCTCCAAGCGTGGAGCCGATTCTTTGTGAGGAACCTGCGCTTGACTTTTATCCAAGCAAAGTTCTTCCGCCTTTTGTGCATTCTACTTCAGTCGTCTCTAACGACATTTTAGATGATGCAACATAAGTTGAGTCTTGTGATATATGGATTGTTTCCACTCCCATGGAGGAGGACAACATTCCTGGTGTCGAGGATTCTCCCTCGATACTAAAAGAGGAAGTCCAAGACTTGGTGGAGGCCTCTATGGATCCGGCCGAGCCTTGTAGCATTGTCGACATTGCTGACGATATTTTTCAACCTCAGCCTTTGGGGAGTGAAACCGGTATCACTCCTCGGATTATTTCTTTTAGTTCTTCGTCTCTTTTATTTCTTGACCCCCCGTTCCTTATCTGAGCCTGTGCAGATTGAATCTCTACGGGTAAGTTGGGTTGACGTCGAGCCTTGCGCTCAGGCTGTCGACGAGTGCATCCTCTTATGTGAGGAGGTTCCTAAGTCCTTCACAGTGGAATCCCCTACCGTCACCTTCGCCCCCAGCAAACTTGTGGTGGACGAAACCTTGTTAGGCAAGGATTTGTTTTGTGGTGTGATGTGTGAGGACCAGGCCTCCTCCTCATCCTACTTCCTATTTCCTCTACCTGTGAGGAGCAGGTATGATTATTTAGGCAGAGGAGTAACTGTTTTATCACCGTATCGGTACCCGTTACCTCAAAGGATAATGGAACAGTTGTATGTGCATTTTTCTTTTCATAGACCCATTAGCTAGAACTATATAGAATTTAATAAGTCGTGCTGGGATGACAATAACCCCAGTACTTATCTTTCATTTTTTTTGCTTTTATTTTCATGTCTATTTTAGTTTTAACATTTCTTTTTGTATATTTTTCTTTTGTTTTTGCGGAGCTTACCCCTGCAGGTATTCATGGCAAATCGCATTGGCGAGGTTGTGATTCTTCGTATGGCAGGCCTGCTTTGGTTTTTCACGTGTCTTCTAGTATGCTCACTAGCTGAGCATTGGGTAATCTCTCGCCTTGTTTCTATCTGATTTTAATTTATATATCATATACTGTGTTGCTTAGTTTAAGTCTAAAGGAGAGCCATTATTTGTTACTTATTGCACGCGCACATTTCTTGTGCATACTAGAAGCTTTTAGAGATTTATTTTGATTAGTTCATTGCATCACACACCACTGCACCCACATGAGCGCGTGCTTAGCTGTTTGCGTGCTGCGAGTTAAACTCGTTTCTTTTGTATGATTTGCCAAAATTATGGTGCTGACATAGGATTGTGAGACGGAGTAAAATATTGACCCTGCTGTGCTCCAAGTCGAGTGCTCTCGTCTCGTGTAGAAATTAGAGTAGATTTAATTTTTCTGTATGCTTATAGTTTTATATTTTTCTAATTACGTAAATGCTTTTTATTCTACTCAAAAATTGGTGAATCCGGTGTGAATCTGATGGTAGCTTAGGTGTGTTAACCCCTCAGTCCGGACATACTCCAAGGTCCCAAAGCCCCCATTATGAAGCATGGAAAGGTTTAGTCCGTCCGCCCAGTCCGGCACTGTCGCCAGTGGGCGCCAAGGGTTTAACACTACCCCCAGCGGTCGAAAAAGAGCTGTCCGCTCAGTCCGCCGGCCGCTTTGGGATCACCAGATTCTCTAAAGCGGCGGACTCAGGGTCTCGTACCCCTGTCCGACGGTCTCAGTGGCCGCGCCCAGCAGCAGTGGAAGCTCCAGTTCGCGAGCCCAGTCCGCCCCTTCTGTGCGGACTGGCGTGTTCTTTCTTTTTGCTTCCCGTCACCGCTGCCCGGTTCTCCTGTACCCCGGGCAGCCGGTTATTTTAGCCCTGCCCGCTTGGGCAGGCCCCCTATCCTATAAATAGGGGGGAGGTGGTGCACTCAAGGCACGCTGACTCGGACCCAGGAGCCTACTTGTTACAGGCTGCGGACTCGAATCCTGTGCCTTGCGGACTCCCCCTTGCTCTACTTCCCTCAGTCTTTTCTTTTCACTTGTAACCCACTTCTTCTTCAATCAAGGGAAAGCCCGTCGCAAGAGAGGCATTCAGGCCGCGACGGGCGAAGTCTGTTGTTGCCGTGGTTCACGGCCCTGCTCTTCTTTCAGCTCTCATCCGCTTAGTAGATCGCTGCTCGCAGTCTCCCCTTTTTCCCCGTGTTCGAACCGTTAGCTGGTGGTGACCGACTCCCTGTCCGTTTTCGTGCATCAACAGTTAACACGCGACCTTCAGATCCGAGTAGTGTTTTGAAATCAGCGGACACAAGATGTCAGACCGCAGAGCCCGCTCTTCAGACCGCTCCAGCTCTTCAGAAGACTCCCTTTGGGACGCGATTGAACAAGCTCGCCTTGAGGCCGAGCAGTCTCGCCGGCAGACCGACCAGCGTCTTGACACAATCAGCCAAGCTCTGCTTGCTTTGGCTCAGCGGCTTGCTCCTCAGGCCGCAGCGGACCCAGCGGACTCGCCAGTCCGCCAGACCCCAGCTCGCCGAACTCCGCTTCGGCAGTCGTCAGCAACTCCCCGAACGCTGCTCAGTCCGCTGCCCCTCTGCGCCCTCAAGAGGAAGAGTTTGCTTTCAGAGAGTTCTTCAGAGATGCTGCTAGGGGCACTCCTGCCCGCCAACTCCACTTTGCTGATCGCCAGTCCGCCGAGCCCGCGGACTCCTCGGCTCCAGTCCGCCCTTTCTACCCTGCAGAATTTGACACCCCGTCTCCCTTTGTTGACCGAATTCGATGGGAATCAGCTCCAAGCAACTTCAGGGAGCCTCGCATCCCTTCCTATTCGGGACGACAGATCCAGTTTCCCATCTCCAGGCATTTGAGGGGGCAGTAGCTTTGAGATGCCTCACAGATGCCATCAAGTGTAAATTGCTGGTTACCACTCTTGAAGGGCAAGCGAGAGAATGGTTCTATGAGCTGCCTTCGGGCACTATTTCTTCTTTTGCAGAGCTCCGTAGCCAGTTACTGCTGAGGTTTGCTACCTCAAGGAAGAGGAAGAATGGGCCAGCTGCCCTATTCGAGATCAAGCAGAGGGATAACGAATCGGTAGCACGATTCGTTGATCGCTTTCAAAGAGAAATCCAGGGGGTGAGGAATGTGAACCCCGACTATTACAAAGTTGCCTTGATCCACGGCCTCCGGGAGGGCCCTCTGAAGTTTAAGCGACGACAAAGGCACCCGAGACCTATCAGGAGTTGATCGCCATGGTCAACCGCTTCATAGAAGGGGAAAATGCCAATCCGACCTATGTTTCATCCCTGACAGCTAAGGCTGAAGGAGGGGATGCCTCCGCTTCTTCTTCTCGTGGCAGCCCCCTCGTCCAGACTTCCAGCCTCCGTCTCAAAGAGGCAGAAACTTCCGCAACAAAAAACCTTTCCAAGGCCATCAACAGGTTTCACGAGCAGAGACTGCCGTTGGCCGCCGCTCCCGCAGTTCCTTTGCAAGCTCTTCCCATCCTCCAGCAGGCAGCCTTGCCTGCCCCGTGCCAATATGATGAAAGTCCCATGGAGGACCCTGCAGATCTGGACCTTGACGAAGTCATCCAGATCCTGCAAAGATCAGGAGAGAGGAGGCAAGGGCCTCAGAAGATGTGGAAGCCGAGGGATAATTCACAATTCTGCCAATTCCACAAGGAAAAGGGCCATCTGACTGAGGACTGCAAGGTCCTTCGTGCGCTGATTGATAAGTTGCTTGCCGAGGGCAAGATTGACCTGACCAAGAAGGATTCTCCTTCCTCGTCGAAGCCATCCACCTCGAAGGGCAAAGAGGTAGCTGAGGCTACCAGGAGTGTGTAGATGTGGAGGATGAAGGCCGTCTGGGGCCGATCAACGTCCCAGTGGAATGCTTTGATGCAGATGATGAGGGAGTTCTGGGACGCCTCTTCTTCTTCATCCATGGTGGAGCAGGGACCGAGTCCACTCGGAAATCTTCAATTTCAAGGGTCACCCAGGCGGAGGTGGCCTCTTCTTCCGTTGCTCCCCCAAGAGAAGTCGTCACTTTTGGTCCGGAAGATCTGCCTCAAACAGCCAATCCATTTGACGATGCTGTTGTGATCAAGGCTGTGCTGGGGACTTCACAGTGGACAGAATTCTTGTTGATACGGGCAGTTCAGTCAACCTCCTCTTCAAGTCTACCTTCGAGGCCCTGAGGACCGGAAAGCCTCTGCTTTCCACTGAGGGGCCGCTCTATGGATTCTCAGGAGAGAGGAAAGAGGTGGAGGGCAGCGTCACCTTGCCAGTAAAGCTTGGAGGGGCAACAAAGCAGATACAGTTCATAGTGGTCGACGCCCCCAGCAGCTATCATGCCATCTTCGGCAGGCCCCTGCTGAACAAGTACCAAGCAGTAATTTCCACTTATCACCTCGCCATCAAGTTCTTTGCCGATGGGAGGATGTGCCGGGTCAGGAGCGACCCAAGGAGAGCAAGGGAGTGCTACGTTCGCACTGTCAACATGGTTGAAGCTTCCCTTGCTCCAGCAGAGGCTGCAGAAGCCCCTTCCAGTTCGAAAGTTGCTGCTGATGAAGGTGCTCACCTGGAACCTGCCCAGGTGACGCAAGGAGTCCCCATTGCTGAAGGGGAGGAGAGGAAACTCTCCATCAACTCGGAGCTTCCTGAAGATCAAAAGGCTGAGTTGATTTCCTGCCTGCTGAAGAACCTGGATGTCTTTGCCTGGTCAGCAGAAGACATGCCGGGGGTGGATCCTGATGTAGCTTGCCACCATCTGAATGTTGATCCCAGCTGCAAGCCCATCCAACAGAAGAAGAGGGACGTGGCAACAAAGCTTGCAGAGCCAATAAGGGAGGAGGTTGCAAAACTCCTCAAGGCGAATTTTATTAAAGAAGTGCAATACCCACCTGGATTTCAAATGTTGTAATGGTTAAAAAACCAGGGGGAAAGTGGCGAATGTGTGTAGACTTTACAAAACTTAATAAAGCATGTCCTAAAGATTGCTACCCCCTGCCTCGGATAGATTCTTTAGTTGATTCCGCGGTAGGATACTCTTGCATGAGTTTTTTAGATGCGTTTTCTGGTTATCACCAGATAAGAATGCATAAGCCCGACGTTCCTCACACGTCGTTCATAACTAACGATGGATGCTATTGCTATCTTGTCATGCCCTTTGGGCTTAAGAATGCTGGCGCGACCTATCAACGGATGATGGACCGTGTGTTTAACCATCAAAAAGGAAGAAACCTAGAAGTGTATGTAGACGATCTTTTGATTAAAGTAAATCGTTTTCGCTGCACTTGCTAGATCTAGCAGAGACGTTCGCTACTCTGCGTAGATACAAGATGAAACTCAATCCTTTGAAGTGTACTTTTGGAGCGAGTAAGGGGAAGTTTCTTGGTCATCTCCTTACTCCGGAGGGACTTGCCCCCAATCCCGACAAGGTAAAAGCTATTCTTGAAATGCCTACCCCTCGTTCACCGAAGGAAGTTCAGCAGTTAGGGGGAAGGCTGGCAGGTCTTGCAAGATTCCTCTCTCGGGTTGGAGATAGGAGTGCCCCCTTTTTCAAACTCTCCGCGGTGCATCCAAGTTTGAGTGGACAGAAGAGTGCTCTCATGCTTTTGAGCAGTTAAAGATGCAGCTCACCTCATCGCCTCTGCTTCAGAGTCCCGGCCAGGAGAGGTTCTTTTCTTGTATCTAGGGGTTGGCCCTGAGGCCGTCAGCTCCGTTCTCCTTCGGGAAGAAGGCAGAAAGCAGTTTCCAATCTACTATGTCAGCCATATCTTGAAGAGTGCTGAAACGCGGTATCCGATCTTGGAAAGTTAGCCTTGGCACTGGTCATGTCAGCTCGCAGGCTCCGTCCATACTTCCAAGCACATTCAGTCCAAGTCATCACCGATCAACCTTTGAAGGGTGTGTTGGAAAGGCCCGAGCATTCCGGCAGGCTAGCTAAGTGGGCAATAGAGCTAAGTGAATTTGAAATTTCTTATGTGCCCAAGACAGCCATCAAAGCTCAAGTCCTAGCAGATTTTCTGATTGACATGCCAGAGTCCAGTTCTGATCAGGCAGAAAGGTCACCTTTGGCTTGGACCATCTATGTTGATGGTGCCTCAGGCAGAAGTTCTTCTGGAGCAGGAGTGGTCCTTATCAATCCAAATGGAATCAAGCTAGAGCAGGCCATCAAGTTCTACTTTCCAGTAACAACAACCAGGCCGAATATGAATCTCTGCTAGCAGGCTTGAGGCTCGCGAGGGAATTAGGGATCGATCATGTTCACATCAAAACTGATTCTCTTGTAATGGCGTCGCAAGTCCTTGGCAACTTTGAAGCAAGGGAGCCAGTCTTGAAAAAGTATCTAGCTCTTGTGAAAATAGAAATCGGCAGGTTTAAAAGCTTCACCATCGAACATATTCCTAGAACAGAGAATGAGGAGGCCGATTTTCTCTCTAAGCATGGGATACCTTCAGGAGGCACAACTTCCGAGCTCTTCCGCCCGGCAGTGGTGGAAGGAGATCTGATGCAAGTCGACCAGCGAGTCTCTTGGATGGACCCGTTCATCCTTATCTATCAACAGGAAATTATCATCATACAGTTAGAGACAAGAAGAAGTTCAGAATAAAAGCAGCTCACTACTTTCTAGTGGCGGGAATCCTTTATAGAAAGACCTTCCTCTCAACCATGGCCCGATGTGTTTCAGAAGAAGAAGCTCACACCATTTTGCAAGAAGTTCATTCAGGAGAGTGTGGAAGTCACTCTGGAGCAAGAACTCTTGAAAGACGAGTCCTACGGCAAGGGTATTTCTGGCCCACAATGAAGAAAGACTCAGAGATCTGTGCCAGAAGGTGTGTTCAATGCCAGAAGTTTGCTCCGCTTCAGCACCAAGCAGCTCAGTCCCTCAGGTCGATTGCAACTCCTTGGCCCTTTGCGGTTTGGGGAATGGATCTCATTGGTCCTTTTCCCTTGGCAAGCGGGCAACGGCGTTTTATCATCGTAATGATCGACTATTTCAGCAAGTGGATCGAAGCCAAGGCATTGGCCAAGACAACGACTCAGATCGTCAAGAACTTCATTTGGGGAGAAATTGTATGTCGGCACGGGATACCAATGGCAATAATCACTGACAATGGGCCACAGTTCAACAACTCAGAGATGATAGATTTTTGCAGGCAGATCGGAACAGAGCTGCGTTTTGCATCAGTTCATCATCCCCGAAGCAATGGCCAGGTGGAAGCTGCCAACAAGCAGATCCTCAACTTGCTCAAGAAGAAAGTGCAGAATCTCAAGGGCAGTTGGGCCGATCAGCTTCCATCAGTCCTCTGGTCCCTTAGAACAACGCCATCATCCGCAACCGGGGAGACTCCTTTCAAACTCTCTCATGGCTCAGAGGCACTCATCCCGATTGATTTGAAGTCCCATCACCCAGAGTGCTGCTTGCAAGAGAAGGTGTTGATGATTGGGCTGAGTTGAATAATGAGGAGATGAGGTTCAGCTTGGAACACATCGAGGAGGTCAGAGATCAAGCGGCTGTAAGGCAGGAAGAGGTCAAAAGGAGGATGGCCCGTTATTTCGATCAGAATATAAGGATCAAACACTTCCAAGTGGGAGATCTAGTTCTAAAGAAGGTCGATGCTGCTGCAAGAGCTGGTTCAGTTGGAAAGCTTAATCCAAATTGGGCCGGCCCTTTTGTCGTCAAAGAACATTAAAGAGCGGCGCTTATCGCTTGCAGACGTACGAAGGAGAGGATATACCACACACGTGGAGTGGGGATGACCTCAAGCGGTTCTATTCTTAAAACCCTCCTACTTTCTGTATTCTCTTCAAAAATTGTTATGAATAGAAACTGCTTGCTAACACTTCTTCGAGTGTTTTGTTGTAATCATAACAGATAAGGCGCTAAGAGAGATTTCAAAAACGGTTCTACACCCGAACCCCTTCTTTCTTTCTTATGCTTTCTTTGCAAATACATTTTCTTAATCAAAGAATCCGTACTACACCTTTTTCTAGTGTTTTCTCTCACTCCCAAAGACCTATAACGGTTCCCTGATACCAGGAGACATCGCCGAGTTCAGCTAGACCTCCCCTAGAGCCGTTGTCATTAGCGTAACACCACGAAGACCACGTGTTGCGAGGAGATTTCGCACCGTGTAGTGGGAGCTTGCAGGCTCTAGCGCGGTTGGATTCTGGACTTCGGATCCCGGTAGGTACCTGACCCCACCTTTGCATTATGGAGGGCAAGGTGGGTGTAAAGCTCTACCACGCCGCCGCTTTAGGGATATTGTTACAACTTCGATGATCGCGTGAGGAAAGTATGCCGTTCCGGCTCACCTGCCCGCGGGTCATCTTAGCTTGTAACTCTCGAACACTCCATGGTACCCTCAAGCAGTGCCTGCGGGAGACCCACAGCTTAGACTGTACTCGAGGCAAGAGGGCAGGGAACCGTTCCGCCAAGTGAGCATCTTGCTCTTCGCAGGGAATTCTTTGGGTTGATTCTATAGCTTGTAGCCCGGTGAGGAAAGTATGCCGCTCAGGCTCACCTGCCCACCTGGTCGCAAGTTATAGGTCATTCTGTTTTTTTAGCGGACTGCTTTTCTCTGTCCGCAGAGTCCGCTTTTTGGGTTGATTCTATAGCTTGTAGCCCGGTGAGGAAAGTATGCCGCTCAGGCTCACCTGCCCACCTGGTCGCAAGCTATAGATCATTTCTATTATGAGCGGATTGTTTTCTGTATCCGCTCAGTCCGCAGGGTACATATTCAAGTTTTATTTTCCTGTTATAAGCGGATTGGTTTCTATATCCGCTCAGTCCGCAGAATTATAAGTTTCGATCACTTCTATTGTGAGCGGATTGGTTTTCTGTATCCGCTCAGTCCGTAGAATGATTCTCGCATTATTTGATAAATTCATCAATGAGCTTTTATATTATGTGCGGTCTGGCTTGCGGACTACAGCTATAACTAAGTACCCCAGGCATTATTATCAGCTGGCTGTTCTCTGAAGCGGATGATGAATGAGTTGATGTCTAAATACTTTAATCAACAAGGTTCACTGTAAATAATATATCATGCGGACTGCAAGAGAACTCGACAGAGTCCGCCTGAGTTTCTTGGTCCAAAGTGGAACAATATTCTCTAATCAGCAAGATTCATTATAAATGACATATATCGTGCGGACTTCAATTGGAGCTAAACAGCGTCCGCCTGCTATTGTTTTTCTTCTAAAGGCAAACAGCAATTATTTCTAATCAGCAAGTTAAAAAGCCCAAGTTTATTAGCATGACATGCGGACTGCTAAATATCGGTGCGGTGAGCGTGGAAAAAGAGCATTGCAGAAAGCACACATGACAAAAAATATCCTTTCTATTTCTTCAAAAAATTTTACATCATTCAAAATGTTCGGCGGACTGCAATCTTGCGTCCGCCACTTTTTACAAGTAAAATTACAAAATGTATACATATGCATTGATCATCAGTCAGTCCGCTGTCTCTTCTCAGCAGGTGCAGGGCTGTCACCAATGATGTCGACATCTGGAGAGTAGCCCCCGAGCTGCTCCCACTGCTACCTGACCCTGAACTAGTGGCGGACCCGCTATGCGAGCTGCCAGTATCAGAGGAAGAAGCAGAAGAGCCGGACTCGGCGGACAGACCCTCTCCTCGCCGGCTTGATTCGGCATTGTCCGCAGGGACTTGCTCTTCACCTTGAGAGCCTCCGTCTTCTTCTTCGTCTTCATCATCTTCCTCGACAACCTCTTTTCCTTTTTTGGCTCTTTCCATCGCCGCGACCTGAGGGGCCAGCTCAGGAAAGATCTCCAGGAAGGGGACGCCGCTCACTCCTTCCTTCATGAGGCCGTCGCAGGCAAGCCGCTCAACAGCAACCTCAACTGTCTCCATCACAAAAGGGAGCGTGGCGGCCCGGAATTTAGTGTTCTCCAAATCATAGGCGACCTGCAAAAGCAAGATTGCAAACTCAGACAGATCGCGGCGAATAGCAAATCCAGATCGCGGCGAATTCAACTCACCGCCAGCTCCTCTCTTTGCCGGGCATTCCTTTCTCCCAGCCGCGCGTTCCTTTCCCTCAGCGCTTCATTATCTTTCTGAAGCTGTTCATTTTTCCTCAACATGTCTCTGGCCAGTGTGGCAACATAATGATTTGTCACCGCGCTGTTCGCAGAGGCCTGAGAGGCCAGCAGAGGGAGGTCGGCGGCGGGCACCTTCTTCAGTTCGCTCAAGTTGCGCTTTCCGTAGAGAGTGGAGAGCGCAACATGGGCGTGGCGCGTTATCCGCGGACTCCTCCACGAGGGAAGTGCGGTGGATAAGCGGACATGCTTCTCCTTGCTGTGCCAATGGACCATAGGGTTCCCCCTAAGGTCCCTCTGGCTGATGCCAAAGCCGGACATGGAGAAGCTTTCGGAGGAGGAGTAGTCCGCAGCGACATCCCCTTCCTCCTTCCTCTTCTTTGCAACCGCTTCTTTCTTCTCCTTTTGTGTAGGAACAAAGCCGCTTGGCGTCTGCGGCAGGTTGGCGGGCACCGCCAAGGTCGCTGCAAAAAGAGAACCGGTTAAAAAGCATGGTGGCGGCGGATACAAAAGCTGAGTCCGCTAATACTTACTGTCCTCAGGCGTGACGTCCGCTAAGCTCGCCAGCAGCGGAAGGTAGTGCTCAATATCAAGCCTGGCGTTGGCCAGGAACTCGACAATTGCGGACTCCATTTCGTTCAGCTGCACGTTTTTGAAAGCAGAGTCCGCGCGCACTTGCGGATAAGTGTGCGCGAACCCGAGGTCGCCCTCAAAGATTAAGAACCTTGAGGTCCAGTTGTGGATCTTGTTTGGAAGACCCACTACTTTCATCCCCCTGCAATAGAAGTAAATTACGCCCTTGTAGGGGCGGCCTCCAGAGGCAGTTATGAGCGGACAGAGAATATTTTTCGGAAGATGTTCATTGAGAAGGCAATCCTTTCAGATCGCAGGTAAGAGAGGAAGCTGCAGATCGCAGCGACGGTATTCGGCGCGAGCTGGCCTGGGACCATCCCGTAGTGCTCGAAAATTGCGGCAAGCTCCCATAAGAGCGGGAACTTAAATCCGCTGTCGAAGTGGTCAACTGGAATGGCGATCTGGGTCGCCGTCGAGAAGTTCAATCTTTCCTGGTGTGCGGGTAGGCGGACAAGAATGTTGGAATCCGCCATCTTCCTTTCAACAAAAGCCGCCAGATCAGCCTCTTTCAAAGTGCATTTTCTGTGGTCGGCAGAGTGGAAGGCGACTGCAGCATCAGTACGCGCGGACACCATGTTGCAGCAGCCGCAGGGTTTCGTTTACTTCAGGAATTTCCTACATAGAGAAAGCAGAAGGCACTATTTATAGATAAAATTTCTGACAGCTTTTTGGCCAGTCCGCGTAGGTCGCATATTCAATCCGCACAGTCCGCAAAAAATCAACAAGCAGCCAAACAAATAACGCGGATACAAAGACAAATTAACATTCCAAGGGAAATTCAGGGCCAAGTCGCGGCCGTCGCAGCTTCCTATCCGCTCAGGTCGCGTATTTTCCCACCTGCAGGTTAGGAAGAAGCGGACACAGCGCTAGTCCGCACAGTCCGCCACAAATCATGCCAAAGATAAAGCTACATAAGAATAGCGGACATATAATCTGGATCCGCACAGATCAAATAGAATTCAGTTCACAACACAGCATCGTTTGAGTAATCATACAAACAATATACATTTAATCAGATAAGTTCAAGGAATTGCGGACTCAGCGATCCCTGTTGTCCGTCCGCGCCGGCTTTTCTGCTCTGTCCCTGCATAGATGAGCCGCCTGATCGCTTATCTGAAGAATTTCACTGTATACCCGGCAGAGATGGTGATGGATGACGTTTATAGTCCGGTGCATATGGGCGGCTTCCCGGTCAACTCGACTGAGAGGCACCATTGGCTCCGCTGCCGGCCTCGGCTCCTCATCCGCGGGCTGCTGGCCACCTGCCGGTGCCGCGATCTCAGGAGGAACGCGATCTGACGCCCGCGGCCTCTGCTCAGCGACCTCAGCAGTCCGCTTCTCCTTTCCTTCACGAGCCGACGCCAAGTGCTTGCCTCTGTAGTATCGGACGTCATCCGCGAGCCTTTTCTTTTCCCTTTCAGACCTCTCCAGCGCCCGCGAGATGCTGGCGACCTGGTCTTTGAGGGCCTTCTCGCGTTCTGCGAACGCTTTCTCGCGCGCCGCGGACGCCCTCTCGCGCTCCGCCGCTTTCTCTAACTCTGCTTTGACACATTGCATTTCAGCTTCAAATTTCTTCTCTAACTCTTTTATCATACTCAGGCTGGGTGGCTCATCTTCCGCGGACTCCACATGTGAGACCGCGTCGGCGCCAGTGTTGGGTGTCACCACGATCTCGCCACTCTCTATGGAGCCCGGCAGCGACTTTCTACCTGCAACAAATAAAGTCAAACTTCGCATTCAAAGGCAGTTCGCGGCGGACTAAAAGAAAGGTAAAAGATCACTTTTAGATATAGCGGCAGCGAGTTTCCGACTATCAAAGATGATTGGCCGCCTTGCCCGCTCTGGGTCAAAGGCGCTTAACCGCTTTTTCCATTCACGGTGAACCCTTGCTCTTCTCTCGGCAGCCGCGCTTGTTGAGACCACGATATCGTCCGTCTTGGTGATAATTTTGATCGGTCTTGACGTCCGCGGCGGCGACCTGTAAAGCCACTTGCGCTGAAAGTATTTGGGCGCCGGCTGAAGTTTACCTGACCGCATCAGCTCCGCCGCAATCCTCAGATCCTCAGCAGCTTTGTCCGCCGCGGCCTGCTTCGAGGCTGCCTCGACCGCGGCAACATGAGCAACGATTTGCTTCTTTTGTTCCTCCATCTTCTCCTTCAGCCTCTCCCTCTCCTCTTCCTCCGCAGCGGACAAGGAAGGGAGTTCGTCCCCTTATCTCCAGCAGTCCCTGCCTCATTCTGCTGCAGCATAACCAGCAAGGAGTCCTGGATTAAGTCAAGTTGATCGACGTCTATAGAATCAAATATCTCATCCGTGGAAAGACTCACCGTTGAGAGGGAATTCTCTCCCTGGATTTGGGCCTCCGGAGTAACCAGATCGCCGTCTGGAACTTCTTTGTCGCGCGGCCTGTGTTGTAAGTCCGCTTCCCCAGTCCGCTTGGAGATGTTCTTCTCCTTCATAGCGCGCAGCCTCCTCTCAACCCGCTCAGCGACGGTCTCTCCGTCTCTCTTCCTCTTCTTCCTCTTGGCGGTCTTCTCAGCAGCATCCGCGGCGGACCCACCTAAATCAGGCTGGTCAGCGCGGACAGGTTCAGGATTCACAGCAGACAATGCCTTTGAGGGCGCGTTGTCCTCTACCTCAGTCCGCCGGTCTTCTTCGTCCAAGTCAACGATTTGCACCGAGGCATTGGGGGAAGATATGTCAGTCTCCATGTGTTCGCCAGTAGTGTCCGCCGAGGTCGCAGTCTTATGAGAAGGGGCGGAGTCCGACAAGGTTGCCATCTTCTCACTCCTCAATGGTTCGGCGTCGACTACGGCATCCTTGCGAGCAGAAACATCGACGTGGCGGACTGTTTTCTACGCAGGCTTCTCGTTCTGGGAGTTTTCTCCTGCGAGGCGGACAGGATCTTGTCTTGCCGGCCTCTTTGCAATTTTCTTGGTCTTCATTGCGTTGACGGCTCCGAGTCGCCTTTGGCAGTGAAGCTAGAGAGGAATGTACCAAGTCTTGCCATGCCGGACTGGAAAGTGGAGACCGCAAGTGGTGAGTATCGCCCCGTGTCGATCAAGATTCTCAGCAGATCCAGGCCCTCCAGCGATATTTATAGCTTTGGCGGCATTTTCGAGGTTTGCGGACTCGGCGGTTAAAGAAACATTTTCGAAGTTTTTCTGGAAACTTAAAAATGTGCGGGGATTATGTTAACCCCTCAGTCCGCAACATACTCCAAGTTCCCAAAGCCCCCATTCAGCAGGCGCGGACAGGATTTGTCCGTCCGCCCAGTCCGGCACTGTCGCCAGTTGGGCGCCAAGGGTTGTACCCCAGCAGCGGACGAAAAGAGCTGTCCGCTCAGTCCGCCGGCGCTTTGGGATCCAGATTCTCTAAAGCGGCGGACTCAGTGTCTCGTCCGCCCAGACCGCCGGTCTCCAGTGGCCGCGCCCAGCAGCAGTGGAAGCTCCAGTTCGCGAGCCCAGTCCGCCCCTTCTGTGCGGACTGGCGTGTTCTTTCTTTTTGCTTCCCGTCACCGCTGCCCGGTTCTCCTGTACCCCGGGCAGCCGGTTATTTTAGCCCTGCCCGCTTGGGCAGGCCCCCTATCCTATAAATAGGGGGAGGTGGTGCACTCAAGGCATGCTGACTCGGACCCAGGAGCCTACTTGTTACAGGCTGCGGACTCGAATCCTGTGCCTTGCGGACTCCCCCTTGCTCTACTTCCCTCAGTCTTTTCTTTTCACTTGTAACCCACTTCTTCTTCAATCAAGGGAAAGCCCGTCGCAAGAGAGGCATTCAGGCCGCGACGGGCGAAGTCTGTTGTTGCCGTGGTTTCACGGCCCTGCTCCTCTTTCAGCTCTCATCCGCTTAGTAGATCGCTGCTCGCAGTCTCCCCTTTTTCCCGTGTTCGAACCGTTAGCTGGTGGTGACCGACTCCCTGTCCGTTTTCGTGCATCAACATTAGGGATGTGTGTAGACGACCATTAGGTTCGTATTGCTCGAGTCGGGAGGATGGATAGTCTTTCTCGTTGGCTAAGAACTTGCCCCATGCTATTCTTGAAGCATGGTATAGGTTAGTTCACTCGCATAAGCATGATGTAGGCCATCATTTGGCCCGGTTGAGCTTTTTACAATTCCTAACATCTTATTTTCGCTAGCCCCGTTGTGCCTACCCCTCCTTTTGATTCAGCTCCACCATGATTTCACCAAAGCCTCATAGCCAATTCTAGACGCACACCCAAGTTGAGCATTAGAGTTTTACTTTTCATTCTGGGATGTGATGTGGTGATATTACATGTGAATATGTGGATGTGCTCCAAAGTTTTATTTGCTGAAATTGTTAAAATAAAATAGGATTCAAAAAAATATATAAAAAAATTAATTGTGAAAAGAAAAGTGAAAAGAAGAAAAAGTTTGATTGAAATTTCTTTTTTAGATGAGATTGTATTTGGAGTAGGCGGTACACACACCCATATTTGAAAAATTAAGTCTGGGGGTGTGCTGTACCCGCGCGTATTTTGCTTAGCAGAGGGATTCTTTTTATGATAGCTCATTTGGGTTAGGTGTTTAGCCTTCCTGTTTATCTTTGTTTACCTCACCGAAACCCAAGCAACATCTCTTCACCTAAAGTCCTACTGATTCGTGTGTGAACCAAACCAGTGCCGTGGAGAGAATGCGAATGGGCAAGCATATGGTCACCAATATTGGTGGATTCCTTTGGAGGTTATCCCGAGCCCTAATCTTTGGCAATGCTCGCCTAGAGATTTGTCTACTTTCTCCCTACGCGTGACCGGCTAATTCACCGTGATTCCATTTTTTAGTAATAATAAAATGTTGATACGCATTGTAAAAAGTTTAAACTATTTTGTATACTTAGAAATTTCTTCTATTATATTTTTATGCGTGCGAGCATGCGAATTCGCATGATACTCTTTATCGCAATTTCCTTGTTAGCTAAATCATTTTACCAATCTGCATAGATTTTGTTTGCTCGGGATGCGCAAACAGTTAAGTCTGAGGGTATGGTGAGTCTGATTTATATAGGGTCTTTCGGAATCATCTGGGCTAGTTTTCATGCGTTTGCACTTCACTTTTAGTTCTATATCGTTCATATTTCTTATTATCTATTTTACCATAGGAAGTGCACACTTTGGCCCGTATTGTGTATTTCTGTACTTTTATTGTTTATACTCCTTATTGTGATTGCCTGAAATGTCTGCACATATTAGTGATTTGTTTTTCCTATTGGTACATGGGTCATGTACGTATTCCGGGAGTGTTTGGAAATAGGAATACTGTGCACGATCATCAGATCTACTGCGCACGACCATTGGTCGTGCATCGATGATCGTGCGCACTTGCCTTCCTTTTCCAAGTTCTGCTTGGGCATACGCACGACCACTGGACATAGTGCGCACGACCACCGATCGTGCGCCTATGATCGTATGCATTGATTCCTCTTTTCCTAGAGTAGTGTCTGGGTAATCGCACGACCATTGGACATAGTGCGCACGACCACCGGTCGTGTGCCATTGCTCGTGCGCAGTACCCCAGTTCTTCTTCCTAATCTGCCATGCCAGTGCGCACGATCACTGGACACAATGGTCGTGCGCCCGTGATCATGCGCATTGTTCAATTCTTCTTTCTATAAATATGCAGTTGTCACCCTAATTCCAAATCGCTCATTTTTCCTCCGTCGTTTTCGTCTTCGAGGAGGGATTCCACCGTCCTCCTTCAATCTCCACCCTAGGGAGGTGCTCTGGGCAAGCTTTCACCACCAAATCCAAGCCGGAGCTTCCTCTCAGCCTCCTCCATCATCTCTTGGGCTCATTTCAAGCTTCAACGCCATAGCCATCAAGCAAAGGGAATCTTGCAACTTTCGTCCGCTATCGTGACACGAAGAAGACAGGCCATTGGAAGGTGGTGACATCCCTTCTCTAACCCGGATGCAGTTGAGGACCGAGCTTGGACGCGGATTGACAACCCAATGATTCCAACCGTGAATCCTCAGCAAGACTTCGGATTCGGTCGATCTCTTGCCTTATTCTTCCTTTATTGTTGTTTATGTGTTGTTGTAAACTTTATTTATAGATGATGTGCGCTTAGTTGCAAAACACTTATATTAAATCATGTCTTTGTGATTTGTATTTTCATTATATTTGCTTGAGGTGCGCCATATTCCATCCACCACCATCCACCCTTGCCGCACTAGTAATTGCTAGTGGTGTGCGTAGAGAAGAGGTGCTCACGACCCTCATTCCGCCGTTCTAACCACCTCATCTGCAAGCCTACTCGTCCATCCGCACAGCGATTCGGTGCATAGCGGCTCGTCTAGTCTTCCATCCCGCCTGGCGAAGCATCGCATAGCGGCGTTGCATAGGAGTAGTTGTTAGATTTTTATTTTCTTTTTATCGCAGCAATCAAAACCCCCATCGTTACCGTCGACCTTGAGGACTTCAATCTCAAGTCCTCCTCGACATTAACTCCACCTTACTGTGTTCCTTGAGAGATCGATACTTGGGAAAGCCCATTTTATATTACTTGTGCGACCGGTTCACTGGCGTGATCATAGCATCACCTAGCACACGCCCGTGTCGCAGGGCGTGTTCACTTTCAAAAATTTCCTCAATCACATTTTGTCGACCACTCACCAGCCAGCTTTACCATACCGAGTAGGACAAGGCTTGGGACACACCCGTTTCCCAGGCCGTGTTGCCCTACCTGAACCCATACTTGGGATTTGGGGTGTTACAACCCTCCCATACTTACAATAAATTTCGTCCCAAAATTTGCACACAGTAATGAAATCAAAAACAAGATGTTATAACTTCGTCAAAGTTTGATACACCTTGAGACGCACTACATAACAGTTTACACAAATAGCTCGGTAAATTCAGCACTCTTGGTATATTCTCGCTCCCATGTTAGCTCCTCACGGCCACAGTTGTCCCACCGGACTTTGGCCATCCCGATTGCCTTGTTATGCAACTACTTCTCGGCTCGATCCTCGATCCGAATGGGCCGAAACTTCGTTGTTAGCCCATACTCCACCGGCACCCGATCATTCTCGATTACATGAGCTGGATCTTTGACGGCTTTCCGAAGTACCGAGATGTGAAACCCATCATGTAATCCACTCAATTCTGCCGAAAGAGCTAGCCGATAGGCAGCTTCCCCAACTCGCTCCACCACTTCAAACAGACCAAGATATCTAGGACTCAACTTTTTCAGACGCCAAATCCTGAACACGCCTTTGAAGGGTTTGATCTTCAAATATACCCAATCGCCCACCACGAACTCCATGTTCCGGTGCTTGGCGTTGTAGTAATTTGCTTGTCGATCTTGGGCTATCAGTAGCCTCTCCTAAATAGCGTGTATCGTCAAGTTATCTTCATCGACTTCCTTACGCTTATATAGTTTTGATTCTCCTGCTTCTATCCAAGCTAACGGTGTACGACACTTCCGACCATACAGAGCTTCAAACGGTGTCATATCGATGCTCGCTTGGTAGCTATTGTTGTAGGAAAACTCCAACATATAAAGATGATCTTCCCATCTCTTACCAAAATCTAGGGCGCATATTCGGAGCATATCCTCCATTATTCTGTTTGTCCTCTCAATTTGGCCATCTGTTTGGGGTTGAAAGGCCGTACTGAATGTCAACTTTGTGCCCAATAGTTGATGGATTAACCTCCAATCATTCGATGTAAATCGACCATCACGATCACTCACGATGCTACGAGGAAAACCGTGCAGTTGTACGATCTGCTCCACATAGAGCTTTGCCAAACTTTCCACTGAATCGTCCCGCTTGTTCGAAAGGAAGTGCACCACATTCGTCAACCAGTCTACAATCACCCAGATTGAATCATTCCCGCATTGAGATCTTGGCAACCCATGCACGAAATCCATTGAAATGTCATCGAACTTCCATTCCGAAATCGGCATCGACTTCAAGAAACCGCCAGGCTTTTGGTATTCTGCTTTCACCAAAGCACAAGTTTGGCATTTCGCCACATAATGAGCTATATCCTTCTTAAGTCCCGGCCACCAGAACAAATTTTTCATTTCCATGAACGTATTTGTGCTCCCAGGGTGAACTGAGAACTTCGTAAAGTGAGCTTCGTACATCAACTCTTCTCGCAACATACCCATACTCGGGACGCACAATCAGCCCACTTTCGGCAAAAGGCCGTCATCCCAGGAGAATTGGCCATCCTTCCCATCCTTTGCATAGCGTTGGAGACTTTCATCCATCTCCGTTGCTCGTCCAATCCTATCCTCCAGGTCATATCGTACCTCCGTCTAGTTCAAACATGCATCGGCTGTAGAATTATTGTCAACACAAGAAATCTCTAACGCTTCCAACTCCTGAATAAGATGCTCATCATGCATCTGCAACCAATTTGCCCGTGATGGAGCCCTCCGACTCATGTCATCAGCGACCATATTTCCCTTCCCGGGAGTATAATGAATCTCAAAGGTGTAGTCCCCAAGAACTCCAGCCACCTGCGTTGTCGTATATTCAGATCCTTTTGCTCCAACAAGTACTTTAGGCTCTTATGGTCCGTAAAGATATCCACTTTTATGCCATAAAGATAATGTCACCATAACTTCATTACAAAGATCACCTCCGCAAACTCTAAGTCATGGACGAGATAATTTCGCTCATGCACTTTCAACTAGCGTGAGCCATAAGCAATCACATTTCCAAAATGCAGAAGAACGCAGCCTAAGCCACTCCCCGAAGCATCACTATAGATCTCGTAGCCATCTGTACCACATGGTGATGTCAACACAGGCTCCATGGTCAAACGACTCTTTAGCTCTTCAAAAGCTCGTGCGCACTCCGGCATCCAAGCGAACTTCCGATCCTTCCTTATCAGTGTGGTTAGAGGCAAAGCGATCCGCGAGAAATTCTCTACAAAATGTCTGTAGTAGCCTGCCGGTACAAGGAAACTCCAGACTTCGGCCACCGAAGAAAACACTGGCCAATCCTGAATGGCTCTTATCTTTGACGGATCCACTGCTATGCCCTCTCCACTTACCACATGGCCAAGAAAAGCCACAAATGACAACCAAAACTCATACTTTGAGAACTTGGCATAGAGCTTATTCCTCTGCAAGGTATGCAACACCAACCACAAGTGGTTTGCATGATCAGCTTTCGATTGAGAGTACACCGAAATATCATCAATGAATACAATCACGAACAAGTCCAAGTACTCTCGGAACGTTCGGTGCACTAGTTCCATGAATACCGATGCCGCATTGCATAGCCCAAAATGCATTACCGTGAACACATAATGCCCGTAGCGTGTTCCAAATGCGGTCTTAGGAATGTCACCTTCCATAATCCTCAACTGGTAATATCCAGATTTCAAATCCAATTTGGAATAGATGGTTGATCCCACCAGCTGAGTGAACAATTCATCTATCCGTGGAATCAGATACTTGTTCTTCTCTATCAGCTTATTCAATTCACGGTAGTCAATACATAACCGCAAACCACCGTCCTTCTTTTTCACAAACAGAATAGATGCGCTCCAAGGTGACATACGTGGGCGTATATATCCTTGCTCCTGCAACTCTTGCAATTGGACTTTCAACTCAGCCATTTCCTTTGGCGCGACGCGATATGGCGAGCGGGCCACAGGTTTCGCACCTGGCACCAACTCGATCGTGAAGTCGATCTCCTGCTGGGGTGGTAACCCAGGAAGATCCTTAGGAAACACATCCGCAAACTCCAATACAATCGGAACATCACTCACATTAGCATTTAGCTCAACAACCTGAATCAGCGTGATGAATAACTTTGCGCCCTTCCGAACAGCCTTGACGACTTTGAGTGCAGACAGCAAGGTCCCGCTGACCCCTCGCATACCAGCAAACTTAGTCGCAAGCTCGGTATTCTGGCCCAGTGTGACGTCTTTTGACTGGCAATCAATACAGGCACGCTGCTCCGTAAGCTAGTCCATACCAAAGATCACATAAAATTCTGATATCGACAGTACAAATGCAGTCAAACAAAAATCCAGACTTCCAATTTGAACCGCCACATCGCAAGCCTTATCTGCAAGCATCAAACAGCCATTCGGTAATAACACTCTTACGCTATCTGCTTTCACATGACTAGGTACTCAATCCGAGTTACGAAGTCCTTAGACAGAAATGAATGCGAAGCACCCGTATCAAACAGTGCTCTTGCCAACGTGTTTCGAATCATAACAAAGCCTATGGCAATTACATTACACACAAGCTACACACAAAGCATACAATAAGAAAAGCAATTGAAAACTTAACTCGTACCTATGACGACGTCAGTTTGCTTTATGGCCTCCTGCTGGCCAAGGTAGTAGACTCGGGGCTGTGCCTGGGATGCAGAGGACTCCACCACTCCTTTCCCTTCTCATCAAAACATGCTCCCGCCTTCTTTTCTCCCTTTGGCGGACCAACCCAATAGTCACGGGCTATATGCCCCACTCTTCCACAATTAAAGCAAACACGAGTCTCTGGCCTCTAAGTGGCCCCCGAGGTTGCACCCGATGCAATCGTAGAAGGAGCTTGTCCAGACGAATTGGACCTCTTTCCCCATTTCTTTGTATCGTACAATTTCCCAGGTCGGGGCGCTATAATCTCTGGCTTTGTCACAGCCAATGCTCGCTTTCCTTGCACCCTCTTCATGTCTTTCTCCAGCGCACACGCAGTATCAACCAATGCCTGGAACCGTTGGTTCACGGAACTCGAGAGCACAAATCGCAACTCATCCCGCAGTCCTTGTTAGAACCTATTGGTTTTCCGCTGCTCATCGGCGAAGATGGAGCCCGCATACCATCCTAACTGTGTGAACTCATGTAGGTACGTCTCCACACTACCTTCTCCTTGCGTTAGCCGTTGGAACTCATTTTCCATGGCAATGTGTTGTGTCGCTAGTAGGTGCTTTGCCAGGAAGAGTCGCGAGAACTCCTCAATCGACATGTGTGTTAACTGCATGCCCGCTAAGTGGTGTAACTAGATCTCGTACCACCATAACCGAGCCTCTCCTTTAAATAAGAAGGTGGCCAAGGTGACCTTATGATATTCCTCTGTCCTAATCACCGTCAATATACGCTTGACATGCGACAACCAATCCTCAGCCTGCATAGGGGATCCCACACCCATAAACGTAAGGTGATTGAAGCTCATGAACTGCTTCAACTACATTTCAGCTGCTCGAGGATCAACAGCCGCAACAAGTTCTGGCCTCGCCGCAACCTATTCTAACACCACTGTCGGCTGCGCTTGCCTACCAGGCTGTGCTTGAAATATCGCAAACAGCACCTCAGTAACTAAGCAGACAGTTTTTACAGAAGGGGGAGGTGTAGACACCTCAGCTGGTGTCGTACTCTCATCAGAATGCTGGAGCTCCGGCTGCCCAACATCACTCCGAGTCACCTATAGCTGAGCAAGACACACACATTAGCGACCTCGCACAAGCAATAACAATAATATAGGAACGCGTAGGTTCCTCAAACAAGTGTATTTGCATTCCTAAGTGTTCATTGCAGAGTTCATTAATGTTAACGCGGTTCGCACGTACACGTGCTCGCCGCCCCACAAAAACATTTGACCACGAATTCGAAAGGGAAAGACCGAGATAGCTGATACCAAAAATGTAACATCTCCATCCATTCATATAGCATATAATAGAAGGTCCGGCCGGGGCCCCACACCATATGCCACAAAATAGGCGGCGAAGTCACGGGTTGATATCAGAGCTGCGCATCCTAACTCATATCATTCTAGCGGAATATTTTAACATAAATACTGAACTCCAACTATGAACGTCCACTGATATAAACACGCATATTTATATAGGAATGCACAGCAGATACAATATCGTTTGGCCTTATGGCCTTACAATTACTTTTTACAAGTGTGGATTTCAAACATTGGCAAGCAGGCCTGCCATACGTGAACCAAAAATCACATTTTTAGCTTAGCCTTCAATGTCTAGAAGCAGCAGCAACAGCAGCAGGTACTTTAGCCTTTATATGTCCCGCTCGCCACTCCAACATCTGCATAAGGACAGCCCACCGAACGGTGGCAAACAAGACAACGGTCAGCATTCAGCTGACCAATTTATAACGACCCTACCCCTTTCCCAGGGCAGTGGTATTCCTTCCCTGCAGGCATAACAATTTATAGACAGATATATAAATATTACACATTGTGCTCTCACAGACAAACAATCCATCACAACCATCAGCCACGCGGTCCGACAATCCGTGAACTAAGGACACATTCTTGGTGTATGGCGAACCAGGGTCCCACCACCATTTTAGGGCCGAAACCCAACGGTAAAATTGAGCATTTAGTCTTAGTGGCACGTAGGCCTAAGACTCTCATTATGTGCTCCAACAGACAACACTTTCAGGTCTTCAAGTCAGAAGGACATAATACATGTACGGATCAGCCACCCCCCGTTGCTCAAGTCGCCTTGCCATCACCGAATACCAACGTACTCTCGGATAAGTATAAGGCGCGGGTCAGTTTCACCTTGCCTGTTTGGCATGAAGACTTTTTAAGAACTCTCCAAGCTCACACATAGCCATACTGTCCCCGAGGGACTGGCTTCACATTCATAGGTTAAATAGGAGCCACGCCCAGCATTAGCGACAGAACTCACTTTCCGTCCCTAGCTCTAACCTTAGCATTCATAGCATACAACACAAGCATTTAGTGGGTGTTTTCCTAGGCTTCCACTCCAGTACTTGCTGCTACTATCATTCACGGGCACAACCCATTGAAATCACAAACATCATAAGGGTCTTTTCCGGGACTACCACTCCAGTACTTCCTATTACTGCCCTTCATAGGTCCAACCCATCGATTCCACAAATAAAAAAGTTTAACCGCGGAGTCTTCTCCGGTGTGCGAATGCAACATCACCAATCCAGACTAACCTGTCCAGATGGGCTTCACACAACATGCCTATTCTGTACTCCATTTTTGGATCTATATGCAAAATTATTGGGGATTCCAAGAATCAACCCAAGGGAAATCCCTTCACAGTCCACGCTCTAGTGGAGGGGAAATCCATGCACATGCCAAAAGGAAGGACTTCACATGTCGAAGAAGGAAGATCGTTACCCTTGACGACCTCTTCGGAGCAATGGAATTATAGCCAGCTGGAAAGCACCGCAGCAGCCTTGCCTCCACAACGCTAGCCTCTGATCTCTAATCGGAACTCTGCAGCTCCACCGTTGGTCGGGTACCCTATCCTCCTCCTCCTCCTTGCTCTCTCTTCTCTCCAGCTTCTTAGAAAGAGAATAACCCAAGGCAAAATGAGAATTCTCTTCTCATATTCGGCCTTAAAGTAGCAGGGAGGACCCTGAGCCATCAGATCCCAGATAAAGGAAAAGGACGACCACGATCCGTCCACAAAAGTCTAATTTTTGGCTGACACGGCCTGTGACACGCCCGTGTCACAGGCCGTGTACCATCAGTGGCACACAACCGACTCATCTAGAAAAGTACACGGCCATGTGACATGCCCGTGACACGGCTATGTGACACACCCGTGTCACAGGCCGTGTGCCTAGAGACATACTCGTGTCCTGCCCGTGATCACCAGGCCTCACTGCACAAGCCAGATCCAGAAAAGGACACGGCCATATGATAGGCCCGTGTCACAGGCCGTGTGACCTTACACGGTTTCATACACGCCTCCATCATGTAATTCGTCGAGCAAAGTTCTTCGACCAGAAGAGAACACGGCCTACGACACGCCCGTATCGTAGGGCGTGTTCCCTTTCAAAAATTTCATAGATCACATTTCGTCGACCACTCACCAGCCAGCTCAACCATACTGAGTAGGATATGGCGTGGGACACACCCGTGTCCCAGGCTATGTTGCCCTACCTGAACCCATACTTGGGATTTGGGGTGTTACACGTGAACAACTGTTAATCATTACAAAAGAGAAGTGTTGGAACACCCTATTACTAATTTCAGTCAGGATCACTATGTCTTTAGGAAACCTGTTTTTGATCTCATTGTATAGATCTAAAGGTCAATTAGAATTGAGTCTAAGGGTTAGTAGTTAGGTTTGGAAGCTGCCCTCAAGACCAAGGTTTTTCAGTTTGGAGACTAAGTCATTTCGTCGAGCTCAGTACGACGAATCGTCGAACTCCTATCGACGATCGTTTAGCTCAACTTCGACGAATCGTCGAACTCCATTCGACGATCGCTGAGCTCAACTTCAACAAATCGTCGAACTCCATTCGACGATCTTCGAGCTCAGTTCGACGATCTTGACTCCAGTTTGTTCCGCTATCTCTAAGCTCAGTTCGACGATAGTTGAGCTCAGATTGACGAACTCTGTTTCTGTATAAGTACAAATCACTGAGCTCAGTTCGACGATAGTGGAGCTCAGTTCGACGTTTCTCTGAAGAGTTCAACGACTTTCAAGATTCAAATTCAGAACAGTTAAGGAGTTATTCTCAGCAATTAATTCAGAAGATTTTGTAGCCGTTTTCATTTATTCTGGAGCAAGTTTCAAGGAGTTATCAAGGAATGTTTCATTGGACTTTCCCCCAGAAGACAAAAGAAATTAAGGAAGTCATTTATGACAGGCCAACGACTATCTTGACAGTGGATCATTTCTATTCAGAGAAAGAGGAATAAAAGACAAGATTTTTTTAAAAAAACTTCCAGACACAGGAAGAAGAACAAGGGAGAGACACACATTCTACAATATTCATTCTCTGCAAATCCTCTTCTGCAACAACTCTCACAACCACAATCACACAAGAGAAAGAAAAAGAGTTGCAGACATTCTCTGTCTCAAGATTCATACAAGAACACCATCACCAAAAGAGATCAACCATCTGAAATCTTCATATCTCTTTTGATTCAAGTGTTCAAGGTCAACATCATTCCAGACTCCAGACATCTCACATTTCAGCTGTTGCTGAAATCATCATTTGTCAATTTTCTGAAGGCCTATCACCCTACTACAAAGCTTCATTTCCTGAACAACTACAGATCTCAGGGGGAGCTTTGACAACATCAATATCCACATAGTCTTCTCAGCTGCTTTGAGAAAGAGAATACTTCCATCACTCTCTCATCCCAACCTCTGTAAAGGATTTTTCAAACTCCCTTCAAAAGTTTGTGTTTGGTTTTTGAGCACCTTATCAAAAGCTCATTGGTGGCAAGACACCTGATCAAAAAATCTGGTTTGGTTTTTGAGCACCTTATCAAAAGCTCATTGGTGCCCAGGACACCTGATCAACTCATCCTGCAGTGGATTCCTACCTAGGGTGGTAGAAGAGTGGATGTACCCAAGTTTAGGGGAACCACTATAGCTCCTTGTGTCTTCTAGTTGCTTGTCTTTATTTTTGTTTCTGGCTGTTATTGTTTTGTGACTAGGTTACTCTGTGGTTAGATTTACTATTTGCTTCCCTATTCACATTAGAATACAACAACTGTTGTAAAAGTTTTTAGCAAGTACCATACACTATTCACCCCCCCCTCTAGAGTATATCAGATCTAACTCGCACTTTCAATTGGTATCAAAGCGAGGTTGGTAAAACATACCACACCTTGGTGGTTGCACGGGCTAACACCTGAACCCAAAGATTCCTAGTTAGATCTGCTTGTTGTAGATTTTGTTATTAGAATTATTTCTTCACAAAATATGGCCCAAAACAAAGATTATGCTAGCACCAGACCTCCAGTGTGCAATCTGTCTAAGTTTGCACTTTGTAAAGCAAGGATTAGACTCTACATGAATTCTATTGATGAGGATATTTTTAATTCTGTTTTAACAGTTTGTCCAAGACCTCCAGAGAACACGAGCACAAATGCTGTTCCACCTCCATCAGGAACAGATGCTGATATCAAGAAGTGGAAAATAGTAGATGCAAAGGCTATGAATATCTTAGCCCAGACTATGTCTGATGACATTTTCCAAAAGGTGGCTGAATGTAATTCAGCAAAGGAAATCTGGGATAAGATCTCTGAAATAGTCTCAGGATCAGCTAATGAAAGAAAGGACAGGAGATCCCACCTCATATCCAAATATGATAATTTCAAGAAAGGAGAAGATGAGTCAGTAGCTGAAATGTATAACAGACTCAGTCTCATAGTCAATGAGCTGAAAACCTTGGACAAGGAGATCTCATTGACTGAGCTAAATGACAAAATCCTAATGTGCTTCCCAAGCACTTGAGACTCAAGGATCTGGCCAATAAAGGATGCCAGAAGTCTGAATGAGATCACCACAGAATCTCTCTTGGGCAAGCTCAAATCTTATGAGCTGCTCATCAAAAATAGAGAAGAAGAGCAGAAGGCTGCCTCACCAGCCATAAGAAAAGAGAAGTCTATAGCTTTCACAGCCACTGAAGATCACCCTGAAGATAAAATCCCAGGCAATGATGAGCTACTTAGTCTGCTGGCCAAAAGATTTACAAGATGGCCAGAAAGGACTTCAGGAAGAGATCATACAAAGATCATGACAAGCCAAGGTATGATAAATCAAACAATAAAGAAATTGCCTGCTTTGTTTACAGGAAACCAGGCCACATTATGACTGACTGTCCAAAGAACAAAAACAAGGACATAAAGGATAAGAGAGAAAGAAGAAAAGATAAGGACTCCAAGAAGAGTAGAAATGGCAAACCCTCCTCAAGCAAGAACAAACACACAAGGAAGAGATTTGTTACTGAATCTTGGAGTGAGACTGAAGAGGAATCAGAAGCTTCATCCATCTCTAGTGATGATGAAGATGATGCTGAAGAGAAGGACTTCTGCATGATGGCAATCAATGCCTCTCAACACAATTCAGATGCAAAAGAGTCAGAGTCAGACTCAGAGACTTAACTTGAAGAGGACCAGGTAATTAGTTCTTTTGATTTCAATTCTGAGGACTTTAAGTATGAATTAAAAGCACTGTGCTTAGACTTATTAAAATCTGAGAAGGAAATTATCTCTCTCAGAAATCAATTGTTTGAACACAGTTCCTTAAAATAAAAAAACCGCAAACTCTCTGAGGAGTTGGAGTGTTGTAGGGAGCAGATAGCCTCACTGAAAAGTGAGCTGTCAGAGGCCAAAAAGCTTGTAGAATCCCTTAATGGGAGAAGCATCAAGCTAATGGACATCATAATCACAGTGAACTCTATATTTAATAGTACACTGGGATTGGGTGCTTCATCCAGCCAACCTATAGTTCTAACAACCCCAATTAAGTTTATTTCTGATAAAGGGAAGGGGGTTGTAGAGGTAGCTAGGAAAAATTCTGATCTGCCTAAGAAAACCAAGTTCCAGCAGAAATCGTCGAACAGAGCTCGACGATCGTCGAACATAGATCGACGATCTCAGGCAAAATCGTCGAACTCAGGTCGACGATCTCTAATTCCTGAACTCTGCCATAGTCGACCGTCGAACGGAGCTCGACGATCTGACCCAAGATCGTCAAACGCAGCTCAACGATCGTCGAACAGAGGTCAGAGCTTTGGAAATTCTTTCAAGGGTAAATCAAATTCCAATCCTAGGGGTCCTTCATCGCAAAGCTTTAACCCTTATACTGAATGGATAATACCTCCAAGGAGATTTCATCCTAAAGGTTATAAGAGTCAACCAGGGATGTCATTTATTTCTGAATTTAAAGGTTATCAACCTAGGCCCAAGGTAAACTGGGTCAAAAATAAGTGATTTATTTTATGTGCAGGTGAAGACCTATCCAACATCAAACCAACAATGGTATTTGGATAGTGGGTGCTCCAAGCACATGACAGGAAATAGGGACAACCTCACATCCTTTAAAGCCAAGCTTGGACCCAAAGTCATATTTGGTGATTCAAACTTTGGACTGACAAAAGGATATGGTGCAGTTCAAATTGGCACAGTCATGTTCAAGAAAGTAGACTATGTGGAAGGACTGAAGCACAATTTGATCAGTATCAGTCAGCTATGTGATGAAGGCTATCAGGTGACTTTCAGCAAAGCCTTATGCAAGATCAAGTCAGAGGACAACACAACTGTGTTGACAGGTAAAAGGAAAGGTAACATCTACTTAGTAGATTTTCTTTCAACAGATATAGACATTTGCCTGTTTAATTCTGTTAGTAGACCTAATCTTTAATGACATAAGAGACTAGGACATTTAAACCTTAGAACCATTGCTAGGCTATCCAAGGACAACCTTGTTAGAGGACTACCTTCTGGCCCCCACAAGAAGGAAGGACTCTGCAGGGCTTGTCAATTAGGCAAGCAAACTAAAAATAGTTTCAAGTAACTTAATAAGAGTGATTCACCTAGGATTTTGTATCTGTTACACATGGACCTTTTTGACCCATTACAGTACAAAGCTTAGGAGGGAAATCTTACACTTTAGTAGTTGTAGATGACTTCTCTAGATTCACATGGTTGTTCTTTCTGAGGAAGAAGTCTGATAACTTTAAGTGTTTGACAGAGTTTCTCAGATGCATACAGATTGAGTTCAATACTCACATTGCCCTGATTAGAAGTGATCATTGGACAGAGTTTGATTCTCTTCTTATGCAAGAGTTCTATCAGAGTGAAGGGATCAGGCACACTTTCTCAGCTCCTAGAACTCCTCAACAAAATGGGGTAGTTGAATGGAAAAATAGAACCCGTATTGAATCTGCCACTACATTGTTGTCAGATGCTCACCTTCCTCTATATTTTTGGGCAGAGGCAGTGAACACCTCCAACTATGTGCTGAACAGAAGTTTAATATATAAACTAAAGGGCAAGACTCCCTATGAATTACTCAAAGGGAAGAAACCTAAAGTAGATTATTTTAGAATTTTTGGTTGTATTTGTTATATACATAATAATGACAAGAAGTATTTAGCAAAATTTCAAGCTAAAGCTGATGAAGGAGTGTTTCTGGGATACTCCATGATCAGTAAGGCTTATAGGGTATATAATAAATCATCTCTTAAAATTGAAGAATTTGTTCACATATCGTTTGATGAATCTAACATGTCTTTCAAGGAGAAGAACACTTATACCATAAAACCTTTGCAGGTACACTCTCTAGCTGAAGACTTGGACAGATTACAAATCATTCAAAAAGAGGAAAGCAGTGAAGATGAAGAAGACATTCAACATCATGAAGAGAAACTTCTTGAAGAGCCAGTTGTTGTACCACAAGAGGAAACAACAACACATGTTGGTGAACAATCAACACCCCATGTTGATTTAGTAACATCAAGAGACCATCCAATTTCCCAAGTAATTGGAGACATCTCAGCTGGTGTGCAAACCAGAAATCAGGTCAACCAAAACCTGTTGCACACTTGCTTCCTATCTCAAATTGAACCTCAATCCATTCAAGATGCAGAGCAAGATCCACACTGGATCATTGCAATGCAAGAAGAGTTGCATCAATTTGGAAGGAACAAAGTTTGGGAACTAGTGCCAAGGTCTATGGATCACTCCATTGTTGGAACAAAGTGGGTGTTCAGAAACAAATTGGATGATCAAGGAGTTATTGTAAGGAACATGGCAATGCTAGTTGCTCAAGGATACTCTCAAGAAGAAGGCATAGATTATGACCAGACTTTCGCACCAGTTGTAAGGTTGGAGGCTATTAGAATCTTCTTAGCATATGCAGCACATAAAGGTTTCAAAGTATACCAGATGGATGTAAAGAGTGCATTTCTCAATGGAGACATCAAAGAAGAAGTCTATGTCAGACAACCTCCAGGTTTTATCTCTCCAACCCATCTTGATTATGTTTTTAAATTGAATAAAGCATTATATGGTCTCAAGCAAGCTCCTAGAGCATTTTATGAGACCCTAGCATGCTTTCTCCTAAAAAATGAATTTATAAGGGGTAGAGTAGACAAAACTCTTTTTATTAGAACCCATAAGTCTCATACCCTACTAGTACAGATCTATGTAGATGATATTATCTTTGGTTCTACTAATTCAAATTTGTGCAAAAGGTTCTCCAACCTAATGAATTCTAAATTTGAAATGAGTAGCATGGGTGAGCTATCCTTCTTTATAGGATTGCAATTCAAACAACATGCTGAAGGAATATTCATTTCTCAAACCAAGTATGCAAAAGAATTGGTTAAGAAATTTGGTATATCTGAAGCATCTTGTATGAAAACACCTATGCCTACTAATGCTGTATTGGATGCTGATGAACATGGGAAACCTGTTGATCAGACAACATATAGAGCAATGATTGGCTCCTTACTGTACCTTACAGTTAGTACACCTGACATAATGTTTGCTACATGCATATGTGCTAGGTTCCAAGTAAGCCCTAGAGAGTCACACCTAACATTAGTAAAAAGGATTCTCAAGTATGTTAAAAGTTGTCCAAATATAGGTCTCTGGTATCCAAAAGATTCAGCATTTGACTTAACTGGATTTTCTGATGCTGATTATGCTGGATGCAGAATTGACAGGAAAAGCACCAGTGGAACTTGTCATTTTCTTGGTGACAGACTTGTCTCTTGGTTTTGCAAGAAACAAACATCTGTGTCAACTTCAACTTCTTAAGCTGAATATATGGCTGCAGGTAGTTGTTGTTCACAAATATTGTGGATTCAAAACCAACTCCTAGACTATGGCTACAACTTAGAGAAGTCTAAAATATTTTGTGATAATACCAGTGATATTTCTATAGCTCAATATCCAGTCCTCCATAGTAGGACAAAACACATAGAAATTAGGCATCACTTCTTAAGGGATAATGTTGAGAAGAATAAAATTGAACTTCAATATATCCCAACTGATTTGCAAAGGGGAGATATTTTCACCAAACCCTTGGATGAAAAGAAACACACCTTCTGCCTAAATCAGTTAGGAATGTTAGATGGAGGAAGAGTTTAAAATAAGTTCCAAGATTTTAAAACTCTAAAAATTGACCAAAACTAGGCAAACATCTTGCTTTTTCTAGTGTCTAGAGTATTTCTAGTCTCTGAACTGCGCTCGACGATTTTCGCCCAGATCGTCGAACGGAGATCGACGCTTTCCAAAATCGTCGACCAGAGTTCAGCGCTTCTCAGATAGTGTTCAACTATCTCTCCAGGTCAACGATCGTCGAACGGTGCTCGACGATTTTGTTTTCTGAACTATCGTCGAACAGAGCTCGACGCTCTCCAATATCGTCGAACGGAGACAGACGATATTGAAGACCTTTCAGATTCCTTTAGAAGCCCCGATCGTCGAACTGTGTTCAACGATCTTTCCTTTTCTACGTCGAACCCTAATATAAAATTCATTTTTCGGCCGTCATTCTCCTTTTGCGCTTTCAATCTCTCTGCAAATTTTCTCTTTCCCTCCAAACATCTCTACACTTGGTCGTTTGGTTGTTTATTGTTTGCAGGAAACCATGGCCGTCTCCATCGTCGTTCTGGCCGCCATGAAATTCGATGCAGGTTTCGATATTGATATGGTTTCTTTTAGCACCAGTGATCAAATCTTCCAAGACATTCTATAACTGTTCAAGGAACAAAAGCTTGTTGCTATCATGTCCACCAGAATCAAATTGCCTGCAGATGAAATCAAGGAGTGGGTCTATACTGCGCACAACCAAGACCAAAATACAGTTGTTGGATCAATTTTAGGAACCTAGGTACCTCTTACACCTGCTATTCTGACAGAGATTTTTGGATTGAATTCTGGAAGAGATTCTGTTGAAATGTCTGGAGAAGAATTTTCTACCATGCTTGATAGAATGGGTCATTCTGATGCAAACGCTAGCAAGATGCTGAAAAAGAATTTGGCTGTTGAGTATATGTTTTTAGCTGATGTAGTGGGAAAAGTGCTTTTAGCCAAGCACTCAGCCCATGATACCATATCCAGGTATCAGCTATGCCTGATGGGTGCTTTAGTGGAAAAGAAACAATTAAACTGGGGAGAGATTTTCTTTGATCTGATTAAGAAGAAGATAAATAAGAATTTTGTGAATTATGGAAGGATATTAGGGTTGTTTCTCCAAAACAGATGCCCTGCCCTGCTTGTATCAAATGGGATGCACATCAATGCCTCTAAGAGGCTCTTCTGTTCCCTCTTTGGCAAGTGGGACAGACAGATAGTGAAGCCTAGCAGGTCCTCTGCAGCTGCAACTTCAGGCACAAGGACTGCTACAGTCTCTTCCCCTCAAGTCTCTGCCCCTGTAGAAGACTTGCCTGCTGCTTCTCCTCCTTGTCCACCTCTTATTTCATCTCCACCAGTCACCTCCACCATTCAAATTTCATCCACCATCATTATTTCCAGCCCATCTCCTACTTCAATTCCATCTCCAATCCCTACTCTCACAGAAGAAATCTTCCACCCTCTACATCACTACCCTCAACCAGATCTTGACACATCATCTCATCTTCCATCATTCAATCTGATAGATAATTCCTTCATGGATGATTCACCTTCATCCCCTCCTGATCTACCCTCTTCATCCACATTATATCAACAGCTACTGCAAGATATCATTGCTCAACCCTCCTTCACACCTTCTATCTTCATTCCCCTTTCTTCCATTTCAACAATCCCCACACTTCAACCTTCCTTTCCCCCATACACCAGCTCTCCACCAACATCACCAGTTGCTCCATCTTCATTCTCTACCTCTGCTCAAGTCCCTACTGAGCATGTAGATATTCTAGCCTTAGCTGACAAACTGTATGAGCTGATAGCTCCCAGGCTCTCACTTCTGTTGGAGACCTCCTTGGCTCCACTCTTCAAGTCAGTTGCAGTCTTATCTGCCAGGATCTCCTCTATCTTTCCACCTCAGGCAATCCCTTCCTTTGGGTTCCTTGATCCAACTATCTCTGAATCTAGGCAGGGGGGATGCCTCATGAAGATGTTAGATTGCCTGCTGCTGCCATTTCTTCAGTCCCTGCTGCAGCTATTTCCTCAGTTCAAGTTGCTGTCTCTTCAACTCAAGCTCAAGCTTCAACACCACCTCAGGTTGCAGTTTTCTCAGTGGACCTCAGGTCACTTTTATCAGAGTTTGATTATATATACTTTAGCTATCTTCTAGAGCAGAATGCAGTCCAGCCATCTGAGGATCTCTCTAAGGCCATTGTGCCCATTTCAAGCTGTGACACCAGCGTTATACATTCCTTTGTAAATTCAGTTTATGCTGCTGGTTCTGTTGCTGTTGCCCCTACTGTTGTTATAAATGATACTGCTGATGATGTAGTTTCTAAGGATATACATATGACAGAGCCATATGAATTTGAGCCTGCTGTCATTGCTGATGTTGCCCCTGCTGATGTTTTTGTATCTGAAACTGTTTTCTCTGAATCTGCTGCTGCCCCAGTTGCTGCTGTTACTACTGCTGATGTATCTTCTGAGAGTTTTGCTCCTAAAAGTTCTGTATCTACTGTATCTACTACTGCTGCTACAACTTCTGTCAGTGTTATTTCTGCTTCTACTGCTGCTGCTATAATTGCTGTCACTACTGTTACCTCTGCTCCAACCCAATAATAGAAAGATTATCTAAAAAGGATTGATGCTTTATATGATGAACAAAGCTCTGAAAGTGATCAGTTCAGAACTGATTCTGATGATTCCTCAGCTACTATAGCAAGGAAAAGAAAAGTAAGAAGCAAGGCAATGAAAAGAGTTCCTCCAGCTAAAGTCAAAAATACAAATGATATTCCCTACTATATTCTGCATGACTGCCCTATAACAGAACACTGGATGCAATATTCAAAGAATCAACTAAAGGCTATGAAGAAGAAGAGAAAATATGAGAAAGGTTCCTCTCAGTTCCATCATCCTCCTCCACCTCCTCCTCCTGATGCAGGTGCAGGTGGTAGCTCTGCTGTTCATCCTTCTGTTAGAAGTCAAATCTCCTATCAGCCTCAAGGAAGATCTCAATATAGGGGAAGCCAATTCAGAGGCTCTCAATCTAGGAGAGGAAATTATAGAGGAAACCAAAGAGAACTTCAAGTTTATTCCAAAGGTTACTCCAGGCAACATCCTTACTCAAGGGAAGGATCAGGTTCATCTGATACTACTTCAGGTCCATTTACTTATAAGTTGAAAGTATTAGTCTCCTCCAGAGCTCCTCCAGATAATCCCTCCAACAGATATGAGCCTCGAGTGCCCTTTGAGGATCCAGAGAACAATCCAACTGCCTGGACAGCTAGAATGAAGGAATTAGCCGCCTTGGATCAGATTAAGAAAGCCAGAGAGCAAGGCAAGGACACCTCCAGCATTATTATCTTGTTAGAACAAAGAAAGAAGGAACTTGAAAGATATGCTTCCAGCAAGTTTTTTGATTCTGAAAGATACATGGAGCTGCACCCTGAAGCTGTAGTACCAAGGCCTAAACAACAAACATCTCTAGGTGCAGCTAATGACAGAAGATCAAAGAAGTAAGCTCTTAATCCAAATAGAGAAATTAAACTTATAAAGAGCAAGGAGAAAGAATAATTCTGTAAGGTGACAATTATTCTGATTTCCGATCTGTCTGAGATATTATATCTGTGATTCTGCAATGTTGTTGTTTTTTATATTATTGCTTTGTATTTTGTTCTTAATTTCTACAATTTCTGTAAATAGTAATCCTAACCCAAATAGGGGGAGATTGTTGGAACACCCTATTACTAATTTGGGTCAGGATCACTATGTCTTTAGGAAACCTGTTTTTGACCTCATTGTATAGATCTAAAGGTCAATTAGAATTGAGTCTATGGGTTAGTAGTTAGGTTTGGAAGCTGCCCTCAAGACTAAGGTTTTTCAGTTTGGAGACTAAGTCATTTCGTCGAGCTCAGTATGATGAATCGTTGAACTCCTATCGATGATTGTTTAGCTCAACTTCGACGGATCGTCGAACTCCATTCGACGATCGCTGAGCTCAACTTCAACAAATCGTCGAACTCCATTCGACGATCTTCGAGCTTAGTTCGACGATCTTGACTCCAGTTTATTCCGCTATCTCTGAGCTCAGTTCGACGATAGTTGAGCTCAAATCGACGAACTCTGTTTCTATATAAGTCCAAATCACTAAGCTCAGTTCGACGATAGTGGAGCTTAGTTCGACGTGTCTCTGAAGAGTTCAACGACTTTCAAGATTCAAATTCAGAACAGTTAAGGAGTTATTCTCAGCAATTAATTCAGAAGATTTTGTAGCCGTTTTCATTTATTCTGGAGCAAGTTTCAAGGAGTTATCAAGGAATGTTTCATTGGACTTTCCCCCATAAGACAAAAGCAATTAAGGAAGTCATTTATGACAGGCCAACGACTATCTTGACAGTGGATCATTTCTATTTAGAGAAAGAGGAATAAAAGATAAGATTTTTTTAAAAAAATTCCAGACACAGGAAGAAGAACAAGGGAGAGACACACATTCTGCAATATTCATTCTCTGCAAATCCTCATCTGCAATAACTCTCACAACCTCAATCACACAAGAGAAAGAAAAAGAGTTGCAGACATTCTCTGTCTCAAGATTCATACAAGAACACCATCACTAAAAGAGATCAAACATCTGAAATCTTCAGATCTCTTTTGATTCAAGTGTTCAAGGCCATCATCATTCAAGTCTCCAGACATCTCACATTTCAGCTGTTGCTGAAATCATCATTTGATGGAGATCAATTTTCTGAAGGTCTATCACCCTACTACAAAGCTTCATTTCCTGAACAACTACAGATCTCAGGGGGAGCTTTGACAACATCAATATCCACATAGTCTTCTCAGCTGCTTTGAGAAAGAGAAGACTTCCATCACTCTCCCATCCCCACCTCTGTAAAGGGTTTTTCAAACTCCCTTCAAACGTTTGTGTTTGGGTTTTGATCACCTTATCAAAAGCTCATTGGTGGCAAGACACCTGATCAAAAAATCTGGTTTGGTTTTTGAGCACCTTATCAAAAGCTCATTGGTGCACAGGACACCTGATCAACTCATCCTGCAATGGATTCCTACCTAGGGTGGTAGAAGACTGGATATACCCAAGTTTATGGGAACCACTATAGCTCCTTGTGTCTTCTGGTTGCTTATCTTTATTTTTGTTTCTTGCTGTGATTGTTTTGTGACTAGGTTGCTCTGTGGTTAGATTTATTATTTGCTTCCCTGTTCACATTAGAATACAACAACTGTTGTAAAAGTTTTTACCAAGCACCATACTCTATTCACCCCCCCTCTAGAGTATATCAGATCTAACTCGCACTTTCAAGAAGTAAAAACACAAGTAAATTTAAATATAATCCGTGTACCTAAAGTGAACTCGTGAACCCCTTCAAACCTCTAGATAGGAGAAGTCAAAAGTAGGTAAATATAAAATATAACGCGAGTTTCTGAAGTGAACTCGTGAACACCTGGTAATCTCGGCAAAAGAGAAGTCTAAAGCAGGTGAATTCAAAAGAGAAATCAAAAGTAGGTAAATTCGAAATATAATGTAAGTACCCTAAGTGAACTCGTGAACACCTACTAATCTCCGTAAAAGTGAAGTCAAAAGCTGGTAAATTTAAAATATAATGTGTGTATCTGAAGTGAACTTAAACAACAGATAATCTCTGAAAAATAAGAAATCAAAAGAAGGAAAATTTAAAATATAATGCGACTATTTGAGGTGAACTCACGAACACCTACTAATCTATGTAAAAGAGAAGTCAAAAGTAAGTAAATTTAAAATATTCCGCGAGTACCAGAAGTGGACTCTTGAACTCGTGCTAATCTCTAAAAAAGAGAAGTCAAAAGAAGTTAAATTTAAAGTATAACATGAGTAGCTGAATTGAACTCGCGAACACCTATTAATCTCTGTAAATGTAATCAAAAGATGGTAAATTTAAAAATAACACGAGTACCTGATTTGAACCCGCGAACACCTACAAATCTCTACAGAAGAGATGTCAAAAGCAGGTAAATTTAAAATATAACTCGAGTACCTGAAGTTTATTCGCGAACACCTTCTAATCTCTGCAAAAGATAAATCTAAAGCATGTAAATTTAAATTATAACTCGTGTACCTGAAGTGAACTCTCGAACTCCTACTAATCTCTACAAAAGAGATGTCAAAAGAAGGTAAATTTAAAATATAACGCGAGTACCTGAATTGAACTCGCAAATACCTACTAATCCATGTAATGGAGTAATAAAAAGTAGGTAAATTTAAAATATTACTCAAGTACTTGAAGTGAACTCACAAACACATGCTAATCTCATCCATAGAGAAGTGAAAAAAGGTAAATTTAAAATATAATGCAAGTATCAGGAGTGAAATCGCAAACAACTGCAAATCACTACAAAAGATATGTCAAAAAAAAAGATAAATTGAAAATATATCACGTGTACCTGAATTAAACTCGCAAACAAATACTAATTCTTACAAAGGAGAAGTCAAAAGAATGTAAATTTAAAATATAATGCGGGTAACTGAAGTGAACTCCCAAACATCTGCTAATCAGTACAAAAGAGAAGTCAAAAGCAGGCAAATTTAAAATATAATTCGAGTACCTGAAGTAAACTCTTTAACTCCTTCTAATCTATACATAGGATAAGTAAAACGCAGGTAAATTTAAAATATAACGTGATTACCTAAAGTGAACTCTTGAACACCTGCTAATCTCTACAAAAGAAGGGTCTAAAGTAGGTAAATTTAAAAGGAAAGTCAAAAGTAGGTAAATTTAAAATATAATGCGTGTACCCTAAGTGAACTCGTGAACACCATCTAATCTCCGCAAAAGAAAAATCAATTGCAAATAAATTTAAGATGTAACGAGCGTATCTGAAGTGAACTCGCAAATACCTTCTAATCTCTATAAAAATAGAAGTCAAAAGATGGTAAATATAAAATGTAACGTGAGTTACTATTGTGAACTCACGAACACTTGTAAATATATGCAAAAGAGTAGTCAAAAGTAAGTAAATTTAAAATATAATGCGATTACTTGATGTGAACTCAAAAATAGCTGCTAATCTATTCAAAAGGGAAGTCAAAACGAGGTAAATTTAATATATAATGCGAGTACCAGAAGTGAACTCGCAAACTTTTCTAATATCTGCATAAGTGAAGTCAAATACATGTAAATTTAAAATATTACACGAGTACCTGAAGTGACCACACAAACACCTTCTAATCTCTTCAAATACGAAGTCAACACTAGGTAAATTTAAAATATAACTCGAGTATCATAAGTTAATTCACAAACACCTGCTAATCTCTGCAAACGAGAAGCCAAAAGCTAGTAAATTTAAAATATAAAGTGAGTACCTGAAGTGAACTTGTGAACACTTGCTAATCTATTTAAAAAGAGAAGTAAAAAGCAGGTAAATGTAAGAAATAACGTGAGTACCTGAGGTGAACTTGAAAACACCTGCTAATCTATGCAAAAGAGAAGTCAAAACAGGTAAATTTAAAGTATAACAAGTGTACCTGAAGTGAACTCGTGAACACGTGCTAATCTATGCCATGGTTTAAATATAATGCGAGTACGTAAAGTGAACTCGCAAACACCTGCTAATTTCTGCTAAAGAAAAGTCAAAAGAAGGTAAATTTAAAATATAACGCGAGTACCTGAAGTGAACTCGTGAACACTTGCTAATCTCTGCAAAAGTGAAATCAAGGAAGGTAAATTTAAAATATTCCTGAGTACCTAGATTAAACTCGCCAACACGTACAAATGTCTACAAAAGGAAGCCAAAAGAAGGTATATTTAAAATATAACGCGAGTACTAGAAGTGAACTCGCGAACACCTGTTTGTACAACCTTGGGCTCGCGAGAGGGTCCAGCGAGCGAGAAAGGGAGACTAGCGAGATAATAGGATGCCCACCTGAAGTGGGCGAGAGAGCCGACAGGCCGAGAGGACGGCGAGACAGACAGGGTTGTCGTCTCGCCCGGCAGTGCCTTCCCCACTAGCCACATGGGAGAGGAGATGTCTTTACCTTTTTACCCCAAAAAGGGATTTTACCTTTGTGCCCCAGGTAGTTTTATATTTCTACCCCTGAAGGTCTGCGTATAGCTCTCGAGAACAGCGGAGTTTGGCTGTTGGCAGACCCAGCCCAGGGTGTTTTGGTCTTTTCAGGATGATTCAGAAGTGTTATTTACAGATCAGATTCGGGGCCTATAAATAGACCAATAAGGTGCCTGGGATGGTTGTTGAACCTTTCCACTGTTTTCCTCACAGGCACCTAGCTCAGCATTGGCTAGGGAGGGGAAGATCTTTGGTTCTTCCGGGAAAGAGGTGGGACCTCCGAGCTGAGACCCCTCGGTCTGTTTTTTAGGTCCCCGTCTCTCGTCAGGAGGATAGCTCAGGAAGAGTACGTGTGGGCTGCATCCTGGATCGAACATTAGGAGGAACCGAAAAGCTGGTTCCAACATTTTTGGTACGGTGAGCGTGGATCGCAACCCTCAGAGAATAACCTTGAGCAACCACATGGCGGGGGATCACAGAGAAGGAGAAGGAGAGGGGTCGGATAACCCAGGAAGATTTTGTCGGAAGAGAGGAGTTTATGGCTTCAATCAAGGGGATCATGGATTTTCTGCAAGGGATCTCGCGACAGGGGGACTGTTCAATCCCACTGCCTCAAGTGCTTGCTCTCATGCCGCAAGAAGATCTCGTCTCGGCGCTAGTGGGAGAAGATGCCCCGGGGAGGAGACCGGGGAAAGAGGTGATGGCGGAAGGAAGCGGGAGGGACATGGCAGGAAGAGAGCTGTTCCCAAGCCCGGTAAGTACCATCTCACCATGAGAGGTCGTCGCGCGAGCGGGGGGGGGGGGGGGGGGGGGATACCGGTGGCGAGAGGGTCGCCTTTTTGTGAGTTGATCCTGTCAGCACCCGTCCCGGAAGGGTTCCGGGAACCAGAAATGAACTACTATGTGGGAAAAGATGATCCCCTTCATCACTTGCAATGGTTTGAGGATGCGGTTTCGATCAGGCCCATGATGGATGCGTTTAAATGCCATCTTCTCGCCATCACTCTAAAGGACAAAGCTAGAGACTGGTTTCATCAGCTCCTGACAGGCTCGATATATTGCTTCAAGGACCTAAGCAGGAGTTTCCAGTTGTTGTTCTCCACTTCTAAGAAGAGAAAGAAGAACCCGGAGTCAAAAATTTTGATTAAGCAGAAGGCAGATGAATCACTCGCTCAGTACATGGACAGGTTCCAAGAGGAGATCTTGGATATACAGGAGGTTCCAGGGTTTGCCCTCCAGATGGCCTTTACTATGGGACTACGGGAAGGTTTCTTCAAAATGAGCCTCACCCGGAAGGCGCCGCTGTCTTATGAGGGCTTGATGGAGAAGGCGACAAAGGAAATAGCGATGAAGGCGGCAAACCCAGCTTTCACAAAAAAATTGGCAAGGCTTACTGAGGTGGAGTCGAGGGAGTTAGGGGGGAGACAGCAGGAGGCAAGGAGAAGAGAAGAGCCGAGGGCGTTGGCATATCAAGAGCTGGGATGGAGGCAACAGGGAGGCCCTGCCCGACAAGGTAGAGGATTTCCCCATGGGGGGAGGAACCAAAAAGGTGGACCGAGAATATTTTACCAGCAAGGGTGGGGGTATGGTCATAGACAACCCCTGCCCCCTCTGCAGCAGGCTATGGCTATCGGCCGAGGCAGAGGAAGGGGCTGGGAGAGAGGAACAGGAGCAGGTGCTGGGATAAGAAGAAACCCTCGGGAAGGAAGGCAAGGGGGGAGGCGGCGTTGCCATATTGTGACTTCCACGAGGAGGAAGGTCACGCAATGGCTACAGGCCCCCGATTTCTTGGAAATAAGGAGAACTAGAGGAGCAGGAGAACAACCAAGACCGGTACGGATAGAGGAAGTGATAGGTACAGGAGAAGAGTATCGGTGTGTGGATTGAACGGATGAAGGAGATCGCGGAGGAATTGGAGTAATCCATGGGGGGGTAGGGATAGAGGCGGCCCGAAAGGCGAGTCTTCACACTATGTACCACTGAAACGTAGCCTCGACATCGCAATCCCCTTCCCCAGATGAAAAGATCACCTTTTCGAGGAAGGACATGCCAGATCATGAAGACCCTTTCTGTGACGCACTGGTGATACGAACCGCCATTGAGAACTTTACAGTATCACAGATCCTAGTAGACAATGGGAGTTCGGTGAACGTGATTTTCAAAAAGGCATTCAATGCGATGAGGGTGGAGGCCCGGAGGGTGTTGGCGGCGGATGGACCATTGTTTGGATTCTCAGGAGAAAGGAAAGAAGTCGAGGGGGGAGTGGGACTCCAAGTAACCCTGGGAGAGCTATCCCGAAACTGCCGCTTCGTCATAGTAGATGCCCCTAGTAGTTACAACGCTATCTTTGGGCGCCCCTTGATCAACGCTTTCAGATGCATTCCGTCATCGTTTCACTAGTGCTTGAAACTGAACTCAGGAGGTACCCAAATCATGGTGCGGGGGATCCAAAGGCTGTAAGTGAATGCTACGTAACGGCAGTGAACACCGTCTCCTGGCAGGGAGATGCTGAAGAGATGGAGAAGTCGATGGAGCAGTTGCAATAGGAACTGGGGGGCGAAGTCGAAGAAAGAGAGGCAGAATATGCTGGAGGAGAAGGAGAAGTAGTGATGGTTGGAGGCATTGCGGGGGAGCCAGAAATGACGGGAGATAAGTACGGAGAGACGGGGATGGTAGAAGAAAGAGGAGAGAAAGGTGCTGGAGGAGAGGGAGAAGTAGTGGTGGTTGGAGGCATTGCAGTGGAGCCAGAAATGGCGGGAGATAAGTACGGAGAGACGAGGACGGTAGAAGAAAGAGAGGAGGAAGGTGCTGGAGGAGAGGGAGAAGTAGTGATGGTCAAGGACATTGCGGGGAAGCTAGAAATGGCTGGAAAGGAGGGAGGAGAGATGGAGGCGGCAGAGGAAAGGGAGCCAAAAGAAGATGAAGGGAGGAAAGAGAAGAGGAAGATGGAGGAAGCGAGAGGGTCGCCCAGGAAGGGGGCCCGGCCGGAAAAAAGACGGGCCTCATGGCAGGAAGGAGAGGATGCAAGCAAGTGGGAGATGGAAGAGCTTGGGGAAGAAATGGTGATGGCCATCGCGGAAGATGAAGCCAGAGAGCCGGACGCGCTGGAAGAGCAGGAAGGAGAGGAAGAACCATCAAGGCTGAAGGCAGCCATGGATGTACTCGAGGTAGAGATCCATACCAAGGAAGGCAGAGAGGAGAAGATAAAGAACAGCGGCGAGCTCAGCCTGGAAGACCGAGAGAAGATCAAGGCCTGCGTGCAGAGAAATATTGACGTATTCGCATGGAGCGCCGCAGACATGCCCGGGGTCGACGCGGACGTCGCTTGTCACCGCCTTAATCTCGACCCCAACACTCACCCCATATAGTAGAAGAAGAGGGTCATCGCCTCCAAGATGGCCGGACCTATTGGAGAGGAAGTAGAGAAATTACTTGAGGCGGGGTTTGTATCTGCCTGTAAGTATCCGGGGTGGGTGAGTAATGTTGTAATGGGTAAAAAGGGGGAGGGTGGATGGAGAATGTGTGTGGATTTTTCTCTTTTAAATAAAGCATGCCCCAAGGATTGTTACCCGCTGTCCCGGATCGACGCGCTGGTTGACTCAGCCGTCGGTTTTCTTTTTATGAGTTTCTTGGATGCATTTTCCGGATATCACCAAATACGCATGCATCCTCCGGACGTTAAGGACGTCACCTTCATAACGGAGGATGGATGCTTATGTTTTAATATGATGCCTTTCGGTTTGAAAAATGCGGTAGAAACCTACCAAAGAATGATGGATCAGATCTTCCGAAAGCAGAGAGGGAGGAACCTCGAGGTGTACGTAGATGACTTGATGATCAAAAGCAAGGACCTCGAAGCTCATATCTTAGATCTTGAGGATACCTTTGAGACCCTAAGGAAGTATAAAATGAGACTCAACCCCCTGAAATGTGTTTTTGGAGCCAGTAGGGGAAAGTTCCTCGGACATCTTCTCACACCATCGGGAATGGAACCCAACCCCGAAAAAGTAAAAGCAATCCTGGAGTTGGAGTCCCCTAGAAATGCTAAAGAAGTTCAGCGTCTCACTGACAAGTTGGCTGGGCTAAGCAGGTTTCTCTCTCGAGCCGGAGAGAAATGCTCGCATTTCTTTCGGACACTGCGGGGAGGCAGGAGTTCGAGTGGATCCCAGAATGTGAGAAGACTTTCGAGTCTATAAAGCAACAGCTTATCCAGACGCCTTTACTCCAGGGGCCAAGGGAAGGAGAGGTCTTGTTTTTATACTTAGGGGTAGGGACTGGGGATGTGAGCTCGGTTCTTGTGCGAGAAGAATGGAGGAAGCAATTTCCAATCTACTACGTGAGCAGGGTCTTAAAGAAAGCAGAGCTCGGGTATCCCATCCTTGAAAAGTTAGCATTTGCCCTCATTGTCTCGGCCCGAAAGCTCATACCGTATTTCCAGGCTCATTCTATTCAGGTGGTAACAGATCACCCCCTCCCTCGCATCTTGGAGGGGGTAGAACATTCCGGGAGGCTGGCCAAGTGGTCAATAGAGCTCAGTGAATTTGACCTCGCTTTCATTCCGCGGCTCGCCATTAAGGCACAGGCAGTGGCCGATTTCCTGGTGGACTACATAGTTGAGGTCCCGGAGGCAGAAGTGTCCCCTCGAGCAACCTGGAAGATGTTAGTAGATGGAGCATCGGGAAGAAATTCTTTCGGAGGGGGAATTGTCTTGATAAGTCCGGAGGGGACCCGGATTGAGCAGGCCTTGAAGATTCATTTTACGATCACCAACAACCAAGCAGAATATGAGGCGATCATCACGGGACTCAGGTTAGCCCTGGAATTGGGCATACAGATATCGAGGCCTCGATGAAAGGGGAATTACCTGACTTTTCAATTAATGACGTTGGTACTCTAAAGTATCGCGACAAATATTGTATTCCTGCTGTTGGGGACATCTGAGCAAGAATATGCAGTGAAGCGCATGGTTCAAGTGTTGCTTATCATCCTGATTCCACAGAAATGTACATAGATTTGAAGCAGATTGTTTGGTGGTCAGGTTTGAAGAACGACATTGCAAGATTTGTATCTGAATGTTATACCTGCCAGCGTGTCAAAGCTGATCATAGAAGGCCAGGTCGTAAGTTAACGCCTTTAGATATACCGAGTTGGAAATGAGAGAGTTTATCCATAGATTTCATTACTGGTTTCCCGAGATTTCCCTGAGGGCATGATGCAGTGTGGGTTATCGTGGACAGACAAACCAAGTGTGCCCACTTTGTGCCTTCCAAGATTGATTATTCCACGGAAAAGATAACTGAGCTTTATCTAGAAGAAGTCATCAGGTTTCATGGTGTGCTTATGAGTATCGGGTCAGATAGAGATTCCAGGTCCATGTCTTGTTTCTGGCAAAGCTTGTAAGGAGCTCTAGGTACTGAGCTTAGGTATTCTATTGCCTATAATCCTCAAAAAAATGGTGAGACAGAGAGAGTGAATTAGATCTTAGAGGATATGATTAGATGCTATATTCTGGACCATGGTGGGGCTTGGGATAAACACCTCAGACTGATGGAGTTTGCGTACAATAACAGTTATTAGGAGAGTTTGCAGATGGCGGCCTTTGAAGCTTTATATGGAAGTCGTTGTCGAACTCCCCTATTTTGGGCAGAAGTTTGTGAGAAGCCTTTGCTCGGCCCGGAAGCACTGGAGGATATGAGCATTTCACTGACGCATATTCCTGAAAAGCTGAGGTTAGCTCAGGAACGATACGAGAGGTATGCAAATCAGCGCAGAGTTGATCTGGAATTTGCAATTAGGGATTAGGTATTTCTGAAGGTCTCTCCGATGCCAGGTGTTAAGAGATTTGGAAGGAACCATAAGTTAGATCCCAGGTATGTGAGACTTTTTCAGATTATGGAGCGCATCAAAGTTTCTGCCTATAAACTGGAATTGCCTGATTCTTTCCTTAGTGTTCACGACATGTTTCACGTGAGCCAGTTGCGAAAGTGTGTTCGTAGTGATCAGCATGTCCTTGACTTCGTGCCCTAGTTGCAGCCTAATCTCTCGTATGGCGAAGAGCCAGTCTGTATTTTGGAGACGCAAGATCGTGTGATAAGGAAGAAGACAATTTCGATGGTTAAGGTTCTCTGGCACAATCTGGATGCTAAAGGTGCAACTTGGGAATTAGAATACATAATAAGAGAATCTCATCCTCAGCTGTTCTCCCAGTCTTCCCCGGTTACTATTCGTGTTTAGTGAATTCTTCTGTCATGTCTCTCCCTCTGCCCTCTTGTTTCGTTTCGTGTTCCAAGTTTCGAGATAAAACTTTCTTTTTGAAGGGGTGACTGTAATGTCACTGATTTTCCGTCAATTATTTAATCCTCTTGTTGATGTCATAATGACGTAAGGGGTGTTACGTTAACATTGAGTTGACGGCGCAATGCCGTTAAGGCATTTTCGCATCCGTTCGGTCGGGTCGGCCATATTCTTGAATTCTTGTTGTAATTGGAAAATTTTGCATTTGAAAATTTAGTTAAATAATTTTGGACTTGCTCGTCAAGTTTTGTCGCGATCCGAGCGATATTCGGGCCTCAACGATTTTCCGAAGTTTTGTAAAATTTATGTTCGCCGTAAACTTTGAAAATTAATATCTCAAGAACGGCTCATCGGATTTTGGTTCTGTCTTCGCCGTTGTGTTCGTAGCTTCAGTGTTCGCCTATGGTGTGAGTTTCGTTCAATTTGGCGCGCGTTTGGGCCTCCATTTTGATCTCGTATTTCCTTATGCAAAAATATATAAATATGATAATTTTAATATTATAGCACTATTCAAAAATATCATTTACTATTCATGTATATAGTTTAATTTTTTAGATATATTTGCAAAGAATCCACTGTTCATGTAATTGTTCTCGAGTAACTTTTTCCTGTTCTCGAGTACAGCAGCAATTGTTCTCGTGTAACTTTTTCCTGTTCTCGAGTACACCAACAATTATTCTCGAGTAACTTTTTTCTGTTCTCGTGTACGACAACAATTGTTCTAAAGTAACTTTTTCTTGTTCTCGAGTACAACATCAATTATTCTCGAGTAACTCCTTTCTTGTTCTCGAGTAGCCTGTTTTCTACTTCTCGAGTACCTATAATCTTGTTCTCGAGTACTGTAGATTCATCTCGAGAATTTCGTTCCAGTCTGCGTCGGGCGTCGTTTTGAGCATCAAAACAGTGTTGTATTGAAAAATGGTTAATCTGAATTTTGTTCGTCTCGACGTGATCTACAACTTTTATGTTGAGAACTTTTCGATTTGAGGCCATCCTAAACCTGTATTTTCATTTTCCGCGCACCTACTCATAAATAACCGTTTTTTTTCTATTTAGACAAAACCTTTATAAATACATATATATATATATATATATATATATATATATATATATATATATATATATATATATATATATATATATATATATATATATATATATATTCTGATACTTAAGATAATTAAAAAACAAACTTCATCTTCTTTCTCATGATTTAGACCGAACCGAAACCACCTATGCAGCGACTCCCTCTCGTTCGCGAATCTTCCAGTGGCCGCCGACGGTGCTCCGTTGCTCGAAATCTTCAACCGATTATAGATCCGGAAAGCTCTCGTCGAGAGCTACGCCATTGCGGTAAAATATTCCCCATTTCTTGAGTTCTCTCGTTAGAATTGTTCGTCCCTAACCTCTATTTCGGCCATCTTTGTTCAGATTTCGACTCCTCCCATCTTCTTTTGCCACGATCTGTGATGTGGTGTGATTCAGTGGATTTTTCGGTAAAATCAAGGTAAGTGGTGGTTTACCCTCATTTCTTCTTGTCCGGTTTGATTTTAACGGTTAAGTTCTTATGTTCTTGAAAACTTTCTGCCCTTTTGTCTTTCAAGTTATTGCTATGATTAACCTTTCTTGATGATCACTTGATGTTGTAAGATTTTGCCATGGTGAACTCAATCTTGACAGGTTATGTTTAATCATTCTTGAAGTGTCTTATTGATGGCTTTAATCGTCTCATCTATCATTATTGAACGCGTTAGAGTTTATCTTGGATTGTGACTTGTCTTTAAATTTCTGAGTTATTTCTTTGAACCTTTACCCCCAATTTTTGTTCTGTAGAGTTGGTAAACCAATTTGGTTATCCTGCCACTTTAATTATCGAGTCATGTAGATCATTGTGGTACCTAGTGCGTCTCATTATTTTGATTATACTACACTTTGTTTGACTCTCGAAATGTCCTTATGCAGTCCACTTCGTTGGTTAACCTTGAGTCTGTGATGAATAACAATGAAGCTCTGCAAGTATAATTACTTAACTAAAGAAACACAGATGGTCTGTGCGCGTTGGAGTTTCTCCCTCGGCATAGTGCCTTATGGTTGAGTTTGTGCGCATTGTGTATTTACATCCCCGACACATTACCTTAGCTTGGTCTGTGCGCGTTGAGGTTTCTTCCTCGGCATGGTGCCTGTTGGCTGGGTTTGTGCGCATTGTGGACCCTTCTCCCCCATACAATACTTTTTCCTGTTGAGCTGATCAGTCTCATTTTTTATTGATGAATAACATGAATATTAATGAAAGATGAAAAATTTGAACTTCTGATGTTTGGTACTCTGTTCTTCCTATCGATGTGATTAGCCATTCCTGCTCGACTATATTTACTGTTTGCTTACTTTTACTCTGTCGCTGACCTTTTATTGCAGTCATTTTATAGATTTCCTTCACTTTGAGGTTTGTTTGGTCTGCTTTTACTCTTTTCATCATTTGTAACTTGCTTCTTAGGTATTCTTCTTTTGAATGCCTCAGGATTAGAGCAGTAGCAGGTTTAGCTTATCGTTTTATGCTTCTAGTGCTGCTGGTTGCTGCGGCCGTTTGATTCCACCTCAGAGCTTTGAGGTAGTTGTCTTTGTTTAGACATGTCAGATTTTACTATGGGTTCGTGATAGTTGTTGACGCCCATAGTCTTGAACTTTTTCTGTGATCGACTACTTGCTGCTGTTACTTTTTACATGTTTATACTTGCTCTCTGGGAAGGATTTATGCTAGGATGCATTTAGTTATTTTAAAGTATACAAAACTGCATTCTGGAACATTGGCATGACATGACATTCAACTACAAAATCTACTACCTTTATGCGCTATAAAAGTCTCTTTTTTATATATATTAAATGTAGAAGTCGCATCATCATTATAATATGCTAGACCTTCATTCTCATATAGGACAACAAATGAATCAACTAAGTATTTTCCACCGCGTAAAACCTATCTATTTTATCACCTATGGACTAGTGATCCACCCGTCCGAGGGACACGGTCAGTAACTCTAATCACTTATATGTACTGTTTTTAACTTAATTTCATAAATCTTTTACATGAAGTAAATGTGAGGAGGAGCAGCCTGAGCGTCTGCAGTTGTCCCCTGCACGATGTGGCATCACGACGCGTATTTTTCTCTACTCTGACATATTTTTGAATACAAAGAAAATGCGGGTTGTGACACCCATCCCCCGTGATGAATGAGACATCTTTGACGTCGGGGGGGGGGGGGGGGGTCCATCCTGATCTGGTGATAACCTAAAAATGCATCTAAGAAGCTCATTACAGGAAAACCGACGGCCGAGTCAACCAACGCGTCGATCCGAGGCAAAGGAAAACAGTCCTTAGGGCATGATTTATTAATCAAGGAAAAATAAATAGACATACGCCAGTGACCGTCTCCTTTTTTTAACCATAACTACATTGGAGAGCTAGCAGGGGTATTGTATTTAGGATACAAAGCCGGCCTTGAGGAGTTTGGCCACCTCCTCCTTGATATGCTCGACTAGCTTGTTTACGGTGGATCTCTTCTTCTGTTGGATGGGGCGAGCTCTCGAGTCTAAGTTGAGGCGGTGGCAGGCCACGTCAGCATCAATTCCTAGCATCTCTATTATGCTCCATGCAAAGATGTCCACATTCCTCTAGATGTATACCAGCATCCTCTCCTGGGCCTCCGGAGCCAACCCCCCGCTGATGCAAACCTTCTCTGCCCTTCCTCCGAGGGTGAGAACCTCCATTTCAACTACATCCTCCGCAGCCTCCAGCCTGGACTGCTCCCCCCATTCTCCAACGTCCCTCTCCTCTTGGACAAGAACCTCCTTGGCTTCTACCGCCTCTTCCACGGCCATCGCCTCGGCCGGATCCTCCTGGTCTCCTCCTGCCACCTCCACCTCGGTGCGGCTCTCCTCTACCACCATCTCCTCTCCACCAGCTTCCTACTATACCTCCTCCATCCTCCGCTCCATCTCCTCGGCATCCTCTTACCAAGAGATAGAGTTTATGGCGGTGATGTAGCATTCTCTGGCACCTTGGGATTGCCCCAGTGCTGGACCTGGATCCCATCAACATTGAACTACAGGCATTGGTGGAAGGACGAGGGGATACATTGGAAGACGCTGATGAGGGGCTGCCCGAAGATGGCGTTGTAGCTACTGGGGGCATCCACGATGACAAACCTGCAGTTTCGGCACTGCCCCCAGAGTGACGTGGAGTCCCACTCCTCCTTCTACCTCCTTCCTCCCCCCCGAAAATCCAAGCCACTCTCTGGTGGGGGAATCATATGCACATGCCAAAAAGAAAGCCTTCACATGGCTAGGAAAAGAAGCTGGGGAGAAGAAGGGTCACCATCACAAAGGCTAGAAGGATAAATCCTGCATTGCTATGAAACAAAAGAGCAGGACGGACTCCTCCTCATCAAAGTCAAAAAGATAAGTCCAAGATGAAGCTTACATTGGGCTAGTTTGAAAGTGAAGGGATAAATCTAACTCTATGTAGGTTATTACATCCACATTAACCAGATTTGATGAAATCACCCTGGAACTAAGATGAATTAAGTTGTATTTGATGCTTGGTTTGAGCTATATGTTTGCAGGAATTTCACTGGGAAGTGTAGACCAATATCAGCTCACAGTGGGTCACCAAACACAGGAACTGTGCAATGTAATCCCTCATTGCATATTCCAAGGTGTTGACTCATGTGTGATCTCTCTATTGGGATACACTTCATATTCAAGCTATTGGTCTATGGGAAAGGAATTGGAAGTTGGCTACTCTAGAAGAATCAGCTTTTCCAACATCAGAATTTTCTAAGTATTTTACTCGAGTAGAGCCTTCACCTACTCGAGTAGTCTGGGTATAAGTTACTCGAGTAAAGGAACCTTGTAATCGAGTAGACATAGTCATATACTCGAGTAGCTAAGTCACCTACTCGAGTAGACATAGTCATATACTCGAGTAGCTAAGTCACCTACTCGAGTAGACCAAGTCATATACTCGAGTAGCATGCTTATATACTCGAATAGATTAATCTTTATACCCGAATACTAAAGGGTTTTCTCATCTAAATTTCTCTAAGTCATATACTCGAGTAAGTATACTCATATACTCGAGTAAGTATACTCATATACTCGAGTAAGTATACTCACTTACTCGAGTAGATAGAAACATACTCGAGTAGTTCATTTTACCTACTCGAGTAGTTCATGTGTCACCCGTGTACCTTGCTATCTCCCTACTCCAGAATTTTTTCTAAGTCTTTTACTCGAGTAGAACTTTCACATACTCGAGTAGATTACTTCCTCTCGAGTAGTTTAGTTCAACTACTCGAGTAGTTGCCAGCAGACCTCTTCAGAATTTTTCTAAGTATTCCACTCGAGTAGTACTTCTTGTACTCGAGTAGGTTATGTAATATACTCGAGTAGCTCTTCCAGTACTCGAGTAGATCCTCTATATACTCGAGTAGGTCTCTATATATACTCGAGTAGTTCTGTCTGCTTACTCGAGTAGTTGATCTCTATATACTCGAGTAGTCTTTATATTTATAACCGAGTATGTTCTCCTTCATATACTCGAGTAGGTATTCACCTACTCGAGTAGTTATTGACTTACTCGTGTAGTTGGCTGAATCTTTCCGAAATTTTTCTAAGTCCTTTTTCTGACGGGATTTTTCAAATCACGCGACATGATTGGTCCACGTGTACGTCATTATGACCGATTATGACCGTTAGTCTCTCCTATATAAGGTCTTATCAGAAAATGACAAACCCTAAGTATTCTCAAAGCTTTCTTGTAATTTCTTTTTCGAGAAATATTCTTCAGCCGCCTCCTCTATGATTTTCGCGAATCGGAAGCCGCCGCCGCCGCCTTCTTCTCCGGCCAAAGCTTCTACTTTCAGAGGACTATTCTGAAGAGAGTTACAGATCGAGATCGACTTCGCTGATCATCTTCTCTCTCGATTTCTGTAAAAGCGAGTAGATCCAGATCGAGGCTGGGAACTTCTTCACCGGTTTCTGAAAGTGCTACAAAGTTGAAAAGAAGAAGATCCTGGCCGTTTTGATTTACTGTTTGTATTCTTGAAAACACTGTATTAATTTTGTAGGAGAAATCTTCTCCAAGTGTAGGAGTTTTTCTTTACTCCGAGTTTGTAGGAAGTGTTATCTTCCGAGGTGTAGATCCGTTTTGTTTGGATCGAGTTTGTAGGAACTTTGTTCCGAGGGTAGGATCGATTTTTGATCCGAGATAGTGGAGTAGCCGAGTCTAGTTGATTGCTAGATTGGTGAGGGAAAGTGGATGTACCCAAGGTTGGGGAACCACTATACATCTTGGGTCGTCTGTGATATTGGTAGATATTTATGTGGTGTGCTCTAATTATTTTTTATTCCGCAAAAGACGCACAAACCACCTATTCACCCCTCTAGGTGGTTTAGGTCGACAAAAGTTTTCTTTCACTTTACACTAGCGGGGGGGGGGGGGGGGGGGTGAATAGTGTATATTAAAAATTTGATTTTATTTTTATAGCAGTTAGAAATTAAGTGATATATATATATATATATATACATATAAAAAATAACATCACACAAATAAAAAGAAAACAATCATAGATGACATAAGGATTTTATAGTAGTTCCCCAATAAATCTGGGTACGTCTACTCTTTTACCACCCAGGAAGGAATCCACTACTGGTTTTTGATCAGGTGCCTTGACACAAAAAAATCTATTTTTAAGGGAGATCTAGCAACACTTTGGGCTTTTGATCAGGTACCCAAAAACAAAATCTAAGTCTTTTGATCAGGTGGCTTATGAACCAAGAGTTAACTTTTAACGGGAGTTATAACCCTGTACATAGTTTAAAGAATAAACTATAAGAGTAGATGTTGTCTTCTCTTTCAAGAGTCTCTGAGAAGACTTATTGGATGATGTTGCAAAAAGCTCCGCTTGATTTGAATAGAATTTGTGATCTGGGGTTAAGACTTTTCTTCAGGGTGTAGGAATTCTTATATACTTCTGCTCTCTAGTAGATATTCCAGACTGATCTGAATTTTGATGTCTCTTAAGAAGAGTCTGGAGCAGAATATGTATGTCTCAAATCTCTGTGTGAAAAATCTCTAGTTGTTTAGTGAAGCAGCAATCTATTATATATGTAGACTATTAGGGAAGATTTCAAAATTTTTAAATAAGACGATTCTAAAATGTCTGAATCCCTCGAGAAATTATAACTGCCTTGGAATTAAATAGATTTAATAATCTGTGATAAATCCATATTAAATAATGCCTTAAACAACTATATTCATTAGAATATTTAGCATTAAATATCAGATTTTCAGTTACCAATCATATTAAAATATTCTGCCTTTTGTAATTGTCTGATTCATCGAACTCTGCAAGCATTTCGTCGAACCAAGCCCTGCTTTGGTTGAGCTGAGATTTTACTAACTGATCTTTTCCTTCGTCAAGTTGAGGCCAGCATTCGTTGAACTGAGCCTACATTTCATCGAACTAAGTTCTTCATCCGTCGAACTATTCTTTAGAGTTGGAGATCAGAGTTTGTCGCACTAAGCTCTGCATTCGTCAAACTGAGCTCTGCGTTCGTCGAACTGAGCTTCTTTGGAATTCCTTCGGAAGTAACAACCCTGTAAATAACCTATGACCCTAGTCTATACAAGTTGGGTAAAAATAAACATCCTAAACGAAGAATAGTAATCCTAGAAAAAATCAGTAATAAGGAGTTCCAACAATCTCCCCCTATTTGGGTGAGGATACTATCAAATAAGAAAAACACAGCATAATTATTTGACAGAATTATAAATTTTGAGCAGATATAAAAAGTGCTTTCAGAAAGTTTATAAACATAACAACAATGTTCAAAGTAATAATCAAAAATTAAGAGTCCTTCTGAGGTGCAGCTGAAGAATAATCTGAAGAAGATTTGGTGAAAATCAATTATCTTGTAGGAACATCAGACTCCCTTTTGCTTAACTTCGGATCTTGAGAGCCAATGATCTTCTGAAAAGAGACTGTAGGGACAACTTCTTCTGGATGTAAACTCATATATTCATCAACATTGAACATGTTTTTCTTCTGATATTTTTCTAGTTCTGGTTGCCTGTAAGTGGACATTGTAGTAAATTGAGAAGTGTGTCCTTACCGTCTGTCCTTGCTTTTTTATCTGAGCAATTGTAACTTGTTCCTTGAACCTAGCCATCCTGTAAATAGGATCTTGCTTTAGTTCTATCATAGGAGAAGCTGGCCTGTCTTGGCTTGAATATTGTTGACTGCTCTGAATGTTATTAGACTTAAACCATCTAGGCCTATCCTTCTTGTACTGATTTGGTCTATAATAATGTGAAAATGGCCTCTAAGAAGAGGATAAACAACCTGCTGATCCTGCTGCTGGAGGAGGAGGAGGACGTCTCCTATACTTTGGAGGTGAATGATACCTCTTAATTTTCTTCCTCCTTTTCTGCTCATTTTTAGAGTACCTCGTCCAATATGGATGGTCTAGTGTAAGAGTAATCCCATGCATAATATAATAATGGATATCAACTGTAGATGAAGGTTGGGAGCAACCTTGACTGGAGCCTTTTTCCTGGATTTTCTTTTCTTAGCATCAGAATCTGTATGGACATCAGACTATTCCTTTGGCTGATCATACAATGCATCAATTTGTTTAACTACCTCATCAATTTTATCTACCTCTTCTATATCTTCGTTGAACAAATCATCAAAATTAGGCATAGGAGATTCATCCCATGCAAAAGTAGCAGGGGAATGAACCTGCTCAGGAAAATTCATTAAATTATCATTCATAACATTTAGTGGGACTAGATTAACACTGGTAGAAGTAGCTCTGAGACTGGATCTAAGCTGTTCTAAAATAGGGGGATCAATAGGAGCAATGTAACACACTAATGCTCTAGAGAGATCTTCTTCAAAAACTTGTAGACTGGGAATATTACTGTGTAGAAAATCAAAATCTGTTAATAAGGAATATAAATTTACTGTAGGATTAATAATGACATCAACAACAGTAACAACTTCTGGAACTACTGTCAACTCATTCACAACTGAGATGAATTCAGTCATTTCTAAATCCCGAACTTCAACAAAATTTGCTGCAGCTGGAACTGGAGCTTCAACTGCTGCTGCAACTATAACTAGAGCTTCTGCTGGTACTGCAACTGGAGCTTCTTCATCAAGCATCTCCCCCTGCCTAGATCCAGGGATAACTGAATCTAGGACATTAGAAGAAGGGACAGATTGGAGAGAGTCAATTTTAGAAGAGAGTTCAGCAATGGAGGACCACTAGAGCAAGAGCTTCATCCAAGAGCTTCTTGAGAGTAGGAGTGATGAAATCAAAAAGTTAATTAACAATTGATGAGAAGTCTAGATACATAAATGTGGTTGTATGGAGACCGGGCGGTCTGGCGGTCTGATTCTGGTGGTTTAGAGATCGAGCGGTCTGTCGGTTTCTCTCCTTCGGTTTGGTGGATGGACTGTTGCTGTGGTTATCTGGGTGGTCTGACGGTTTGTCTCAGGTTGCTTAGAGATCGGGCAGTCTGTCATTCTCCTATGGCGGCTTGTTCTCTCTTTCTTATGGTGGCCAGGCGGTTAGCCTATTCGTCTAACCACGCGGCCTGTTCGGCTTGTTTTATGTTAAACCGCTTACACCTATAATTATTTAGTCCCACATTACTTAATTTTAATCTCTCTCATCTCCTCCATTCTATAAAAGAGAGGTTATACATTTGTAATAGATATCTTTTTGGATTATAAAAAATTTTTTACTCCAATTTTTCGGACTCTTTTTTTCTGTTCGCACATGGTATCAGAGGGACTCGATCTTTTGCTCCTTATTCTACGAGCTTCCTCTGTCCGCTCGACCTGTCCCCACGGCTTGCTCCTTCTTCTCGCGGCCTGTTTGCGACTTGTTTCTTCCGCCTGTTTGCGTCATGTTTGCACGGTTTCTATCTCTTTGTTGCTGCCCTTTGTGCGCGCGACCTATCTCTTCTTTTTCTCCATGACCTGTTTTCGGGGTTGCTCTGCCTATCCTCTCCCTGCAATCTCCCTTTATTCGCACGGCCAGTTTCTATTCATGCAGACTCTGCTCTTTTTGCACGACATGTTTGGCTTTCTTGCGAACTCCTCCCAGTTTGCGTGGTCTTCTCTCTCTCCTATTCGCGCAGCCTTCTCTCTAGCTGTGTGACTTCTTTACCTATGCTTTGCTCTACTTCTTGGCTGCGGACTTCCTAGCCGCACGTCCTGCTTGCTGGTCGCCCAGCTTGGTGTGTCTGCCCTTGTCACCGCGACCTTCTTTCTCTCGGCTTCTTGTTGTTCTCACGCGGTGTACTGGTTGCTCGTGTGATCTCTCGTCTATGGCCTCCACCTCCTCCACGCAGTCCGCCTCGGTGGTCACGTCTTCCGGTAGTGCCCGTGTTGTTACTCACGATAGATGGTTGATCGACTCTGGTGCTACTAATCATAAGACAGGCAATCCTCAGTGTTTTTCTCATCTAGAAACACATGATTGTGTTCCCCCGGTCTTGGTTGCGGACGGCTCTTCCTCACCGGTCAATGGGACGGGAGTGGTTCAAGTCACTCCGTCTCTTCGCTTGATAGATACCCTCTATGTGGCCAAGTTCCCTTACAATTTATTATCGGTTTCTTCTCTATGCAAGCAACTACGGTGTTCCGTCACATTCACTCCTACTTCTTGTTCTTTTAAGGTTCTGAAATCCCAATGGATGATTGCTACTGGGACTGAGAGCGAAAACCTCTACTTCCTCGATAATGTTTCTGCTCTATCCTCCTTCTCCTCCTCCTCTACAAATCTTCTCCAATGGCATATTCGCATTTATCATGCTCCTCCCCTGCTTACTCTCCAGCTTCTGCCCCACCTCCCTCCTCATCATCCACTGTTGGAACACCCTATTACTAATTTGGGTCAGGATCACTATGTCTCTAGGAATCTGTGTTTGACCTTCTGTATAGCTTAATAGGTCAATTAGAATTGAGTCTAAGGGATCAGGAGTCTAGGTTTGGAAGCTGCCTTGAAGACCAAAGTTTTTCTGGGAACTAAGTCAAATCGTCGAGCTCAGCACGACGTTTCGTCGAACTCCGGTCGACGATCGTCTAGCTCAACTTCTGCAGATCGTCGAGCTCCATTCGACGATCGCTAAGCTCAACTTCTGCAGATCGTCGAGCTCCATTCGACGATCGCTGAGCTCAACTTCGCAATATCGTCGAACTCCATTCGACGATCGGTGAGCTCAGGTCGACGATTTTGACTCTGCACTGGATCCTTATCTCTGAGCTCAGTTCGACGATCTTTGAGCTCAGATCGACTATTTCTTTGCTGCTTGCATTTTCCAGGTCGTTGAGCTCAGCTCGACGATAGCAGAGCTCAGTTCGACGATTTCAGTTATCTTTCAGAATTCAAATTCAAATCAGATAGAAGTTATTCTGCATTTAATTCAGAAGATCTGCCAGCCGTTTTCATTTACTCCTGGAGCAAGTTTCAAGGGATTTTTCAAGGAACAAATCAGTGGACTTTCCTTAGAAGAAATTATGCAATTAAGGCTGTAATCAATGCAGACCAACGGCTATCTTTGACAGAGTAATATCCTATTCAGACACAGAGAATAAAAGACAGAATGTTTTTTTTTTGAATAAATAACAAGAAATACAGAGATTGACAAGGAGAGGACACACAACTCAATATACAGAGACCCTTTTGAAAATATTCTGTCAACAAGAATTCTGAAGAACACTCATCAAAGAGATCAAGCTTTCAAACAAATCTTCAGATCTCTTCAGCTCTCAAGTGTTCAAGGCCAACATCATTTCAAGACTCCAGACACTCAACATTTCAGCTTGCTGAAATCATCTTTTGCTGGAGATCTATCTTTGAAGGCCTATCACCCTCAGCAAAGCTCATCTTCCTGAAGATCAAGGACTCAGGGGGAGCTTTGAAATCCATCCACTTAGTCTTCTCAGTTGATTGAGAAAGAGAAGACTGCCATCACTCTCTCACCCCCACTCTGTAAAGGGTTTTTCAAACTCCCTTCAAAAGTTTGAATCTGGTTTTTGAGCACCTTGTCAAAAGCTCATTGGTGGCAAGACACCTGATCAAAAAATCTGTTTTGGTTTTTGAGCACCTTATCAAAAGCTCATTGGTGCCCAGGACACCTGATCAACTCATCCTGCAGTGGATTCCTACCTAGGGTGGTAGAAGAGTGGATGTACCCAAGTTGGGGAACCACTATAATTCCTTGTGTCATCTGGTTTTGCATGTTTTCTTTTTGTTTCTGGCCTAGATTTTCTTGTGCTTAGTTTCTGCATAGCTTAGTTTGTGATTAGTTTTATTTCTGCTTCCCTGCTTACACTCATTACAACAATTGTTGTAAAGCTTTGCAAAAGTTTTTCTTTGTGTTTTAAAAAGCACCATATACTCTATTCACCCCCCTCTAGAGTATATCAGATCTAGTTTCCCCTTTCAATTGGTATCAAAGCGAGGTTGGTTAAACATACCATATCTGTTTGGTTGTACAGGCTAACACCTGAACCCCAAGATCCCAATCTAGATCCTTCTTTTATATTTCATTATTAGATTTAGCTTGCACAAATCATGGCCCAAAACAAAGATTATGCTAGCACCAGACCTCCAGTGTGCAATCTGTCAAAGTTTGCACTTTGGAAAGCAAGGATTAGACTCTACATGAATTCTATTGACGAAGACATTTTTAATTCTGTTTTGACAGTGTGTCCAAGACCTCCAGAGGGCACAAGCACAAATGCTGTTCCACCTCCATCAGGAACAGATGCTGACATCAAAAAGTGGAAAGTAGCTGATGCCAAGGCAATGAACATTTTAGCTCAGACAATGTCAGATGACATTTTTCAAAAAGTAGCTGAATGCAATTCAGCCAAGGAAATTTGGGACAAGCTCTCAGAAATTATCTCTGGCTCAGCTGATGAGAGAAAGGACAGAAGATCCCATCTCATCTCCCAATATGAGAACTTCAAGAAGGGAGAAACAGAGTCAGTGGGAGACATGTACAACAGACTGAGTCTAATTGTCAGTGAACTGAGGACATTAGACAAAGAGATCTCACTGACAGAACTCAATGACAAGATCCTAATGTGCTTCCCCAGCACTTGGGATTCAAGAATCTGGCCAATTAAAGATGCCAGAAGTCTGAATGAGATCACCACTGAAGCCTTGTTGGGTAAGCTCAAATCTTATGAGCTACTCATCAAGAACAGAGAGGAAGAACAGAAGGCTGCTCCACCAGCCACAAGAAAGGAGAAGACTATAGCATTCAAGGCAACTGAGGATCTGCCTGAAGAAAAAGGAACAACCAATGATGAACTTCTCAGCTTGTTGGCCAAAAGATTCTATAAGATGGCCAGAAAGGACTTCAGAAGAAGATCATACAAGGAGCAGGAAAGCCAAGGTATGACAAGTCCATTGGCAATAGCAAAGACATCATTTGCTTTGGTTGCAGGAAACCAGGGCATATGGTTCCTGACTGTCCAGAGAACAAGAACAAGGACAGAAGGGACAGAAAAGAAAGAAGAAAGGAGAAGGACTCCAAAAGGAATGGAAGTAGCAAACCTTCCTCCAGCAGAAATAAGCACACAAGGAAAGGATTTGTTGCTGAATCCTGGAGTGAGACTGAAGAGGAGTCAGAAGCCTCTTCCAGCTCAAGTGATGATGAGGATGATGCAGAGGAAAAGGAGTTCTGCATGATGGCAATCAATGCCTCACAACACAACTCAGAGGAAGAGGAGTCAGAGTCAGACTCAGAGACTCAACCTGAAGAAGATCAGGTAATCAGCTCTTTTGATTTTACTTCAGAAGATTTTAAATTTGAATTTAAAGCACTATGTTTAGACCTGCTAAAGTCTGAGAAAGAGATCATCTCTCTCAGAAATCAATTATCTGAACAAAGTGGTTTAAAATCAGAAAACCTCAAACTCTCTCAGGAGTTGGAGAACTATAGGGAACAGATAGCTTCACTGAAGAGTGAACTCTCTGAGGCCAAGAAGCTTGAAGAATCTCTCAATGGGAGAAGCATCAAGCTGATGGACATCACAAGCACAGTGAACTCAAGATTCAACAGTACACTGGGCTTGGGTGCCTCATCCAGCCAACCTATTGTTCTAACAACCCCTATCAAGTTCATTTCTGACAAGGGAAAGGGAGTTGTAGAGGTTGCCAGGAAAAATTCTGATCTGCCTCAGAAAACTAAAGTCCAGCACAAATCGTCGAACGGAGATCGACGATCGCCGAATGAAGATCGACGATCGCCGAACGCAGCTCGACGATCTCAGGACAAATCGTCGAACGCTGATCGACGATCTAAGCCAAGATCGTCGAACGCTGGTCGACGATCCCATATACCTGACCTCAGCCATAGTCGACAGTCGAACGGAGCTCGACGATCTGACCCAAGATCGTCGAACTCAGCTCCAAGATCGTCGAACAGAGGTCAGAGCTCTGGAAATTTTTTCAATGGCAAGTCAAAATTGAATCCTGAGGGTTTTTCATCCCAAACCTTCAACCCTGAATGGATTTTACCTCCAAGGAGATATCATCCTGAAGGATATAAGAGTCAGCCAGGGATATCTTTCATCTCTGAATTTAAAGGTTATCAACCTAGGCCCAAGGTAAACTGGGTCAAAAACAAGTGAATTGTTTTATGTGCAGGTGAAGACCTATCCAACATCTAACCAGCAATGGTATTTGGATAGTGGGTGCTCTAAGCACATGACAGGGAACAAGGACAACCTTAATTCCTTTAGAGCCAAGCTTGGACCCAAGGTTATCTTTGGTGACTCCAACTTTGGACAAACTAAAGGTTATGGAGCAGTCCAGATTGGTTCTGTAACCTTCAAGAAGGTAGCATATGTGGAAGGACTGAAGCACAACCTAATCAGCATCAGTCAGCTATGTGATGAAGGCTACCAGGTGACCTTCAGCAAAACCTTATGCAAAATCAAGTCAGAGGACAACACAACTGTGTTGACAGGTAAAAGGAAAGGTAACATCTACCTAGTAGATTTTCTTTCAACTACTATAGATATCTGTTTATTCAACTCAGTCTGTAGACCAAATGTTTTATGGCATAAGAGACTAGGACACCTAAACCTTAGAACTATTGCTAGGCTATCCAAGGACAACCTTGTTAGAGGACTACCTTCTGGCCCCTACAAGAAGGAAGGACTCTGCAAGGCTTGTCAATTAGGCAAGCAAACTAAAAACAGTTTCAAGTCACTTAATAAGAGTGATTCACCTAGGATATTGTATCTGTTACACATGGATCTATTTGGACCCATCACAGTACAAAGCCTAGGAGGGAAATCCTACACTTTAGTGATTGTAGATGACTTCTCTAGATTCACTTGGGTGTTCTTTCTAAGGAAGAAGTCTGATAACTTTAAGTGTCTGACAGAGTTTCTCAAATGTATAAAGATTGAGTTCAATACTCACATTGCCCTGATCAGAAGTGATCATGGGACAGAGTTTGATTCTCTTCTTATGCAAGAGTTCTGTCAGAGTGAAGGGATCAGGCATACTTTCTCAGCTCCTAGAACTCCTCAACAAAATGGGGTAGCTGAAAGGAAAAATAGAACCCTTATTGAATCTGCCACTACATTGTTGTCAGATGCTCATCTACCTCTATCCTTCTGGGCAGAGGCAGTGAACACCTCCAACTATGTGCTGAACAGAAGTCTGATACATAAACTGAAGGGAAAGACTCCCTATGAATTACTCAAAGGGAAGAAACCTAAAGTTGACTATTTCAAAATTTTTGGTTGCACTTGCTATATTCACAATAATGATAAGAAATATTTAGCAAAATTTCAAGCCAAAGCTGATGAAGGAGTGTTTCTGGGATACTCCATGATCAGCAAGGCCTATAGGGTATACAATAAATCATCATTGAAAATTGAGGAATCTGTTCATGTTTCTTTTGATGAAACTAACATGTCTTTCAAGGAGAAGATTTCTTCTACCATAGAACCTTTGCAGGAACACTCTCTAGTTGAAGATATGAACAAGTTACAGGTTGCTCAAGAGAATGAAAGCAGTGAAGATGAAGGGAATGCTCAACACATTGAAGCCCAACTTGAAGAGCCAGTTGTTGTACCACAAGAGGAAACAACAACACAGGTTGGTGAACAATCAACACCCCCTGTTGATTTAGTAACATCAAGAGACCATCCAATTACCCAAATAATTGGAGAACTCTCAGCTGGTGTGCAAACCAGAAATCAGGTCAACCAAAACCTGTTGCACACCTGCTTCCTTTCTCAAATTGAACCTCAGTCCATTCAAGATGCAGAGCAAGATCCACACTGGATCATTGCCATGCAAGAGGAGTTGCATCAATTTGAGAGGAACAAAGTATGGGAACTAGTGCCAAAGCCAAAGGATCATTCCATTGTTGGAACAAAATGGGTATTCAGAAACAAACTGGATGATCAAGGAGTAATAATAAGGAACAAGGCAAGGCTAGTTGCCCAGGGATATTCTCAAGAAGAAGGAATTGACTACGACCAGACCTTTGCACCTGTTGCAAGATTAGAAGCCATCAGAATATTTCTAGCTTATGCAGCTCACAAAGGCTTCAAGGTTTATCAGATGGATGTCAAGAGTGCCTTTTTAAATGGAGACATCAAAGAGGAAGTCTATGTCAGACAACCTCCAGGTTTTATCTCTCCAACTTACCCTGATTATGTTTTCAAACTACATAAAGCATTATATGGTCTCAAGCAAGCTCCTAGAGCATGGTATGAGACCCTAGCATGCTTTCTCTTGGAAAATGGTTTTATAAGGGGTAGAGTAGACCAAACTCTTTTTATTAGAACCCATAAGTCCCATACCCTACTAGTACAAATTTATGTAGACGATATCATTTTTGGTTCTACTGACTCAAAATTGTGCAGAAGGTTTTCTAACCTAATGCATTCTAAATTTGAGATGAGTAGCATGGGTGAGCTATCCTTCTTCCTAGGATTGCAAGTCAAACAACATGCTGAAGGCATCTTTATTTCTCAAACCAAATATGCTAATGAGCTGGTTAAGAAATTTGGCATGTCTGAGGCATCTTGTATGAAAACACCCATGCCTACCAATGCTGTATTGATGCTGATGAACATGGGAAACCTGTTGATCAGACAACATATAGAGCAATGATTGGCTCTTTACTGTATCTTACAGCTAGTAGACCAGATATAATGTTTGCTACATGTATATGTGCTAGATTCCAAGTTAGCCCTAGAGAGTCACACCTCACATTAGTAAAGAGGATTCTTAGGTATGTTAAAAGTTGTCCAAATCTAGGTCTCTGGTATCCAAAAGATTCAGCATTTGAGTTAACTGGATTCTCTGATGCTGATTATGCTGGATGCAGAATTGACAGGAAAAGCACCAGTGGAACTTGTCAGTTCCTTGGTGATAGACTTGTCTCCTGGTTTTGTAAGAAACAAACATCTGTGTCAACTTCAACTGCTGAAGCTGAATATATGGCTGCAGGCAGTTGTTGTTCACAAATATTGTGGATTCAAAATCAACTCCTAGACTATGGTTACAACTTAGAGAAGTCCAAAAATCTTTTGTGACAATACAAGTGCTATTTCCATAGCTCAAAATCCAGTCCTCCATAGTAGGACAAAACACATAGAGATTAGGCATCATTTCTTAAGGGACAATGTTGAAAAGAACAAAATTGAACTGCAGTATATCCCAACTGATTTACAAAGGGGAGATATTTTCACCAAGCCTTTGGATGAAAAGAAACACACTTTCTTCCTAAATAAGTTAGGAATGTTAGATGGAGGAAGTCTTAAATAATCCCCAAGATTTTGAAAGCTAAAATTGACCAAGACTAGGCAAAAATTCTGATTTTCCTTAGTGTCTAGAATTTTCTGATCTCTGAACTGCGCTCGACGATTTCCCCAAAGATCGTCGAACGGAGATCGACGATTTCCAGAATCGTCGAACTGAGTTCAGCGCCCCTCAGATAGCATGAACTGTCTCCTTCGGTCAACGATCGTCGAACGGCGCTCGACGATCGTTGTTCCCTGAACGATCGTCGAACGGAGCTCGACGCCTTTCCAGATCGTCGAACGGAGATCGACGATGTTGGAGTCTCTTCAGATTCCTTTAGAAGCCTCGATCGTCGAACTGAGTTCAACGATCTTTCCATTTCTGCGTCGAACCCTAATATAAAACTCATTTTTCGCCGTCGTTCTCTCTTGCGCTTTCAATTTCTCTGCAGAAATTTTCTTCCCTCCAAACAGTTCTACCTTGGTCGTTTTGTTTGTTAAGTTTTTGCAGGTACCATGGCCGTCTCAGTTGCTGTCCTCGCCGCCATGAAGTTTGATGCAGGGTTTGACATTGATTTGGACTCCTTCAACACCACTGATCAATTCTTCCAGGACATCCTGAATTTATTCAAAGATCAGCATTTATCTGCCCTCATGACCACAAGAATCAAACTTGCCTCAGATGAAATCAAAGAATGGGTATATACTGCACACAACCTTGACAACAACACCATAGTTGGATCTATTGGTGGCACCCAGGTACCTCTGACCCCAACAGTCTTAACAGAAGTTTTTGGTTTTAGAAATGGAGATGACTCTGCTGAACTTTCTGGAGAAGAGTTTACTGATATACTTGCCAGGATGGGTCATCCTGAGGGAAACCCTAGCAAATTGTTTAAGAGGAACCTGTCAGTTGAATACAGGTTTCTGGCAGATGTTGTAGGCAAGGTCCTGTTGGCCAAACACTCTGCTCATGACACCATCTCCAGACATCAGCTCTGCCTCATGGGAGCTCTGGTAGATAAGAAAAATCTGAATTGGGGAGAGGTCTTCTTTGACCTGATAAAGAAGAAAATCAATAAAAGCTTTGTAAACTTTGGAAGAATCCTTGGAGTTTTCCTTCAGGCTAAGTGCCCTACTCTGCTGGTCTCCTCTGGAGTGCACATCAATGCCTCCAAGAGACTCACCTGTGCCCTTTTTGGCAAATGGGACAGGCAGATTAGCAAGCCCAGCAGGCCCTCTTCAGCTGCCCCTTCAGGCACCAGGACTCACAGAGTCACTCCCCCCAGGTCTCTGACCCTGCAGAGAACCTGCCTGCTGCTAGTGCTGCTTTTCCTCCTCCTCCAAGTTCAACCCTACCTCCAGCTCCATCCACCACTCCAGCTCCATCAACAATTACAATCTCCAGCCCATCTCCAACCTCTATTCCATCTCCAGCAACCATTTCATCTCCACCAGCAGACCACTTCCATTCCCTATTCTCCTATCCACCACCAGATGTCACCTCATCCCCATCCATCCCATCATTCACCCTTCTGGATGAATCCTACATGGATGATTCCCCCTCTTCTCCTCCAGACTTCCCCTCCTCCTCCACTTCTTTCCAAGATCTCCTCCACCACATCATTGACCAACCAACATTCACTCCATCCATATCCATCCCATTATCCTCCATCTCCACCATTCCCACACCTGAGCCTTCCATTCCACTTCCAGCCTCCTCAGCCATCCCTCCTCCATCTACCTCTGCTCCTGCTATTGAGCATGTAGATCTTCCAGCCTTAGCTGACCAGTTGTATGAGCTCCTTGCACCCAGGCTCTCTCTTCTCATGGAGGCCTCTTTAGCTCCTCTACAACAGTCCGTGGCAGCTCTCTCTGCCAGGCTTTCCTCCTTCCTTCCTCCTCAAGCAGCACCCCCAGCAGTGTGCCTTGATACAGCTGTATCTGCATCCAGGCAGGGGGAGATGCCCTATGAAGCCAGCCTTCATGCTGCTGCTGCTGCCTCTGCTCCTGTTGTTGATTCTGCTGCCACTGCTGCTGTTTTTGTGTCTGCTTCTGCTACTGTTGCTGCTACCCAGTTCAGGCTCCTACTGCAGTCTTAGCAATTGACCTAGGGTCTTTGCTCTCTGCCTTTGATCCTGTATTCTACAGCTGTCTGCCAGAAGTGCATGCTGTCCAGCCCCCAGAGGATTTGTATAAGGCAATGGTGCCTTTCTCCTGCTGTGACCCCAGTATCATTTCTGCTTTTATTCATTCAGTGACTGCTGCTTCTGATGATGTTACTGCTGCTGCTGCTGAAGACAAGGCTGAATCTACTTCTGACATTGTTTTTGCTGCTGAAGAAGACAATGTTCCAACTACTGCTGATGAGCCCTCATCCCAGGATTTTCTGATGACAGGGGCTGTTGTTTTTGAGCCTGCTGAAGTTGTTGTTGTTGTTTCTGAAGCTGCTGCTGTGCTCCTTCCTGAAGTAACCACTGATTGTTTCTCTGCCATTGCTCCTGTATCTGTTGTTGTTACATCTGCTGCTTCTATTGCTCCTTCTGCTTCTGCTTCTGCCCCATCTGCTGTAATGCAACTGAAAGAAAATTTGATGAAAAGGATTGATGCCTTATATGATGCACAGAGTTCTGAATCTGAGGATTACAACACTGCTTCTGATGATTCCTCTGCCACCATTGCAAGGAAAAGGAAGGCAAGAAGTAAGGCATTGAAGAGGGTTCCTCCTGCCAAAGTTAGAGATGATAATGATGTTCCTTACTATATTCTGCACAACTGTCCAATTACTGAGCATTGGATGCAGTTCTCTAAGAATCAGCTAAAGGCTATGAAGAAGAAAAGAAAGTTTGATAAGGACTCCTCCCAGTTCAAGCACCCTCATCCTCCTCCACCACCTCCACCTGATGCAGGTGCAGGTGGCAGCTCTGCAAGTTCAGGCCTAGCTAGAAGCCAGGCTCCCTACTAACCTCATGCTAGAACATATCAAAGGGAAAGCCAGTCTAGGGGCTCTTACTGTAGAAGGGGAGGATATAGGGGAAATCAAAGAGAGACTCAGGTTTACTCCAAAGGGCATTCCAGGCAGCATCCTTATTCCAGGGGAGGACATGTTCCTTCTGATACAACTTCAGGTCCATTCCCCTATAAGCTCAGAGAAACTGTGACTGCCAGGACTCCTCAAGATACTTCTTCCAACAGGTATGAGCCACCTGTTCCATTTGAGGACCCTGAGAGGAATCCTGTTGCTTGGACTGCTAGAATGAAAGAGTTGGCTACTTTAGACCAGATCAAGAAAGCCAAATAGCAAGGCCTGGACACCTCCAATATATCTACAATGTCAGAACAAAGACAGAAAGAACTAGAAAGATATGCCTCCAGTAAGTTTTTTGATGCAGACAGGTACATGGAGTTGCATCCAGCTGCAGTGGTTCCCAGGACATCAAAGCAAATTTATTTGGGTGCAGCTGATGATACCAGATCCAAATAACAAGCTTTAGATCCTAACAGAGAAATCAAGATGGTAAAAGGCAAAGAGAAAAAGTAACTCTGTAAGGTGACAATTCTTGGTTTTTCTGACTGATATCTGGATGTCATATATATATATCTCTGTGATGGTTCTGTAATGTCTAGCTGCTATTGTTTTTGTGTTTTTCTGATTGTATGATGTTGTTTGATTTTCCAAAGTCTGTAAATAGTTTTCCTAACCCAAATAGGGGGAGATTGTTGGAACACCCTATTACTAATTTGGGTCAGGATCACTATGTCTCTAAGAATCTGTGTTTGACCTTCTGTATAGCTTAATAGGTCAATTAGAATTGAGTCCTAAGGGATCAGGAGTCTAGGTTTGGAAGCTGCCTTGAAGACCAAAGTTTTTCTGGGAACTAAGTCAAATCGTCGAGCTCAGCACGACGTTTCGTCGAACTCCGGTCGACGATCGTCTAGCTCAACTTCTGCAGATCGTCGAGCTCCATTCGACGATCGCTGAGCTCAACTTCTGCAGATCGTCGAGCTCCATTCGACGATCGCTGAGCTCAACTTCGCAATATCGTCGAACTCCATTCGACGATCGGTGAGCTCAGGTCGACGATTTTGACTCTGCACTGGATCCTTATCTATGAGCTTAGTTCGACGATCTTTGAGCTCAGATCGACGATTTCTTTGCTGCTTGCATTTTCCAGGTCGCTGAGCTCAGCTCGACGATAGCAGAGCTCAGTTCGACGATTTCAGTTATCTTTCAGAATTCAAATTCAAATCAGATAGAAGTTATTCTGCATTTAATTCAGAAGATCTGCCAGCCGTTTTCATTTACTCCTGGAGCAAGTTTCAAGGGATTTTTCAAGGAACAAATCAGTGGACTTTCCTTTAGAAGAAATTATGCAATTAAGGCTGTAATCAATGCAGACCAACGGCTATCTTTGACAGAGTAATATCATATTCAGACACAGAGAATAAAAAGACAGAATGTTTTTTTTTTGAATAAAATAGACAAGAAATACAGAGATTGACAAGGAGAGGACACACAACTCAATATACAGAGACCCCTTTTGAAAATATTCTGTCAACAAGAATTCTGAAGAACACTCATCAAAGAGATCAAGCTTTCAAACAAATCTTCACATCTCTTCAGCTCTCCAAGTGTTCAAGGCCAACATCATTTCAAGACTCCAGACACTCAACATTTCAGCTTGCTGAAATCATCTTTTGCTGGAGATCTATCTTTGAAGGCCTATCACCCTCAGCAAAGCTCATCTTCCTGAATATCAAGGACTCAGGGGGAGCTTTGAAATCCATCCACTTAGTCCTCTCAGTTGATTGAGAAAGAGAAGACTGCCATCACTCTCTCACCCCCACTCTGTAAAGGGTTTTTCAAACTCCCTTCAAAAGTTTGAATCTGGTTTTTGAGCACCTTGTCAAAAGCTCATTGGTGGCAAGACACCTGATCAAAAAATCTATTTTGGTTTTTGAGCACCTTATCAAAAGCTCATTGGTGCCCAGGACACCTGATCAACTCATCCTGCAGTGGATTCCTACCTAGGGTGGTAGAAGAGTGGATGTACCCAAGTTGGGGAACCACTATAATTCCTTGTGTCATCTGGTTTTGCATGTTTTCTTTCTGTTTCTGGCCTAGATTTTCTTGTGCTTAGTTTCTGCATAGCTTAGTTTGTGATTAGTTTTATTTCTGCTTCACTGCTTACACTCATTACAACAATTGTTGTAAAGCTTTGCAAAAGTTTTTCTTTGTGTTTTAAAAAGCACCACATACTCTATTCACCCCCCTCTAGAGTATATCAGATCTAGTTTCCCCTTTCATCCACCTCTCAACTGGGATGCATGTTAGCTTGGCAAGAATCACCGCTCCTCCTTCCCACCAACGTAAAGTCATGGCTCTTCCCGTCCTTTCGACCTCGTTCACTCTAACGTATGGGGTCCTGGTCCTACCCTCACCATCGGTCGGGGTAGTTCATATTTCGTCACATTTATTGATGATTTCTCTAGGTGTACATGGGTGTATCTTCTAAAGGATTGCTCCGAACTATTCTCTGTTTGGACATCATTTTATTATATGATTAAGGCTCAGTTTGATACATCTATTAAACTCTTTCATTCTGACAATGCTAAGGAATATCTTAGCCATGATTTCTCTTCTTTCTCTATGCAACATGGTGTTATTCAACAAACTAGTTGTGTCTACACCTCACAGAAAAATGGGGTGGCGGAACGCAAAAATCATCACCTCCTCGATGTCGCTCGCACTCTGATGACACAGATGCACGTTCCTCGCTCCTATTGGGGATATGCTGTTCTCCTCTCCTGCAATCTCATGAATCACATTCCCTCCATAGTTCTTAATGGTGCCACCCCATTCTCCATTCTTTATCCGAACAAGAATCCGTTTCCTCTTACTCTGCACATCTTTGGGTGCACCACCTTTGTGCACTCTCCTGCTGCCACCCGTGACAAACTCTCACCATGGGCCACTAAATGTATCTTTCTGGGGTACTCTACCACTCAGAAAGGTTATTGTTTCTTTGACCCGGTTACCCGCAAGCAGTTCATCTATGCGGATCTCATCGTCTTTGAAAATGTATCTTACTTTTCTCCCTCCTCCTCCTCTACTCCTGATGATCCTACTTCTCATACCAACCCATCTGTTCCCTCTACACCTATTGACGTTCCGCCACCTCCACCATCTCAACCCTCTCCTCCGCTGTGTCCACCTACCGTGATATCTCCCTCCTCTCCACAGCTGTCTCTCTACTCCTAGGCTAGCTCTCTCCACCACGGATGCTCCGGATACTGAGGAACCCGCTGACCTGGATCTCCCCATTGCTCTTCACAAAGGTGTTCTGGCAGGTACCCAACACCCGCTTGCTGCTGTTGTTTCCTATGATCATCTTACCCCTTCTCGCAGAGCTTTTGCATTAGCTATCTCGGCCACTGCCACCCCCCATTCCTACTAGGAGGCCCTTACTATTCCTCATTGGAAGGCTGTCATGGATGAGGAGATTTCTACACTCACTGAACGGGGTACATGGACCCTCTGTCCTCCTCCCTTCGACACAGATGTTGTTGGCTATCGCTGGGTCTATGTGGTGATGTTCCGCCCCGACGGCAGTGTGGATCGTTACAAGGCCCATGTTGTTGCCAAAGGCTTTACCCAGACGTATGGGGTTGACTATTTTGACACCTTCTCTCCAGTTGCTCGTCTCAGCACTATCAGGGTCCAGCTCTTTGTGGCTGTCAACCGTGATTGGCCCATTTCTCAACTGGATGTTAAGAATGCCTTTTTATATGAGAACCTTTAGGAGGACGTCTATATGGAGCAACCTCCAGGGTATGTTGCTCTGGGGGAGATACATGTATGCCGGCTATGGAAGGCTATTTATGGTCTCAAGCAAAGCCCTCGGGCATGGTTTAACAAGTTCAACGGGATTGTGGCGGCCGTGGGTTTTACGAGAATTCTGCTGATCACTCCTTATTTATTCGCAAAACCTCCTTGAGTCTGGTAGTGCTTGTTGTATATGTGGATGATATTCTTCTATCTGGAGATGACCAGACTGGGATAACCTTGACAAAGAAGCATCTTCGCCAACACCTGGTCACAAAGGATATGGGCTCTCCAAAATATTTTCTGGGGATAGAAATCTCACGGAAGCCCAATTCCCTTGTCCTCTCCCAACGCAAGTATGCTCTTGATTTGCTAAAAGAGGTAGGGCTAACTAGGGCTAATCCTGCCCGATGCCCCATGGCGACTGGAGAAGATAAAACATGGGTGGGTTCCTCTTCTTTCAGATGTTACGAGGTACAGACGTCTGGTTGGAAAACTTATATATATCGCGGTGACCAGACCCGACATCGCCTATGTCGTAGGCAAGGTTAGCCAATTCATGCAGGCTCCTAGGGAGTGCCATCTACAGTCTGCCCTGAGGATATTGGAGTATGTTGAATCAGTGCCTAGGAAAGGACTACTATTTCAGAATAATGGTCATTTGAAGATTGAAGAGTACTCAGATTCAAGCTATGCTGATGACAAAGGAGACCACAAGTCAACGTCGGGCTATTGCACCTTTGTGGGTGGAAATCTTGTGAGCTAAAAGAGCAAGAAATAGTCTATCGTCTCCAGGTCCAGTGCCGAAGCAGAATATCGAAGTATGACATCTACCACATGTGAATTGAAGTAGTTACGGGCTCTCATGCTTGACTTAGGAGAGGTCTACAATCATCCTCTACCTATGTTTTGTGACAACAAGGCCGCTATATACATCTCCAAAAATCTGGTCTACCATGAAAGAACAAAGAACATTGAAGTCGACTGCCACTTTATTCAGGAAGAGATTTTGAAGAAACAAATTTGTACTCCATTTGTCTCCTCCGATAAAGAGCTGGAAGATATTTTCACCAAGCTGGTGTCCACCTCCTTTCTTCACATTTGCGACAAGCTGGGCATGATCTACATATATGCTCAAGCTTGAGGGGGAGTGTTGTTGTATGGAGACCGGTGGTCTGGCGGTCTGATTCTGGCAGTTTATAGACCGAGCGGTCTGTCAGTTTCTCTCCTGAGTTTTGGTGGCTAGACTGTTGCTGTGGTTATCCGGGCGGTCTGACAGTTTGTCTCAAGCAGCTTAGAGACCGGGCGGTCTGGCGGTCTCCTATGGCGGCTTGTTCTCTCTTTCTTGTGGTGGCCGTGCGGTTAGCCTATTTGTCTAACCGCGCGGCCTGTTCGGCTTGTTTTTATGTTAAACCGCTTACACATGTAATTATTTAGTTCCACATTGCTTAATTGTAATCTATCTTATCTCCTCCATTTTATAAAAGGGAGGCTAAACCTTTGTAATAGATATCTTTTTGGATAATAAAAATTTTGTTACTCCAATTTTTCGGTCTCTTGTTTTCTGTTCGCACAATAAACTCAGGTGGATTCTGAGTAGAGGTAGAGGATTGATTCTGAAAAGCTTGTGGTATGGTTGAAGGATTGATGAAAGGGGGAATGTCATCAGGAATTATGTCCTGGATGGGTGAGTGAGGTGGAGATAATTGAGGTAGAGATGAATGAGGTGGAGATTAATGAAGTAAAGAGAAATGAGGTATAGATGAAAGAAGTGGAGATGAATATGGTGACTGATGAATAAGGGTATTTGTATGAAAAATTGTGGATGGAATTTCTTTAGATAGATTAGGCTGTAGTGGTGACTGAGGAACTGGGGAATCAACATGGAAAGTTGATGATGGAACTTCTTCTGGCAAAGTAGTTTGTAGAGTAGGTGTTGTGGAAGGTGCAGAGTAATGCTGCCCAAGTTGTGGAGTGGAAGAAACAAAGTGAGAATTTGCTTCTGGAGTTAGGAGAGCAGCTGGTACAGCTCTTGTGCTTTTAGAAGCTGCCCTAGAGGGTGCAGCCCTGGAAGGCTTTTGAATCACCTTGTCCTACTTTCCAAACAAAGTAGAGGTGATCCTCTTAGATGCATTGATATTCACTGTTTGAGAGACTAGAACCTCTGGAGATTTGGTTTGGAGGAAAATTCCTAAAATTCTTCTATAACTAACATCTTTCTTTTTAATCTTTTTCTTAATGGTATCAAACAAAATTGTCCTCCAGTAAATTTTCTTCTGATCAACCAAGGCACACATCAACAAAAATTGGTGCCTGGTAATATATTCATGGGATAAATGTTTGCCCAGAAGTACTTTCCCAACCACATCGGCTAGAAATTTATACTCTTTAAAAAAAATCTTTTTCAATAAGTGGTTAGGGTTTACTGTTTGTGACCCATTCTATCAAGCATAACATCAAAGTCTGTACTAGACAATTCAATATCATCTTCGCCATTAACCAAACCAAAAACTTCAGATAAAATTTCATGTGTAAGAGAAAACTAATGTCCTGATATTGAACCATTAATGGTTGAGAAATACTGAACTAGCATGATTCAGGTAGTCATAAAGTTTCTCAGATGTTATGCCTCAAAGAGTTGTAAGATGTCCTGAAAAATTTGATCTGAATGACCAAACGATTCCATGTCGATATCAAAACCTGCATCGAACTTCATTGCAGATAGAATTACTAGTGACCCTACCATTAGCCTGCAAAACAGAAAGATTAAGTGCAAGAGAAATGGAGAATGCATGGGATAGAGTCTGATGAAAACATAAATATAGGTTTTCAGAATTTGAAAAGATGAACTCCGTCCGACGATAAACAACTCATCAAACTCAGTTCGACGAAAATTTCACAAAATAAATACAATCCATCGATCTCCATTAGACGAAAGGTTTTTGAAAGGATTACAATTCGTCAAGCTCCGTTTGACGAAAGATTCTTGAAATTAATTCGTCGAACTCCGTTCGACGAAAGTTTCATGAAAGGTTCATGTTTCATAGATACCCGTTCGACGAAATATTCACAATTCGTTAATCTCCAATCAAAATCAAATTATTGTTTCTCCATCAATCATTCCTACCTGATTTTAAAAAAAATATGTTTTTTCATCTAAGGGTTTGGTGAATATGTTTGCCCTTTGTAAATTAGTTGGTATAAATACAAGATTAATTTTATTTTTATCTTCATTGTCCCTGATAAAGTGTTGTATTATTTCTATATGTTTAGTCGTACTATGGAGGATAGGATTCTGTGCAATTGAAATTGCACTGATGTTATCACAATATATAATAGAATTATCTAAGTTGAATCCATAGTCTAGTAATTGATTTTGAATCAACAATATCAGTGAATAAAAACTACCTGATGCAATATATTCAGCCTCAGCAGTTGAAGTAGACACAGAGGTTTGATTTTTGCAAAACCTTGACACAGGCCTAGCTCTAAGGAACTAACAAGTTCCTAATGTGCTTTTTTTGTCAACTCTGTATCCAGCATAGTCAGCATCTGGGAATCTAGTTAATTCAAATCCTGACTCAATAGTATACCAGATTCCTAGATTAAGACAACCCTTTATATATCTTAAAATATTTTTAACTATGGTAAGGTCTGATTCTTTAGAATTAACCTGAAACCTAGCACAAATATAGGTTGCAAACCTAATATCCGGTCTACTTATTGTTAAATATAATAGAGACCCAATGATAGTACTTTATGTTTCCTGATCAACAGCTTTGCCCTGTTCATCATTATCAACTACAACATTAGTGGGCATGGGTGTTTTCATAGAAGAGGCATCTGACATCCAAAATCTTTTAATCAGATCTTTAGCATATTTAGATTGAGATATGAATATGCCATCAGATGTTTGCTTTACTTGTAAGCCAAGAAAATAGGATAATTCACCCATGCTACTCATTTCAAACTTGGAATGCATTAGGTCAGAGAACCTTTTGTAAATTTTGGAATCAGTAGAACCAAAAATTATATCATCAACATATATTTGAACTAGTAAGATTTCAGTTTTATGATTTCTAAAAAATAAAGTTTTATCAATCTTGCATCTACAAAATTTATTTTCTAGTAGAAAAGCAAGAGTCTCATACCAAGCTCTTGGAGCTTGTTTAAGATCATAAAGAGCTTTATTAAGTTTAAAAATATGAGAAGAGTAAGTTGAAGAGATAAAACATGCAGATTGTTCCACATATACTTCCTCTTTGATGTCTCCATTCAGAAATGCACTCTTTATATCCATCTGGTATACTTTTAACTTCTTGAATGCAACAAAAGCAAGAAATATTCTTATAGCTTCTAATTTTGCAATAGGAGCAAATGTTTGTTCATAATCGATTCCTTCCTCCTGTGAATAACCTTGAGCTACCAGTCTAGCTTTATTTCTTACTATTACTCCTTGAGCATCCAATTTATTTCTAAAGACCCATTTAGTTCCAATTACTGAGTAGTCTTTGGTTCTTGGAACAAAGTCCCTAACTCTACTTCTCTCAAACTGATTGAGCCCCTCTTGCATTGCAATAATCCATTGAGGATTTTGTTATGCATCTTTTATTGATTGAGGTTCAATCTGAGAGAGAAAACATGTGTGCATCTGGTATTGATTAAGTTGATGTCTTGTTTGTATGCTAGCTGATATGTCTCCAATCACTTGAGATCTAGGATGATCTCTAAGTGTGACAAAATCAACAGGTGGAGTTGGCTCTTCAATGTTTGTTAATTCCTCTTGTGGAATTTCACTAGCTACAATTTTTTCAGCATAAATGTTTGGATTGTATTCATCATTGTCTTCAACATTTTGTTGAGAAGGATGCAATGTATCCTGTTGCTTAAGTCTTAATTCATCCAACTTCTCACACAGAATTGGTACTTGAAAAGAGTCTATGGTAGGAGTATTTTTCTCCTTATAAAACATATTAGTTTCATCAAGAGATACATGTATGGATTCTTCAATTTTAAAGTGGATTTATTATAAACTCTATAAGCCTTGATGACAAGAGAATATCCAAGAAATATTCCTTCTACAACTTTGGCTTTAAATTTTCTTAAATGTTTCTTATCATTATTATGGATATAACATTTACACCCAAAAGTTTTAAAAATAACCTACTTTATGTTTCTTATTCTTAAGTAATTAATAGGAAGTCTTAACCTTGATTTTATGAATCAAACTTCTGTTAATAACATAATTTGCTGTGCTTACTACCTCTGCCCAATAGGATAAGGGTAAGTAAGCATCTGCAAGTAATGGTGAAAAAGGCTGCTGCTGTATATTCTGGACTGAGAGCTGTAGAAAACACTACTACAAGACTAGTTCTTAAAATAAGGTACAATATCTATGAGTGCTGGTGCTATGGCAAAGTGGGCCACTATGTTATTGATTGCTGGCACAATACTATTATGCCAAGAGAAAGGTTGAGCTTACCTGTCAGAAGAGCTGTAGGTAGGCATGGTTATTATCAGACTAACATACACCTAGGACCCAATAACAATTGGGGTCCTAAGGTTAACTGATTTATGCCTTGCAGGTTAGTCCAGGTGTCCATGCCCCTAAATGGTTCTTGGATAGTGGTTATTCCAAACACATGATTGGAACAAGGATCATGTTGAAGTATTACACTCCAATATAGAATGGACCCAAAGTTATCATTGGTGATTCAGATAGGGGAGTGACTAAAGGGTATGGTATGATAACAAATGGCATAATCAATATAACACAGGTAGCTTATGTGAAAGGTTTGTAACACAACATAATAAGCATCAACCAACTATGTGATCTTGGCTTTGACATTTATTTCCTCAAGGATGAGTGCTAATTTATTGGGTCAAGTGAACAGGGGGTCATCTTGATAGGCACTAGGAGAGGAAATATCTATTGTCTTAATTTTGTTTGTGAAATTAAAGACTCTCCAATATGCCTACTTACAGATGAAAAAGTCTCATATTGAGTCCAATGACATAAGAGGCTAGCTTAACTGAACTATATGACAATAGGAATACTCTTTAGTAAAGAGCTAGTTCGAAATGGCCCCAAGTTGGAATGTACTAAGGACGGTATCTGCTCTGCATGCCAAAAGGGCAAATAGACCAAGACCTCCTTCAAAAGAATTGGGGTCAAAGACTTAGTGAGGTGCCTATACCTCCTGCATATGGACTTGTTTGGTCCTATGCCAGTTCAAAGTATAGGTAGCAAAGTCTAAACCCTTATTGTTGTTGATGACTTTTCTAGGTTTGCTTGGGTATTATTATTTAAGAGAAATGATGAAACCCTTGAATTCTTCAAGACTTGTAAAGCAGATACAGAATGAACGAGACATTACTGTGGTAAAAACTAGAAGTGATCATGAGACTGAATTTCAGTCTACAAGCATGACAAGGTTCTGTGAAGAGCAAGGGATTCACCAAGAATTCTCCTCTCCTAAAATACCCTAGCAAAATGGAATTACTGTAAGGAAAAATAGAACCCTCATAGAGGCTGGTAAGACCTTATTAAGTGATATATCTCTCACAGAATCTTTCTAGTCTGAGGCAGTAAACATTGCATATCATGTCCATAATAGTGCTTCCATCACCAAAAGCCACAAGAAGACTCCCTATGAGATCTTGAAAAGCAGAAAATCAAACTTATCCTACTTTAGGATTTTTGGTAGCAAGTGCTATATACTAAACAATAGAAAGTCCTATGTGACTGAGTTTACTGTCAAGTCCTATGAAGGGATCTTTTGTTGGGTACAACAACAAAAATAGGACATTTAAGATCTATAACTTGACAAGTCAAGTTGTATAATAGTCATTTATGTTGTCTTTGATGAATCATACATGATTAACAATGAGCTGCCTAGCTCCGCTTCTAGTTCTGCAAGAATAGAGGAGGTTATGGACAAACTCACCATCAAGGAAGATGATCCAACAGTCCAAGATAAGAAAAAGGATATGTGATATCCAAAGGGAGAACAAGACTCACTAGTTGAGAGTAAAGAACAGCTAGCTAAAGACATTGAAAAATAGCTAGCTGAAGATAATGAAGAACAACAAGCTGAAGTTAGATTCCCTCCAGCTGTAAGGCATATAAGGGATCATCCCGCACACCAAATCATTAGTGAGGAAATCCAAGGAGTACTGACATGAGGATAGAGTATCATCACAGCACTCTACTCAAGTTTCCTATCACAAGTAGACCACAAGAAGTTTGAAGAGGCAATCAAAGAGCAATTCTGGAATGCTGTAATGCAGGATGAAATGAACCAGTTCAAGAGATGTACGGTCTGAAAGCTGGTTCCTAGAACTAAGGGACATAATGTCATAGAAACTAAATGGATCTATAAGAATAAGTTAGATAAGAATGACATTATTGTCAAGAATAAGGATAGACTGGTGGCTAAATGATACAGATAAGAAGAAAGGATCGATTTTGATCAGACATTTGCCCCAGTGGCCAGATTGGAAGCAATAAGGCTCTTCCTTGCATTTACTGCCTACCAAGGATTCAAAGTCTACTAGATGAATGTAAAGTCGGCCTTCCTGAATGGTGACTTAAAAGAGGAAGTCTATGTAGAACAACCATCAGGTTTTGTTGACTCTTACTCTCCTGATTATATTTATAGGCTTAGGGAAGCCCTATACGTGTTAAATCATGATCCTAGAGCATGGTATGAGACTTTGTCTAGTTTCCTAATTGAGAACATATTCTCAAGGAAGAAAATAGATAATACCCTATTCCTAACGGAATCTATGGGTAAGATCATACTAGTCTAGATATATGTTGACGACATTATCTTTGGATCTACTAATGACAATCTTTGCAGGAAGTTTTTTATACTTATGCAAGGGAAGTTTATGATGAGCTGTATGGGTGAGCTCAAGTTCTTCTTGGGACTCTAAGTTAGACAAATTGATATTGGCTTGTCCATTTCCCAGTCCAAGCTCACCAGGGAGTTGATTAAGAAATATGGAATTGAGAGTGCCTCCACCATGAAAACTTCCATGGGGTCACGTATGCCTTTAAAAAAAGATAAAGCAGTAAAGCTTGTTGATGAAACTTTGCATAGAGGGATAATTGGCTCGCTTCTATACCTCTCTGCTAGTAGGCCTGACATCATCTATTCTACATATGTCTGAGATAGGTATCAGGCCTGCCCTAAAGATTCTAACTACTTTGCTGTAAAGAGGATCTTGAGATATCTTAAGAGCACACCAGATCTTGTCTTATGGTACCCTAGAAATAGGGATTTTGAACTAACAGACTATTCGGATGCAGATTTTGCAGGATGTAAAGAGGACAAGAAAAGCACTACTGGTACCTGTCAGTTCTTAGGAGGAAGACAAGTTTCTTGGAGAAGCAAGAAGCAAACAAGGGCTGCTATATCAAATGCAGAGTTAGGCTACATATAAGCAGGTAGCTTCTGTGCTCAAGTATTATAGATTCAGCATCAACTCCAGTATTATGACATCAAGGTAAGTAGAACCCCTCTTTATTAGGATTCTACTTGTGTTACTTCTATTTCTAGGAATACTATTTCACACAACAGGACTAAGCACATAGAAATTAGATATCATTTTATTAGGGAGCATGTGGAAAAGAAAGATATCAGTCTTGAGTTTGTTCCAACAGACAAGCAAGTGGCCGACATACTCACTAAGACACTAGATGAAGCAAAGTTCAACACTTTTTTGTTTGAGTTAGGAATGTTGAACCTATTCTAGCTTCAGTTGCTCCCTATAGCTTTAAATTTGGTGCAGGAAGTGTTCTTCTAGTAGGGGATGAAGACCTTAAGTTGTAAGATGGCCAAAGTGACCATCAGTAAAATGATGGTAAAAGTGTCTCCTATTGAGGGAGAGCATGTCAAGCAACAATATGTGCAAAATCAGCGTCATATAATGAGTTAGCTAGCAGCTACACCAAGGGTACCAACTGCAATCAGATATGGGGAGTACATCAAGACAAGCCATCTCTTCCCTAGCTATTCTTTAGAAGTCAAAAAGGGGGAGAGAAAAAAGAATGAAGGAATTAATCAAGTGGCATATCAAGTGGCTTCAAAAATTGATCAAGTGTGGCATCATCAAGTGTGGCATCAGAGGTTGGTCAAGTGGTATCAAATTAAGGGGGAGAAAGAAATGTTGCCCTAATCATATGGTATTGATAAGTTGTAAATATACATATTTTTACGTATTTTATTTTAGTCATTTTAGTTTATTTTCATTATTGTATGTAATTTTTCTTTAATAAAATGTTTCCTTTTGTGTATATATCTTCTAACTTAGTTTAAATTTGTTTTCTAAAATTTTTCAAGAAAAAGTCGAAAAATCAAAGTACACACCCGTGTACATCTCAGTCATGCACGTGACCTGGGAGTGGTACTTTGATTCCAATAGAAAGTTACCGCCTACAAAGTAAAAGTAAGGTTACGCCCGTGTCCAATCATTACATGCCCGTGTTCAGTTCGACAAGCCCTGTGTCATGCCACTCGACGATCGACGTTCGTCGAACTTGACTCGATGTTCATCAAACTTGATTCGACGCTTTGCTGAACATGCCTGCGTCCGGACTTGACATGCCCGTCGACACTCAATGCCACTCAACGCTCGACTGCGTTGAGTGTTGACTCAACACTAAATGCCTTTGCCACTGAACGCTTCCAGACACGCCCGTGCTGATTCAACACGCCCGTGACATGCCACTCAACGCCTCTACCACTCAACGCCTCAACAACTTAATGCCTTCCCCAGTTACACCTTCCCAACATGCCCGTGTCGATTCAGAACATGCCCGTGACTGCCTCGATTTTCCAGACAAGATTCGCCAGCACAGAATGGATTCGACGTTTTGGCAAGTCACACACATATAGCTAAGTTGTTAGCTACTTCCGAGTCACCCACACTTACCACCACCTACCACCTTGAACCATATGGTCAAGATGAGTTAGTAAATAAATAAATAAGGCGCATATTACAAATAAAAACCTCATACCACCAAATATATTCCATATAACAGTATTGTTCTTTTTTCATTTTTTTCTAAATAATGCAAGGTTCCAAATGGGCCTCCCCGAGCTCGTCTCAGGAAAGTTTCGACCCTCCCTCTTTATTTTTGTATATATTGTATTTTATTTTCTTTTTGTTCCGCAAACTTACATTGCAACATTGGGGACAATGTTACATTTAAGTTTGAGGGTGTTTTTTAGTTTTCTTTATTGCATTACTATTTTCTACACCCAATCAAAAATATAAAAAGAATGAAAAAAAGAAATTAAAAACTAAAAAAATTTGGTTTTATCATCAAAAAACCCAAAAATATTCATAAAACAAAAATGTTCAAAAAACATTATAAAACAAAATTTCTAAAAGAATATTTTTTCTTTGTAAATCATTTTGTAAAATAATCTTTCTCTTTCCTCCCTCTCTTCTTTGTAAATAACATCTCTTTGTCTCCCCTTTCATGTAAATAAAATGATAAAAATGTTAAAAAATCAAAAACATTTAGAATATCCAAAATCCAAAAAAAAAGAATAACTCTAAAAATAAAAAAAAGATAATAATCAAAAACACAAAAATGATGAAAACTCCAAAAAATACCAAATATTTTGTTTATTATGAAATGAATAAATCAAATATACCATTCTTAACCCCTTTCGCTCTCCAAAAATTTTGTTGCGAGTTTATTTATAAGCAATTTTTATTTATTCTTTATCTATTATTCGTTTATTAATTGGAGATTGATAGATTTAGATATCTGGGGTTAAGTTTTAAAGAATTTCTTATGCTTAAATTTTTTTTTTTAGATAAGAGACTGATTTTTAGCATTACTTCTAATTTATCTAAATACTTGCATATTTATTTTGTTAAAAAATAACAACCTTAGATTTCAATTATGTTTACTCCAAGCTCTGTTTTGAAATATATGAACGTTCAATTTATAAAGGTTACTCTCAAAAATGTTTATTAAATCTAGTTTTTTTCTGAATAAACCTATCTCCTCTTTTTTTCATGTCTTACTTTGGCATGATTTTGATCCTTAAAAGTGCCTATGTCAATTGGAATAAGATTTCATTCTGTAAATATAAGCATCCAATATTTTTAAAAGAATATATGTTACGAAGTAAGAGGATAAAATTCATTACTCATATACATATACATTGGGTTATATGAAGTTGTTCAAAAAATTTTTATATGTTATTGAAAATAAGATTTCGTTTTCCTAAACATCACATTCAAACCAAAAATTTCGTTAGAGGTTTGAGCGAACAAATATACCACATCTCTAAATCAAAGATCTATTCATAAGCCACAACATCCCCCTCTACCATATTCAAATGGTTTTAGATTTAATTTGAAAATCTTTTTGAGAGCCTAATTTTAAAATTGCATTATTTCCTTTAATTCATATAAGCTAAAGGCTTCATTTGTTTTAGCGATGACGGTTGTAAAAGGAGTTGTTGTAAATTTAGGCTTGTAAAGAGAGCTGTTGGAAACTGGATGCTGGAAACAGAGTTCTGTTTGTCTAATCTGCATTTGCAGAGTTGTTCGAAACAGAGAACTGTTAGGCATTATTGTGTTTGGAAATGGAGATCCGCGAATGATTTTGTTTTTTCTTATAAACATTATATATAAATATGCATATTAAACCTTCAAAAATAATGAAATGAAAACAAACAAATTACTTTTATTAACCTCCGATAATGGTTGTTACCATAAGGTGCAGTTCAAACATTTATAGGTTCTCCACATTACATGTAAACGTTTTCCAAATATGAAAAATGCGTTCAAGCTCGGTGCAATAATTGTTCGGCAATTGAGTCACGCAATGCCACCATCTCATCCACTCATACCTGAATCCCTCTAACATTGTCTCCACTTGAGCCAACATTATTTTGAGCAGTTCTATTCTGAAGACCCGCTGGATAAATGAAATGTTCGTCTACATCACAAGCACGAAAATGAATGTCTGAGCGTGATGGATGTCTGCGAATGTAGTTATGCAATGTCATTGTTGCAATCATAACGTCTCCTTGATTTGACAAATTGTATGGCGACATATCCCTTAGTATCTTCCACTTTTTTTTCCATACGTCAAATGAACGTTCTATAACACTGCGCAACGACGAGTGAGCCTGGTTGAAAATTTCCCGGCGCCCTTGTATGGGTCTATTGCCCCTTCTGAAATCTAGCAAATGGTATCGCGTGCCTGAATATGGTTTTAGAAAACCGCATTGTAGTGGATATCCGGCATCTACTACATAATATTTGCCTACAAAATTATATATTTCAAGGTAAGTATGAGTAAAATATTATTCAATACTACCTATTAAAAAGAGATTTATCCTGCAAATGACTCACCAGGTGTCGAGTACGAAAAATTATAACTGGGGTTCATAGGAGCATGCTGAAATATACGGCTGTCATGAGTAGAACCCTCCCAACCAGCTAATGCAAAAGTGTAGCACATGTTGAAATCACAAACCGCCATAACATTCTGCGTTGTTGTGCCATGGCGACCAATGTAAGCAACTTGTTGATCTGCAGGAACTCAAGCATCCACATGTGTTCCATCAATAGCTCCTATGCAGTCTTTAAAAAATGGCATGTACCGAGCGTCATTTGAAATTTGCAGGGGAATATCATTGAAATGTGGATCTACAGGCCTAATAACATCAGAAGATAGTCTTTTAATAGCATTTATACCCCTTGCAAAGAATTTGCTAATAGTTTCCGTAGAGTGTTGAAATCATTCACTCGCTATTTGCATCGATAAATTGTGGCCCAAAATCTGCAAAGTAATTGCTAGCACCTCACGTGGGAGAGTCCTCCTGGATCCTTGCAAAACATACTATTGTGTGAGGAGTGTCAGCAAATCAATTAATATTACCTTTGACATTCTAAAGGCACTGAAAAATCGGTGAGGATGTCCATCCAAAAGTTCACCAATCCATCTAGCTCCGGTTTGGCTTGATGTCATACAAGGTGTACTAGACGGTCCACCTTCCGAGGGTACCATCATTGGCACTAAAAACTATCGTACACCGATCGCTCTATAATGAAAAAACAAATCAGCCGCCTGCTGCTGAGTCTCCTCATTCGAAATGTCACTGTGATCCGGGCTCGTCATTGAAAATCTGTGGTAAATACATTGTATGTTATTTTTTACACCTTGTGAGACAGTATAATAAACAAACATAATAGTTAAACAAATATACATATCAAATCACAGAAATAGTATATGTCCAGCAATAAGTGCAGCAAAAAAATAAAGCATACTGAAACTTAAGGAAATAAACAAACAGATATATCACATCATAGAAATGCAACTACTCCAAGTTTTTGGCATAACAAGCCTGCAGCCATGTGAGACGCCGATCTTTCCGCATGCTCATAAATGTCTCTCGATTCTGTTTCTATCTCAGAAAGATGATGCAGTAGTGGTAGAAGTCCAAATTAGACTCAGTCATAACCTCTGTCATAGTTTCCAGCTCTGAAATAGCCTCAGGAATGGTGTACAGTGATGAAGATATTTGTAGGTGAGGCGGCTCCTGCATGCAACGGCCAATAATGCGCGATGTATCGACTAACTCATCCATTGCTGAACTCCTTGTCTTCTTTGCTGAAATCTTAGTACTTTTCCCCCTAGCTGACCTTTTTTGTTTAGCTGCAGTATCCTCAGTTTCGTTGATGTCCTGTGTGCCATGTTCAGGAGACCCATCATGTTCGTCAATTGACTCATGCTCAAAGATCCTTGAATTTGGAGCCCAAGCAAGATCACCATTTGCAACAACCTGGCTGAACATCATATGCAACTTATCCTCCAACTTAAGTGAAATACCAGCAAACTGAAATTTCCATGCAGTCGGAATAACCTGCAATGAAACACACAATGTGATACCACACAGTTTCATATATTACAAAAAATTATAATTTTAAAAAAAAATATCATACCTTGAGACGTTCTTTCCACCAATCTTCTGAAGCAAGAATAGTTTTGCGAATAGGATCCCACCCTAGCCCAGTCTCACGACCCTTAAGCTCCCGCCATAACTTCCAATCTTTTTTCAGCTGATCCCACTTGTTCTTCATTTGAGTTCGATCATATGCATTTCGCGTGCGAGCATGACAATTTGTTGTCAGGTTAATCCAACCATCCCTACTAAAGTGTGTAGTTGGGCGATTACCCAACTCGATTTCTTTCAAACACAGATCACAAAAAATTAATACATCATTGGCCTCCCAATTAGCACTTACACCACCATCTGTATGTTTACCCATTTACCTATAATAAAATCTACACAAATTAGCCTGGACACACACTTACATTCACTCCAACAAAAACACATTACACGTTATATATTACATAGACAATACACTCACACATTACACACAACCACATACACAAGACTGAACACATACTCACAATGAACTATGTGAAAATTTGTAAAATTTGTAGAACTACGTGGAAAATTTGTAGAACTATTATGATGGGAAGAATACCTATCTACAATGAACTCATGTGTTTGGTTGAAATATTGCCAGTTATATCAAATACCTATCAACAGGAACTTGTAAAACAAGTTATCTACCCTTCCAAGTCACAGAATGGATTAATGGGCAACCTATCATTTGACACAATAATCACATACACATTACAGACAACACAAACATGCACACACACACACACACACACACACACAATTACATATATTCACACATTCTCACAACCAACACATTCACAAAAAATAAACACATAGACACACATCACATATTCACAAAAAATAAACACATACACATATCACAAACATGTACACACACACACTCACACACACATATTCAGACATTCTCATAATCAACACATTCACAAAAAATAAACACATACATCTCAACACGCACACACATCACACACACAAACACAAACACAAAGGCACACACACTCACATATTCTCACACACTCACACACACTCACATGCGTACATATACAAAACAATCACATCCACACACTCACACATTCACAAAAAAATCAACATATATACACGCACACACATCACATATATGCACACACACATTCACATATACTCACAATCAACACACTCCTCAAAAAATTAAAATACACAGACTCACTCACTCAACACAACTACACAATCATATCCACACATTCCATTTTCACAAAAAAATCAACACTTACTCACAAACCTACATATTCACAATCTACACATTCACAATCATAAGACTACACAAATCTACAATAAACACATACTCACTATCAACACATGTACACAATCATATCCACACATTCAAATGGTGTAAATACAAATCAAACAATGGTGTAAATGTAAGATATATCTGCTGTTAGACTACTGCAGATCAGGGGCAATGGATCTCAAGCTTCGTGTAGAGGCGGGAGCAAATCAGGGATCACTGTTGAACAAAACGGAGATCCGGTCGTGAGAGGATGCAAAAGATTCAAAGAAGATCCAATGAAAAAATGCAGAGAAGCTCACCAATGGTGTAAATGACGGTCGTCTATGCAGATCCGGCCGAAGCACGTTCGGTAATACTTTGGATGTGGCGGAGAATCGGAACCCTAGATGCACCGGAGAAGACAAGCACTAGAGAAGACACAAGCACCAGAGAATACAAGCGACAAGAACCAACAATCGTCGGAGAAGATTGTGGTCACGAACCTGGTGCAGTTCGTAGGAGAAGACACAAGCACCGAAGAAGCCAGAAGCACCAACCCGGAGAAGATTCACGAACCCTAAGGTGCAGTTCGTCGGCGAAGATGCGGTCGGCGGGAGTTCCTCCTTGCGAAGACGGGAGAGACGGCGCTCACGATGCCCTCACGATTTCCCCTAAACGCTATAAATCGGAGCTCTCCCGCTAGGTTTCAGGACGCGACTATTACAGCCTGGAGAAAATGCCGCGCGATTGGAAATTTTGGGCGGAAAAACAAACGAATTTTGCGTTACCCACGTTTTGACAAAACGTGCTGTGCCTAAAACGCCCAAACAAATGAGCCCAAAGTTTCAATAATTCCAATCTATTTTTGTTAACCTAACAAATGCAGTTTTTGCTTTCTATTTAATTACATTGAGAAGTTTTTAGCTGAAATTATTCCTCTATTTAAATTTTTATCATAATTTAAGACTTAACACTTATACACCTGATAATTATTTTGATCTCTCTTTCATTTAATTAAAGCGGTAGCTAAACTGATGATTTTTTTAATTCCTTATAAGTACATCTCCAACTTTTGTTCTGGAATAACAAAAGCTTAAGTATGGGGGTATTTGATAAGTTGTAATTATATGCATTTTTTACGTATTTTATTTTAGTGATTTCAGTTTATTTAGGTTATTTTTAGTTATTTTTCTTTAATAAAATGCTTCCTTTTTTATATATATCTTCTAACTTAGTTTAAATTTGTTTTCTAAAATTTTTCAGGAAAAAGTCAAAAAATCAAAGTATATGCTCGTGTACTTCTCGGTCAAGCACGTTACCTGGGTGTGTTACTTTGATTCTAACAGAAAGTTGGTGCCTGCAAAGTAAAAGTCATGTCACGCCCCTGTCCAATCATTTCACGTCTGTGTTCAGTCCGACACTCCCTGTGTCACACCACTCGACGCTCGACGTTCGTTGATCTTGACTCGATGTTCGTCGAACTCGATTAGACGCTTTCCTGAACATGCCCGTATCCCGACTTGACACGCCCGTGACATGCCCGTAGACACTCAATACCACTTGACGCTCAAAGATATTGAGTGTTGACTCAACACTCAAGACTCTGCCACTGAACAGTTCCAGATACTCCCAAGTCAATTCGAAACCCCCGTGACATACCACTCAACTCCTCTGCCACTCAACGCCTCAACAAATTAATGCCTTCCCTAGTTACACCTTCCCGACACACCCATGTCAATTTAGAACACGCCCGTGACTGCCTCGATTTACTAGACAAAATTTGCGAGCACAGCGTGGATTCAAAGTTGTGTACAGTTATGCACATGCTACATGCCGTGACTGCAGTGTCACGCCCGTGACTTCCACGTGGATAGCCCTAAAGTCAAACAATAATAAATGATCTTCTTCAACTCAGTGCCAGTAGCTACATGCCCCCCTACATGCCTGTGACCTTGGCGGGTAACCCAAAAACTTTTGTCTATAAATAGATCTCAGTTGTAAGGTCTAAGGGTTCATTTTTTTTGAACCATTTTGCTTAAGGTTGGACTGCTTTGGTGTTTTCCAAGATATGTTCGGGAATTTTCTCCCCCTCTCTTTAGTATTTGTTTTAGCTTTCTTTGTAACTCCTTTTAACTTGATAAAATATGTGTTTTTCTTCTCCATATATCGTATTGGAATGCATCTAAGTTCCCCTCCTTAAGCAATCTTATTTATTTTTGTCTTTTAATGTTTTCTTTAAAATGAGTGTATGTGTGTGTGTGTGTATGAGAGTAATTTGATAAAATTATCTTTTTCTTCTTCATTTTACTTAGCCTTTTTAGCTTATTTGCATTTTAAATCTCTTTGTATTCATTCTTATAGGGTTATAAAAGAGTTTTTTAAATGTGTTTTTATTTTTCTCTAACTTAGTTTTTACTTTTTATTTCGTAAACTTTTTGTTCCGTTAACTTTTATTTCCACTTTTTATGCACTTTTATAAAGCTATAAAAATGAAAAAGTCTTTATTTTAACTTTTCGAAGACTTTGATTTTTCTTTTATTTCAATAAACGTTTTCTCCTTTAATTTTTATTTCTTCTTTTTATGCATTTATACCATATTCTAACAGTATAAATATAGTTATTTTAAGTTTTTGATCACTTCGTTTTTCTCCTTTTTTGTTTGTGTGCGTGAGTGTATGAGTTAGCAGTTTTATTATTTTCTTTCATTCCTGTAGAGTGTGTGCGTGCATGAGATAGCTTTTACTACTTTAATTTCCCGCCTACTCATTTGAGTTGGACTTGTCATTTCACGCCTACTTGTTTGAGTAGGACTCGTGATGAAGAATTTTAATATAGCTTTAAAAATAAATTCAAACTAAAATCCCAAATAGGCAAGTGTACCTATCTAAATAGAGTATAGGAAATGTCGTATTAGACTCGGGGCCTGTTGAGTACTTCTACTCACGCTAATTAATATTATTTTATATAGTAATAATCATAGAGAATAATTAAATTGAAAGAGAAATTTCTATGTAAGGCAAATTAACACTTGATCTAGAATCCCTTTGGATTAAAATAGACTTTCTTGAAATGATAAAAGCACAAGCTCCGAATCACTTACTTCAACCGTGGAGGTTCCAAGAATACAAAAGCATCTCTCTCGAGTTCATGCCTTTGACTAACCTTAAATTGATTGATTAAGAACCCTTAGCTAGTTAAAACCCCTAAGCTTGCTTTAAGCAGTGAACCCCACTATTGGATTTGACTCCAATCCGATAGATTTATGTCGTCCTCTCTCGAGGAGTGCATGCAACTCCTTTTATCTTTGAACGATCTACTCGTATCCACAACCTCTCGGTCATTTAAAATACGGATCTAGGACCGAAGAACATATCCGCGAAATATGAATTCGACACAAAACAAATCAAAGATAAATCAATAGCGAGCAAAATTAGAAAGCTTGATAATTTTGAGAAAAATAAAGAGAGTTTATTTCATTCCAAAGTTCATGATGATCAAGTGCTAAATAAAGTTTATCTACTTAATATGATGAAGTAACTACAATAAAAGAAGGACAAGAATATGATAGAAAAAGTGCTTGAATTGAAATAAAGCAAAACAAAATTAATCTATGAAATTGAAATTACAAAAAGAAGTGCAAGAAAATTACTAAAATTGGCTAACAATCTACTCCTAGATAAATCATAGATGTGTCCCTAGATTATGGCTTTGTTTACAATTTATAGGAAAATTTCAGGAAGGTCATGCAACTAGACCATGCCCGTGACCTAGGGAGTGTAAGGCTCGGAACGGTCGCCTTGCAAGCCCAGGAACGTTGGGAGAATAACCGCTAAAATTGCCGTTCTGCGAGTCATGCCCCTTTGTCACGCTCGTGACCTTGGGCGTGTCTATACTATTACTAGAAACTGCGGGAACTGGAACCGGCGGGAATTAAACTCTGGCTGTTTTGGGAAGTCACGCCCCTAGTTCATGCCCGTGACCTAGGGCGTGTTAGCCGAAAACCGACTGGATCTGAAACTGGCGGCACTAAGCACGACACGCATGGACGTCACGCCTGAAAGCCACACCCGTGACATGAAGGTCACACCCGTGACTTGGGCGTGTAGTTTGAAACCTGTCTGGGATCGAAACTACAGCCCCATCAGCTAGTCACCACGCCCGTGACCCATAGGTCACGCCCGTGACCAGGACGTGTACATTTAATCCGACATGGCAAGTACTCTGCAGTGCCTTCATGGGTCACAACCACATATCACACTCGTGCCTGAGGGTCACGCCCGTGTCCGGGCCGTGTCAAGTTGATTTTTACAGCAATCTTCAGTTTCATCTCTTGATCAGTGCTACAAGCTCCAAATTGATTTTCGCAGCCCAGATTGACTTGAAATATAAAAAGAAAGCAAATAGAAACATAATTACTAAAATATAATTATAATCTTATTATTTATTAAATAAAATCTATATAAAAATAATGATATAATTAGAGTCATCAAACACTCCCATACTTACTCGTTTGCTCGTCCCGAGCAAACAACTTTCCATAGGGAGAAGAAAATTTCAACGCTAGAAAAGAAAAAACTGAACATAAGGTTCAAAATGCGAAGTCTTAGGCCTATGTGCGCATCTATTTTAGCAGAAAAACCTACTCAGCATACAAATTAATTTTTATTTTTCTAGAATGTGTTTCCACTTATTATTTCTACTTTTAAAATTGAAAATTCGGTAAATCATAAAATTTTTTTTAGAGAGAAGGTAGCGAGTGTACTAAGATTGACATTACACAAATCAAAGATAAGGATACCCTCCAAAGAAATCCATCAATGTCGATGGCCATAGGGTTGCCCTTTCACACTTTCGCCACGCCACTAGTCTTACTTATAAGCATAAATTATTAGGACATAACTAGGTTGAAAGGTAGGCTTATGTTTTGGTGCGGATAATCAAAGATAAATATGACGGCTAATCACATCCAAACCTAAAGAGAGCTTGCACAAAATAGTCATGGATTTAAAAAGATAGCTAATTTCCAAAACCTTTTTTCATTTTTTCCTTTTTCCATACATTTTTTATTTTTATTTCTCTTTATTCCCCTTTTAAAGATTTTTCCTAATGTTTTTTTAAGGAAGGAGAAATAAAATCAGCTCCCTTTTTCAATAAAAATAGTCACCAAATTTAAGATGAATCTTGATCACTCATAATTTTTTTCATATAACTTTTAGCGAGCATGGACTTAGGTGTGTGATTAGGATGATTTTTAGGCATTGGTGAAATAATTTTTGGTGGAGCTAAAATAAAAGGTAGGGTAATAGGCTCAAAGTGGTTTAAAAACGATAATAATCTTAGTTATGGGTGCAACGGCTCAAACTATACAAAATAAATGCCTAAATCCTATTCATGCTAATGAGTTTAACTTATGAAAGTCTTGAGAATAGTTAGAGGGCAAGTTCTAGACATCGAAAAAGAATACTTTTCTCTTGATTCGTGAAATATCTCTCTAGTAGAATTCTACGTGCTCACCTAAATCATTTTTGGATTTTTACCGTTTTTCAAAGTAAATGTAGAATAATCTATTTTTACGCATTTAGAAAAATAATAATCTAATCGTATGCTGAATATTTAATTCTACATACAATTCTACTTACATGTGGACTTAACAAGGAAAACAACATGGCCAACAATTCTACTCCAAAATTCAAAATTCAATTGAAGCATGAAAAGTTTTTAAACATTATGTAAAAGATGAAATACTAGAGATTTTGCATGTGAATACATATAGGAATAGTGATTTCTCTAATTAAAAATTTAAAATTAAACCTACTTTTTTTCAATTTATTTTTAAAAATAAAAACCACTAAAGAGATCTCACCACCATACTTAAAAATAAATATTGTCCCCACTTTTTATATGCCAAGGGGGGAAAAGAAAAAAAAAGTAATAAATTTTATATATTTTAAAAAATATAAAATAAAATGCAAGGATAAGCAAGGGGTGTCTCACAAGAGAGCTTTTCTTTTTCCCATCTTTAAGCTAGACGGTTTGGGTTAGGAAAATGGGAAATAAAATTTCAAATGTACGAGTAACTCCCTTAATTGGCACTTGGGTGAATACACCAAAGCCGCTCTCCTGACTACTCCTCCGCTTTCTATTTGATTATCCTTCTTGCAATTGACTTGATAATGTAAATTCGAATCATCTGTACATACCTGAGGTGATTTGAATCTTTGTAGATGAGCGACAAATGGATCGAGGTTAACATTTGATTGTAATGTCTCATCATCAAACTGAAAGTTATTAGTATCGGAAAAATCAAAAATAAGTGCGTTAGAAAAATCTCCGCAAGGAGCAGGCCCTTGCGAAGTTATATGATTAGGCCCGGTTGTTTATTTTCTAAATTTAAATAGTTATCTACAAATTCATTTAAAGAAATACTTTTGGACACCTCATTTTGATGAATTTGAATGTTTAAATAACTAGAATTGGTGCTTGAAAATTCACGAAAATAAGAATCTGGTGTACTAGGAGAGGAAACAAGTTTTTCTTCTAATTCACCCAGTGCGACCATAATATTATTAAATTTTGGATATAATAATTCATCGACCTCTTCCAAATAAAACACCATGGGGGCACATGAAGATTCATGTTCCTCCATCGGTGAAGTATTCGAAGTTGGAGAAGAATTATTAAAAAGGTTTTGATAAATTCTTGATATAATAATTCCTCCTCTTTGGAATAAACCACTAAGGGGCACATGAGGATTCATGTTCTGTCCAAGCTGAAATATTCGAAGAGGGGGAAGATTCATTAGAATAAGTAATAATTTCTTCTATATTTTTGGGTGGTTCGACTATGAATTGTGTACAATCCCGAAAATTAGACGAAGAACGATGTGGTGTGATCAAAGAAGAACAAAAATTAGGATCTAAATAGTTATTCTCATAACTCGGGAATCCTTTCGGTTGGTCTTGCGAATAAGAAAGACCAAAGGTCGAGGTATAAGAAAAATTATTTAAATTAAAATAATTATTCTCATTAAAATTCGAAAAATTATTTTCATGAAAATTAGGAAAATTGGAAAATTTATTTTCATGAAAAATAGAAGAGTTGGAAAAATTATTTTCATGAAAATTAGGAAAAGAGTTATAATAAAAGTGAGAATAGTTATTTTCATAGTTATTATAAAAATTATTTTCGTAAGAATGATTTTTATAGTAATTATAGTGATAACAATACTCACTTTGATGATAACCACCACAATAATTGTACAACCCTGTATTCGTGAAAAGGGGCCCTAAAACGAGGCATGAGACTTGGTGCGCGTTTTTAACCATTTTGGGAGTTTTGCACTCTTGGAGTCCAATTTTGGGTGGATCTACACGATATACTAGTAGGCGGAAGAAAAATCTGCCTCCCCCTAGCCCCTTTTATAGGGCGGGTGCGACGAGTTGGTCGACACCCGCTCTAACACGCTAGGTGTGGGGTGGGAGAAGCAGGATTGACCGGACTCCGGGGTCCCGCCCCCGGCACCCTAGCTCTATGTGGGGCGAGACCGGATGGAGGCCCGGGTCTCGCCCCTGCTTCGCGGCATAGCGGGGCGAGACCGGCCGGAGGCTAGGGTCTTGCCCCTGCTCCGCAGCCTTCCGGGGTGAGTCCGGCTGGAGGTCGGGGGCTCGGCCCTACTCCACGGCCTGGCGGGGCGAGATCAGATGGAGGCCGGGGGGTCGCCCCTACATCGTAGCCTAGCGGGGCGACAACGGCCGGAGGCCGGGGGCTCGCCCCTGCTCCCCGGCCTGGCAGGGCAAGACAAGCCGGAGGTCGGGGTCTCGCACCTTGGACCCCAGTTCTATGGGATTCACCCGCTCGGTCGGCCACAAGGTGGAGGAGGAGTGGAGTGGTTTAACCCCCACTCGCCTCAGGTGTCCGGAGAAGGTGAGGGGCATGGTTTAGCCTCCTTTTACCCCCGGACCTCTTTTGACCGTGTTTTTACCGTTGTGCTCCTAGGGGTGGAATTAACTCTTTCCCCCCGGGTGTGGATATTTTCTATTGGCCTAGGATCTTTTTGCCTTAAGGGTATTTCTGACCTTTTGGTCCCTAGGTTTGGGATAACTATAAATAGACCCTTAGGGGTGCCATGGAGGGCAAGACTTCTTCATCCTCTTTCTTCATCCTCCAAGGCACTTAGCTCAGCATTGGCTAGGGAGGGGGAGATCACCAAGGTATTTCGGGTGTGAGGTGTGACCTATGTAACGCCCCGAAAAATGTATTTGAGTTGGTCGCGTAAAAAGGGATTTTTGGTGCCTGTATAGGGGTACACGGCCTAGGACACGGGCATGTCCAAGGCCGTGTCTGGCTGGTGATTTTTTTGGTCTTTTTCATCCCGAGAAGGACACGGCCAGGAACATGGCTAAATGACACGGGAGTGTCATTTGACACGGGCGTGTGCCTAGCCGTGTCAGTACCCGTGTTCAGTTGGGTCGTGTCTGTTGGCATGGCGGTTTTGGGTAACACGCCCCCGGACACAGGCATGTCGAGGAACCCGACACGGGCATGTCAGGTGAGACGCAGGCGTGTCTTTGCCCGTGTGTCTTTTCGTCGTTCGACGATCATGCCTAGATCGAGGCACACGGCCGGGGACACGGCCGTGTGCCAAGCCATGTTCGGCCCAGGTCTGGGGAATTTTGTGCAGATCTGAGCCGTTCGTTTTCTTTAAATAAGATCCAACGGCCCAGATGGTTTCCTGCTCTGTTAAGGCCGGGAATAGGGGAGTTAATCCTTCATTTCTCTCCAACCATTCTCTCTCTCAAGGAGTTGGAAAGAGGAGGAAGAAGGAAGGGATTCCGGCCGCCGGCGGAGCATCGGAGCACCGTTTTGAGATCTGAGAGCAGATCCGTGGAGGAAAGGTCGTTGCGAAGACTTCCATCCGTGTAGTTTTTCCATGGAGCCAAAGCGGACTACAAGGGTAACGATTCTATACTTGAGCATGTGAAGCTCTTTCTTTCTGTATAGGGAATACCGCAGCCGCGAGTGTGCGGTGAGTGCGTGGTGTGCCTTGGGGTTGATGTGAATAGTCCCCCTTGTGTTGCATATAGTGTCAGGAATCGAAGTACTAGCATAGACATTGCGTGTGAAGCCTACCCAGACGTGTATTGTCAGGATCGGTGATGTTGCATTTGGTATGTTTTGCCGGAGAAGACTCCGTGCTTTGGGTTTTTGGGTTTCTACGCGTTAGATTGCAGCAGGGATCCTTGAAGGTTAGCTCCAAGGCGCACCCGAAAAACTGAGCGGAATCGTTGTTCTGCTTACTTGGTGGTCTGGGAACCGGCCTTGAACATTACTGGGTTATGTGATTGTTTGAAAAATGTTGGGATCCGAGAGAAGCTTGGCTCGTGCGTACGTCTTAATGTGAACTACGCGGTTGAGCAACAGGCAAGTGGAATTAGACCTGTTCTATGTGGTTCGGTGCGAGAGACCCGAAAAGGGGACTGGCCATTGGCATAGTCGGGAGCCTTCGACTAGTCAGGGTCAGAAAGGCTAAAATGCTCATGTTGTTGCCATCTTGGTGATGGTGGTGAAGACGCTGAAGTGTCAGGATTCACCGTTAATTTGCCCTGAGTGCACGGGGTGTTTGGCCGTGCGAGCCTACACCTGTGGCGAAGTATGTTTTTAAATAATTATTTAGCTGGGCTAATGATATGCAGGGAAAGAGCACCACCGTCCCGAGTAAGGGGCAGGGTCGTTATAATTTGGTCGGCTTTGGCTGACCGTTGCTTTGTTTGCCACCGTGCGGTGGAATGTTGCTTGCAGGTGCTACGGAGCCGAGTGCTAGATAGCGGGCTGGAGCCCATGTTGCTATGCTGGCCCTCGAAGGCCGTAAAGAGTAGTTGTACTTTACTTTTGTCATGTGTGGCCGGCCTGCGAGCCGATGTATGGAAAACACTATTTATTAAGTGAACTATTGTAAGGTCATAAGGCCATGTACCCTTTCAGTGTATTTTGGGTTTCATTCCAGTAGTGTGGTTGTGGACATTCATGTTTATTGGATTTAAGTTTTGGGTTCTCTTAACTTTAAAAGCTTCCGCTAGAATGCTCTGGGTAGGACGAGTAGTCTTAATTGGATAGTTTGAATATTCTTATGTAACACTTCCGACTGTCTGTGGTATATGGCGTCGGGTTCCAGCTGGACCTTCTGTTATATGCCATGTGACGGATGGGGGCGTTACAATTTGGTATCAGACTTCTGGTTACGGTCAGGCTTAAATGAATTCGTGGGCGAATTCTTTTAAGGGGTGGTGAGCACATGTGTGCGTCATCGTTATAACATCAAAGGAACCCATGAATGTCCACTTAGGAATGAAAAATAAACTTGTTTTGTGGAATCTGAGTGTTCCAATGATTGCTTTTAGCAATTTGTTTGTCGTCTAATCGTGTGTCTTTTGTAACACCCCCTATCCATCCATAACATATAGCAGTAGGTCCGGCCGGGGCCCGACGCCATATACCACAGACAGACCGGGTGGTTACTCAATGGAAACCATCCAACCAATCATAACGTCCTACGTAGAGCACGGAAGCAGTTTAAGTTGCAATAAAGAACCCAGCACAAAGAGCACGAATGTCCACTAATACACCAAATAGGAATGTCGTACATACACGAGTACAAGCCTTAAGGCCTTACAAAATGGTTTACTTCAATATTACATGTTTTACAAACCACGGCACGCAGGCCGGTCATACATGAGTAAAAGCAGTAAACACTCCAATTAGGCCTTCGAGGGCCAGCTTCACAATTTGGGCTTTAGCCCGCTATTGACTGCTTGGTCCAGCAGCACCTGCAAGCAACAAAACCACCGTACGGTGGCAAACAAAGGCAACGGTCAGCAATGCTGACCAAATTATAACGATCCCGCCCCCAACTCGGGGCGACGATGCTCCTTCCCTGCACTTATTAGCATAACAAGCAGTATATAAATATACATTTCATCACAGGCGTAGGCTCACACGGCCACACACCCCGTGCTCTCAGGGCACATTCTCGGCGATCACAGTCTAAGTCTGCCGACTCACAACCATCCCTTTGGATGACCAAACAATGAGCAATTTGTCTTCCCGGCATGGGTCACGGTAATTAAAACCATAGACCGCCGAAGACCCTCACCTATGCCAACGACAAGTGTCATGTAACTTTAGGTCTCTTTAACCCGAACAACATAGAACGGTTACGGTTCCATCTGACCCATGCTCACATCGCAACGGTAATTTAAACCATATGCGCAGGTCAAACTTCTCCCGAGTCACGTTTCCATCACAATTCACATAACCCACTTATGTTCAAGTTGGCTCTCAGGCCACCAAGTTGGCAAGATCACGCATCCGTCCAGTTTTCCAGGTGCACCTTTGGGTAAATCCCCAAGGCTCCCTGTTGCAATCTACCACGTAGAAAACCCGAAAAACAAACAATCGCACGGAGTATTCTCCGACATTTATGCAATGCAACATCACCGATCCAGACCAACATGTCCGGGTAGGCTTCACACATCATGCCTATGTCCGTTCTCATTTACGGACTCTACACAATGGGGACTATTCATGTCTACCCGTAGGAACGCCTCCAACTCACCGCATACTCGCGAGAGCGGGCTTCCTATGCAAAAAAGAAGATATTCACATGCTTAAGAAGGGAATCGTTACCCTAGCGTTCCTCTTTGGAGCCATGGAAATGTAAGCGAATGAAAAGCACCGCACTCTCTTTGCCTCTGTAGATCCAAAGTCGGCTCGCGATTTGGAGCTTCGAAGCTCCTCCAATGGCCGGATCTAGCTTCTTCTTCTTCCTTTGGCTCTCCACTCTCTCTATACTTTAGAAAGATAACCTCTCAAGTGAAATGAGGGTTTTAAGGGTCCAATCCCGTGTATATCCCATCAGGAACAACCCCTAGCCGTTGGATCCCAAATTAAAGAAACGAATGGCCTTGATTCGGGCCTGAAATGTACAATCTGGACCGAACACGTCCTGGCACACGCCCGTGTCCCGGGCCGTGACCCCCATTCGCCGTCAAAATCAATGCGCTTGGAACAACACACGGGCATCGAACACGCCCATGTTCGACCTGACACGCCTGTGTTCCAACTGACACGGCCGTGTGGTCGCCCGTGTGCCTCCATCGACACAGCCCCAAAACAACCCGATACTCACACGGGTTCTTGGACACGCCCGTGTCCTAACCCGTGTCCACTCGAACATGCCTGGGCTCCAGGCTATGTTAACGGTCTCGACACTTCGTCGAGTGAGGTTTGTCGACCACCCGACACGGCCTTGGACACGCCCGTTTCCTAGGCCGTGTGCCTTGTCTCGACACTTCGTCGCGCGAAAATCGTTGACTTCCCTTGCCGATCGTCGACACGGGCTCGACACGCCCTGAGACACGCCCGTGTCTCAGGCCGTGTGCCCCATCTAGATACTTCGTCGAGCGAAATTCGTCGACACCCCGGGCCGATCGTCGACACGGGCTCGACACGACCTAAGACACGCCAGTGTCTCAGGCCGTGTTCTCTGCTCGACGATCGTCGAATCCAAAATCATCGACCTCTCGCCCAAATCGTCGACTCCAGCCTGACACGCCTTGGGACACGCCCGTGTACCAGGCCGTGTGCCTACTGCCAGATTCCAAATCTTGCCCAAAACGTCCCCCGTCGCTCTTTTGAGTTTCGGGGCGTTACAACTCTCCCCCTCTTAAAAGAATTTCGTCCACGAAATTATATAAAGGAAAGACAAGTACCAAAATTAAATTGTACCTGAGCGGAATAACTCCGGATACTCGTCAAGCATAGTCTGCTCTCGTTCCAAAGAGAGCTCCTCTCGACCGCAATTGTCCCATCGGACCTTGACCATCCTGATCTCTTTATTGCGTAGTCGCTTGATCTCCGAGTCCTCAATCCGCACGGGCTTGACTTTTGTCATCAGCCCACTATCCACCAGCACTTGATCAACCGCGATCACTTGCGAAGGATCTTGCACCGCCTTCCGTAGCACCGAAATATGGAAAACATCATGCAAACCACTTAGCTCCACTAAGAGCTTCAACCGATAGGCTGCTTCACCAACCCGCTCCAAAACCTCAAACGGCCCAAGGTACCTCGGGCTTAGCTTTTTCAATCGCCGCACCCGCGAGACACCCTTGAACGGCTTGATCTTTAAGTACACATAGTCGCCCACAGCGAACTCCACGTTCCTGTGCTTGGTATTATAGTACTTCGCTTGCCGGTCCTGAGCGATAAGCAACCTCTCCCGAATGGTACGCACCAACGAAGTAGCATCCTCCACTTCTAATCGATTATACAACTTTGACTCACACGTTTCTAGCCAAGACAACGACGTGCAACATTTTCTACCATATAGGGCCTCGAAGGGCGCCATTTGAATACTCGCTTGGTGCTATTGTTGTACGCGAACTCCACCAAATAAAGATGTTCTTCCCATTGCTTTCCAAAATCTAAGACACACATGCGAAGCATGTCTTCCATAGTTCTATTGACCCTCTCGGTCTGCCCATCTGTTTGCAGATGGAAGGCTGTGCTGAATTTTAGCTTTGTTCCCAACATTTGCTGCACAAGCCTCCAATCATTGGACGTGAACCGCCCATCTCGGTCACTCACGATGTTGCGGGGCACACCGTGAAGCCGTACAATGTTATCCACATACAGTTTTGCCAACTTCTCCACCGGATCATCCTTCCTATGCGGAATGAAATGCGACACCTTTGTTAGCCGATCTACGACCGCCCAAATGTCGCCGTTCCCCTTTTGCGACCTTGGCAAACCGTGCACAGTCCATAGAGATGTCGTCGAATTTCCACTCCGGAATAGGCAAGGACTTAAGAAATCCTCCCGACTTTTGGCACTCCGCCTTCACCAAGGCGCAAGTTTGGCACTTCGCTACGTAGAGCGCCACATCCTTCTTCAAACCCGACCACCAAAACAGTTTCTTTACATCGCGGTACATCTTCATGCTCCCCGGGTGAATTGAGTACTTGGTATGGTGTGCCTCGTACAACAATTCCACCCGCAAATTGCCCACACTTGGGACGCACAGGCGACCGTCTTTCCAAAGCAATCCGTACTCCACAACAAATTGGGAATTTGACCCATCCAGAGGCTCTGCCATGAACTGCTTCATATGGACATCCATATCCAAAGCCTGCCGAATCCGATCAGCCAGGTCATATTGGACTTCAGTCCAATTCAGTACTGCTTCAGCACTTGATTGCTTATCTACACAAACAATCTCCAACGCCTCCAACTCCCGCACCAACCGCTCATCATGCACCGATAGCCAATTGGCTTGAGCTGGGGCTCGGCGACTCAACGCGTCCGCAACCGCATTACCTTTACCAGGCATGTAGTGGATCTTGAATGTATTGTCCCCCAGGAACTTCATCCATCTACGCTGCCGCATATTCAGATCTTTCTGATAAATCAGATACTTCAGGCTCTTGTGATCGGTGTAGATATCAATCTTCACACCGTAAAAATAATGTCTCCATGACTTCAAGGCAAAAATCACGGCCGCTAACTTCATGTCATGGACCGGATAATTCCTCTCGTGCACTTTCAGCTGTCTCGAGCCATAAGCTATCACACTTCCGTGTTGTAGTAGCACGTAACCCAAACCGCTGCCCGAAGCATCACTATAAATCTCATAGCCTTCAGTCCCAATCGGCGAACTCAGCACAGGCGCTGTGGTCAACCAACATTTCAACTCCTCAAAAGCTCGTGCGCACTCCACCGTCCACACGAACTTCTGCTCCTCCTCGTCAAAGTAGTGAGAGGTAACGCTATCCGCAAGAAGTTCTCTATGAAGCGCCTATAATAGCCGACAAGCCCCAGAAAGCTCCGGACTTCCGCTACCGTAGCAAGCTCAGGCCACTCCCGTATCGCAACAATCTTCGCCGGATCCACTGCAATACCCTCTCCACTCACTATATGACCGAGGAATGCCACTGAGGATAACCAAAACTCGCACTTCGAGAACTTGGCATACAACTGATTCCTCCTTAGCGTCTCCAAAACCAAATGAAGGTGCTTGAAGTGATCTTCCTCACTCTGCGAGTACACCAAAATATCGTCGATGAAGATGATCACAAAATGGTCCAAGTACTCCCTGAAGGTCATGTTCATCAAATCCATGAACACTAACGACACATTAGTCAGCCCAAACGGCATGACCGTAAACTCGTAATGCCCGTATCTCGTACTGAACGCTGTCTTCGGGATATCTCTCTCCCTTATTCGCAGTTGATAGTACCCGGACTTGAGGTCCATCTTTGAGTACACCGTCAACCCGACCAACTGATCAAAAAGATTATCTATCCGGGGGATCAGGTACTTGTTCTTTTTCGTCAATTTGTTGAGCTCCCGATAATCAATACACAGCCTCAAGCTTCCGTCCTTCTTCTTAACAAAGAGGACCGGCGCGCTCCAAGGCGAAGAACTTGGGCGCACATACCCTTGATCCAACAACTCTTGCAGTTGTACCTTCATCTCCGCCATTTCCTTAGGCGCTAGCCGATATGGAGAGCGTGACACAGGCTTTGCACCTGGTACAAGCTCTATCGTAAAATCTATCTCCCGTTGAGGCGGGGCTCCAGGAAGATCTGTAGGGAACACATCAAGGTACTCCGATACCACTGAAATACAATCCAACGCGGGCTTCGGCTTTGCAACCTCCACTAGTGTAAAGAACAATTCTGCACCGGCACGAACCGCCTTCACCACCTGAAGAGCAGACATCAACGTCTTGCTCGACCACTTTAAACCCGTAAAAGTCGTCTCACGACTTGCTCCCAGCTTGACTTCCTTGCGACCGCAATCAATATAGGCCTGCTGCTCCGAGAGCCAGTCCATGCCAAATATAACGTCGAACTCCACCAATGTAAGTAACGACGCTTGCAGATCAAACTCCTGATTCCCAATACGAATCTTAACACCGCAGATTCTATCCGCGTGCATCGAACACCCATTGGGCAACAACACATACAACTTATCCTTTGCCATCGAAGAAGGGACTCCAATGCGTGATATAAATCCTTCGGACAAGAAGGAGTGTGAAGCTCCCGTATCGAAGAGTGCTCTTGCCGGATTTTCACAAATCAAAACAAATCCTAAACAAGCAGTGGTAAGGTAACATGTGCATAACAAGTATTTAAAGAAATTAACTTGCTATAATTAAACCGTACCTGTCACCACATCCGCCTGTTTGATGGCCTCCTGTTGGCCAAGATTATACACCCTTAGTTGGGCTGGAGCATAGTGGGATGCGGTTGACTCCACCGTCTTGCCCTTCTCTTCATAAGTCGCTCCTGGCTTCCTTTCAGACTTGGGACGTCCGCTCCAACAATCGCGGGCAAAGTGCCCCGACTTTCCACAAGTAAAATACGCGCCCGGTGTTGATGCACGAAAACACAAGGGGGGTCGAGCACAACCAGCTAACTTGTTCGATCACAGGGGGAATAGGGAGACTGTGAGTAGCGATCTACTAAGCGGATGAGAGCTGGAAGATGAGCAGGGCTGTGAACCACGGCAACAACAGACTTCGCCCGTCGCGGCCTGAATGCCTCTCTTGCGACGGGCTTTCCCTTGATTGAAGAAGGATCTAGTTACAAGTGAAAGGAAAAGACTGAGGGAAGTAGAGCAAGGGGGAGTCCGCAAGGCACAGGATTCGAGTTCGCAGCCTGTAACAAGTAGGCTCCTGGGTCCGAGTCAGCGTGCCTTGAGTGCACCACCTCCCCCCTATTTATAGGATAGGGGGCCTATCCAAACGGGCAGGGCTAAAATAATCGGCTGCCCGGGGTACAGGAGAACCGGGCAGCGGTGACGGGAAGCAAAAAGAAAGAACACGCCAGTCCGCATAGAAGTGGCGGACTGGGCTCGCGAGCTGGAGCTTCCACTGCTGCTAGGCGCGCCCACTGGTGGGCGGCGGCCTGGGCGGACGAGATACTGCGTTCGCCGCTGGAGAACCTGTTACCCAAAGCGCCGGCGGACTGAGCGGACTGGTCCTTGCGTCCGCTGCTGGAGTATCACCCTTGGTGCCCGACTGGTGACAGTTCCGGACTGGGCGGACGGACAAATCCTGTCCGCGCCTGCTAAATGGGGGGCTTTGGAATCTTGTAGTATGTTGTGGACTGAGGGGTTAACATAATCCCCGCACATTTTTAAGTTTCCAGAAAACTTCGAAAATGTTCTCTTAACCGCCGAGTCCGCAAACCTCGAAAACGCCGCCAACGCTATAAATATCGCTGGAGGGTCTGGATCTGCTGAGAATCTCGATCGACACGGGGCGCTATTCACCACTTGCGGTCTCCACCTTCCAGTTCGGCATGGCTAGGCTTGGAGCTTTCTTATCTAGCGTTACTGCAAAAGGCGACCTGGAGCATACAACGCCTATGAAGAACAAAAAGATTGTGAAGAGGTCGACAGGAAAAGATCCTGTCCGCTCCATAGGAGAGAGTTCCCAGAGCCAGAAGCCTGCGGAGAAAGCAGTCCGCCACGTCGATGTTTCTGCTCGCAAGGATGCCGTAGTCGACGCCGAACCGCTGAGGAGTGAGAAGATGGCAACCTTGTCGGACTCCGCCCCTTCTCAGAAAACCGCAACCTTCGCGGACACTGCTGGCGAACACATGGAGACTGACATATCTTCCCCCAATGCCTCGGTGCAAATCGTTGACTTGGACGAAGAAGACCGGCGGACTGAGGTAGAGAACGACGCGCCCTCAAAGGCATTGTCTGCTGTGAATCCTGAACCTGTCCGCGCTGACCAGCCTGATTTAGGGGGGTCCGCCGCGGATGCTGCTAAGAAGACCGCCAAGAAGAAGAAGAGGAAGAGAGACGGAGCGACCGTCGCCGAGCGGGTTGAGAAGAAGCTTCGCGCAATGAAGGAGAAGAACGTCTCTAAGCGGACTGGGGCAGCGGACTTACAACACAGGCCGCGCGAAAAAGAAGTTCCAGACGGCGATCTGGTTACTCCGGAGGCCCAAATCCAGGGAGAGAATTCCCTCTCAACGGTCAGTCTTTCCACGGATGAGATATTTGATTCCATAGACGTCGATCAACTTGATTTAATCCAGGACTCCTTGCTGGTTGTGCTGCAGCAGAACGAGGCGGAAACTACTGGAGATAAGGGTGACGAACTCCCTTCCTTGTCCGCTGCGGAGGAAGAGGAGAGGGAGAGGCTGAAGGAGAAGATAGAGGAGCAAAAGAAGCAAATCGTTGCTCATGTTGCTGCGGTCGGGGCAGCCTCGCAGCAGGCCGCGGCGGACAAAGCCGCTGAGGATCTGCGGATTGCTGCGGAGCTGATGCGGTCAGGTAAACTTCAGCCGGCGCCCAAATACTTTCAGCGCAAGTGGCTTTACAGGTCGCCGCCGCGGACGTCAAAACCGATCAAAATTATCACCAAGACGGACGATATCGTGGTCTCAACAAGTGCGGCTGCCGAGAGAAGAGCAAGGGTTCACCGCAAATGGAAAAAGCGGTTAAGCGCCTTTGACCCGGAGCGGGCAAGGCGGCCAATCATCTTCGATAGTCGGAAACTCGCTGCCGCTATATCTGAAAGTGATCTTTTATCCTTTCTTTGAGTCCGCCGCGAACTGCCTTTGAATGCGAAGTTGACTTCATTTGTTGCAGGTAGAAAGTCGCTGCCGTGCTCCATCGAGAGTGGCGAGATCGTGGTCACACCCAACACTGGTGCCGACGCGGTCTCACACGTGGAGTCCGCGGAAGACGAGCCGTCCAGCCTGAGCACGATAAAAGAGTTAGAGAAGAAATTTGAAGCTGAAATGCAATGTGTCAAAGCAGAGTTAGAGAAAGCGGCGGAGCGCGAGAGGGCGTCCGCGGCGCGCGAGAAAGCGTCTGCGGAACGCGAGAAGGCCCTCAAAGACCAGGTCGCCAGCATCTCGCGAGCGCTGGAGAGGTCTGAAAGGGAAAAGAAAAGGCTCGCGGATGACGTCCGATACTACAGAGGCAAGCACTTGGCGTCGGCTCGTGAAGGAAAGGAGAAGCGGACTGCTGAAGTAGCTGAGCAGAGGCCGCGGGAGTCAGATCGCGTTCCTCCTGAGATCGCGGCATCGGCAGGTGGTGCCCCACACGCTGTGGATGAGGAGCCGAGGCCGGCTGCGGAGCCAATGGTGCCCCTCAGCCGGGTAGACCGGGAAGCCGCCCACATGCACCGGACCATCAATGTCATCCATCACCACCTCTGCCGTGTATATAGTGAAATTCTTCAGATAAGCGATCAGGCGGCTCATCTATGCAGAGACAGGGCAGAAAGGCCGGCGCGGACTGACAACAGGGACCGCTAAGTCCGCAATGCCTTGAACTTTTATCTGATTAATTGTATATTGTTTGTATGATTGTTCCAAAATAATGCTGTGCTGTGAACTGAATTCTATTTGATCTGTGCGGACTCAGATTATATATCCGCTATTCATGTAGTTTAATCCTTGTGACGTGGCGATTTGTTCGAATTCATGCTGTGTCTGCTTCTCGTTATTTAACCTGCAGGTGGGAAAATACGCGACCTGGGCGGATAGGAAGCTGCACCGGCCACAACTTGGCTCTGAATTTCCTTTGGAATGTTAATTTTTCTTTGTATCCGCGTTATTTGTTTGGCTTCTTTTTAATTCTTTGCGGACTTGTGCGGATTGAATATGCGACCTGCGCGGACTGGCCAAAAGGCTGTCAGAAACTTTATCTATAAATACTGCCTTCTGCTTTCTCTATGTAGGAAATTGCTGAAGTAAACGGAATCATGCGGCCTGCAACATGGTGTCCGCGCGCACTGATGCTGCAGTCGCCTTCCATTCTGCCGATCACAGAAAATGTACTTTGACGGAGGCTGACTTGGCTGCCTTCGTCGAAAAGAATATGGCGGACTCAAATATACTTGTCCGCCTACCCGCCCATCAGGAGAGGTTGAATTTCTTGACGGCGACCCAGATCGCCATTCCCGTTGATCATTTTGATAGTGGATTCAGGTTCCCGCTCCTATGGGAACTTGCTGCAATCATTGAGCATTATGGGATGGTCCCAGGCCAGCTCGCGTCGAATACCCTTGCCGCAATCTGCAGCTACATCTCTTACCTGCGATCTGAAAAGATTGCTTTCTCGATGAACATCTTCCGCAAAATATTCTCCGTCCGCTCCATAACTGCCTCCGGAGGTCGACCCTACAAGGGAGTAATCTACTTCTACTGCAGGGGGATGAAGGTAGTGGGTCTTCCAAACAAGATCCACAACTGGACCTCAAGGTTCCTAATTTTTGAGGGCGACCTTGGGTACGCGCACACGTATCCGCAGGTGCGCGCGGACTCTGTCTTCAAAAATGTGCAGTTGGATGACCTGGAGTCCGCAATCGTCGAATTCTTAGCGAACGCCAGGCTTGATATCGAATACTACCTTCCGCTGCTGGCAAACTTGGCGGATGTTATGCCTGAGGACAGTAAGTAGTTTAGAGGACTCAGCTTTTGTATCCGCCGCGACCATGCTGTTTAACTCTGGTTCTCTTTTTGCAGCGACCTTGGCGGTGCCCGCCAACTTGCCGCAGACACCCAGCGGCTTCACTCCTACACAAAGGGAGAAGAAGGAAGCAGTTGCAAAAAAGAGGAAAGAGGAAGGGGATCCCGCAACGGACTACTCTTCCTCCGAAAGTTTCTCCATGACCGGCTTTGGTATCAGCCAGAGGGACCTTAGGGGGAACCCTATGGTCCACTGGCACAGCAAGAAAAAGCATGTCCGCCTATCCACCGCGCTTCCTTCGTGGAGGAGTCCGCGGATAACACGCCACGCTCATATTGCGCTCTCCACTCTTTACGGAAAGCGCAACTTGAGCGACCTCAAGAAGGTGTCCGCCGCCGACCTCCCTCTGCTGGCCTCCCAGGCTTCTGCGAACAGCGCGGTGACAAATCATTATGTTGCCACTCTGGCCAGAGACCTGTTGAGGCAGAATGAACAGCTTCAGAAGGATAACAAGGTGCTAAAGGAAAGGAACGCGCGGATTGGAGAAAGGAATGCTCGACAAAGAGAGGAGCTGGCGGTGAGTTGCATTTGCCGCGGTCTACATTTTTTATCCGCCGCGATCTGTCTGATGTTTGTAATTTTGTCTTTCACAGGTCGCCTACGACTTGGAGAACAATAAATTCCAGGCCGCCACGCTCCCTTTTGTGATGGAGACTGTCGCGGTCGCTGTTGAGCGACTTGCCCGCGATGGCCTCATGAAGGAGGGAGTGGTCGGCGTCCCTTTTCTGGAGATCTTCCCAGAGCTGGCCCCTCAGGTCGCAGCGATGGAGAGAGCTAGAAAAGGGAAGGATGTCATTGAGGAAGGTGAAGATGAGGAAGAAGAAGACGACGAAGAAGAAGAAGAAGAAGAGAAAGAAGACGGAGGCTCGCAGGGCGAAGAGCAGGGCGCCAGGGAAAATGCGGACGATGCTGCATCGAGCCGACGAGGAGAGGAGCTGTCCGCCGAGTCCGACACCTCTACATCTTCCTCTGCTACTGGGAGCTCGCATAGCGGGTCCGCCACTAGTATAGGATCAGGTAGCAGCGGGAGCAACTCGGGGGGCTATTCTCCAGATGTCGACATTATCGGTGACAGCCCTGCACCTCCTGAGAAGAGACAGCGGACTGATTGATCAATGCATATGTACATATTTTGTAATCTTGTTTTTTGTAAAAAGTGGAGGACGCAAGATTGCAGTCCGCCGAACATATTGAATGATGTAAATTTTTTGATGAAATAGAAAGGATATTTTTTGGCATGTGTGCTTTCTGCAATGCTCTTTTTTCTCCACGCTCACCGCACCGATACTTAGCAGTCCGCACAACACGCTCGATAAACCTAAACCTTTGCTGATTAGAGAATTATTGTTCCACTGGACCAAGAAACTGTCAGGCGGACTCTGTCGAGTTTCACTTGCAGTCTGCATGATACATTATTTATAGTGAACCTTGTTGATTAAAGAATTAGACATCAACTCATTCAGTATCTGCCTCAGAGAAAAGCCAGCTGATAATAATGCCAGGAGTTATAGTTGTGGTCCGCAAGCTGAGTGGATACAGATAATGCGAATCATTATAGAAAAGTACATTGGTTATTAACTTATCAAATAATGCGAATCATTCTGCGGACTGAGTGGATACAGAAAACCAATCCGCTCATAATAGAAGTGATCAAACTTATATAACATGAAAAACATTCTGCGAACTGAGCGGATATAGAAGACCAATCCGCTTATAACAGGAATATAAACATGAATATGTACTCTGCGGACTGAGCGGATACAGAAAACCAATCCTCTCATAATAGAAATGATCCATAGCTTGCGACCATGTGGGCAGGTGAGCCTGAGCGGCATACTTTCCTCACCGGGCTACAAGCTATAAGATCAACCCAAGTCGGCGGACTGACCGGATAGAGAAAATCAGTCCGCTAAAGAAAACCAGCTTGCAATCCCAAGGAAACTACCAAACTGTGCGGATAACGAATCCAGTCCGCCAAAGATAGAAATGATCTATAGCTTGCGACCAGGTGGGCAGGTGAGCCGGAGCGGCATACTTTCCTCACCGGGCTACAAGCTATAAGATCAACCCAAGCAAGCGGACTCTGCGGATAGAGAAAATCAGTCCGCCAAAGATATAAAAATGACCTATAACTCGCGACCAGGTGGGCAGGTGAGCCTGAGCGGCATACTTTCCTCACTGGGCTACAAGCTATAAGATCAACCCAAACCGGCGGACTGAGCGAACGCTGAAGACCAGTCCGCAGATAATTCCCTGCGAAGAGCAAGATGCTCACTTGGCGGAACGGTTCCCTGCCCTCTTGCCTGGAGTACAGTCTAAGCTGTGGGTCTCCTGCAGGCACTGCTTGAGGGTACCATGGAGTGTTCGAGAGTTACAAGCTAAGATGACCCGCGGGCAGGTGAGCCGGAACGGCATACTTTCCTCATGTGATCATCGAAGTTGTAACAATATCCCTAAAGCGGCATGGTAGAGCTTTACACCCACCTTGCCCTCCATAATACAAAGGTGGGGTCAGGTACCTGCCGGGATCCGAAGTCCAGAATCCAACCGCGCTAGAGCCTGCAAGCTCCCACTACACGGTGCGAAATCTCCTCGCAACACGTGGTCTTCGTGGTGTTACGCTAATGACAACGGCTCTAGGGGAGGTCTAGCTGAACTCGGCGATGTCTCCTGGTGTCAGGGAACCGTTATAGGTCTTTGGGAGAGAGAAACACTAGAAAAAATGTCAGTATGGATTCTTTGATTAAGAAAATGCATTTGCAAAGGAAGCATAAGAAAGAAAAAGGGAGTTCGGGTGTAGAACCGTTTTTGAAATCTCTCTTAGCGCCTTATCTGTTATGATTACAACAAAAACACTCGAAGAAGTGTTAGCAAGCAATTTCTATTCATAATAGTTCTTGAAGAGGATACACAAAGTAGAAGAAGGAAGTTTAAGAATAGAACCGCTTGAGATCATCCCCGCTCCAGGTGTGCGGTATATCCTCTCCTTCGTGAGTCTGCAAGCGATAAGCGCCACTTTTTAATGCTTCTTTGACGACAAAAGGGCCGGCCCAATTTGGATTAAGCTTTCCAACTGAACCAGCTCGCGCAGCAGCATCAACCTTCTTTAGAACTAGATCTCCCACTTGGAAGTGTTTGATCCTTACATTCTGATCGAAGTAACGGGCCATCCTCCTTTTGACCTCTTCCTGCCTTATGGCTGCTTGATCTCTGACCTCCTCGATGTGTTCCAAGCTGAACCTCATCTCCTCATTATTCAACTCAGCCCAATCATCGACACCTTCTCTTGCAAGCAGCACTCTGGGTGACGGGACTTCAAACTCAATCGGGATGAGTGCCTCTGAGCCATGAGAGAGTTTGAAAGGAGTCTCCCCGGTTGCGGATGATGGCGTTGTCCTAAGGGACCAGAGGACTGATGGAAGCTGATCAGCCCAACTGCACTTGAGATTCTGCACTTTCTTCTTGAGCAAGTTGAGGATCTGCTTGTTGGCAGCTTCCACCTGGCCATTGCTTCTGGGATGATGAACTGATGCAAAACGCAGCTCTGTTCCGATCTGCCTGCAAAAATTTATCATCTCTGAGTTGTTGAATTGTGGCCCATTGTCAGTGATTATTGCCATTGGTATCCCGTGCCGGCAAACAATTTCTCCCCAAATGAAGTTCTTGATGATCTGAGTCATTGTCTTAGCCAACGCCTTGGCTTCGATCCACTTGCTGAAGTAGTCGATCATCACGATGATAAAATGTCGTTGCCCGCTTGCCAAGGGAAAAGGACCAATGAGATCCATTCCCCAAACCGCAAAGGGCCAAGGAGTTGCAATCGACCTGAGGGACTGAGCTGCTTGGTGCTGAAGTGGAGCAAACTTCTGGCATTGAACAAACCTTCTGGCGCAGATCTCTGAGTCTTTCTTCATTGTGGTCCAGAAATACCCTTGCCGCAGGACTCGTCTTTCAAGAGTTCTTGCTCCAGAGTGACTTCCACACTCTCCTGAATGAACTTCTTGCAAGATGGTGTGAGCTTCTTCTTCTGAAACACATCGGGCCATGGTTGAGAGGAAGGTCTTTCTATAAAGGATTCCCGCCACTAGAAAGTAGTGAGCTGCTTTTATTCTGAACTTTTTCTTGTCTCTAACTATATGATGATAATTTCCTGTTGACAGATATAGGATGAATGGGTCCATCCAAGAGGCGCGCTGATCTACCTGCATCAAATCTCCTTCCACCACAGCCGGGCGGAAGAGCTCGGAAGTTGTGCCTCCTGAAGGCATCCCATGCTTAGAGAGAAAATCGGCCTCCTCATTCTCTGTTCTGGGGATATGTTCGATGGTGAAGCTTTTAAACCTGCCGACCTCTATTTTCACAAGAGCTAGGTATTTTTTCAAGACTGGCTCCCTTGCTTCGAAATTGCCGAGGACTTGCGATGCCATTACCTGAGAATCGGTTTTGATGTGAATATGATCGATCCCTAATTCCCTTGTGAGCCTCAAGCCTGCTAGCAGAGATTCATATTCGGCCTGGTTATTTGTTACTGGAATGTAAAACTTGATGGCCTGTTCCAATTTGACTCCGTTTGGATTGATGAGAACCACTCCTGCTCCAGAAGAACTTCTGCCTGAGGCACCATCAACATAGATGGTCCAAGCCAAAGGTGACCTTTCTGCTTGATCAGAACTGGACTCTGGCATGTCAATCAGAAAATCTGCTAGGACTTGAGCTTTGATGGCTGTCTTGGGCACATAAGAAATTTCAAATTCACTTAGCTCTATTGCCCACTTAGCTAGCCTGCCGGAATGCTCGGGCTTTTCCAACACTCCCTTCAAAGGTTGATCGGTGATGACTTGAATTGAATGTGCTTGGAAGTACGGGCGAAGCCTGCGAGCTGACATGACCAGTGCCAAGGCTACCTTCTCCAGGATCGGATACCGCGTCTCAGCACTCTTCAGAATATGGCTGACGTAGTAGATTGGGAATTGCTTTCTGCCTTCTTCCCGAAGAAGAACGGAGCTGACGGCCTCAGGGCCAACCCCTAGGTACAAGAAAAGAATCTCTCCTGGGCGGGGGATCTGAAGCAGAGGCGATGAGGTAAGCTACATCTTTAACTGTTCAAAAGCCTGGGAGCACTCTTCTGTCCACTCAAACTTGGACGCACGGCGGAGGGTCTTAAAGAAGGGGGCACTCCTATCTCCAACCCGAGAAAGAAATCTTGCAAGACCTGCTAGCCTTCCCCCTAACTACTGAACTTCCTTCGGTGAACGAGGGGTAGGCATTTCAAGAATAGCTTTCACCTTGTCTGGATTGGGGGCAAGTCCCTCCGGAGTAAGGAGATGACCAAGAAACTTCCCCTTACTCGCTCCAAAAGTACACTTCAAAGGATTGAGCTTCATCTTGTATCTACACAGAGTAGCGAACGTCTCTGCTAGATCTAGCAAGTGCAGCGAAAACGATTTACTCTTAATCAAGAGATCGTCTACATACACTTCTAGGTTTCTTCCTTTTTGATGGTTAAACACACGGTCCATCATCCGTTGATAGGTCGCGCCAGCATTCTTAAGCCCAAAGGGCATGACAAGATAGCAATAACATCCATCGTTAGTTATGAACGACGTGTGAGGAACGTCGGGCTTATGCATTCTTATCTGGTGATAACCAGAAAACGCATCTAAAAAACTCATGTAAGAGTATCCTACCATGGAATCAACAAAAGAATCTATCCGAGGCAGGGGGTAGCAATCTTTAGGACATGCTTTATTAAGTTTTGTAAAGTCTACACACATTCGCCACTTTCCCCCTGGTTTTTTAACCATTACAACATTTGAAATCCAGGTGGGATATTGCACTTCTTTAATAAAATTCGCCTTGAGGAGTTTCGCAACCTCCTCCCTTATTGGTTCTGCAAGCTTTGTTGCCACGTCCCTCTTCTTCTGTTGGATGGGCTTGCAGCTGGGATCAACATTCAGATGGTGGCAAGCTACATCAGGATCCACCCCCAGCATGTCTTCTGCTGACCAGGCAAAGACATCCAGGTTCTTTAGCAGGCAGGAAATCAACTCAGCCTTTTGATCTTCATGTAGCTCCGAGTTGATGGAGAGTTTCCTCTCCTCCCCTTCAGCAATGGGGACTCCTTGCGTCACCTGGGCAGGTTCCAGGTGAGCACCCTCATCAGCAGCAACTTTCGAACTGGAAGAGGCTTCTGCAGCTTCTGCTGGAGCAAGGGAAGCTTCAACCATGTTGACAGTGCGGACGTAGCACTCCCTTGCTCTCCTTGGGTCGCTCCTGACCCGGCACATCCTCCCATCGGCAAAGAACTTGATGGCGAGGTGATAAGTGGAAATCACTGCTTGGTACTTGTTCAGCAGGGGTCTGCCGAAGATGGCATGGTAGCTGCTGGGGGCGTCGACCACTATGAACTGTATCTGCTTCGTTGCCCCTCCAAGCTTCACTGGCAAGGTGACGCTGCCCTCCACCTCTTTCCTCTCTCCTGAGAATCCATATAGCGGCCCCTCAGTGGAAAGCAGAGGCTTTCCGGTCCTCAGGGCCTCAAAAGTAGACTTGAAGAGGAGGTTGACTGAACTGCCCGTATCAACAAGAATTCTGTCCACTGTGAAGTCCCCAATACCAGCCTGGATCACGACTGCATCATCAAATGGATTGGCTGTTCGAGGAAGATCTTCTGGACCAAAGGTGACGACTTCCCTTGGAGGAGCAACGGAAGAAGAGGCCACCTCTGCCTGGGTGACCCTTGAGATTGATGACTTCCAGGTGGACTCGGTCCCAGCTCCACCATGGATGAAGAAGAGGCGTCCCAGAATCCCCTCATCATTTGCATCGAAGCACTCTACCGGGACGTTGATTGGCCCCAGACGGCCTTCATCTTCTATATCCACGCATTCCTGGTAAGCCTCAGCTACCTCTTTGCTCTTCGAGGTGGATGGCTTCGACGAGGAAGGAGAATCCTTCTTGGTCAGGTCAATCTTGCCCTCGGCAAGCAACTTATCAATCAGCGCACGAAGGGCCTTGCATTCCTCAATCAGATGACCCTTTTCCTTGTGGAATTGGCAGTATTGCGAATTATTCCTCGGCTTCCACAACTTCTGAGGCTCTTGCCTCCTTTCTTCTGATCTCCTTTGCAGGATCTGGATGACTTCGTCAAGGTCCAGATCTGCAGGGTCCTCCATGGGACTTTCTTCATATTGGCACGGGGCAGGCAAGGCTGCCTGCTGGAGGATGGGAAGAGCTTGCAAAGGAACGGCGAGAGTGGTGGCCAACGGCAGTCTCTGCTCGTGAAACTGTTGATGGCCTTGGAATGGTTTTTTGTTGCGGAAGTTCCTGCCTCTTTGAGACGGAGGCTGGAAGTCTGGGCGAGGGGGCTTGCCACGGGAAGAAGAAGCGGAGGCATCCCTTCCTTCAGCCTTGGCTGTCAGGGATGAGACGTAAGTCGGATTGGCATTTTCCCCTTCTATGAAACGGTTGACCATGGCGATCAACTCCTGATAAGTCTCGGGAGCCTTGGTCGTTGCTTTAAACTTCAGAGGGCCTTCCCGGAGGCCGTGGATCAAGGCAACTTTGTAATAGTCGGGGTTCACATTCCTCACCCCCTGAATTTCTCTTTGAAAGCGATCAACGAATCTCGCCACCGATTCGTTATCCCTCTGCTTGATCTCAAATAGGGCAGCTGGCCCATTCTTCCTCTTCCTTGAGGTAGCAAACCTCAGCAGTAACTGGCTATGAAGCTCGGCAAAAGAAGAGATAGTGCCCAAATGCAGCTCATAGAACCATTCTCTCGCTTGCCCTTCGAGAGTGGTAACCAGCAACTTACACTTAATCGCATCTGAGAGGCATCTTAAAGCAACTGCCCCCTCAAATGCCTGGAGGTGAGAAACGGGATCTGTCGCTCCTGTATAGAACGGGATGCGCGGCTCCCTGAAGTTGCTCGGGGCCGACTCCCATCGAATTCGGTCAACAAAGGGAGACGGGGTGTCAAACTCTGCAGGATAGAAAGGACGGACTGGAGCCGAGGAGTCCGCGGGCTCGGCGGACTGGCGATCAGCAAAGTGAAGTTGGCGGGCAGGAGTGCCCCTAGCAGCTTCTCTGAAGAACTCTCTGAAAGCAAACTCTTCCTCTTAAGGGCGCAGAGGGGCTGCGGTCTGAGCAGGGTTCCGAGGAGTTTCTGGCGACTGCCGAAGCGGAGTTCGGCGAGCTGGGGTCTGGCGGACTGGCGAGTTCGCTGGGTCCGCTGCGGCATGAGGAGCAAGCCGCTGGGCCAAAGCAAGCAAAGCTTGGCTGATTGTGTCAAGACGCTTGTCGGTCTGCCGGCGAGACTGCTCGGCCTCAAGGCGAGCTTGTTCAATCGCGTCCCAAAGGGAGTCTTCTGAAGAGCTAGAGCGATCTGAAGAGCGGGCTCTGCGGTCTGACATCTTTCGTCCGTTGATTTCAAAACACTACTCGGATCTGAAGGTCGCGTGTTAACTGTTGATGCACGAAAACACAAGGGGGGTCGAGCACAACCAGCTAACTTGTTCGATCATAGGGGGAATAGGGAGACTGCGAGTAGCGATCTACTAAGCGGATGAGAGCTGGAAGATGAGCAGGGCCGTGAACCACGGCAACAACAGACTTCGCCCATCGCGGCCTGAATGCCTCTCTTGCGACGGGCTTTCCCTTGATTGAAGAAGGATCTAGTTACAAGTGAAAGGAAAAGACTGAGGGAAGTAGAGCAAGGGGGAGTCCGCAAGGCACAGGATTCGAGTCCGCAGCCTGTAACAAGTAGGCTTCTGGGTCCGAGTCAGCGTGCCTTGAGTGCACCACCTCCCCCCTATTTATAGGATAGGGGGACTACCCAAACGGGCAGGGCTAAAATAACCGGCTGCCCGGGGTACAGGAGAACCGGGCAGCGGTGACGGGAAGCAAAAAGAAAGAACACGCCAGTCCGCACAGAAGTGGCGGACTGGGCTCGCGAGCTGGAGCTTCCACTGCTGCTGGGCGCGCCCACTGGAGGGCGGCGGCCTGGGCGGACAAGATACTGCGTCCGCCGCTGGAGAACCTGTTACCCAAAGCGCCGGCGGACTGAGCGGACTGGTCCTTGCGTCCGCTGCTGGAGTATCACCCTTGGCGCCCGACTGGTGACAGTTCCGGACTGGGCGGACGGACAAATCCTGTCCGCGCCTGCTGAATGGGGGGCTTTGGAATCTTGTAGTATGTTGCGGACTGAGGGGTTAACACTATGCATTCTAAAAAGGCCCTAATGCATGTTATGAGCGGCGTAAACATGAAAATGTTATGCATCCCATACTATATAACATTTTCATGCAACGAAAAATAAAACGTGCTAGCCGTATTCATGTTGTGAGGTTATGCATCCCATACTACATAACCCTCACATGTTGCCTCCTATGGTGTATCCATATACAAACACATATTATGCATCCCATACTACATAATATGCCCCGTATACTTCATGTTATGCTATGAGTGTAGTGTTCGTGCTTCAGCCAAGACGTGTTGATGACATATCGGTGTGTGTATGATATGATGCTAAACATCTAATACCTACAAGGAAAGATTGCCTGACAAATTGTCAAGCAACCTCCTTCTGATATCAACTGTCACAACCCGCATTTTCTCCGAAATTAAGAAGTATCAGAGTAGGAGAAAACACACGTTGTGATGCCACGTCGAGCAGGGGATAACTGCTGACGCTCATGCAAACACCAACTACTAAGACTATGAAAAATCATAAGCTATAATGATTTGAAAATCAATTATATTTTAGAGGCCGCATCCCTCAGCTCAGTGGATCAGCTAATCCACCATTAAAAACTATACTTATACGCAGTAGAAAAATATTTTAGTTACATTACTTTGTCATCCTAAGAGAGTGCATAAGTGTCCCCAGGGGGCAACTTATACTATGCAAGACCCTAGATTTATTCTATATCATATATAAGAAAACAATCTTTTTACATTATTTGAAAAGTAGTGTATGAGTTTTATAAAACATGCTGATCAAGAGATATAAATATAATAGTGTTTCTAGGTTTAAAAGTAACTAAGAAACTAGCATAAATCTTCCCAAGATCAAGTTGAATAAACTCCAAAACAGGAAATCTAGCAGTATAAGCAAAGTACAAAGCATCTAAAAGAGAAACCATCAGTGGGCGTCAATAACTAACACAAACCCACTGGTGAGTAGGCATATCTGTACTACAAGTCTATAGAAACTACCTCCCAAGAGTGATGAAGAAAAATCACAGCAGCTACTATAACACTAGAAATCTCCAGAAGAAACCTAGCCGCACAGTCAGCTATAAACCTGAACCTGAGGTATTCAAAAAAAAGGAAAAAAAGAAGAAGAACACCTCAGCAAAGTAATTATCAAAAAGGAAATGAGACAATTAAGTTTAAAAGAGAATTTACATAAGGTTTACCAGGCCCAAAATTTAATGCTAGAAACATAAGCTAAAAGAAGTAAAGTAAACAGGTAAAGGGAAAATATTCATCAAAAGTGAGAAAGGGGGGGGGGTGCACTAAGTTCACGGATGAAGCCAAGCTTCAAGAATCTCTACAAGTAGGATAAAAAAACATCCTAACATAGAGCTAGAGCAGAAAGAATCACCTAGTACTGGAGATGGACAAATTCAGTAACAAGGGCCTAAGCTGGTGGCAACTTGTCAAACCAAGTCTATCAGGCCTAAATATCTCCAAGGTGTTGTGGTGGTGGCATCAGTCCAACTCAACCAAACCGCCCAGAATGTCTTAGCAAGATAAGAAGTAAAACAAGGGTGGCGGTACCAGTCCGACCCACCTCAAAACTACATCATACTCCAGCACTAAGTGACTCGGGAAAACCCTTGCTGGTGGTTCCATGAACCACCAAGAAGTCACACTGAACCCTGAACCATCTAGTGCAACCCACCTAAAACCTTATATACATACCAACAGACTAAACATCGAGTTTGTCCAATCAAGTGGTTTGACACAAATAAATTGAAGGTAACACGATACTAAGTTTATGTATGTAGCTTGATACTAAACGCTTACCAATAACGTGATATTAAACATAACTAGTAGCTTGATCTCAACTAAATATATTCAACTAGCTTGGTACAAAAACCTATACGGTTAAGTTGATACAAACCATAAACATTTAAATTGATACAACCCATAAACAATTAAATTGGGTGGTTGATACCAAACATTAACAAAGGGGCTTGACACTAATTGCAAACAGGAGGATGGAGACAAAAAAACAAATGACAAGAGGTTTGGGTGGTTTTGATACAAATCCTATTTCGGAGCAACTACGGAGAAAGTTATATTATGATCTTGAAATTAATTATAACGAAACAATAGCAATGGTTACACCCAAGGAAAAACAGAGCCCATAAAATATCTCAAGAAATGAACAAACCTATTATAGAGGGCTCTCTGGTTATACACGATCGGGGCAATACCCATAGCAAAAAAAAGGAGCATTTCCCTAATAAACTGATTTGGGCAAATAAATAAACACAATCCAATAACAATAGTAGATATGCAGGAATAACGAAGGGGGTATAAAAAAATAATGGCAATACAAAAGGGAAGATGGAATGCTTTGTACCGATTTTAATATCATATTCAAGTCCAAGAACAACCAACCAATCTCCAGGAATCAAGCAACAAAGACTATTCATGGAAAAATTACTTTGGCAAGTGGATACTTGCCTTGGCTTTTGAAGGAATTCGGCCAACAGTGCTCTTCCCAACAGGAAAAGATCACAGCAACAACCTATGAAAGCCTAGGAAGAAATGCTTGATCAAAGCACAAAATGAACAAGAACCCTCAACACCCGATCGGAAAAGAAGATGGTGAAATCCCAAAATGGTTCTCGGAAGGAAGGTCTTGCCTAGAGGAGTTCAGATCCGGTCTCAAACAGAAGTTTCGACCTCTGCTGGGCAGGGAAACCAGCGTCGTAGTGCCCCCAGGTTCCGCCCTTTCTCTTCTTTCGCTCGATCTGCAGGTGCAGCAGCCGGGTTGGGAGGGAAGGAATGAAAATAAACCTAGACTTAATACCTAATCGTATATATCTGCCCTATTAACTATATACTACTCTAATTAATAACTAAGGCATCCACTAATTAAGCATTTTTATATATATATATATACTTTACATACACTAACACACATACACGATAATTATGAACAACACCTCACTAGGCATCCTTATATTAATACATATATACACAATTATATATACTTATACATAAACCGCAGTTACCCATATAAACACGCACGTATAAATTCTTATAAAGCTCTGCAAGCACATACATGTGCATTTATACACCGGCACGCCTAAATCACTCATCATGCTGAAATGCGTAAATATATATATATATATGCTTATATAAAATGACGACCCGCTAACTAGCAACCGTCGAAACGACGCGAAAATAAACGATCTCAGATTTCGACAAAACTCGCATCGTAGCTACACACTCATGCTACGAAAACAACGTCGAAGTCGAAAACAACCTCTGACGATCAAACACTCGGGCTAACACCTCCCAAAGCCAAAGCACAAGCATTCCCTAAGAGGCTCAGCCGAGTCTCCAAAACCGACTCCGGCTAGCTGGGTGACCCTGCAAATAGGCTACGACCACTAAGAACACCTAACAAGGTACTCAAACAACGGCACAAGCCGAAAATGCGTCAACGTAACGCCAAAGGGATATTAAAAAAATACCGAAAAACCATGGGTGTTATAGTTAGGTTCGTATTGCTCGAGTAGGGAGGATGGATAGTCTTTCTCGTTGGCTAAGAACTTGCCCCAAGCTATTCTTGAAGCATGGGTATAGGTTAGTTCACTCGCATGAGCGTGATGTAGGCCATCATTTTGGCCCGGTTGAGCTTTGTACCATTCCTAACGACTTATCCTTGCTAGCCCCGTTGTGCCTACCCCTCCTTTTGATTCAGCTCCACCATTATTTCACCAAAGCCTCATAGCCAATCCTAGTCACACACCCAAGTTGAATTTTAGAGTTTGACATTTTCATTTTGGGATGTGATGTGGTGATATTACATGTGAATATGTGGATGTGCTCCAAAGTTTTATTTGCTGAAATTGTTAAAATAAAATAGGATTAAAAAAACTATATACAAAAAAAAATTAATTGTGAAAAAGAAAAGTGAAAAGAAGAAAAAGTTTGATTGAAATTCTTTTTGAGATGAGATTATATTTGGAGTTGGCGGTACACACACCCATATTTGAAAAATTAAGTCTGGGGGTGTGGTGTACCCATGTGTATTTTGCTTAGCAGAGGGATTCTTTTTATGATAGCTCATTTGGGTTAGGGGTTTAGCCTTCCTGTTTATCTTTGTTTACCTCACCAAAACCCAAGCCCCGATCTTTGGCAATGCTCGCCTAGAGATTAGTCTACTTTCTCCCTACGCGTGTCCGGCTTATTCACCATGATTCCATTTTTGAGTAATAATAAAATGTTGGTACGCATTGTGAAAAGTTTAAACTATTTTGTATACTTAGAAATTTCTTCTATTATATTTTTACGCGTGGGAGCATGCGACTTCGCATGATACTCCGTATCGCAATTACTTTGTTAGCTAAATCATTTTCCCTATCTGCATAGATTTTGTTTGCTCGGGATGCTCAAACAGTTAAGTCTGGGGGTGTTATGAGTCATATTTATATAGGGTTTTTCGGACTCATATGGGCTAGTTTTCACGCGTTTGCACTTCACTTTTAGTTCTATATCGTTCATATTTCTTCTTATCTATATTTCCATAGGAAGTGCACACTATGGCCCGTGGTTGTGTATTTTTGTACTTTTATTGTTTGTACTACTTTTTGTGCTCGTCTGGAACGTCTGCACATATCAGTGTTGGGTTTAGGGGTCGTGTTCGTGTTGCGGGGATGTTTTGAAGCAGGAGTACTGTGCAAGATCATCGGATATTATGGGCACGACCACTGATCGTGAGCCGATGATCGTGCACAATGTACCCTAATTTCAATAATCTGCCTGGGGTAATCACATGACCAATGGACATAGTGCGCACGACCACCAGTCGTGCGCCACTGGTCATGTGCATTGATTCCTCTTTTCCTGGGGTTCCGTCTGGGGTAATCGCATGACCATTTGACATATTGCGCATGACCACCGGTCGTGCGCCATTGCTCGTGCACAGAACCCAATTCTTCTTCCTAATCTGTCATGCCAGTGCGTACAATCACTGGACATAGTGCGCATGACCACTGCTCATGCGTCCGTGATCGTGCCCATAATCGTGCGCATTATTGTAAACTTTATTTATATATGATGTGCGCTTAGTTGTAAAGCACTTATATTAAATCATGTCTTTGTGATTTGTATTGTCGTTATATTTGTTTGAGGTGTGGCATATTCCATCCACCACCATCCACCCTTGCCGCACTAGCAATTTCCAGTGGAGTGCGTAACGAAGAGGTGCTCACGTCCCTCATTCCGCCGTTCTAACCACCTCATCCGCAAGCCTACTCGTCCATCCGCCCAGCGATTCGGTGCATAGCTGCCGGGCTAGTCTTCAATCCCGCCTTGCGAAGCATCGCATAGCGGCATTGCATAGGAGTAGTTGTTAGCCTTTTACTTTCTTTTTCCACAAATATCAAAACCCCCCTTAGTTAACTCTGACCTAAGGACTTCAATTTCAAGTCCTCCTCAAAATTAACTCCACCTTGCTATGTTCCTTGAGAGATGGATACTTGGGAAATCTCGCCAATTTTATATTACTTGTGCGACCGATTCACTACCATGATCTTTAGCATCACCTAGCCTCTGGAACTAACTTAATCGAGAAATCAATCTCCCGTTGAGGAGGTGCTCCAGGAAGCTCCTCGGGAAACACATCCTCAAACTCTGCCACTACTGTAAGACCCCCTTTTTTTTCTTTAAAACGCCAGGGTCTTAGGCCCAGAACCGCCATTTTGCGGTGACACCTTCGCACCCGGGAAGATCATCACTACAAAAAGTCGATCCTGCCAGCCAAATCGATCACAACTATAGCAAAACAATAAAGGCAAGTCCACAAAAATCACATAAATACTAAAGAAACTCCACGATGGGAGTGTCCATAGATATAATGAAATACTAAAATCTTGGGCACATGCCCAGTACATCAATGCCTCACTACAAATCACTCAGCGCGGAAGCAAAACTAAAACAACTAGTAGCGAATAGGACTCACAGTCCCTGCCGTCTGAAATCCGGTACTAGACTGCTCCATCTCCAAGCGTGCCGACGTCCGGGGCTACTCTTCCATGCTGGGCTCCATGGTCCCCAAAAATGATGTGGTTCGAAAACCATTAGTCTAAAAGACTAATCCCTATCATCCCCCGCCCCTTCCCCCATGGCTCGTAGGAACCGAGCGGGGAGAAGGAAAGGAGAGGACATGCAAGTGGAGAATAACAATTAATCAAATGGCGGCGGAACTAATCTAGCAATTTTATAGTATATATGGCAGTAAATAAGGTATGAAAAACTGAACAAGAATGTAACCTTAACTTATATGAAAACACATAAGCCAAGGTATCTTTTGTAGGGCTCCTATCATATAAAAAGTCTCATACCAATTTATACGATAGGGTGTCGGTTCTTTGTCAAGCATATATTTATAATACTGAATAAAAACCTTTACTTATAAGCGTGCTCGCACGAACTTATAAACCAAGTGGTCATTTTGCAGGCCCTATTGTATAAAGCATCCCATACAGCTTATACAATAGCTATCGGGTTATATGCAATTATTATGTTATGAAATACACATATGCCATGATGTGAGCATGAAAGTGCAACTCGCCCACTCGACTCTGTGTACACAGACCTTTAGTTCCCCCTTTCTGGAGCCGAACCTCCCAGGATACCTTCGTAGTGGCAAACATAAGCGGTGGGTTGGGACTCGCCCACCTCTAAACCGGTAATTGCACTACCAGTCAGACCTATCGTATGCATCAACGCTGGTGCACTAAGGGGAGTCCTACGTACTCTTGTCGGCTGGCGCACTGGACTTCATTTGGCCATGTGCTAAACCACACTCGCCGATTCAACGTGTTGGTGTCGGTGCATCGACCGTCCAATACAGAAGACCCACCACCTTATACTTTATGCACATGCAACCTTATGTATCAGCTACCGAGTCAATGCTCCCCGGACCATCTCGTCCGTCATAAACAATAATCGATCCAACGCTAGCCAGGCCAACCTGCCGATCACAAACAACTACCGAGTCAAAGCTCGCCGGACCAACCTGACAATCACAAATAACTACCGAGCCAAAGCTCGTTGGGCCAAACTGCCCATCACCGAATCCACTGAGCCTACAGCCCGAGTGACCCAACCTACCACCCCGTGACATTGAGGTGAGTGAAGATAAAACCCTAGTGTTTACTAGTTACTCTTGCATTCTAGTTTTGCTTAAAATTTAGTTTTAGAACAGGACTGCCCAAGGTATTCCCTGCGAAGGGCTCTCGAAGGCACTAGGAACTACGATGGGATTACGCCCAATGCTCGCTTTCGCAAGACACTTATTTTATCTTGGTTGATACCCAACTCCTAATTCCTTAGATGTTGTATTGAGTCTAACCCTATTGTATTTGACACTTCCTCCCCACGGGAAAGACGATCTTTCATCGATCCCGAGCACCACCTAGCACTAGCCACTTCCACACTTTTCTCAACCTGTCTTCCAGAGATGCCCCCAATTGTCTATCCAAACAGCATAATCTCTATCCCCAACTCATGTGACCAAATTCATATTCCAATGCAATTTCTGCAGTTTTACTAAATGCAGACCACTTGAGCTATATGATGTGTGAAATGAGAGAAACTCAAAATATTCATCCAGTACCCCTATAATAATTATTAGAGGGCATTCATGACCTTTTTAGCATAACTCCAGAGTTTCATAATTTTCCCTATTTATCTGATATTTTATTTAATTATTCAAATCATCCAAAAATCCCAAGTTTGAACATGAAGTGCCAATTCCAGACAAGCAAATATTCCACAAAATTTATAATATATACAATATAAATTGTAAACTTAAAATCCAAAGTCTCGCAATTTTACAGCAAAGGTTTAAGCCCCTAAATCTAATTTCAAATATATTCACAATAAATAACTTTAGGATATTGGTACACCAAGTTTACCTTCAAAAATTCAGAAAAAATTCACGAATGATTGTAAGGACATATAAATGCTCTAGATCAAGTTTCATAATTTATTAATAAGTAATGTGCTCTAAGAAAATTATTGAGCAATTTTCCAAGTTAACGAGCTTGTGAGGTAGGTACTGCAAATATCATCTAAAAATCATGAATTAATATCTCCAAGTGGCATTTGCCCTAAAATTAGCAGAGGCCTAATTTCACCATTTTTGCAACAAGTAAATAGCTCTAAATAATTTATTAACTATAACTGCAACTTTTAATACTTGTGAAGAAATTACTACAATTATTCAACTAAAATTTATAACAAAATTCAGGGATAATCATTTTGACTTAAAACGTCTTCTGCCCAAATTTCATGACGCTATAATGTACTGTGTGATCATAATAAATAAAATAACATTTAGGGCCACATCATGTATAACAAAGGGGGTGCTAGTAATATTACTCATAAAATTCCAATAAATTCACCAAAGCTCCTATCTAACTTAGAGTTCATGCTACCTAAGTTTCACACCTTTTTAGTAAGTTTTGGTGGCCAATTCTACACAATAATTGGTTTTGCCATAAACTAGGGTTAGGGATTTGAGAGGTCTATCCATCTCCAAATCCTCTAAGATTCATGCCAGAGAACTTGGGCAAACCTAGCATAATTTCAACAAAGTTGCAAGATCATACAAGGGAATTTGACCCCATGCCCTTCACAACACTCAAAAGCCCCTCCTTAGTGTTTGAGTTTGGATCCTATGAGGGTGTTAAAGTTCATGGCAAGTCAGTGGTTAAAATCTCAGCCTTTGTTGAGGTGATTTGACCACTCAACCTCAAAGTGCACTTTTTACTTAAGAACCCCTCATTAAGGTAAGATTAGGGTTAGTTCATTTCCTATCCAAAACACATCCAAATGATGTGCAAATTTATACAGAGTCATATCATGAGGCCAGGGACCACTCACCAAAATTTGGGAGCGTTTGGAGGTCATTAGACCACCTAATTAAATTACCCTATTATTATTAAATAAATAATAAAACAAGCCAAAGTATCTCTAAAAATTCCCATTTTTGGGCAGACGCTAGGCATAACTAATGGTGACATTCTGACCAAATTGTAGGTCATTTGGACAAGGGATGAAGAGTGGGCACCCTTTTTAATGTCAGGATAGCCCTAGGTATAGGTCCCACCAAAATGGGTGCCCTAGTCCAACCAGATGTCTACCTGGGTTCAAATCAATTTTTAATTAAAGTAGACACATAAGGCTACAAATTTCATGTTGGTGATGTTTTCAATAGAGGGGCCTAAGTATTTTTAATAATTAAAACCATTAATTACAAATAGTGTGACAGAAATCATTAAGATGCATTATTTAATCCTATAGTTTGAAAATCATTTAAGCACGAATCTTGACGCAATTTGGACGGCATCTGGTTATCTTCCACCTTTAGCCGACGGCCTGGATTGGATCTTCCTGGAGCATCTTCTAGCCGCTGCCGCCGGCCATCCGGCCACCTCCCCGGCCGGCCACCGCCAACACTACCTCCGTTGAGGTGGTGGATGTCACCAGGCGGCGGCTTGGCCGCCAGAGGGGCTTTTTCCGGCGGTTCTACCAAGAAGGTTTTCTGTCCGAAACAATGAAAACCAGAATTTGATTTTGGCTCAATTGAGCCCGAACCTCGAACCTAAGCATTGCTATGATCTACCCATGGTAGAAGGAGTGGAGGAGGACCTTGCCGGCGGCCTGAAGTCGAGCAGATCACCGGGAAGCCATTTTTGAAGGCGGCGCCGCTCGGTTTCTATAACTACAAAGTGGAACTCCTTGGCTCTTTCAGGTAAGTTGTGGAAATGAATCCCTGGAGTCCAGTGAAGCTTTTAAGGAGGAGAATTGGGGTGTTAGGTGGGTGTAGGCTACATTGCCATTGATGGCCTCTAGTCAACAATGTCGGCCATGGTAGGTGGGGAATGAGGCATGGATCAAACCAGTCAAAACTAGCTGGTTGGACTCCCCTTGTCCGGGTGAAATGAATGGGAGGTTGGGGAAGGGGAAGGATGAGCCCAAGGACTTCCCCCCATTACTCTCTTCCATTTCCCTCTCTTTCCTTTGGAGATTTTTCTCTCTCCTACTCACCAAGCTGAAATTTGACTCCTACCTAACCCAATGGCATCCCATATGTTCATTTCATCCATCAAAGCAAGGTTAGCCCAAGTGAATTGGGCTTGAGCTTGAGTTAGCCCATTTGTGCTAGCTTGACCTAAACCTTGACTAGGGTTGACATTAGTCAATTTAGTCTTTAAGGTTGCCCCTAATGGGTCCTTGGTGACCCATTGGCCTCTCACTAGAGTTAGGAAGGTATGTGTGGGGTCCACTTGGCTAAGGAAACTTCAATTGACCCTAAGTAGGCTAGTTTGACCCATTTACGGTTAGAGTTGCATTTGGTCAACCTAGCCCCTTGGGTGGACCCCAATGGGTCCTAGGTGTCCCACTGACCTCACTCTAGGGTTGGGTGGGCTTGGGTTGGGTCCACTTGGCTATGGGATGGTCAGTTGACCCTATGTAGGTCAGGTTTGACCCATTTAGGGTTAGAGTTGACTTTGGTCAACTTAACCCTCTAGACTGCACTCCATGGGTCCTTAGTGACCCTATGATCCCACTTTTGGTCTAGAAAGGCTCTGGTAGGGTAAATTGGGCTTTACTAGGGCACACTTCCCTTAGTTAGGGCACCTTGCCCATTTTAGGCATATGGTGGTTCTAGGTCAACTGGGCCACCCTAGGTTGACTCCAATGGACACTTTGGGCTCTAATGAACTTCATAATGGATTGGTGAGACCATGGTGGGATCTTGGAGTCTTGGTGAAGCCCCAAGATCATCTCAAACAGGGGTTCAAAAATCTACTATGTGTAGACCATAGTGGTCTCACCCACATTCCTAGTTTTACTTGGCCTTCTTGGGCTTCCTAGGGCTTTGTCATGACCTAGTCATGACAAAACCACTCCTAGGGGTCTAGTTGTTTGAGAGATGTTACAAATACCAATATATAAACAAAAAATTTCGTCCTCGAAATTCTAGTTAGGCCTACGAGGTTTCAAATATGGAAATTAAATTGTAACATCCCGAGAGGTTGTGGGTAATACCTGATCGAAAAGCTCCGGGTACCTCTGTCGCATCAAGTCCTGAGGCTCCCATGTGTGCTCCTCTCGCCCATGATTCCTCCACAGGACCTTGACCAATGGTACCTTCTTGCGGTGTAAGACTCGTATTACCTTGTCGTCATTCCTGACCAGTTTTAGGTGAACTGACCGATCAAATTCTACCGGCCCATCTGTGGCCGTAATCTGCTGCTCTGGGCGTAGTAGAGCCCTCCTAAGAGAGGATACATGGAACACATCATGTAGACTCGCTAGCTCCGATGGCAGCTCCAGCCTGTATGCCAAGGGACAGATCCGCTCCGGGATCATATAAGGCCCCATATATCTTGTGCTGAGCTTCTTATTCCGACCACGTTCCCGTGAAACCCCATGCATTGGTCGGATCTTCTAGAACACCTGGTCCTCCACCTAGAAACCCACCCGACGATACTGAGGGTCATAATACTTAGCCTCTAGGCTCTATGCCTCTAGCATCCTATCCCGTATCAATCTTACCTGAGCCTCGGTGTCCTCGGCAAACTCTTAACCCAAAGCCTTCTGATCCTCGTCCTGTATCAATGACAGCGGAGTCCTACACCTCCGTCCATATAGGGCCTCATAAGTAGCCATCCTTATGCTGGACTAGTAGTTGTTATTATATGAGAACTCGATCAGTGGTAACAGCTTCTCCTAAGGCTCAACGCGATCCAATAGGCAAAGTCGCAGCAGATCTTCTAGAGTCCAATTAGTGTGTTCGGTCTTGCCATCGGTCTGGGGATGAAACGATGTACTGAATGTTAACCGAGTGCCCAAGTAAGTCTGCACTGATCTCCACACCGTGGACATAAATCTCCATCCCGGTCCAATACAATCCACTTCCTGATAACAGACAAACTACTCCACAAACGTTCGAACTAACACACAAACCGAGTCCTCATTCCTGATCAGAATAAATCTTGCTACCTTCGTCAGCCGGTCGACGATCACCCAGATCGAATCGTTTCCCGTCCTCGTTCGGGGAAGCCCATGTATAAAGTCCATTGTTATATCATCAAACTTCCACTCCGGCACTCGGAGTGGCTGCAATAATCCTACGGGGTTTTTGCACTCTGCTTTCACCAACTGACTTGCCTCGCAATGGGTCATGAAGTAGGTGATATCCCTCTTCATGCCCGGCCAGTATATGGCCTTCTTCAGGTCCGCAGTCATCTTCGTAACTCCCGGGTGTACTGAATACCGACTACAATGAGCCTCCGTCATGATATCTGAAAGAATTAGTGCCTAACCACCTAGAGGGGGGTGAATAGGTGTAAATTTTCTTTTAATTTAAAGGCAGAAAATCTGTTCTGTAATTTAAGCAGCAATTGCAGATTCTACAGCTATCAGCACAACAATCACAGAAACAATCATTCACAGAGTACACACATTATTTATAGTGGTTCTCCAAGGTCTGGGTACATCCACTTTCCCCTTTCGCCTATCTAGCAGTGTACTAGATTCGGCCTAACTTCTGCACTTCACCTCAGATCCTCAGATCTTACAGCTCAGAACCCCAAACAGGTTCCTACAACTCAGAGTGTCCCCACTCCTACAACTCAGGCAAATAGCCCTACCTCGGCCTTCACCAAGGCCTACACTCAGAGAACACAGTCTCCTACAACTCAGGCACAAAGCCCTACCACTCAGTCTTCAACAAGACCTACACTCAGAGATGTATATCTCTTACACTCAGCCTTTATAAAATAGGCTTACAGCTTAGATCTATAATAGATCATACAGAAATATGAACAAAGAATATAACCACCACTCTGAATGAGAGAGAAGGGATGGAAGGCTTCTTGAATTGTTCTTGGAAGAACTTGATGGCAGAGATCAACCTCCCTTAGCTTTCTTCAAAGATTCTTGAATCTGAACTCAGTAGGGTTGAATCTTCTGTGAAGTTGATCTTCAATCAGCTTCTGACTTAAGATTCAGATCTCAATCTGAATCTTTCTTTGCAGCCTAGTTCAACAACTACTCTTCTGAGATGGAGCTCTCTCTCTCCAACTTCTTCTAGATCTTTTGTCAAAAATCTTCTGTATAATTACTTCTAACTGTATTGATCAGAATCTGTATTCTTCAATGAATGATTATCACTTTTTGTTGAAGGAGAAAGCCTTTATGTAGTCTTCCTCCATGGTAACCGGCTGATCTGGTTTCTAACCACCTTCTAACAGCTCTGACAGTAGTAGCTGACCGGTTAGAAATGGCAGCTGTCAAGTCATCCAGTCACTTCTTGAAATCACTGTCTCTGTCTGAAAGTGTCCAGACTGAACTTCATTATGTGTTGACACAATTAGACTAAGTATCGACACAAGTGAACTAAGTGTCGACACTAGCAATGGTGGTGTCGACAAAACTCATTTTGTTGTTGTAACAGCTTCTCGACACTGCTTCTTTAGAATGTGTCGACACAGATTATGTGTGTCGACACAAGCCTTCTTTTCTTTAACTTTTTTGAAACTTGATGTGTGTCGACACAAGTCCTGTGTGTCGACACATTTGATGTTGACAAATACTTCTGTGTGTCGACACTACCTCTATGTGTCGACACATTTGATGTCGACTAAGTATTCCTGTGTGTCGATACTGCCTTTTGGTATCGACACTGATTCTGTCGACTTTACTTCTTTGTGTGTCGACTGAGCTTCACTGTGCGTCGACACATTCCTTCTGGTGTCGACACAGTTGATTCTGGTGTCCACGCAACCTTTCCAAGTGTCGACACAATTAACTCCAAGTGTCGACACAACTTTTCTCCAGTGTCAACACAAGCCTTCATAAGTGTCGACACAGCCTCTTTAGGTGTCGACATATGGACTTAGAAATTTTTCTGTATTTCATGCAATTACTTAACCTGCACATATAAACTCAAAACACATCAAATACACCTTGATGTATATCATTGAGTAGGGTGAGGCTTCTTCAAATCTAGTACACATTTTCTAATGTACCCAACAATCTCCCCCTATTTGGAGAAGTCATAACCCTTATTCAATGATATACACCATTCTCAACAAATACACATTTTGATGTATAACAATATTATAAGGCTGGGTAAATACTAAACAAAACATATATAAACAATCTTCACAGAATAATAATGTAACAGATTGAACATTAAACATTGTTTTGTTACAACCTCCAATAGTTTCATGAACAAAAGTGTACATAGATGTTTAACACTAAAGATTACAAAATGAAAACTCAAGTAATTCTATTCTAAGGCTGCTCTGGCTCCTTGATGACAATGCCCTTGCCTAATTGAATCTTGTCTTGAACTGGAGCATCAGTGTCATCAGCAGGCTTCTTTTCCTTAAGATCTTTCTTCTTTAGCTCTTCAGCACTTATCTTTTGTCTTTCAAAGTGATGGTAAGGCTTTGGGAAATATTTGCTAGGCTCCTATGCATTCGGAGGTAGCTTCCCAAGTTTGGCCCTCCTTCTATACTGTACAATAGCCTCTTGCCTGGCTTCATGCTTTCTCCACTCTTGTTCAGAGTACCATTTGCCCCTTTCTAGGGTATTGTCCTTTGCAGCTTTCCAAGCAGTCAGTATAATATTTCTAGAAGTTGGGCTCCACTGCACAAAATCTGGCTTTAATTCAGCCTATTCTCTAAATCTCTTCTTGGACAAAAGAGTTTCTTGCTCTTTGGACAAAACTTCCTCAGGCACTGGCTTATCTACTTTCTCAGACACTGGCTTATCTACGTTTTCTAGAATAATATTCTTATTACCATCAGGAGGGTTGTACATAGATTGTACTTCTTGATGAATCATCTCAAAATCGGCAGGAGGATAGATTACCTGAGCAACTTCAGCTTGTTCTCCTCCAAAATATGCAGGTTGTGTACCAGATTCAGCAACATTGTCATCATCACACAGGGGTGGATATCCAAGTGTGGCTCTAATGCTATTGGAAATCCATTTAGCATGGTCAGATACAACTTTGACTAGTACTTTCTCCCCCTTTATGACTTCTCTTTCAATATGATCCCTGAGATCATCTTTCTGAAATCTGATTTGGGCATTAAGATAATTAACACCATCTTTATAGAAGGGCTTCATTTTTTGTAGCTTTGCAATAATATTCTTTGGAGAATCCTCAATAGCAGTCTGTACAACAGCTATTCCTTCTTGTAATTGTTTATCAAATTCTGCTTTGGCTGGAGCCCTTGCTGCAGACTGTGCAGTAGCAATATTTTCATCTCAGTGACAATCACATTATGTGATTCAGTCAAGTTTTCATTCATCCTTAATTGATTTTCTAAGACATATCCCTGCTTAACTGCTATATCATCCACTTGTGTTTTGATTTTCTCTTGAGAAGTGGCAAGGTAAACCACTGCATTGCCCCCTTTGTGGAAACAGTCAGTCATTTCCTTCTTATTTTGATTCACTTCAAATCTTATTGACTTTATATCTGTTGCCAAAGAGAGTTGTAGATCTTTATGTGTCTCATCTATATACTTCTCCATAGCAATTCTTTGCTCATCTAACTTCACTTGCATAGATACTAACAAAGAACTGTAATCAATTGTTGGGGCAAGCTGTGGAGCAACTGTTTGCAATGCTTTCTTGTAGCTCTTACTTCTTCTTTTGAAGACCATAAGCTTCCTTTCCTTTGCTTGAACCTCAGCAGCAACCTCAGATTCAGAGGTACGGGCAATATAAACTCTATTCTTGGGACTAGATGGCAAGTCCTGTGCAGTGTTTCTTAGCTCCCCTTGAGTCCTTTGCTCCTCAGTTTCAGTTCTAATTGCTCAATCTCATTTCTTGCAATCTCCTCATGAGACCTTACATGCTCCCCCTCAAGGTTAGCTTGGTCCTTCCCAAGAGCAGTTTTCTCCCCTTCAAAACCAGCATGCTCCCCCTCAATATCAGGAAACAGCTCTTCTATAGTAAACTCCTATTGAGTAGGGACTGGAGATTCTCTTCTCTCGGGAGCATCAGTAGCAACAGATGTATCTACCATGATCACATCTTGTGGTTGACTATATAACTGAGTTTGCTGATCAACATAAATTAAAGACTCAGTTAATACTTCATCCTCAATATGGAAAATTGATTGATTAACTTCATGTATTACTTTAAGGATTGTTTGAGTTGCCATTTCACTATCTAAGTGAGTTGGCTCTTCCACATATTTAGGCTCCCCCTGGAGTGTATCCAGGTGGATGGGGCTAGCAGATGGTTGCTCCCCCTGCCTCTGTGCATCTTCATTCCTTACTAGTGATCTTCCAGTATTATCAGCTTCTTCCTCATTACAACTGAAAACTACTTGCTCCTCTGAGCTACTGGATGATTCAGGAGCCATTATGGCTTTCTTCTTCTTCTTCTGTGGAGGTTTTTCCTTCTCTAGAGTAGGCATGTCCTTGGTTAACACCCTATCCCACCTTGAGATAATTCTGATATTCATCCTCCTCATATGGTTAATTTTAGAACCAGTAGCTTGGTTCATGACTTCTGGAATTGTTCCAGCTAAGTACAAGCTCATTATCCTACCCAGATTAGGCTTCTTTAGACTTTCCTTAATCTTTTCAAACATCACAGCTGACCAATCAGTTTTTATCTTAAAGATAATTCTTGTCATTAAGCTGAACATGTGAGCTGATACCCTATCATGCCCACCTGGCTTGCACAAAATCACCTTTCCTACTACTTCAGATAAGAACTTTCCTTGCATATTCATGCCTTTTATGTTAAAAATGGAGCCAATCTTCTTGGTTGAATCTAGTCCACACAATTGCAGTGCATCACTACGCTTAGATGTAGGTACATCTTCCTCTTCTTTAGTTCTTGGTAGATGTATAACTTTTCTTAGACACTTCTGGGTGAGTTTTACTTTTACTCCATGGACTATAGTTTTAATCTTGAGTCTAGTCTCATCAAGGGTAGCAACACCAAAGAATTCGAGTACTTCCTTTTTCCAAATCTTGGTTGGTTATGAAACTAGAACTTCCAACCTATTCTCAGAAATTAGGGTTACAACCTCCTTAATTTCTGATTGTGCATGGTCAAATGCATTACGTACTAGCTCATATCCTTAATTTACGTTCTCCTTGAGCTTTGGCGCCATTAGGGTTTAGAGAAATCTGGAATTTAGATGACAGAGATGTCGACACAAAGTTTTGGTCGCGAAACTATTGAGAGCGTGTCGACAAATAATGGTGAAGACCTATTTATACCTTTCTAAAAACGAAGGTGAAAGGGTGCGTCATAATACTCTTAATGTGTCGACTCTGTTGAAAAGTGTTGACACTTACTTCTAATGTCTCGACATAAGTGTTGACTTCTATGTGTCGACACTAATATAGTCGACAGAATATATGTGTCGACACTTAAACATCTGCGCTCCACGATTAGTCGATACTCCACTCGACGAATTATGTGTTAATCATAAGTGTCTACAACACTTCTGGATGTGTCGACACCATTTCTCTGAAGTGTCGACACAGACTTACTAGATGTGTCGACATCATTTCTCTGGAATGTCGACACCACTTCTATGTGTCGACACAGACAACTCCTTATGTCGACACCATTTTACTTAGCCAATTTTATAAAACTATTCTAAGTTCAACATTCCTAATTCAATTTTAAACTTATTGAATTTAGTTTCATCAAGAGGCTTAGTAAACATATCAGCAATCTGATTATCTGTTTTAACAAATTCTAGGGAAATGTCCTCTTTCTCTACATGTTCTCTAAGAAAATGGTATCTAATTTCTATATGCTTAGTCCTACTATGTGAGACAGGATTATTAGCTATAGAAATTGCACTTGCAGAATCACAAAGCAAAGGTGTTCTACTTACTTGAATACCATAGTCTACTAGCTGGTGTTGAATCCACAAAAGTTGTGCACAGCAGCTTCCTGCAGTAACATATTCTGACTCAGCTGTGGAGATTGCCACATTGGTCTGCTTCTTACTGCTCCAAGAAACTAGTCTTCCACCTAAAAATTGACAGGTTCCTATAGTACTCTTCCTATATTCTTTGCAACCTGCAAAATCTGCATCTGAATAACCTGTCAGTAGAAAATCTTTATTCCTAGGGTACCAAAGGCCTAGATAAGGTGTGCCCTGAAGATATCTCAAAATCCTTTTTACTGTAGTCAGATGAGATTCTTTAGGGCATGCTTGGTACCTAGCACATACACATGTAGCATATATGATATCTGGTCTACTAGTAGTCAAATACAGAAGGGAGCCAACTATCCCTCTATATAAAGTTTCATCTACAGGTTTCCCTGCATCATCTTTGATTAGAGACATACTTGACCCCATAGGAGTTTTCATGGTAGTGGATGATTCCATACCATACTTCTTTATTAACTCTAGGGTGAAATTAGACTGGCATATGGACAAGCCATCTTCAGTCTGTCTTACTTGGAGACCCAAGAAGAACTTAAGTTCCCCCATACTGCTCATTTCAAATTTTCCTTGCATAAGTTTTGCAAACTTTCTGCAAAGATTACTTTCAGTAGACCCAAATATTATGTCATCTACATATATTTGGACCCGGATAATCTTTCTTTTAGATTCCCTAAGGAATAGTCTTGTCTATTTTCCCCCTTGAGAATTTGTTCTCAATGAGGAAACTAGACAGGGTTTCATACCAAGCCCTTGGGGCTTGTTTCAACCCATATAATGCTTTCCTAAGTCTATAAACATAATCAGGTTTGAGAGGATCAACAAAACCTGAGGGCTGCTCTACATAGACTTCTTCCTTTGGATTTCCATTTAGGAAAGCTGACTTTACGTCCATTTGAAATACCTTGAACCCTTGATATATTGCATAAGCAAGGAACATCCTAATAGCTTCCAGTCTTGCTACTGGGGCAAAGGATTGATTAAAGTCAATACCTTCTTCCTGTCTATATCCTTTTGCAACAAGTCTTGCTTTATTCTTCACAATGATTCCATTCTCATCCAATTTGTTCTTAAAGATCCACTTAGTTCCATTGATGTTGTGGTCCTTGGGTGTAGGAACTAGCTTCCAGACCTTGCATCTTCTGAACTGATTCAGCTCCTCTTGCATATCATCAATCCAATGTGAGTCTAGAGCTACTTCTTCAAATTTCTTTGGTTCCACTTGGGATAGGAAGCTGGAGTAAAGAACTGTGCTCAGATTCCTGCTTCTTGTTTGCACTCCTTATCTTGGATCACCAATTATCTGATTTGCTGGATGATCCTTTAAGTGTCTATTAGCTAGAGGTAGTCTATCTTCAGGTTGTACACCTCCGGCTTCTTCATTAAGCTGCACCTCTTGGTTTTCTTCAGCATCTTGAGAGTCCTGTACTCCCCCTGGACAGCAGCCACCATTTTCCACTTCCTGATTTGCAGTAGAATCCTCTGTAATGGTAAGCTTGTCCATTATCTCATTTAAACCGGTAGAACTGCAAGCACTACTTTGCAATTCACAGTTAATCAGTCTTGTTTCATCAAAGACTATATGTATAGACTCTTCTACAACTTGATTAATTAAGTTGTAGACTCTATAAGCCTTACTATTGTTGCTGTACCCAATAAAGATCCCCTCTTGGGATTTGGCAGCAAACTTAGATAGATAAGACTTGCCATTGTTAAGTATATAGCACTTGCAACCAAAGATCCTGAAATAGAATAAATTTGGTTTTCTACCCTTCACAATCTCATAGGTAGTCTTCTTGTGTCACTTGGTGATAGTAGCCCTATTGATCACATGACATGCAGTATTTACCGCCTTAGCCCAGAAATATTCTGGGAGAGAAGTATCACTCAATAGAGTTCTACCAGCCTCTATCAATGTTCAATTCTTCCTTTCAGCAATACCATTTTGCTGTGGTGTTCTAGGTGAAGAAAATTCTTGAAAAATCCCAAATTCTTCACATAGTTTTGTCATACATTCAGACTAAAATTCAGTACCATGGTCACTTCTTATTTTGACCACTGTACTGTTCAACTCATTCTGAATTTGTTTAACAAAACTATATAAGAAAGTTGGGGTTTCAGATTTTTATCTTAGAAAGAACACCCAGGAATATCTAGAATAGTCGTCTACCATCACAAATGTATAGACCTTCCTACCTAGACTATGAACTGGCATAGGACCAAAACGATCCATATGCAAGAGGTAAAGACACCTCACTGAATCCTTATTTTCAAGGATATGAAAGGTGGATTTGGTCTGCTTGCCTTTTTGACAATCTGAGCATATCCCATCTTTTATACACTTAACCTGAGGACCATTCCTCACTAACTATTTGCTAAAGAGTTGGCCAATAGTCTTATAGTTAAGATGAGCCAGCCTCTTGTGCCATTTAACATAATGTGAGACTCTCTCATCAGCTACAAGACAAATAGGAGAAACATTGTTCTCACACTCAGAGTCAAGACAATAAACATTTCTCTTCCTATATCCTGTCAAAATGATCTTTTGATCACTTGACCTTTTGATATGACAACCATTCTTGACAAATGAGATGTCATATCCTAAATCACTCAGCTGACTTATGCTAATGAGGTTATGTTTCAAACCCTTCACATAGGCCACTTGCGTGATAGTATTCTGGTTACTAGAAATGTTACCAAAGCCTCTGATGATTCCTTTTTCTGAACCACCAAAGGTAACTTTAGGGCCATCCATGATAGGTGTGTAGTCCTTCAACAACCCACTTATTCCAGTCATGTGCCTGGAACATCCACTGTACAAGTACCATATTGGGGCATGACAACTTGGACTCACCTGTAACACAGATTACTCAACCTTAGAACCCAAATAACTTTTGGGTCCTTGGCGCAAGTTAGTGTGTACTTTAACAAATCTACCTGTAGCTCTTCTAGCAGGCAGATTGCTACTCTCCTTGACACTAGAATTGTGCCAACAATCTAAGGCAAAGTGGCCTACCTTGCCACAACACCAGCACTCAAACTTGTTGTACCTTTGTTTAGGTAGAATCCTAGCTGAATTATCAACAGCAGGCTTCTTGTTTTGAACTGGGGCTTTGCCTTTAGAATTGGACCTAGCAGTCCAGGCAGGTTTTTTAAACCCTAATGCAGCCTTACCCTTTTGAGGTACAAACTCATCAATCAATGGTAAAATAGATTTAGGTTTAGAAAAGCTAGTCACTATCTCTTTCTCTTTCTGAAGTCTAACCTCCAGATTTCTAATCTGATCATTCTTGAATGTGATTGCTCCCATTTGAATAACAGTTATGTTTTTCAATCTGGCAATCTCATTCAATTTTTGATCCAGCAATTTTTCTGAATAAGATACAGCCATCTTAAGATCAGAAGTTTCCTTAGTCAGTGATTTGACCAGATTTTTGCTCTTCTTAAGTGCCTGCAATAGATCTCTATATTCATCAATCAGTTGATGAATATCACCTTCAGACTCAGACCCATCCACATCACTTGATGCAGATGTTGCTGACTCTGACTCAGTACTGCAATCTGAAAGACATTGTACCTTACTGGGACCAGGCTGATCCTGACACTTGTTCTCTTCTGATACAACCATCAGTCCCTTGCACTGATGGTCTTCTTGTTCATATATAGAGTTCAGCACCTGGAGAAACTCTTCTTCTTCATCTACAGCAAACAGACCAATATAAGCCTCAGCTTCAGATTCTGACTCTGAAGATGACTGATCTGACAAGGTCTTCTCATTCTTAGCAACAAAGGATTTCTCCTTCTTGCTTTGGTGTTGACCCTTCTTCTTATCTGCAGTCTCTTTTCTTTTATCTGGACATTCAACCACTACATGTCCAGGCCTATTACATTAGTAGCAAACAATATTTGATGTTTTATACTTGTTTGGCTTTGACTTGCTCCTGTCTTTCCTGGATGACTTCCTCTTTTGATAGTAATCATCCTTAGGCTTAGATGTTGAAGGCTTAGACTTCCACTACTTTTTCTTCAGAAATCTCTGAAACTGCCTTGTGAAGGTAGCAAAATCTTCATCTAAGTCACTGCTTTCAGAACTTTGGTTATTAGAATTATCTGAAGGTGTTTCAGCAACTATCACAGGAGGTGATGGAGACATCCTCCTATTTTTCTTAGTGGGTTCAACCTTGAAGGACACAGATTTTTCTCTATGCCCTCCTTTTGTACTCTTCTCTTCCTCTTTCCTAGCCATTAGTTGCATCTCATAAGATAGCAACTTTCCGAATAAGGTTGGAGGAGAAATTTCTGCAAGTTTGGCCACTTCTCTAATGGCACAAATCTTAGTGTCCCAATCTTTGGTCGGGGATCTCAAGAATTTATCATTCAGCTCATATGTGCTGAAGATTCTTCCATAGGACATCAACTCATTCACTATCCTATAGAACCTTTTGTAACATTTAGTTATGCTGTCAGATTTTCCTTGTCTGAAACTTTCATATTCCTGGTTTAGCATAGATTTTCTGTCTTGTATTACTTCTTAAGACCCTTCCATATAGACTATCAAAGTATCCCACATTTCCTTTGAAGTCTTACAGTGAATCAAATTCTGAAAGGTAGAATCATCAATGGCACTTACTATGATATTTTGGGCCCTCTTATCCATAGTTGCCAAGATGATCTCATCCTTGGTCATCTCTGAATAATCCTTAGAAATTCTTTGGTTAGCATCCAGAATTGAAATCTTCATTGGGACATAAGGACCTTCTTTGACTATAATATAAATCCTTGGATCAGAGGCCTCCAAAAACAGCCTGACCCTTTCTTTCCAGATAAAAAATATTTCCTCTATGCATATGGGTAGTTTCATTGAACCTAGTTCCTTGTGATTTTCACCTGAACCCATTTTCTTGATTCTTTCTTGATTCTTAAATCTGCCTGAAGGATCTCACTCTGACTGTTAAGTCCTTCTTTGAGTAGCCTCGCTTTGATACCACTTAAAAGAATTAGTGCCCAACCACCTAGAGGGGGGTGAATAGGTGTAATTTTTCTTTTAATTTAAAGGCAGAAAATTTGTTCTGTAATTTAAGCAGCAATTGCAGATTCTACAGCTATCAGCACAGCAATCACAGAAACAATCATTCACAGAGTGCACACAGTATTTATAGTGGTTCTCCAAGGTCTGGGTACATCCACATTCCCCCTTCCCCTATCTAGCAGTGTACTAGATTCGGCCTAACTTCTGCACTTCACCTCAGATCCTCAGATCTTACAGCTCAGAACCCCAAACTGGTTCCTACAACTCAGAGTGTACCCACTCCTACAACTTAGGCAAATAGCCCTACCTCAGCCTTCACCAAGGCCTACACTCAGAGAACACAGTCTCCTACAACTCAGGCACAAAGCCCTACCACTCAGTCTTCAACAATACCTACACTCAGAGATCTATATCTCTTACACTCAGCCTTTATAAAATAGGCTTACAGCTCAGATCTATAATAGATCTTACAGAAATTTGATTAAACAAAGAATATAACCACCACCCTGAAATAGAGAGAAGGGATGGAAGGCTTCTTGAACTGTTCTTGGAAGAACTTGATGGCAGAGATCAACCTTCCTTAGCTTTCTTCAAAGCTTCTTGAATCTGAACTCGGTAGGGTTGAATCTTCTGTGAAGTTGATCTTCAATCTGCTTTTGACTTAAGATTCAGATCTCAATCTGAATCTTTCTTTGCAGCCTGGTTCAGCGACTGCTCTTCTTAGATAGAGCTCTCTCTCTCCAACTTCTTCTAGATCTTCTGTCGAAAATCTTCTGTATAATTACTTCTAACTGTATTGATCAGAATCTGTATTCTTCAATGAATGATTATCACTTTCTGTTGAAGGAGAAAGCCTTTATATAGTCTTCCTCCATGGTAACCTGCTGATCCGATTTCTAACAACCTTCTTACAGCTCTGACAGTAGTAGTTGACCTGTTAGAAATGGCAACTATCAAGTCATCCAGTCACTTCTTGAAATCACTGTCTCTGTCTGAAAGTGTCGAGACTGAACTTCATTATGTGTTGACACCATTAGACTAAGTGTTGACACAAGTGAACTAAGTGTCGACACTAGCCTTGGTGGTGTCGGCACAACTCCTTTTGTTATTGTAACAGCTTCTCGACACTACTTCAGAATGTGTCGACACAGATTCGGTGTGTCAACACAGATTCTGTGTGTCGACATAATCCTTCTTTTCTTTAACTTTGTTGAAACTTGTTGTGTGTCGACACAAGTACTGTGTGTCGATACAGTTGATGTTGACAAATACTTCTGTGTGTCGACACTACCTCTATATGTCGACACATTTGATGTCGAATAATTATTCCTGTGTGTCGACAATGCCTTTTGGTGTCGACACTGATTCTGTCGACTTTGATTCTCTGTGTGTCGACTGAGCTTCACTGTGTGTCGACATATTCCTTCTGGTGTCGACACAGTTGATTCTGGTGTTGACGCAGCCTTTCCAAGTGTCGACACAATTAACTCCAAGTGTCGACACAGCTTTTCTCCAGTGTCGACACAAGCCTTCATAAGTGTCGACACAGCCTCTGTAGGTGTCGACACATGGACTTAGAAATTTTTCTGCATTTCCTGCAATTACTTAACCTGCACATATAAACTCAAAACACATCAAATACACCTTGATGTATATCATTGAGTAGGGTTAGGCTTCTTCAAATCTGTTACACATTTTCTAATGTACCCAACAATATATTCCCGGACCTGGCCTCCCTCTGGTATGTAGATCCGTCCTCTGAAACACACTAGACCATCCATCAGCGAGTAATCCCCAGTAGTGCCTGCTTCTAAGGCCCGGAATATCGACTCTAGCTGGGCATCCTGCCTCTGCCCATCTCTCACTCGGTCTTGAATGTCATCTAGGGCAATCAACGATGCTAGGTACTCCCGGTACAGCTCAGGGTGATCCTCGAATACAAAGTATATCTGCATCTTTTCTAACGTCTGGACCAACTCTAAGTCCATCAACTACATTCCTGCTCCAGGATTTGCGGCCTTTCGGCTCAGCGCATCTGCCACCACATTCGCATTTCCTGGGTGGTGGTGCATCTCGTACTGGTAATCTGCTAGAAACTCCACCCATCGTCTCTACCTGATGTTCAGCTCTTTCTACGTGTCCATATACCTCAAGTTCTTTTGATCAGAATAAATGTCGCAGTGGACGCCGTACAGATAGTGTCGCCAGATTTTCAGTGCGAATATGATCGCTCCCATCTCTAAGTCATGAACTTGGTAGTTTTGTTCATGTTTCTTCAGCTGCCGAGAAGCGTATGTTATTACATGACCATTCTGCATCAGCACTACACCCATGCCCTAGTAGGAAGCGTCGGTGTAGACCTGGAATACTTCTTTCCCCGAAGGAAGGGCAAGTATAGGAGCTGAGGTGAGTCGACCCTTCAGCTCCTAGAAATCCACCTCGCACTACGTGGTCCATACAAAGGCCACGTCCTTCCTCGTCATAGATGTGAGTGAAAGGGCAATACGAGAAAATCCCTCCACAAACCTCCGGTAGTAACCGACAAGTCCTAGAAAACTACGCACATCTGTGGCCGACTTCAGCTGCGGCCAATCCCGAACTGCCTGAATCTTGGCCGGGTCTACTGCCAACCCAGCGCCACTAATGATATGGCCTAGAAAAGCCACCTCTCTCAACCAGAACTGACATTTGTTGATCTTCACATAAAGTTGGTGCTCCCGTAGTCTCTCCATGGTCAGCGTCAGATATTGTGTGTGCTCCTCCTCTGTCCTCGAGTAAATGAGGATGCCATCAATAAACATGATGACGAACACATCCAAAAATGACTCGAATACCTGATTCATGAGGCTCATGAACGCTGACGGTGCATTCGTGAGCCCGAAATGCATCACGGTGAACTCGAACAACCCATATCTGCTACTGAAGGCAGTCTTCGGATTGTCCTCCTCTTGGATCCGCAGCTGATAGTAGTCCGACCTCAAATCCAATTTTGAAAGGAAATGTACGCCCTCCAGCTGATCAAACAGCTCATCTATCCTTGGCAATGGATAGGTATTCTGGACTGTCAATCGGTTCAGTGCTCGATAGTCGATGCACAACGTAATTGTCCTGTCGTTCTTCATGTTGAAGAGCTTGGCCGGACAAATCTGGCCTCCACAATTTCCTGGAGCTGGCTTCGAAACTCTGTCAACTCATTCGGGGCCATCCGATAAGGGGCTCTAAATGCTGGCTTAGCCCCTGGAACTAGCCCTGACAGCTTCTATGGGAATACATCGGCAAAATTTCGCACCACCGGGATATCTGAGATGGAACCCTTGGTCTCAACCATTTCAAACAGCACATCATAGACTTCCTCCCCCTACAAGTGGGCCTTGCGGCCTGTAAGAATGACAGTAAGAGAGGGGGAACAGATCTAATACCTTCGATGACTATGTACGAATCCCCAAGCCTCACAGTAATCCTCTTGGACATGCAGTCAATCTAAGCATGGTTGCAGTGCAACCATGTCATTCCCAGGATCAAATCAAAGACTGGCATCTTCATGATCATCGCTGGTGCTTCAAATATCTTTCCGCCGATCTCCGCCTCCATGTTGCAGCGGGCGGTGGTGAATAACTCTGATCCGTCTGGTAGCCATATCCTCATCATCAAGCTAGTGAACCGCTCCACGCCTTCCAGTCCTTCCACGAAGGCTTCCGACATGAACGAGTGTGAAGCACCCGTATCGAACAGTGTATAAGCGGGCTTGCCGCTGATAAAGACTATGCCTGGGGTAGTTTAAAGTCTTAGAAATCTAATTGTGCTTTTCTTTCCTAGTTTATCAGTTCCATATACATAACTCTGATTTTCTAGGAAAGAGAAAATTTAAAATTAATTGGAGTACCTGTGATCTCTTGCTCCAAATTCCGTTGTTGAGTAAGATCCAGTGCATACACTTGCTCCCTCTCTTGCCTGTGGTCTTTGCCCTGGTATCCACAACCTCGGCCACGTCCTTGGCCTCCAAAATACTGAGCTGGCGGGGCAGCCGGAGGTGCTGGTTGTGGTGCCCCCCTCTTAGGGAAGTTCCTCTGGATATGCCCCACCTGATGACAGTTGAAGCATTCTGGCAGGCGATATGCCATACCCCCGGGTCTCTGCACCTCCCGCATCTGGGGTGCCTGAGGGGCCACCACTACTGGTTCCCTCTACTCATGTCTCACCTCCTGACGAGGCTGGTCTTCTACTCTCCTCCCATCTGTGATGCGGCCCTGTCGCTGATCATTCCTAGATCCCCGGCCCTGATCCTCAGTTGGCCGCTTCCGGCCTCGAGTAGTATGCCAATCTTCCTCGATCCTTTTTGCCATCTCCAATATCCGAGGAATAGGCTCGTCGGAGACGAACAATAGATCCTCCCTCAGATCCTCTCGCAAGCCCTTATAGAACCTCTTGGTGTAACCTGCCTCATCGAACTGGTAAAAATCCGCAAATCGTGCCAGATGGTTGAACTCCCGATGATACTTCTCCACTGTCTTGCTGCCCCATATCAACTTTAGAAATCTATCCTCCAGCTCGTCTCTGGCAGACTGCGGAACAAAATGCTCCAACAGTACAGCCCTGAACACCCCCCAAGCAATCTCTGCAACCTCTCTGTCAGCAAACGTCGTGTCCAGCAATGTCTTCCACCATCTCTTGGCATGGGACTCCAAGCAAGAGACTACTAAGGGCACCCTCTCATCCCACGACCACCAGAACCCAGTCAGCATCTCATACATGATGTCCAACCACTCCTCCGTCCGGAAGGCCGACTCTGTCCCCAAGTAGGATGGGGGAGAAAGTCCTCGGAACATACTCAACCAGTTGTCCCCCGGGTTTGGCTGCTGAGCCAGAACATGTTGTGCCTTAAAAGCCTCCAGGATAGCTATCAGAGTCTGACCCATCTCTGACTGTAGGAACGGAGTGGGGACCGGGGGAGGTGGTGCAGCATCGGGAGTCTGCTGGACTATGCCTTGTGGTGTAGGATGTGCTAGGGACTGCGTAACAAAATCCATTTGTAAGTAGTCGATTCAATCCTAATTAAAAGTGGACGATTTAAATGTGATCCCCACATATGGGCACACCACTTCTTCCGCTGCTTAGTTTGTCCCCAAACTAAACTCGCGCGGGGGTGACCCAGGGGTTGTGGACTGCTACTTTTCTATCGCGATTTGCCTCTGATACCACTTGTAATACCCCCCCCCCCACCTTTTTCTTTAAAACACCGGGGTCTTAGTCCCAGAACCGTCGCTTTGCGGTGACACCTTCGCACCCGCGAAGATCATCACTACAAAATGCCGATCCTGCCAGCCAAATCGCTCACAACTGTAGCAAAATAATAAAGTCAAGTCCACATAAATCACATAAATAGTAAATAAAATCCATGATGTGAGTGTCCATAGATATAATGAAATACTAAAATCTTGGGCTCATGCCCAGTACATTAATGCCTCAATACAAATCCCTCATCGCGGAAGCAAAACTAAAACAACTTGTAGCGAATAGGACTCACAGTCCTTGTCATCTGAACTCCAGTACTAGACTGCCCCATTGTAACACCCCGGATTTTTTGATTGCGTACGCTTGATGGGCGTTACGTTGGCTTTGACCGTTGTTCGAGCATGGTTTTTCCCGCGGGCTTGCGAGTGGCTATTTTGGTAGCCAAGTTGCACGATTCCCCAGCAAACCGGAGTCCAGATGGGGACTCGGTGAGGCCTCTTAGGGAATGCTTGCACTTTTTCGCGCCCCGGGAAGGTTGCTCAAAATGGGTTGCTTGTACAGGAAATAAAAAAGGGTAAAAAGTTCTTAAGGCAAAAATGGTCTAGGACGACACAGAAACATTTTTCAAAACAGGGAAAAATAGTCATTTTTGTGCGTGACACGCCCCCCGACACGGGCGTGTCGGGGAGTGACCCAAGGGCGTGACCTGGGCGTGACCTCCTTGACTCGACGATTTTCCTGTGTCGAGTTGAGCTCGACGAATGGGGTACACGCCCCGTGACACGGGCGTGTCACGGGCCGTGTCCCGCTGTGTCGAGTGTCGAGTGTCGAGTGTCGGGTGTCGAGAGATGGGAAACGGCCTGTGACACGGGCGTGTCACAGGGCATGTCTAGTTGTGTCGAGTGTCGAGTGTCGAGTGTTGAGTGTCGAGTGTCGGGTGTCGAGAGAGGGGACGCGGCCTGTGACACAGGCGTGTCACAGGACGTGTCAAGCTGTGTCGAGTGTCGACACTTTGTGTCAACAAGGTGTCGAGACACGGGCTACACGCCCTAGGTCACAGGCGTGACTGACCCGTCACGGGCATGTACCCGGCCGTGTACCGTGGGGATAAACTTGGATTTGCCGACTTTCTGCGCCGCTTACGGTACACGCCCTGTGTCACGGGCGTGACACAGGGCGTGACCGGCCCGAAAATCGACTTTTTCCAGTTTTTTTGTGTCGTTCATTTCCTTGATTCTGCATCTAACGGTCCAGCTCTGTTCTGGAGAAAATAAGGCCGAAACAGAGTTTCTCCTCCTCATTTCACCTTCTCTTCATCTTCTTCTTCATTCTCAAAGAGGAACTCAAGGGAGCAAGGGCTCAAGCAAGGCAAGGAAAGAGAGGAGCAGTCGTCGCGGCATCGTCTCGGTTCAGGCAAGCGGTGTTCTTCACCCTTGCCAATCTTCTTTCTTGTTTTCGATTGTGCAAAATAGCTAGTTTTTCTCTTTCAAGTTTCCTAGCTTGTTCTTCTTGTTTTGGGTTCTTTCTCACTAGCCTTATTATGCTCTTAAATTTTCCTATGCTGAATGACTTTGATCTTCCATGCTTAGTTTGTTTCGTTATCAAATCTATGCTAGGTTAATTCATGCAGTTCTCTTGTTCATGTTATTCATGTAGCTAATTTGATTCATGTTCATGTAGCCGTTCAAATTTATGTGATTTTTCCCTGATCAAAAGCATGTGATTCTTGTTCCAAACATGTGATTTATGTACTTAGCTTAATCAAACTCTTTCATGTGATGAAGTTCATCAAACTCTACGTTGGCAATTTGTCGTCATGTGTGAGGATAAAGGAAGGAAAAGTGGTACTTGGGTTATGGTGAGATTTGATTGTGGGGTTACAGTTAGGTTCGTTTATGGTGAGTTTTGCGAGGCGAATGTGAACCATGGCAGAAGCGTGTATGTGCGGCTTTGGTAAGGGGTGGTGTGGGTTAAGCCTTTGTGGCCACCGGGTTTGGATTTGTGGTGTAGAGCACCATTTTGCCCCGATTTGGGCTGGCTTGTTTTGGTGCGTTCCACTTTAGGGCTGCCACCAAAAGACCCTTGCTGAATCACATGTAACCGCTGCTTATGTTTCACTCGTTTAGTTGTTTCTTGTACGAAGGATGAAGGAATGGGCATGTGTTTTGCCTTTTGCTCCTGCGGGTTGAGCAGGACTTGATGAAACTTGTACGCACTTGGTGCGTTTGGCATGTGTTTTGGTGCGTTTTCCACTTGTTTTCTTCACTCATTTTACTTATATGAAACATTGCTACGGGGTCGGTAAGCCACTTCATGATATTGTATAAACATGCTGCTCTTCTTTTTATTGTATCTTCGAGGATTGCTGAGGTATTCTTTCTTGAATGCCTCAGGTGCAGGTTGTAGCCGGTTGAGCGGCTAGGTTTGTTGGTGGCATTGCTTGGGAGCTTGCCGAGCTTACTGAGCGAGTTAGTTCTTTTCTTTGTTGTACAAACATACATGTGCCCCAATGGGTTCGTGTCAGCTTGTTGGCGCCCATTGGTGGCTTTCTTTACTTGTGATGTATGAATAATAGACTGCTAATGTGACTCATTTGGATGATGTCTTCTTGCTCTTGGGAAGAATTTATGGTAGGTTGCATTAGGTATTTTGAAGCTAAACCAAACCTACTATTGTATCCATGCATAACATGTTTTGGTTACCAAACACTTATTTTCCAAATGACGTAAACAAATATGATTTCGTATAGTAGTATCACTCTAGACTGCAGATAGGAGATCGTCATAAATAAACAAAGTATTTCCACCGCGTACAAAAACAGTTTTTGATATCTAAGGCCGAGGGATACGACCATTAAATCCAAAGGTTTTCTTACATTTAACTGTTGAATTTCAACTCAGAAAGTAAGCGTCAAGGGTTGCCTGAGCGTGTGCAGTTATCCCCTGCACGACGTGGCATCATAACTCGTAGTTCCTCTTGCTCTGATACGAGGTACTCGTTGAGGAAATGCGGGTTGTGACACCCATCTCCAGGCATGCCGACTTTCGGGGCTGCTCCTCCATGCTGGGCTCCACAGTCCGCTAAAATGATATGGTTCAAAAACCGATAGTCTAAAAGACTAAGCCCTATCATCCCCTGCCACTTCCCCCATGGCACCTAGGCACCGAGCGGGGAGAAGGAAAGGAGAGGGCATGAAGGTGGAGAATAACAATTAATCAGATTGTGGCAAAACTAATCTAGCAATTTTATAGTATATATGGCAGTAAATAAGGTATGAAAATCTCAACAAGAAAGTAACCTTAACTTATATGAAAACACATAAGGCAAGGGATCTTTTGCAGGGCACCTATCGTATAAAAAGTCTCATACCAATTTATACGATAGGGTGTCGGTTCTTTAGCAAGCATATATTTATAATACTGAATAAAAACCTTAACTTATAAGCGCGCTCGCACGAACTTATAAACCAAGGGGTCGTTTTGCAGGGCCTATTGTATAAAGCGTCTCATACCACTTATACAATAGGTGTCGGGTTATATGCCATGATTATGCTATGAAATACAAATATGCCATGATGTGAACATGCAAGTGCAACTCACCCACTCGACTCTATGTACACAGGCCTTTAGTTCCCCCTTTCTGGAGCCGAACCTCCCAGGATACCTCAGTAGTGGCAAACCGAAGCGGTGGGTTTGGACTCGCCCAGCTCTAAATCGGTAATTGCACTACTTGTTAGACGCATCGTATGCGACAATGCTGGTGCACTAAGCGGAGCTCCTGCGTACTCTTGCCGGCTGGAGCACCGGACTTCATTTGTCCAAGTGCTAAACAACACTCGCCGAGTCAACGTGTTGGCATCGGCACATCGACTCTCCAATACCGAAGACCACCACCTTATACTTTATGCACATGCAACCTAATGTATCAGCTACCAAGCCAAAGCTCCTCAGACCATCCCGTCCGTCATAAACAACAACCGAGCCAAAGCTCGCCAGGCCAACCTGCCCATCACAAACAACTACCGAGTCAAAGCTCGCCAGACCAACCTGCCCATCACAAACAACTACCGAGCCAAAGCCCGCGGGCCAAACTGCCCATCACCGAATCCAATGAGCCTACAGCCCGAGTGACCCAACCTAGCACCCCGAGGCATTGAGTTGAGTGAAGATGAAACCCTAGTATTTACTAGTTAGCTTTGGATTCCAGTTTTGCCTACAATTTAGTTTTAGCCCAGGACTGCCAAAGGTATTCACCGCGAAGGGCTCTCGAAGGCAGTAGAAACTACGATGAGATTACGCCCAAAGCTCGCTTTCGGAAGACACTTATTTTATCTTTTTTGATACCCAACTCCAAATTCCTTAGATGTTGTATTGATTTTAACCCTAGTGTATTTGACACTTCCTCCCCACGGGAAAGACGATCTTTCATCGATCCCGAGCACCGTCTAGCACTAGCCACTTCCGCACTTTTCTCAACCTGTCTTCTAGAGATGCCCCCAATTATCTGTCCAAACAGCACATTCTCTAACCCCAACTCTTGTGACCAAATTCATATTCCAACGCAATTTTTGCAGTTTTACTAAATGCAGACCACTTGAGCTATATGATGTGTGAAATGAGAGGAACTCAAAATATTCATCCAGTACCCCTATAATAATTACTAGGAGGGCTGTCATGACCTTTTTAGGCAAACTGCATAGTTTCATAATTTTTCGTATTTATCTGATATTTTATTTAATTATTCTAGTCATCCAAAAATCCCAAGTTTGAACATTAAGTGCCAATTCCAGACAAGCAAATATTCCACAAAATTTGTAATAAATATAAGATGAATTGTAAACTTTAAATCCAAAGTCTCCCATTTTTAAAGAAAGGTTTATGCTCCTAAATCTAATTTCAAATATATTCACAATAAATCACTTTCGGAGATAGGTACACCTAGTTTACCTTCAAAAATTCAGTGAAAATTCAAGAATGATTGTAAAGACATATAAATGCTCTAGATCAAGTTTCATAATTCATTAGTAAGTAATGAGCTCTAAGCAAATTACTGAGCAATTTTTCAAGTTAACGAGCTTGTGAGGTAGGTACTGCAAATAATCATTTAAAAATCATGAATTAATTTCTCCAATTGGCATTTGCCCTAAAATTATCAGAGACCTAATTTCGCCATTTTTGCAACAAGTAAATAGCTCTAAATAATTTATTGACCATAATTGCACCTTTTAATACTTGTGAAGAAAGTACTAAAATTATTCTCTAAAATTTATAACAAAATTCAGGGATAATCATTTTGACTTAAAACATCTTCTACCCAAATTTCATAAGTTTATAATATACTGTGTGATCATAATAAATAAAATACCATTTAGGGCCACATCATGTATAACAATGGGGTTGCTGGTAATATTACTCATAAAATTCCAATAAATTCACCAGATATCTAACTTGGAGTTCATGCTATCTAAGTTCCACACCTTTTTAGTAAGTTTTGGTGGCCAATTCTACACAACAAGTGGTTATTCCCTAAACTAGGGTTAGGGATTTGAGAGGTCTATCCATCTCCAAATCCTCTAAGATTCATGCAAGAGAACTTGGGCTAACCTAGCATAATTTCTACAAAGTTGCAAGATCACACAAGGGCATTTGACCCCATGCCCTTCACAACACTCAAAAGCCCCTCCTTAGGGTTTGGGTTTGGATCCTAGGGCAAAATTACACTAGACCACCCCATAATCCCTGTGAGGGTGTTAAAGGTCATGTCAAGTCAGTGGTTAAAATCTCAACCTCTGTTGAGGTGATTTGACCACTAAACCTCAAAGTGCACTTTTTACTTAAGAACCCCTCATTAAGGTAAGATTAGGGTTAGTTCATTTCCTATCCAAAACAAATCCAAATGAGGTGAAAATTTATAAAGAGTCATATCATGAGGCTAGGGACAACTCACCAAAATTTGGTAGGGTTTGGAGGTGTTTAGACCACCTAATTAAATTACCATAGTATTATTAAATAAATACTAAAACCATAGCCAACTATCTCCAAAAATTCCCATTTTTGGCAGGCCCTAGGAATTACTAAGGGTGATCTCTTGCCCAAATTTCAGGTCATTTGGACAAGGGATGAAGAGTGGGCACCCTTTTTAATCTCAGGATAGCCCTAGGTATAGGTCCCACCACAATGGCTGCCCTAGTCCAACCAAATGTACAAATGGGTTCAAATCAAATTTGAATTAAAGAAGACACTTAGGGCTACATATTTCATGTTGGTGACTTATTCAGTAGAGTGCCCTTAGTATTTTTAACAATTAAAACCATTAATTATAAATAGTGTGATAGAAATCATTAAGATGCATTATTTAATCCTATAGTTTGAAAATCATTTAAGCACGACTCTTGACGCAATTTGGACAGCATCTGGTCGTCTTCCACCTCCAGTCGATGGCCTTGATTGGATCTTCCTGGATCATCTTCTAGGCGCTGCCACATGCCATCCAGCCACCTCCCCGGCAGGCCACCGCAACCACCACCTCTATTGAGGTGGTGGTTGTCGCCAGGCGGCGGCTTGGCCACCGGAGGGGCTTATTCCGGCGGTTCTACAAAGAAGTTTTTCGGCCCAAAACCATGAAACCAGAATTTGATTCTGGCTCAATTGAGCCCGAACCTCGAACCTAAGCATTACTATGATCTACCCATGGATGAAGGAGTGGAGGAGGACCTTGCCGGAGGCCTGAAGTCGAGAGGATCGCCGGGAAGCCATTATTGAAGGCGGTGCCGCCCGGTTTCTACAACTGCATAGTGGAATGCCTTGGCTCCTTCAAGTAAGTTGTGGAAATGAATCCCTGGAGTCCAGTGAAGCTTTTAAGGAGGAGAATTGGGGTGTTAGGTGGGTGTAGGCTGCATTGCCATTGATGGCCTCTAGTCAACAATGTCAGCCATGGTAGGTGGGGGATGAGGCATGGCTCAAACCAATCAAAAACAGCTGGTTGAACTTGTAATGACCCCAGGCCCGAGATCAGAGGCCCATAGGCTTGTCTCGTTCTGGACATCACTACCAGGCTGCAGCCCAAGCAACCCAAAGCCTCTCCGCGCCTGTTTCTCGGCCGCGGTGCATTGTTGAGGCCACGTCTCGAACCCACAACCCCCTTGATAGGCAACCTTCAATAGTTCCCATCACCAACTGAGCTGCAACTCAGTTGGTGATGGGAACTGTTGAAAGTTGCCTATCAAGGGGGTTGTGGGTTTGAGACCTGGCCTCAACAATGCACTGCGACCGAGAAACAGGCGCGAAGAGGATTTGGGGTGCTTGGACTGTAGCCCGGCAGCGATTTCTAAAACGAGACAAGCCTATGGGCCTCTGATCTCGGGCCTGGGGTCATTACAAAAAAAGTGCACAAGTGTAACACCCCGAAACTCAAAAGAGCGACGTGAGGCGTTTTGGGCCAAATCTGGTATTTGGCAGGGGACACACGGCCTGGGACACGGGCGTGTCCCAGGGCATGTCAAGCCCGTGTAGACGATCGGTCTGGGAAGTCGACATTTTCGCTCGACGATGTGTCGAGGAAGGGAACACGACCTGACACACGGGCGTGTCGAGCCCGTGTCGACAATCGCCACGGGGTGTCGAAATTTTCGCGCGAAGTTGTGTCGAGACAGGGAACACGGCCTAGGACATGGGCGTGTCCAAGGCCGTGTTGGGTAGTCGACGAACTTCGCTCGATAAAGTGTCGAGACAGTGAACACTGCCTGGAGCCCAGGCATGTTCCGGTTTGACACTGGCGTGTTAAATAGGACACGGGCGTGTCCAAGACCCGTGTGAGTCTCGGGTTGTTTTCGGGGCTGTGTCGATGGGGGCACACGGCCAGGCACACGGCCATGTGAGTTTGAACACGGGCGTGTCAGGTTAAACACGGGCGTGTCAGGTTAAACACGGGCGTGTCGGGACCCGTGTAATTTTTCTTAACGCGTTGATTTTGACAGCGAATGAGGGACACGGCCCTTGACACGGGCGTGTCACAGGCCATGTTCGACCTAGGTTTTACTTTTCAGCTACAAATCATCTCAATTCATTTCCTTATTTTGGGATCCGAATGTTGGGGGTTGTTCCTACTGGGATATACCCGTGATTGGGCCTTTGAATCCCTCATTTCACTTGAGTGGTTCTCTTTCTAAGTCAAGAGAGAGGGGAGAGCAAAGGAGGAGGAATAAGCCTAGATCCGGTCACCGGCGGTGCTTCGGATCTCCAAATCGCGAACCAACTTCGGATCTACGGAGGCAAGGAGAGTGCGGTGCTTTTCATCCGCTTACATTTCCATGGCGCCAAGGAAGAATGCTAGGGTAATTGTTCTCTACTTGAGCATGTGAAGCTCTACTTTTTTTGCATAGGAAGCCCGCTCTCGCGAGTTTGCGGTGAGTTTGAGGTGTTCCTTCGGGTAGATATGTAAAGTCCCCATTGTTTAGAGTCTGTATTCGAGAACGGGCATAGGCATGATGTGTGAAGCCTACCCGGACAAGTTAGTCTGGATCGGTGATGTTGCATTGCTTAATGGCCGGAGAAGACTCCATGCGAATGTTTGTTTTTCGGGTTTTCTATGAGGTAGATTGCAAAAGGGAGCCTTGGGGATTAACTCCAAGGTGCACCTGGAAAACTGGGCAGACGTGTGGTTCTACCTACATGGTGGCCGGGGAGCCAACTTGAACATAACAGGGTTATGTGAAGTGTGTAACGGAAACGGGACTTGGGAGAAGTTTGACCCCGCGTATATGGCTTAAATTGTCGTTGCGATGTGAGCACGGGTTAGATGGAACCGTACCCGTTCTATGTCGTTCGGTTAAAGAGACCTAAGGGTACGTGATACTTGTCATTGGCATAGATGAGGGTCTTCGGTGTTCTATGGCTTAAATTGACGTGACCCATGTCAGGAAGACAAATTGCTCATAGTTTGGCCGTCAAAGTGGCGGTGGTCAGACCAGAGTGTCTATGGCTTAATTTGACGTGACATTGACCGGTTCACCGAGAATGTGCCCTGAGTGCACGGGGCGTGTGACCAGGCGTGCCAACGCCAGTGATGCAATGTATATATACTGCTTGGATATACTAATAAATTGCAGGGAAGGAGCATCGCCGCCCCGAATTGGGGGCGGGATTGTTATAATTTGGTCAGCAAGGCTAACCGTTGCTTTGGTTTGCCACCCTTGCGGTGGATTGTGCTTGTAGGTGCTGCAGAGCCCAGCGGTAAATAGCGGGCTAAAGCCCAAGTTGCTGAGCCGGCCCTCGAAGGCCTAATTTTTGAGTGTTTTCTTTTATTCTTGTATTGCCAGCCTGCGTGCCGAGGTTCTTTTAATTGCAACTTATAAAATTGCTTCCGCTAGAATGCTCTATATAGGACGTTGGATTGGTTGGATGGTTTCCATTGAGTAACCACCCGGTCTGTATGTGGTATATGGCGTCGAGCCCCTGCCGGACCTACTGTTATATGTTATACGACGGATAGGAGGTGTTACAATTTGGTATCAGACTACTGGTTTCGTTCAGGCTTAAAATGAATTCGTGGATGAATTCTTTTAAGGGGTGGTGAGCACATGTGTGTGCGTCATCGTTATAACAGCAAAAGAATCCATGAATGTCCACTTAGGAATGTAAATACACGTGTTTGGGGATCCTTTGTGTTCCTATAATTGTTGTTTGCAATTTTTTTGGTCGCTTAACGGTGTTTTGTACCACTATAGGTGACCAGAAGCGATGCTGGGCCGTCGGAACGTCGAGTTTCTGAGGCTAGCAGTACACCAAATGATGCTCCTGCAACACCTCCATCGGTCGAAACCATTCAACTGGTAGCTGAAGTAGTGTTTGCAATGATCAATGCGCAGCGTGCAAGGCAGGTGCAGCAGCCCGCTCCTCCGATGGAGCATGTACCACTGCAAGCGGCTGAGCAGAGAAGGGTGGAACAGGTAGTAGAGGAACCGGTGGTGCCGAGGAGGGCAACCGAGAGATAGCTCAAACATGTCATGAGCTTTAATGCTCCGGTATTCTCGGGGTTGGGAACCCCAACTCAAGCTGAAGAGTAGCTCTCCCGTGTGAAGAGAGTCTTGACAGCGACGGTGACGGAGGAGTGGCAGATGACCACTATAGCTACGTTCCTGTTGGATGGAGACGCTAGGCTGTGGTGGGAGGGTTTGGAGCTGCATCTATTGAGAGGTAGGCAACTTATAGATGTCTATATGGAGGAGTTCTCGAGACTGTTCTTGGCTAGGTACCTCCCTTCGACTCAGAGTATAGCTTTGGAGAATGAGTACTAGAGGTTGGTACAAGGGGTGAGTAGTGTGGATGAGTATCTCCGCGAGTTTAATCGGTTGGGTCGGTATGCTAGCTCCACCATCGCGGATGAGGAGTATAAAACCAACCGTTTCTACGAAGGTCTAAGAGATGACTTGAGGCTACTACTCTCGGGACCGATGACGCAGGGTTTCTTGACCTTGGTCAACATGGCTCGGTCCTTAGAGAAGGACATGAAGAATGTTCAAGCGAAGAAAAGCTTGGGTGATAAGAAATCTGAGTTCAAGGTGCTAACCACCTCAAAGTATGGGTACCGTAAATTCTTTAAGAAGGCTAGGACTTCGGGTCCAGCTCCTTCTTTCGGTGCTTCTGGGGATACTACGGGTCGGACCCCGGGTACATGTTTTACTTGTGGGAAGCCGGGAAACTTTGCCCGTGATTGTTGGAGCGGACGTCCCAAGTCCGAGAGAAAACCGGGAGAAACTTATGAAGAGAATGGCAAGGCGGTGGAGTCAACCATGTCCCATTACGCTCCGGCTCAACCAAGTGTTTATAATCTTGGCCAATAGGAGGCCATCAAACAAGCGGATGTGTTGACAGGTATGGTTTAATTCGTAGCAAGTTAAGTTTCTTTAAATACTTGTTATGCGTATGTTACCTTACCACTGCTTGTTTAGGATTTATTTTGATTTGTGAGTTTCCGGCGAGAGCACTCTTTAATACGGGAGCTTCACACTCCTTCTTGTCCGAAGGATTCATATCTCGCATCGAAGTACCTTCTTCGATGACAAAGGACAAGTTGGATGTGTTGTTACCGAATGGGTGTTCGATGCGCTTGGATAAAGTCTGCGGTGTTAAGATTCGCATTGGGAATCAAGAGTTCGATCTGCAAGCGTCGTTACTACCGTTGGTGGAGTTCGACGTTATATTTGGCATGTACTGGCTCTCAGAGCAGCAAGTCTATATTGATTGAGGTCGCAAGGAAGTCAAGTTGGGAGCAAGTCGTGAGACGAATTTTACGGGCTTGAAAGGGTCGAGCAAAACATTGATGTATGCTCTTCAGATGGTGAAGGCGGTTCGTGCTGGTGCAGAGCTGTTCTTTACACTAGTGGAAGTTGCAAAGCCGAAGACTACGTTGGATAGTATTTCAGTGGTAGCTGAGTACCCTGATGTGTTCCCCGCAGATCTTCCCGGAGCCCCGCCTCAACGGGAGATAGATTTCACTATTGAGCTAGTGTTAGGTGCGAAGCCTGTGTCACGATCTCCGTATCAGCTAGCGCCTAAGGAAATGGCGGAGCTGAAGGTGCAACTTCAAGATTTGTTGGAGCAAGGGTTTGTGCGTCCAAGTTCATCACCTTAGAGCGCACCAGTCCTCTTTGTAAAGAATAAGGACGGGAGCTTGAGACTCTGTATTGATTATCGGGAGTTGAACAAGCTAACGGAAAAGAACAAGTACCCAATCCCAAGGATCGATGATCTTTTTGATCAGTTGGTCGGGTCGACGGTGTACTCTAAGTTGGATCTCAAGTCTGGTTACTATCAGCTGAGGAAAAGGGAGAGTGATATACCTAAGACATCGTTCAGTACAAGATACGGGCATTACGAGTTTACGGTCATGCAGTTTGGGCTGATGAATACGCCGTCAGTGTTCATGGATTTGATGAACAGGACCTTCAGGGAGTACTTGGACCATTTTGTTATCTTCTTCATCGACGATATTTTTGTGCACTCGCAGAGTGAGGAAGACCACTTCAGGCATCTTCATTCGGTTTTGGAGACGCTAAGGAGTATTCAATTGTACGCCAAGTTCTCGAAGTATGAGTTTTGGTTGTCCTCAGTGGCGTTCCTCAGATGTATAGTGAGTGGGGAAGGTATTGCAGTGGATCCGGCGAAGATTGTTGCGATACGAGAGTGGCCTGAGCTTTCTACGGTAGCGGTAGTCCGGAGCTTTCTGGGGCTTGCCGGCTATTATAGGCGCTTCGTAGAGAACTTCTCGCGGATAGCGTTACCTCTCACTACTTTGACGAGGAAGGAGCAGAAGTTCGTTTGGACGCCGGAGTGCACGCGAGCTTTTGAGGAGTTGAGATGTCGGTTGACCACGACGCCTGTGTTGAGTTTGCTGATTGGGACCGAAGGTTATGAGATTTATAGCGATGCTTCGGGCTGTGGTTTGGGTTGTGTGCTGTTACAGCATGGAAGCATTATAGCATATGGCTCGAGACAGCTGAAGGTGCACGAGAGGAACTATCCGGTCCATGACTTGGAGTTAGCGGCCGTGATTTTTGCCTTGAAGCTGTGGAGACATTATTTGTACGGTTTAAAGATTGATATCTACACCGATCATAAGAGCATGAAGTATTTGATTGATCAGAAAGATCTGAACATGCGGCAACATAGATGGATGGAGTTCCTGGGGGACTATACATTCAAGATCCACTACGTGCCTGGTAAAGGTAATGCGGTTGCGGACGCATTGAGTCGCCGGGCCCCAGCTCAAGCCAATTGGCTGTCGGTCCATGATGAGCGGTTGGTTCGGGAGTTAGAGGCGTTGGAGATCTTTTGCGTTGATAAGCAATCAAGTGCTGAAGCAGTATTGAATTGGACTGAAGTCCAATATGACCTGGCTGATCGGATGCGGCAGGCATTTGACATGGATGTCCACATGAAGCAACTCATGATAGGGGCTATGGATGCGTCAAATTACCAATTCGTTGTGGAGGACGGATTACTTTGTAAAGACGGTCGCCTGTGCGTCCCAAGCATGGGCAATTTGCGGGTGAAATTGTTGTACGAGGCGCATCATACCAAGTACTCAATTCACCTGGGGAGCACGAAGATGTACCGCGATTTTAAGAAATTGTTCTGGTGGCCAGGACTGAAAAAGGATGTGGTGCTCTATGTGGCAAAGTGTCAAACATGCGCCTTGGTGAAGGCGGAATGCCAAAAGCCTGGAGGATTCTTGAAATCCTTGCCTATTCCGGAGTGGAAGTTCGACGACATTACTATGGACTTTGTGCACGGGATTCCAAGGTCGCAAAAGGGGAACAACGCCATTTGGGTGGTCGTAGATCGTCTAACGAAGGTGTCGCATTTCATTCCACATAGGAAGGATGATCCGGTTGAGAAATTGGCAAAGCTATATGTGGATAATATTGTACGGCTTCATGGTGTGCCCCGCAGCATCGTGAGTGACCGTGTTGGGTGGTTCACGTCCAATGATTGGAGGCTGGTGCAGCAAATGTTGCGAACAAAGCTGAGTTTTAGCACAGCCTTTCATCTGCAAACGGATGGGCAGCCCGAGAGGGTCAATAGGACAATGGAAGACATGCTTCGCATGTGTGTCATGGACTTTGGAAAGCAATGGGAAGATCACATATACTTGGTGGAATTAGCTTACAACAATAGATACCAGGCGATCATTCAAATGGCGCCCTTCGAGGCCCTTTATGGTAGAAAATATCGCACACCGTTGTCCTGGTTGGAAACAGGTGAATCAAAGTTGTATAAGCGATTAGAGGTGGAGGATGCTAATTCTTTGGTGAGAACCATTCGGGAGAGGTTGCTAATCACTCAGGACCGCCAGGATAAGTACTATAATGCCAAGCACAGGAATGTGGAGTTCGCTATTGCCGATTGGGTGTACTTGAAGATCAAGCCATTCAAGGGTGTCTCGCGGGTGCGGCGCTTGAAGAAGCTAAGCCCGAGGAACCTTGGACCGTTAGAGGTTCTGGAGCGGATTGGTGAAGCATCGTACCGGTTGAAGCTGACTGTGGACCTTAGTGGTCTACATCATGTATTCCATATATCAGTGCTACGGAAGGCGGTACAAGAGCCTACGCAATTGATCGCGGTCGATCAAGTGCTGGTTGATAGTGGGTTGACGACAAAGTTCAAGCCCGTATGTATTGAAGACTCGGAAGTCAATCGGCTATGCAATAAAGTGATCTGGATGGTCAAGGTCCATTGGGACAATTGCGGTCGTGAGGTGCTCTCTTGGGAGCGAGTGCAGACTATGCTTGAGGAGTACCCGGAGTTGTTTCCCTCAGGTTCCATTTAAGTTTTATGTTCCTTTCCTTTATGTAATTTCGAAGACAAAATTCTTTTAAGAGGGGGAGAATTGTAACGCCCCGAAACTCAAAAGAGAGACGGGAGGCATTTTGGGCCAAATCTGGTATTTAGCAGGGGCACACGGCCTGGGACACGGGCGTGTCCCAGGGCGTTTCAAGCACGTGTCGACGATCGGTCCGGGCAATCGACATTTTCGCTCGACGATGTGTCGAGGCAGGGAACACGGCCTGAGAAACGGGAGTGTCTCAGGGCGTGTCGAGCCCGTGTCGACGATCAGCACGGGGTGTCGACATTTTCGTTCGACGTTGTGTCGAGACAGGGAACACAGAATAGCACACGGGCGTGTCCAAGGACATGTCTGGTAGTCGACGAACTTCGCTCGACAAAGTGTCGAGACAGTGAACATGTCCAGTAGCACAGGCGTGTTCGGGTTTGACACGGGCGTGTCAAATAGGACACGGACGTGTCCAAGTCCCGTGTGAGTCTCGGGTTATTTTCGGGATGTGTCGATGGAGGCACACGGCCAGGCACACGGCCGTGTCAGATTGAACACGGGCGTGTCAGGTTAAACACGGGCGTGTCGGGACCCGTGTAATTTTTCGTAATGCGTTGATTTTGACGGTGAATGAGGGACACGGCCCTGGACACGGGCATGTCACAGGCCGTGTTCGGCCCAAGTTTTACTTTTCAGCTACAAATCGTAGCCATTCGTTTCCTTATTTTGGGATCCGACGGTTGTGGATTGTTCCTACTGGGATATACCCATGATTGGGCCTTTGAAACCCTCATTTCACTTGAGTGGTTCTCTTTCTAAGTCAAGAGAGAGGGGAGAGAAAAGGAGCAAGAAGAAGCCTAGATCCGGTCACTGGCGGAGCTTCGGAGCTCCAAATCGCGAACTGACTTCGGATCTACGGAGGCAAGGAGAGTGCGGTGCTTTTCATCCGCTTAAATTTCCATGGCGCCAAGGAAGAACCCTAGTGTAACGATTCTCTACTTGAGCATGTGAAGCTCTACTTCTTTTGCATAGGAAGACCGCTCTCGTGAGTTTGCAGTGAGTTTGAGGCGTTCTGATGTAAATTTTATAAGTTTTGAAAAATATCCAAACTAAACTCTCAACTAGGCAAGTGCACCTATCGAAACATAGTATAGGAAATATCGTATTTAAACTCGGGGACCGTTGAGTATTTGTACTCACAAGGACGAACTATTATTTTATCGATCGGAAAATTGGTTTTTGCGAAAACGAAAACAAACATTAAATTAAGAGGAGAAATTCGATGAATAAAAGGCTAGAACTTGATCTGGAATCCCTTTGGGCTATAATAAAATCCACGAAATTAAAGAGCACAAGCATCTAAATTATTAACTTTGACCGCGGAGGTTCCAAAGCTACGACGCGCCTCTCTCGAGAATACGCACTCGACTAACCTTAGGTAGATCGATTAAGACCTCTCGACCAGTCGAAAGACCTAAGCTTGCTTTAGGCGGTGAACCTCACTAATGGAGTTGACTCCAAGGCGGAAGAATTTTGCGTTCCTCTCTCGAGGGGTGCAAGAAATTCTCTTTATCCTTGAGTGATCTACTCGTATCCACAACCTCTCGGTAAATCTAGGATACGAATCTAAGCTCGAATAAACATAATTTGCAACTTATGAATTCGAAGAAAATTTAAATCAAAGATAAATCAAAGTTTAGAAAATAGAATGCTTGCTAAATTGAGACAAAAATAAGAATTTTATTCCATTCCAAAGTTCATCATGATCAAGTGCTAATTGGGAAATTAGGTACTCATCATGATGAGAGAATTACATGAAAGCATAAAGAAAGACATGATCAAAGAAAAGACTTGAAAGTAAAGGTACAAAATGAAATTAGAATGCAGGAAAAACAGTAAATAAAACAGAACTAAGCTCCCAAAAATCTCCTCCTGAGCATCTGAAGCTGTCTGGAATTTATAGAAAAAGTTGCTGGGTGGTCACGCCCCTAGGTCACGCCCGTGACCTAGGGCGTGTCGGTCTCGGAACCGTCGTCTTCAAGTCTACTGAACGTTGGCGCGAAACGCCAAAAGTCGTTAATTGGCGGGTCACGCCCCTAGGTCACGCCCGTGACCTAGGGCGTGTCTTGACGGTTGTAGAAAAACGGCGGGAAGCAGAAACGGCGGGAATAACTCAGGCCGTTGTTGGAAGGGTCACGCACATGGTCACGCCCGTGACCTTGGGCGTGTCTTGAGAAAACTCCCAGCGCCTGAAACTGCAGCATTAAGTCGGCACGCCGGGATGCCACGGGGTTAGTCACGCCCGTGACATATGTGTCACGCCCATGACCTGTTGTGCAAATAGAGACTGTCGTTGACTGAAAGCACGGACAAAACACTGGATGTCACGCCAGCCGTACACGCCCGTGTGATGCTTGTCACGCCCGTGACCTTAGGGCGTGTACTTTTAATTGACGTGGCAGATAGCTATTCCACGCGCCGGTTTCACGCCAGTATGGCACGCCCGTGACTTTGTCGGTCACGCCTGTGACTTTGGCGTGCACATTTGAAATTTTCTACTTTTGTCCAGTTTTGTCTCATGGTCAACCGTATAGACTCCAAATTGAAATTTGCAGCCCAAATTGCCCTGAAATAAGAAATTAGAAAAATTCAATAATAAAATTACCAAATTTAATTATAAACTAATTAATTATTAAATAAAAAATAATATAAAAACATTGACAAAATTAGAGTTATCACGTTCCTTCGGGTAGATATGTATAGTCCCCGTTGTTTAGAGTCCGTATTCGAGAACGGACATAGGCATGATGTGTGAAGCCTACCCGGACAAGTTGGTCTGGATCGGTGATGTTACATTGCTTAATGGCCGGAGAAGACTCCGGGCGAATGTTTGTTTTTCGGGTTTTCTACGAGGTAGATTGCAACAGGGATCCTTGGGGATTAACTCCAAGGTGCACCAGGAAAACTGGGCAGATGCGTGGTTCTGCCAACATGGTGGCCGGGGAGCCAACTTGAACATAACTGGGTTATGTGAAGTGTGTAACGGAAACGGGACTCGGGAGAAGTTTGACCCGCGCATATGGTTTAAATTGTCGTTGCGATGCGAGCACGTGTTAGATGGAACCGTACCCGTTCTATGTCGTTCGGTTAAAGAGACCTAAGGGTACGTGGTACTTACCGTTGGCATAGAAGAGGGTCTTCGGCGGTCTATGTCTTAAATTGACGTGACCCATGCTGGGAAGACAAATTGCTCATAGTTTGGCCATCAAAGTGGCGGGGTGAGACCGGAGTGTCTATGGCTTAAATTGACATGACATTGACCGGTTCACCGAGAATGTGCCCTGAGTGCACGGGGCGTATGGCCGGGCGTGCCAACGCCTGTGATGCAGTGTATATATACTGCTTGGATATGCTAATAAACAACAGGGAAGGAGCATCGCCGCCCCGAATTGGGGGCGGGATCATCATAATTTGGTCAGCATGGCTGACCGTTGTTTTGGTTTGCCACCCTTGTGGTGGATTGTGCTTGCAGGTGCTGCGGAGCCGAGCGGTAAATAGCGGGCTAAATCCCAAGTTGCTGAGCCGGCCCTCGAAGGCCTAATTTTTGAGTGTTTTTTTTATTCATGTATGACCGGCTTGCGTGCCGAGTTTTGGAAAACATGTAATTGGAGGAAAACAATTGTAAGGCCTGTACTTGTGTATTTGTACTTCATTCTTTTGGGAGTGTTTAGTGGACATTCATGCTTTATGTGCTGGGTTCTTTTAATTGCAACTTATAAAATTGCTTCCGCTAGAATGCTTTGTGTAGGACATTGGATTGGTTGGATGGTTTCCATTGAGTAACCACCTGGTCTGTCTGTGGTATATGGCGTCGGGCCCCGGCCAGACCTATTGCTATATGTTATGCGAAGGATAGGGGGTGTTACAGAACTCCCCTTGTCCTGGTGAAATGAATGGGAGGTTAGGGAAGGGAAAGGATGAGCCCAAGGTCTTCCCCCCATTACTCTCTTCCCTTTCTCTCTTTCATTTGGAGATTTTTCTCTCTCCTACTCACCAAGCTGAAATTTGACTCCTACCTAACCCAATCGCAGCCCACATGTTCATTTCATCCATCAAAGCAAGGTTAGCGCAAGTGAATTGGGCTTGAGCTAGAGTTAGCCCATTTGTGCTAGCTTGACCTATACCTTGACTAGGGTTGACCTTGGTCAATTTGGTCTTTGAGATTGACCCTAATTGGTCCTTGGTGACCCATTGGCCTCTCACTAGAATTAGGAATGTATGTGTGGGGTCCACTTGCCTAAGGAAACTTCAATTGACCCTAAGTAGGCTAGTTTGACCCATTTATGGTTAGAGTTGACTTTGGTCAACCTATCCCCTTGGGTGGCCCCAATGGGTCCTACGTGACCCATTGACCTCAATCTAGGGTTAGGTGGGCTTGGGTGGGGTCCACTTGGCTAGGGGATGGTCAGTTGACCCTATGTAGGTCAGGTTTGACCCATTTAGGGTTAGAGTTGACTTTGGTCAACTTAACCTTGTGGACTGCCCTCCATGGGTCCTTAGTGACGCATTGATCCCACTTTAGGTCTAGAAAGGCCCTGGTTGGGTTAATTGGGATTTACTAGGGCACACAGCCCTTAGTTAGGGCACCTTGCCCATTTTAGGCATATGGTGGTTCTAGGTCAACTCGGCCAACCTGGGTTGACTCTAATGGACCCTTTGGGCTCTAATGAACTTCACAATGGATTGGTGAGACCATGGTGGGGTCTTGGAGTCTTGGTGAAGCCCCATGATCATCTCAAATAAGGGTTCAAAAATCTACTATGTGCAGACCATAGTGGTCTCACCCACATTCCTAGTTTTACTTGGCCTTCTTGGGCTTCCTAGGGCTTTGTCATGACCTAGTCATGACAAAACCACTACTAGGGGTCTAGTTGTTTGAGGTATGTTACAACTACCAGCACTTCTCCAAGTGATTACCTGGAAAGGCGAACCTCCAATAATGCTACAAGATCTAATCCTCCCCGGTTAACTGCCCACACGAACTACATGGCCGAAATCAGGGAACAAGCCACTCCACTAAGGCCCTCAAATGTAACTTCTGCCTGCCCTTCGCTTCTCAGGGTCACCACCTTAGATATGCAGTCAATATTAGCACGCTTCTCTACAAGCATGTCCATTCCCAAAATCACATTGAACTCAACCAATGGTAGAACCGCAGCTACCAACAAGAAGTCAACATCACCTAGACTCCAACAAATGCTCCACTTTGACCCGGTAGTGAAGGAAGACCCATTGGGCATGCGCACCTTCAGCTCTACGTCCGTTGAAAATGACTCGACTACAATTCATCGGACAAATCTGTCCATAAGGAAGGAGTACGATGCTCCCGTATCAAACAATACCATAGCGGGTTACCCAGAAACTAATACAAAGAATAAAACATAGGCAACATACATAAATGATATTGAAAGTCTTAAGTAAGAGATTAACTTAAACTTTCATACCTGCCACGACATCGGGTTGGCGGACCGCTTCCTGCTACCCAAGGTTATACGCCCTTGGTTGCACGGGTTTGAAACGAGAAGCGCTATACTCCGCCATCTTTCCTTTCTTCGCCGCGCTGGGCCTGGAGTTTAAGACCCCTCACCCTTACCAAGGAGGCCCCCGATCTTATGCCCAGAACTGCCGTCTTACGATGGCACAAACACACGGGTTATTCGGCACCGCAACACGCTGATCCTACCGGCTAGTACGATCATAGACCCTGTTTGGCCAAATGAGAGAAAGAAGTAAAAGCAGTATATAGAAACAAGTAGTCCACAAGTCACAGCACTATCAACTAATAATGAAAGCATACAAGTCCAGAATGAGTACATCAAAAGTGAGAAAAAAGGGCTTATGCCCCGTACATAATGACAAATCTCTCTCTCACAAATATCAACAAGCAGAAGCTATGCTATCACCAGAAGTCTCGTCCCACCTGACGACGGGCTGCTGTAGTACTAGTAGGGAATGGTGGTATCAGCTCCTCACATCCTGCCACCTCATCCTGCTGGTACTCCCTCTCCTCAAGCTCCTAAAATGATTGGTCACAGCAACCGTTAGTCAAAAAGACTAAGTCGTTTCCTCAAAACCTCGCCCCCGCAAATCCTAGGCACTAGGCGGGAGGACAAAGCGGAGGACAACAAGGTGTATAATAAAGGAAACAGGTGACAGTGAATTATACTAACAAGTATATATATGTCAGTTATTTCTACTCTAGTAGTTCTATTTATAAGCCATACAAAAGGTATGAAGAACTGAACAGAAACAAGAAAAGTGTTGTAAGTAAACAAGTACTGAAAGTAAGCAAGCACTGAAAGTAAGCAGAGTAAAGATAGCAAGTAAAATAAGCTACTACTACCATCACAGAATTACCTTAACTTATATGAATGCCCTTACAAACTTATAAGTTAATGTTTGCAGAAATATAACTTATCATATAAAAGAGCCCATACTAATTTATATGATATGGATCTATGGTGCGTATGACCTAGTTATGAATATATGATATGCATGTGTTTTATGGCTCATGCAAGTGCAACTCAGGCACGCAACTCTGTGATCACAGACCTTTAGTTCCCAATTTTCGGAGCTAGCATCACTCTCTAGCACCACCGTTATGGCTACGGCAGCAGTGGAGCGGGCGTCTCCACTCCTAGGCGGGTATACACACTACCTGGCCTAGACCTCCCATACGCATATATACATGTCCTAGGTGCACTCTAGAGTCTTTGCGTACTATTTGCTGGCTAGCACAATTCTTTTTGGTCGAGTGTGCATTCTTGCGGATCGTCCTCCAGACCACAGTGTAAAACAACATACTGGCCCCTCAAACCCTAACACCTCGCCAAAGTCACCGTACTGCCATCGGTGTGACGATTGGCCTAGTACCGCATGACCCGCCATAGTTTTATGCACATGCAAGATATTCCAACTCAATCCTCCAGCACGCAGGACCAACCAGTCCTGAATCCCTCCAACCCATCACGGGTGAGATTGCACATTAGTGCCTTTATTCTAAATACCTCGAATACATCACGGGTGAGATTGCACATTAGTGCATTTATTGTGAATACCTCCAACCCATCACAGGTGAGAATGAACATCAATGTCTTAGCCTATTAGACTACTCTTGTCTAGTGTTCGTTATACCTAGCAGTTTAGGGTTAATCCTAGGACTGCCTACTGCATGCCCGGTGAAGGGCTCTCGAGGGCACTAGGAGCTATGATGGGTTGAAATCCCAAGGCTCCCTTTCGCAAGGATATTTATTTTTATTAATGTCTACCCATGATCCATTCCCAGCTCTCGTTGTTACTCTGGAATGAACCTAATGAATTTAGTTATTGTCGGGGAATCAACGGTCTTCTGTCGGTCTCCGTTCTAACCAATGTCATTGAGGTCTTGTAGTCTATCGCTCAATATTATAAAGTGACCTACTTGACACCAATCAGGGTTTGTCTTCCCAATATAATCACCAACTCAACCCTCTATCGTATCCCCTGTGGGTCCCAGTGACATGAGCTATATTTTTGCTTAGCACACCCATGACCTAATGTTGACCCGTATGTCGTGTAATCCAAACTCTTGGGTCAAATGTTCCTAATTACATATCATGGTTGTTATGATGTATGATAATGATTGAACTAAGTTTCATTATTTTTCCAAGGGATTAAGGGACCTAAATTAATTCTTTTAATTGTGCGACCGGGTCACCTGGAACATGAAGTACTATATATAATGGTTCAACCTACCTGAGGTTTTCACTAGGTGTTCCATAAGGTTAATTAATACTGCCTACCAGGTTTCATAAAATTTCCATACAAATTTCTATTTATTTTCCATTTAACAATATAATTCCTATTCAACCACTTTACAAATAAAGTACCTCAGCTACTCAACCAAAATTATGAGAACATTAGAGGGTGTTCATGTTGATATAATAAGGCTAATTACAGAATTTCCAAATCTTAAATAATGGTTTGACCTATCTTATACCAATTTAAGCAATATTACCATAATGTCATTATTAGGGTTTTTAACATATAGGGACATCAAAAAATTCTCAAGTAATTTATTAGAAACCAAAACACAATCATAAACCACTGTAAAATTTTTCATAATTTTAATACAGTAATTTCCCATATTTTTAATTTATTTCCAAAAGTGGAAGATGGTAAATTCTACTTGAAATCCTAGGAAACATTACTAAATAGTGCCATAACTTTGTCCAAGAGTGAAATTTGACCTACCAGAGCTTGTGTCAAAAATCCATAATTTAATGATTTTATTTGCCCTATTTTTCAATATATTTCCTAACTAGACACATTTTCCAATTATTTCAAATAATGGGATTTTTGATTCCAAAAATCGCAAATATTTCATGGGAGGTGTATTCCATTCCTATGAGCCTCTGTCCAGAGTTTCATGGACTTACAATGAACCAATTGGACTAAATTCACATTTTCCATTTTTACTAATGGCACCCCAAATTTGAATTTGTCAATCTCATGCAAGTGGGATTTCCCATACAGGAATAGGTCAAAATGACCTGAAATATTAATCATGGATTTATATTGACCTAATGAATATCCCACCATAATTTGGGGGTATTTGGACTCATATATCTCCAAAAATAGACTTAATTTAATTTTTAGTATTTCATCAAATACTGTAGAAAAAAGCAGACCAAAAATTTCTATTTTTGGTAAGACAATAGTTTTACACCTAACACAAGCCTGGCCAAAATTTGAAGTCATGGTGACTTATGGTTTGTTTTGGGCATTTATTTTAAAATTTCCCCTACCTTAGGACCAGTCTTGGTAGATTGAACCATCTTGGGCGAGTTTGCTGGCCTTTTTCCGGCCACCTGGGCTGGCGCCACCACCGGCGATTATTGCCACCACCTCTATTGAGGTGGTGGCTAACGTTTCCCGGCGGTGAGGCTGCCGGAGGCGGCTCCACCGACGATCCCAAGCAAGAAGAAAAACACGAGAATATTCACAAATTCTCTCATGGTATCGGGCTCGATTGAGCACAATGTCTCGCCTAATTGATCTAGAAAGCTAGCACGGGGTGAGATCAGGTGAAACGGACCTGCAGCCGGGCTTGATGGCGCGTGCGGTGGCATTGCTCCATGGCCGAATGATGGCGTGCCCCCTCCTCCACCATTTGAAGACGATGCTGACGATGCTAATGATGATCCGGTTGATAAGGCAATACAACTCAAGGACGTGATGCGGCACGATGACTCTAACGGAAGACTACGCTACAACCTCTGCCCGCGGCGTGCTACAGCCACTTCAAAGAATTAGTCTTATTTATTTCATTTTCTTGAACTCTATTTTATATTTGGAATATAAAGTTATCCTATATTTAAGTGATAATTTTATATTTTTTGCATGTTTTATTATTTTTAATTTTGAACAATCTTAATGTTGGTGTGCATTTTGCCATTCGGATAGATGAGATTACATCTCCATCATGAATGGTTAAGGCTTGTTTGTAACTCCTATATAAGGAGGCTTTCTTATGAGATAATTAGAAAAGATTGAACCCTAATCTCTCCTTGAGAAATTCGGCCAAGAGGAGTATTCTCCAAGGCGCCGCCGCCCCCCCCCCCACCCTTGCTAGTGGTGTGAAGTCGCCGCCCCTCTTGCTCCCTCCATCCGTTCGGTGCGACTCCGGTGCGGCTTCCTTCGGTGCGACTCCTTGGAAGAAGGTTGCAAACCCTTCGGTGTGACGCCGGTGGATCCGTGGAGAGAGTGATTCTCCCATAGTTATCTTGTGTGAAAGCTTTTCATTTGGGTAATCTCTTCCCTCTCACTTGTATGATTCTCTTCTTTAGTTGTAGTGGTTTCGCACTCGTTTCCTCCGGAAAATTAATTTAATCGATGCAAGTTTTGAATCGAAATCGCCGTTGTTAGGCTTTTTAATTCTGGATCGGGTGGATCCTATTTTCCTGAGCGGATCTTGGCCTATAGCCTTGGTCTTGCTCTCAAAAAGGAGTGGCAACCTTTGTGTTTTTCTTGGGGAATATTCCGACTCAAATTTCCGATCGTTGTTTTCGAGTCGACCATTCCTCCTTTGTTATTTGTGTTGCGTTCTTGCGATGAGAAACTATTGTGGGCGATAGGTGTTGTGTAGCTGCGGTAGATCTATGATGTGTAGTGCTGAGATAGAGCGTTAGCTTCGTGGAGATCTCCGATTCCGGACCCCCCCCCCCCCCCCCCCCCCTACATCAATTTGGTATCAGAGGTGGTCGTTTCAACTTTAACGTTGCAAACATCCTCTCTGCATTCCTTGTTGGTCAATCAGATCTTTAGAAAATCAAAAAAAATATTTTTTGTGGTCTGCCAATAGCGGGCTAAAATCCTTATTTTGCAGTGAAATTTCAAAAAACAAAATTTTTAACGATCTACGTGTTATTCACGTCGGGAATCTATAACAATATTTTATTTTCAGCATAGCTACAGCCCTAGGAAAATCATCTTTCCAAAAATTTTCTAAACCTGAATGCGAACTAGGCTCGGATCGGAATATTCGACTCTGTCTACGTCTAGGATGGCTGCGAATGAGCGTGGGGATCCCAACACCGAGGCCATAGCAGGTCTGCGTAACGAAATAACGGAGCTTAGGGACATGTTAGCAAAGATCCTACAAAATCAAGCTAGGCCACCCCCGCCACCCGTTAATGTTGACCGGCCCAACCGGCACCAACATAATTCTGATTCGGATTCTGATGGGGACTCCCCACGGGTGCCCCCTAGAGGACACCGCCCCGAGCGAGACATTGATATTACTAGGGCCATTAAGATAAATGCCCCCACTTATGATGGCATGGGAGATCCCCAACTCTTCCTTAACTGGACCGTGGACATGGAGTGTTACTTCGAGTGGCACAACCTGACAGATCTCCAAAAGGTCCAAGTTGCCCGGATGAAGTTAACAGGTCGTGCAAAGACGTTCTGGCTGAATGAGGAGTGAAGATTAGGAACCGGACATGGAGCACCCCTTATAGGTTGGCCAGTAATGAAGAACCTATTGACCGATCAGTACGTTCCGGCGTACCATAGGACAGATGTTCGATGAGCTTGCGACTCTGCGGCAGTGCTCAGACTCGGTAGCTGAATATATCGGTGAACTTAAGGACCGTATGTTGCGATGTGACCTTAGGGAGATCACCGAAGTCACCTTATCTAGATTTCAAAAGGGGCTTCACCCCGATATCCAAAGGAAGCTCTTGTGATATGGGCATACGGACTTGAACACGACTTTCAATGCCACCTTGGACATTGAAAAATTCCTAGCATCTAAGGCTCACTCCCGTTACGCTCATGCGAAGAACAAGTCCACCACTGGGGCATCTTCCTCTACATACCCTGATATGAGAAAGTTCAAATCCATCGAGTTGAAGTCAATCATGATCACCGCTAAGAACACCAAGAACCCTGCGAGTGAGCGTGTCCATATAGGGAAGGTTAGCAAGGCTAACACCACTTGTTACACTTGCGGCATTCAAGGCCACTATGCCTACGAATGCCCAACAAAGATGAAAACCCTAGCCTTATTAGATCCAACTACCGACCCTGACGATTATGTATACGAGGCCGCATAGGAGAGTGACCCGAAGGAGTCCCTAGCGACTTAGAGGACGATCACCCCCTTATGGTGATGCGTTGTTTCTTGACCACTCCTCGTCCATTAGATGATTGGAAGAGGACGAGCATATTTTCCCTGATTTTTAAGAGTGGCGAGAAGCTTTGCAAGCTGATTGTTGATAGTGGTAGCTGCGTGAATGTCATATCTGAGAACGTCGTTGCACGTATGTCCTTGACCATGGAACCACACCCAGCCCCATATTAGGTCGCTTGGATCAACAAGATCTTTGTACCCATTACCAAGCGATGCCTGGTCCCACTCTCATTCAAATCCTACATTGATGAGGTGTGGTGTGATGTCCTTCCGATGGACGCTTGTCATGTGTTGTTAGGCCGCCCTTGGCTATACGACCGTGATGTTACACATTTTGGTAGAGCCAACACTTATGAATTCAAATTCAGTGGCAAAACCATCACTTTGAGGCCGACCATCCAAAGGAGCCCGTAGTCTTGGCTAAGGACACCACTATTCCGGTAGAACGGAAAACATTGAATCTAGTTGGTAGGAAAGAGTTTGAGAGAGATCCGTTCTTTGATGGAACTATGTATGCGCTAGTCCTCTTAAGTGCGAAGCCCGATTCTAGCATTTTGGATGAGTTACCTAGTGAATTACGGGTATTATTGGAGGAGTATAGGGACGTGTACCCGGATGAGTTGCCGCCCACGTTACCCACGCTTAGGAATATCCAGCATGCGATAGATCTCATCCCGGGGTCTTCCTTGCCAAATTAGCCCCATTATAGACTCCACCCCGTAGCTCACCTGGAGTTGCAGTCCCAGATAGAGGGCTTTCTAGAGAAAGGTTTTATTAGGACTAGTATGAGTCCATGTGCTGTACCAGCCCTACTTGCCCCCAAGAAGGATGGTACATAGAGGATGTGCGTTGATAGCCGGGCTATCAACAAAATCACCATCAAGTATAGGTTCCCCATTCCCCGCCTAGATGATTTGTTGGATGTCTTGTCTCGAGCCACCGTATTCTCCAAATTAGATCTTTGGAGTGGCTATCACCAGATTAGGATACGAGAGGGCGACGAGTGGAAGATGACATTTAAGTCAAAGGATGGTCTGTACGAATGGCTTGTGATGCCCTTTGGGTTGTCCAATGCTCCTAGTACCTTCTCCCTGATGATGACACATGTCTTTCAGCCATTCATGGGGAAGTTCGTTGTCGTCTACTATGACGATATTCTGATTTATAGCACCTCTACTACCGAGCACATCTCCCACATGAGAGTGATCCTTTCCACCCTGCCGAAGGAGACCATATTTCTCAATCTTAAGAAATGCACTTTCTATGTCTCGGAGGTAGAATTCTTAGGCTATATAGTCGGCTCAAAGGGAATTCCAGTTGATCTGGGCAAGGTTCAGGTCATTAAGAACTGGCCCGTGCCAACCACCCTACGTGAGGTGATTAGTTTCCATGGGTTAGCCACGTTTTATCGTCATTTTATACGAGACTTCAATAGTATTATGGCGCCTATCACAGACTGTATGAAGGAGGGAGAGTTTACGTGGACGAAGTCCGCCACCTATGCTTTTGAACGAATAAAGGAGCTTATGACTGAGGCACGTTTCTTACGTCTACCTGACTTTGCTAAAGTCTTTGAGCTCACATGTGATGCGTCTGGGGTAGGGATTGGAGGTGTCTTGAGCCAGGATGGCCATCCCGTTAGTTATTTTAGCGAGAAGTTGTCCGGCCCTAAGCTGAACTATTCAAATTACGATAGGGAGTTTTATACTGTAGTCTGATGTCTACACCATTGGAGGCACTATCTCCTCTCCAAGGAGTTTGTGGTCCTCTCCGATCATGAGGCTTTACGATTCATCAACGGACAGCATAAGATCAGCCCACGACACGCTAAGTGGGTAGCTTTCTTACAAGGTTACACGTTTAATCTCAAGCACCTTAAGGGAGCTGATAACCAAGTCGCGGACGCCCTTAGTCGTCTTACTATTTCACTCACCTCTATGGAAGTACATGTCGTAGGATTTGAGCGGATTAAGGATGAGTACGCCACGTGTCCTGACTTCCAGGACTTCTATTTATCTGCCCAGGATATCTCCCCCACGACGATATCTGCATACGTCGTCAAGGACGGTTACCTGTTTAGGAACGGGAAGCTATGTATTCCTCAGTCATCGTTACGACTATATATCATATGGGAGTTTCATAGCGGAGGGTTGAGTGGTCACTTCGGTAGAGATAAGACCATTACGTTAGTCGAGGACAAATTCTATTGGCCAAAACTTAAGGTTATGGTGGGACAGGTAGTGAGTAGCTGCCGCACGTGTCAGGTGTCTAAGGGTAGTAAAATCAACGTAGGATTATATACACCCTTGCCTATTCCATCCATGCCTTGGGTAGACATTAGTATGGATTTTTGTATTAGGCCTCCCCATTACCCTACACCGTCACGACTCAATTTTTGTAGTTGTGGATAGGTTTTCAAAGATAGCTTATTTCATCCCGTGCAGTAGGACAAACGATGTGTCTCACGTCGCTAAACTTTATTTTAAAGAAGTCGTTAGTCACCGTGGATTGCCAAAGACCATAGTATCGGATAGGGACGTAAAATTCATTAGTTATTTTTGGAAAACTCTTTGGATATTAATGGAAACAAAATTATTGTTTTCCTCCGCCTATCATCCCCAAACTGATGGGCAGACGGAAGTGGTTAATCTGAGCTTAGGAAATTTGTTACGATGCCTTGTGAGTGATCACAAGAGCACTTGGGATCTTCTCCTTCCCCATGCCCAATTAGCATACAATAATTCCAAGAAGAGGTCTACGGGTCTGTCTCCAAATGAGATTGTCCACGGGTATAAGGCTCATGTGCCGCTTGACTTGGTGTCGTTGCCCCCAACGTACAAGGCAAGTCAGTTTGCACACTCCTTCGCCCAGCACATCCATGATTTACACGCACATATACGGGCCACCTTGACTACGTAATACGACTCTTATCAAGCGCACGCTAATTTACATAGGAGAGTATCAGACTTCAAAATTGGCGATCTAGTTTTAGTCTGTTTGGTTCCCGAACGCTTGCCAACTGGCACCGTTAAAACGTTAGCACCAAAGCGCGCCTGCCCTTTTCGGATTATTAAGAAGTTAGGTGACAATGCTTTCGTTTTGGACTTGCCTGCTGATTGGGGTATCTCCCCCATTTTTAATGTTTCGTATTTAACAATGTTTGTGTCACCACCACAAGAGTTGATTTCTTTGTCGTCTTCTTCTCCCACTCAAAATTCTCATGGGTTGGGGAGTGGTAGTACGGATGATCTCTCTCTTTCGGTCCCCACAGGTATATCATCTGATGGTAAGTTGCCTTCTTTCCTGCCTACTGCTAATATGTTCCCAGGTTTCCACGGACGTTTTCTACTCCAGAGATGATACTTGATGTTGAGCCTGTTACCACTGCTGATGGCATCACCCACCGCTTTCTCATCCGTTGGCGTGATCGGCCCCCTTCGGATGACTCTTGGGTACTCGAGACGGAGCTGCAAAGTTTGGATGCTGCTCTCCTTCACCGCTATCGCTTGGACCACGCAACGGAAATGCGTGCATTTGAGCGGGAGAGGATTGATGGCGTGCCCCCTCCTCCACCATTTGAATACGATGCTGATGATGTTGATGATGATCCGGTTGACAAGGCAATACAGCTCAAGGACGTGAGGCGGCACGATGACGCTAACAGAAGGCTACACTACAACCTCCGCCTGCGGCGTGCTACAGCCACTGCAAAGAATTAGCCTTATTTATTTCATTTTCTTGAACTCTATTTTATATTTGGAATATAAAATTATCCTATGTTTAAGTGATAATTTTATATTCATTGCATGTTTTATTATTTTTAATTTTTAACAATTTTAATGTTGGTGTGCATTTAGCCATTCGGATGGATGAGATTACATCTCCATCATGAATGGTTAAGGCTTGTTTGTAACTCCTATATAAGGAGGCTTTCTTATGGGATAATTAGAAAAGATTGAACCCTAATTTCTCCTTGAGAAATTCGGCCAAGAGGAGTCTTCTCCAAGCCCCCCCCTTGCTAGTGGTGTGAAGCCGCCGCCCCTCTTTCTCCCTCCATCCGTTCGGTGCGACTCCGGTGCGGCTTCCTTCGGTGCGACTCCTTGGAAGAAGGTTGCAAACCCTTCGGTGTGACGCCGGTGGATCTGTGGAGAGAGTGATTCTCCCACAATTATCTTGTGTGAAAGCTTTCCGGTTGGGTAATCTCTTCCCTCTCCCTTGTGTGATTCTCTTCTTTAGTTTTGGTGGTTTTGCACTCGTTTCCTCCGGAAAATTAATTTAATCGCTGCAAGTTTTGAATCGAAATCGCCGTTGCTAATCGTTTTAATTCCAGATCGGGTGGATCCTATTTGCCTGAGCGGATCTTGGCCAATAGCCTTAGTCTTGCTCTCAAAAAGGAGTGGCAACCTTCGTGTTTTTCTTGAGGAATATTCCAACTCAAATTTCCGATCGTTGTTTTCGAGTCGACCATTCCTCCTTTGTTATTTGTGATGCGTTCTTGTGACGAGAAACTATTGTGGGCGATAGGTGTTGTGTAGGTGCGGTCGATCTACGACGTGTAGTACGGAGATAGAGCGTTAGCTTCGTGGAGATCTCCGATTCCGGACCCCCCCCCCCTACATCGCCGAAGCTTGCTCCGGTGAACTAGCCCAATTCTCCGTTTCTCCAGCAAAAGCCTTGCTCTAGCAGTCGAATTCACCTCGTTTCCACCTCCTGAAGCTGATGGTGGGCTCAAATTTGGCTGGGAGTGGCTATGGGAGAAGTTGGAGTTAAGGGGGTGGTCGTCCATGGATTTGGAATTTCCTCCTGGCAACCAGGTGTCCCCAAACCCCTTCACCTTGATGGAATAAACCTTGGAAGATCAGCCAACAGCTTGGGTAGAGGGAAGGAGGGCCACATGGACTCCATCTCCCCTCTTCCTCTCTAATCTCTCTTCTTTTTCTCCAAAATGTCTAAATTGCCCCCATGCATGCATTCTCTCTCCACTTTTAGGAGGGTAGGGGATGTCATTAACCCTTTAGGCTGGTCATGGGTCTTGGCTCATGGGCTTACCCCATGGGAATGGGCTTGGTATTCAAATCCTTTAAATAGGCCTAAGGTTGACCAAGTTGACTTCTATGGTTGACTTGGTCAACTTGATGAGTGGGCTGACCTCACTTGATGGTCATGGACCCAAAGATACCTCCCAACTTGGGTTGGGCGATGGTGGTGCCCCACTTGGACTAATTGGGCCTTTAGGTGTGGGTTTGACCAAATTAAGGTTACAGTTGACTTGGGTCAACTTGAGTCAATAAGTGACTTAATGATATGGTTTATGGTTTGCTTAGATTGTTATTAGGGTTAGGGGAGTAGTGGTGGGGCCTATGTGTTGCTAAGACCCCTATTTGGGCAGTTTCACTTAGGTTAACTTGGGTCCTATAGTGGGTCCCATGTGATTATACCCTAACTCCATGGTTCAAACCTAGCCTAACCCATGCCCCCACCACATGTCCTAACCCAATATAAGTAGAGTGGTCTAATAGGAAATGGGATGTTACAAATCCCAATATACAAAAAAAAGCAATTTCGTATCCGAAATTTAAGTTCGGGTCTACGGGATTTCTAAATATAAGAATTTAAGAACTTTAAACAAAATTAAAGTATTACATGAGGTAAAAAGCTCCGAGTGTCGCTCTAGCATCAGATCGCTCAGCTCCTAGGTATGCTCCTCCCATCCATGGTTGGACCACAACACCTTCAGCAGGGGAACCTTCTTCTTCCGCAGTGCTCGGACAGCAGTATCATCGATCCGGAGCGGCTCTAAACGAACTAATTTGTCAGATGCTAATGGGACTGCTGTAGTGGTGATATGCTGCTCTGGCCGAAGGAGAGCTCTCCGTAGTGAAGAGACGTGGAAGACGTCGTGCAAGGTCCCTAACTCTAGCAGCATCTCCAGCCTATAGGCTAAGGGGTCGACCCGCTCCAGGATGAAATATGGCCCCATATATCGATGGATGAGCTTCTCGTGCCTCCGCACCCGAGAAACACCATGCACCGGACGTATCTTTGATGAGTCCACATTTTACACTGATTTTTGGACTCATCTGGGCTAGTTTTATCGCCTTAGCACTACACTTGAGAGCCTTTATTGCTTATTTGTATTTATGTACCTATTTCACGATTAAGTGCACTGTAGGCCCGCTTCTATGTGCTTTATGTGTTTCCATTTTGTTGTTATTCTCTAGCCCTATCTCGGGGATGTGGTGTGCATGTTCTGGTGGCCTTTCTGCCCCTTCTACTGGTACAGGGGTCGTGTGCATGTTCCGGGATGGTTGTGAAACAGGAATACTGCGCACGATCAGGGGATCTAATGCGCACGACCACTGGTCGTGCACCCCCGATCGTGCGCACTACTCTACGTTTTCTATAGAATCAGCCTGGGGTAAGCGCATGACCACTAGACTTACTGCGCATGACCACTGGTCGTGCGCCACTGTTCGTGCGCATTACACCCCCTTTTTCATAACCCTGTCTCGGTAATCGCACGAGCACTGGCCATAGTGCGCACGACCACTGGTCGTGTGCCACTGCTCGTGCGCGTATATGCTGATGCTTCTTGTCTAGGTTGCAGGTTTATTTGGAAAAGCCGCACGATCATCGACGTACAGTGCGCACGACCACTGGTCCTGCGCCACTGATCGTGCGCACTGCTTCTGCTGTCTCCGTATAAAAGGCCCTGCTCCGCGTTTTAGGTCAACGCCTGTCATTTGCTGCGATCGGAGAGTGCGCGGGAATCGCCTTTTCACTTCTCCAGCTGCTCCATCACTTCCACCTTCATCGGGAAGCCATTTCCACTTACTCCGAAGCTTTTCAACACTCAGGCGAAGCCCTCGGCCATTGATGACTTCAACTCCAAGCTTTCCTGCAGAGTTAGTGAAGTAGATAACCTAGAGAACGGACTTAAATGCCTTCAAGGTGACAGATCGTTGGTACCGGAAGCCTCCTTGGACTGAGCCCGGAAGCGGATTGACAACTCGCTACTTCGGCCACGACCCGCGGTGGATCTTCATTCTCTTTTGGCTTACTCCTCTTCCCCTTCCTCTGTGTTATGAATGTTTTGAGCAGTGTAATGAACATTTCCATCCCTGAACATCAAGTTTACTTTCTAGTTAATGGAATGTTAGTTTCTTCTTATGCTTGTGAGATCCGTCTGTGAATGCGCCTCACTAACCCCACATCCACTTCATTCTTGTGCCTTGTCCGATTGCAATCCACACAAGAACGCTGCAATCCATTAGTTTCCCTTCCACTCGCCCAACTGAAGTTCGGCATAGCGGCCGACAAACCCACTTCACCTTGCGAAGCGGTGCCGTCGACCCGCATAGTTTTTACTAGTTCAGTAGATCAAACATCCACAATCTCCATAGTCCGCTATTTCCTTTTTGTTCTATTTTTAACTCTCATAACGATATTCTCAGTACTGTTGCCGTTCTATGCTAATTGCATTCCTCAAGAGACCGACACTTGGGGATTTACTCCCAAAACTTTATTACTTGTGCGACCGGTGCGCTTGCCGTATTACACGCATCAAGTTTTTGGCGCCGTTGCCGGGGAATGCAACTGTAGAGCGACTTCAGATGACTTCCAATATTGTTATAAGAGTTAGTATTGTTTTGTTTTGACTGCTGTTTCTTCTAGTGTGTAGTGTTTGCCACAGTGAATGCAAGGTCGAGCTACAAGAGATTTTGTCACCTACGACCCAGAGATTGAACGTACTCTCTTAGCACGAAGACGCGCCGCAGCCATCATTTTTGCTCCAATGGGAGACCAGCTGAATATTGATGCAGGCAACTGAGTTGGAGGGCTACCTCATGACGACGAAAATGAAGTGAATCCTCCCCAGGTCCGCACCATGAGGGATTATACTACACCCACTGTTGGGAGTATATACCCCGGTTTCGGACCTGCTATTACCAATCCTCAGTTCTAGATTAAACCAGCTATTATGAATATTATTCGGAACAACGCTCAGTTCTCCTGAATGGCCACTGAAGACGCTCATCTTCACCTTACAGAATTCTCTGAAATCTGCGCCACGTTCCGCTACGCTGGAATCCCAGATGAAACAGTCAAGCTCCGTCTCTTCCCTTTTTCATTAAGAGACAAAGCCAAGACATGGCTTCACTCCGTTCCACCTAGAACAGCCCCCACCTGGGAGGCTTTGACTACAAAATTTCTAGCTAAGTTCCATTCGGTGGATCGGATCGTGAGCTTGAGGCGCGCAATAGCCAACTTCCGGCAAGCCGATCAAGAAAGTTTAGCCGAAGTTTGGGAGCGTTTTAATGAGTTGCTGAGGAAGTGCCCTAATCATGGATTCCAAACATGGAATCACGTCGAAAGTTTCTACTTTGTTATTGATCCCCACCACCGAGCCATGATCGATGATGCCTCCGGAGGAACCATCATGAATCTTTCTCCAGATGATGCTTTGAATGTCTTACAAGACACCGCAACTCACAGTGCGTACTGGACTGCGGGAAGAAACATCCCACGAAGCACCAGTGGAGTGTTTGCCTTGGATATCCCCAAGCCTGCTCCTTCCGCCCCAGTGATGGCAATCTCATGTCAAGGGTGCGGAAGCACTGATCATCACAGCTTCGAATGCTCAGGAGTTGAGGTACAAGACGAATCTTTGTTTTTGAATGAATCTGTTAATTTTGTTGCTAATCAAAATAGGGGAGTGCCATACGGGAATACTTACAACCCGGGGGTGAGAAATCACCCCAACCTTTCTTGGAATCCTAACACATCTGGCCAAAGATGGCAACCGGGGCAGCATCAAAACAATGCGTATGCTTCCGGTGGCCAACCGCGGCCGCCTCAACCGAATTATTCCTAAGGGCCCCCCATCATTAAGAAAAATTCTTTGGAAGAAATGTTCGAGAAGTTTGTTGAGATTGCCCAGACCAACATGAAAAATTAGGCCGCCTCGATGCGCAAACTGGAGGCACAATTGGGCCAATTGGCTCAAGTGGTTTCCGAGCGCACCCAAGGCACCTTACCGAGCAACACTGAAAAGAACCCCCATGAACAAGGAAAGCGCCTTGGGGAGGACACTTTGGGAAACCGCAACGAACTTGTCATTAATTGTAAAATCAATAACATCGACACTCCAGCATTATGCGATTCCGGGGCGTCCAGCAACATTCTCACTTTACAAGATGCTGCAAAGATGCAGTTACAAGTTGACATTGAAAATCAGAAATCACTTATCTTAGCTAATGGCAATCTGGTTGACATGGAGGGCGGTGTGCGGGAAGTTGAAATCGAGGTTAACGACACCAGTATCACCACTGACTTTCAGGTTTTGGGACCACAGGACAATAACTCCATTCCTATATTAGGAGTCCCATTCCTAACAGCCAGTGGCGCATCCCTCGACTTTTACAAAGGCCGTGTCACTTGGCCAAACGAAGAGTCCACCCTCGATAAAACATCCATACATTTTTCTTCCATCCCAAATAACATTTCTCTGAGTGTCACAGATGTCAAGCTGGATTCAGGTTCCCCTGCATTGGAAGCACATCTAGAGGAGATGCCAAAGAACGGACTTCGTCCGGAAGTCGATGAGAAGCAGGAGCTACGGGTCCACGAAGGGATCAATTGCACCAAAGCCACGACTGCCTTTCTACTACCAGCCAACTCTATTGTTGAGCATGGCGAACTAAGTTTTATTCGGGAGAAATCCCTGGACAATAATTTGTATAATTCTGTTAAACGATCTGTCACTTGGGCAGATCCGGTTGCCGTCACGGTGTCGGATAGGCCGCCGCCAACCACGACATAAGGAAACCCCACAGCCTACCTTCATTGGAAGTCTCCCACGGTGGAGAAACTGAAAGAGGCCAAGCGTTTACGCGAAGAGCGCTACGCTGCCTTCCGGCTTGCGAAAGAGTGCACTCGCAGTAATAGGACAATGCCTACCCCGAATGCAAAAAGACACTCTGCTGTTCTCTCGCATCCCACCGGAGAGACTTACCATAAATTTGCGTATAGCTGATTGTGCCATCTTTTTTCTTGCTACTTGTTGAATGCTGCTTGCTCTATTATTAATTTTGTTTCCTTTTACTACTGCCAAGAACTCTCTATTTGAACTGCTAATACAGGTATTTGGTCCAGCTTAAGGATGGTAAACAAAAGGGCTTTCGGGAGACAACCCAAGTTGGACCGTTCGGTCCTATGCTGTGTTTTGAGTTCGTTTTATTTCTTCATATATATATATATGTGTGTCCAGATTTTGTTTGGCTTGCATCCTTTAATCGCAGGTGCAGGAATATTTGAGGCGCGGCAACGTGGCCGCACTTGGACATCTCATTGCCCGACTGGTATGCTTAATTTTGAGCATAGGTAACTTCCTACCCTAGCTATTTCTCCTCTTTGGAATGCTTATTTTTACTCGTTGTAAACTTTAAGTCTGGGGGGGAGTATGCCTGTGGTCACTACACCGCACTTTCTGTTGCATTCCAGTTTCTTATTTACTTATTTCTTGCTTTTTGGTTGCACACACTGATTCACCCACACGAGTGCGCTCTTACCCACGCGCACAACCCGAGAGTTAAATTTATTGCTTTTGTGTAAACTTTAAAATAGTGGTACTGGCTTAGTATTTCAGGATTGAGTAGTTCGAAACTCATGCAGTGCTCCTAATCGAATACTCATGGTTTGTGTAGAGTTAGGATAGAACTAATTTTTCTTTATGCTCGTAGAATTATTCTTTTCTGCATACGTAAATATTGTTTGTACTACTCAAAATCTAAATCTGGGATAATCAAACGATGGTGTAGGAATGTGTGTAGCCGCCACTAGACTCGTATTGCTCGAGTCGGGGGGAAGGATCATCTTTCTCGGTGGCTAAGAACTTGCCCTAAGCTACTCTCGAAGCATTGGTGCACAGTTAGTTAAGCGTGAGCATGACGTAGGCCTTCTTTTTGGCTAGTTTGAGCCTTGTTTAGCCATTCCTACCTGTTAACCATTGCATGACAAATTTGTGCCTACCCTTTCTTTGATCCAGCTCCACTCACTTTCACCAAGGCCTGAAGCTTAACCCACCTTCGCAATCAAATGCTTGTGCTGATTTGTATTTCCTGTTTTGCCGAGGTTGTGATTAGTGGACATTGTTTTTGGGGGTGCTGATTTTATTCCTGTTTTGATTGCTTCGTTTGGGGATTGCTAGCGCAGAAAAGAAAACAACAGTTTATGAAAATAAAAAGCTGATTCGCGCAATAGAAAAAACGAATATATATATGAAAGAATTGCTTTGAGATCTTGATCCCCATCCTCTTTATTGAATTTGGTCGGGTTCAGCCGTGTTCACACCCAGATTTCAAGCTAAGTCTGAGGGCGTGTGCCCCATTCTTTCCTAAGTGGCTGTTTTGGTTTGGGTTGTTTTCGCTCGCTTTGGTTGCATAGAGCCTTCATGTTTATCTTTGACCACCAAGCCGTTGCCTAAGCCCCATTTCCTCCTACAAGTCCTACTGATTCACGCTTGAGTCTAACCCGCGCCGTAGAGAGAGTGTGAACGTGCAAGAGTATGGTCCCCTACATTGGTGGATTCCTTTGGAGGTGATCCTGAGTCCCGAACTTTGGCAATGCTCACCTTAGTGGCCTGCCTACTTTCTTCCTGCACATGATCGCACGATTCTCCAGAATTCTAATTTTGAGCAATTACAATATCTATTTACGTCTATCGAATATTTTAAACTACGTTGTATAATTAAAAAGTTTTTCTATTATATCTTCTATACTCATGATATTTTTGATTTCTCTTCTTACTTCTTTTTGAAATTTCTGAGCCAGTTAGCTATCTTCGAGTCCATGGAGTGATGATTTGCTCGGGACGTGGAAATGGTTAAGTCTAGGGGTGTGATGAGTCCACATTTTACACTGATTTTTGGACTCATCTAGGCTAGTTTTATCGCCTTAGCACTACACTTGAGAGCCTTTATTGCTTATTTGTGTTTATGTACCTATTTCACGATTAAGTGCACTGTAGGCCCGCTTCTGTGTGCTTTCTGTGTTTCCATTTTGTTGTTATTCTCTAGCCCTATCTCGGGGATGTGGTGTGGACGTTCTGGTGGCCTTTCTGCCCCTTCTGCTGGTACAGGGGTCGTGTGCGTGTTCCGGGATGGTTGTGAAACAGGAATACTGCGCACGATCAGGGGATCTAATGCGCACGACCACTGGTCGTGCACCCCCGATCGTGCGCACTACTCTACGTTTTCTATAGAATCAGCCTGGGGTAAGCGCATGACCACTGGACTTACTGCGCACGACCACTGGTCGTGTGCCACAGTTCGTGCGCATTACACCCCCTTTTTCATAACCCTGTCTCGATAATCGCACGAGCACTGGCCATAGTGCGCACGACCACTGGTCGTGCGCCACTGGTCGTGCGCGTATATGCTGATGCTTCTTGTCCAGGTTGCAGGTTTATTTGGAAAAGCCGCACGATCATCGACCTACAGTGCGCACGACCACTGGTCGTGCGCCACTGATCGTGCGCACTGCTTCTGCTGTCTCCGTATAAAAGGCCCTGCTCCGCATTTTAGGTCAACGCCTATCATTTGCTGCGATCGGATAGTGCGCGGGAATCGCCTTTTCACTTCTCCAGCTGCTCCATCACTTCCACCTTCGTCGGGAAGCCATTTCCACTTACTCCGAAGCTTTTCAACACTCCGGCGAAGCCCTCGGCCATTGATGACTTCAACTCCAAGCTTTCCTGCAGAGTTGGTGAAGTAGATAACCTAGAGAACGAACTTAAAGGCCTTCGAGGTGACAGATCGTTGGTACCGGAAGCCTCCTTGGACTTAGCCCGGAAGCGGATTGACAACTCGCTACTCCGTCCACGACCCGTGGTGGATCTTTATTATCTTTTGGTTTACTCCTCTTCCCCTTCCTCTGTGTTATGAATGTTTTGAGCAGTGTAATGAACATTTCCATCCCTGAACATCAAGTTTACTTTCTAGTTAATGGAATGTTAGTTTCTTCTTATGCTTGTGAGATCTGTCTGTGAATGCGCCTAACTCACCCCACATCCACTTCATTCCTGTGCCTTGTCTGATTGCAATCCACACAAGAACGCTGCAATCCATTAGTTTCAGTTCCACTCGCCCAACTGAAGTTCGGCATAGCGGCCGACAAACCCACTTCACCTTGCGAAGCGGTGCCATCGACCCGCAAAGTTTTTACTAGTTCAGTAGATCAAACATCCACAATCTCCCTAGTCCGCTATTTCCATTTTGTTCTATTTTTAACTCTCATAACGATATTCTCAGTAATGTTGCCGTTCTACGCTAATTGCATTTCTCAAGAGACCGACACTTAAGGATTTACTCCGAAAACTTTATTACTTGTGCGACCGGTGAGCTTGCCCTATTACACGCATCATCTTCAAGAACACTATGTCCCCCACCTGGAACTCCACCTTTTGATGTTGCGCATCGTAGTACATAGCCTGTCTACTTTGAGCCTTTAGCATCCGGTCCCTGATCAGTCGTATCTGAGCATCCGTATCCTCAATGTACTCTAATCCAAGTGCCCGGGGCTCCTCATCCTGAACCCAAGATAGCGGTGTCCGACACTTCCTCCCGTAAAGAGTCTCATAAGGTGCCATCCCAATGCTCGCCTAGTGACTGTTGTTATAGGAGAACTCGACCAGTGGTAGCAGTCTCTCCCAGGTCATCCCTGTATCTAGTATACACAATCATAGCAGATCCTCCATGGTCTTGATGGTCCGCTATGTCTGACAGTCGGTATAAGGATGGAAAGTGGTGCTAAAAGCAAGCTGAGAACCCAAGTACGCCTGCACCGCTCTCCAGTTCTTGGAAGTGAATAGACCGTCACAATCCGAGACAATCATCCTGGGGACCTAGTGGTACCTGACGAACTGCTCCACAAACAACCTCACCAAAGTAGCAACTGAGCTGTCATTCCTGATAGGTATGAACCAGGCCACCTTGGTCAGTCTGTCGACAATGACCCAAATAGATTCGTGCCCCGAGGGGGAGCAGGAAATCCGTGCATGAAGTCCATTGCAATATCCTCAAACGTCCACTCAGGGACCGGTAGTGACTGTAGTAACCCTCCTGGGCTCTTACACACTGCATTTACTCGCTGACATGTCTCGCAATGTGTCACATAGAAGATGATCTCCCTCTTCATTCCCGACCAATACATGCTCCTCCGCAGATCCGCTGTCATCTTGGTGATACTGGGTACACTGAGTATCGAGAACAGTGCGCCTCCCTGAGTATATCCTCCCCGATACCACCTCCTGCGGGTATATAAACACGACCATGGAAATGAATGAGGTCATCAAGCAAAGAAAAATCACCTGTCCTGCCCCATTACAGGGCCCTGAACACCGGCTCCAAGGCTGCATCTAACCTCTGTTGTACCCTAATGGTCTCTCGTATATCACACTCTACGATCAGAGAGTTCAAGTACTCTCGATAGATCTCCGTCTTGGACTCAAAAATGACAAAAATGTGCATATCCTCTAACATCTGCAGCAGCTCTGTAGACATCGCCTGAGGCTCTGATACTGAGGTGCTGACCCTCCTACTCAAGGCATCTGCCACGGTGTTCGCCTTCCCCGAATGATAATGCATGGTGTAATCATAATCGCACAGGAATTCAAGCCACCTCCTCTGGCGCATGTTCAGGTCTTTCTGAGTGTCAACATTCATGAGGTTCTTATGATCCGAGAAGCTGTCACAATGAACCCCATATAGGTATTGTCTCCAGATCATTAATGCAAATACCACCGCCCCGAGCTCTAAATCATGTACGGGGTAATTATGTTCATGCTTCTTCAACTACCTCGAAGCATAAACGTTGACATGCCCGTGCTGCATCAGGACCGCACCCATCCCCTTATATGATGCGTTAGTATAAATATGAAATCATTCCTTCCCAGATAGAAGTGCAAGGATGGGGGAAGAGGTGAGCCTGTCCTTTAGCTCCTGAAATGCTGCCTATCACTTCTCCGTCTAAATAAAAGCTGCCTCCTTCTTTGTCAAGGATGCAAGGGGGAGTGCTATCCTCGAGAACCCCTCCACGAACTTGCGATAGTATCCTGTGAGTCCCAGAATATTATGTATGTCCGATGCTGAATTTAGTCGTAGCTAATCTCTAACTGCATGCACCTTAGCTGGGTCCATGGCCAACCCTGCCCCACTGATAGTATGCCCCAGGAATGCCACCTCTTGTAGCCAGAACTAGCACTCGGAGAACTTAGCATACATCTGGTGCTCTCTCAGCTTCCCCAAAACCAACGCCAAATGCTGAGTATGATCCTCTTGTGTCCGGGAGTAGATCAGTATATCATCGATGAAGATTATTGAAAGTGATGTGTTAGATCTGAAATACTCTAGAGGGGGGGGGGTGAATGGACTATCGTAAAATCCTTAAAAAACTTTCCAGGTTTTGTTGTAATAAAAACTACAAAATAACAAATGAATAATCACAAACACACAGCAGACCTAGCTAGCACAAACACAGCAATAACAAAATAAAGGGCAACCAGACAATACAAGAAATTATAGTGGTTCCCCACCTGGGTACACACCACTCTTTACCACCCTGGTAGGAATCCACTCAAATTTTTGATCAGGTGCCTGACACCAATGAGCTTTTGATTAGGTGCTCAAAAACCAAACCTCAAGACTTTTGGTCAGGTGACCTGCAACCATGAATAAGTTTTGAACGGAGTTATAACCATTTATACAGTGGGGGGTTGAGAGATGATTGAGTCTTCTCTTTCTCAATAAACAACTGAGAAGACTTAGTGGACATGATTTTAGCAAATGGCTCCCCCTGTGATATAGAATGGTTCAAGCAAATCTAGAGCTTTGCTTTAGGGTGATAGGCCTTCAATCTTTAAGCCTTGACCAGAAAAGATCTTCAGGAACTTCTTGACAGATGGAATAGTTGTTGTCCTTTGAAGTGTCCTGGAGATTTGAACAATGAAGACTCTTGATTTTGGTTGATTGTTCTTCTTCTTCAGGTAGCAGATGTTCTTATGGTCTAGGGCTTCTTCTCTGTGTCAGAGTTCTGTATTGAGAGTGAACAAAGAAAATCCTTGATTTAGACTTACTGTCTTTTTTTGTTTGTGTGTGTATCTCTTTCTATCTTGTCTACAGGAAAGGTGAGGAAATTTCTTTTATATTTTCTTTCAAGAAATTCTCTTTCGAAATTTGAATTCCTCTGCATTAATTGCTAACGGCCTTGAAAATAAACTGTATTGAGTTATTTCTCCAACTATCCCATGGAAAAACGACAAGCAATAATCCTAGAGAAGACCATAATCAATGATTTGTCTAACGGTTATATTCAGAGAATATTTTAGCATTGATTACTCAGGAATTATTGCAGTAGGAAAGGGACAGAATGAAGGAAATAACTAAGTCCTGATTCGTCGAATAGTGAACAGAAATCGTTGAGCTGAGTCCATAGTTCGTCAACCTAAGAAGCTATGTTCGTCGACCAGATGGTTTCTGTTCGTCGATCTGAGTTCCAAGATCGTCGAGCAGAGAGTAGAACTGTATTGATTAATAACTTTAACAATTCTGTGTATGGAGTTCATCGAGTTGAGAGCTGATTTCGTCGAGCTGATATCTTGTTGACAGAACTTCTGGGGAATGTGTCGGCACATGTCCTGGGTGTCGACATAATTACTTCTTGTCTCTACATGGCTGTTGTGTTGACAAAAATCTGGAATGTGTTGACATAAGTCCTGTGTATCAACACAATTGCAGTTAGTGTCGATACAAGTCTTGCTTCTGGTGTCAACACAAACGTCTGGTGTGAAGTGTTGAAGTATCGAGAAATTATCGACCTGAGAATCTTTTTCATCGAGCTGAGGACCACTAACTGTTGCTGGATAACTATAGCCAAAGTGGTCAAAGTTCGTCGAGCTGAGAATCTTGAATTCGTTGACTGAGGATGATTCTGGATTTAGAAAATTGAGAAACTTATGGAATAATAAGTTGAAGTAGAGAACCCAGAAATCGTCGACCAGAGAACTGAGTTCGTCGACCTGAGTCTAGAGAACAAAGTCTGGACTTGGAATGCTGAAGATAAAGTCCAAAGATCATTGACCTGAGAATCAAGTTCGTCGAGCTCAGCTCAGAGAATTTTCTCTGAGATCGTCGAGCTGAGCTCGACAATCGTCGACTTGAGTTCGACGAACGTCGAACTCATTTTACAGAGTCTTTGGAAAATCTCTAAATCTTGAGTCTCTGGCAGTCTAATGATGGCTGGTCCATATAGTGTTGATCTTAAGGAGTTATCCTAGACTCTAGGACACAACTATGACCCTGACTATACATGATGGGTCACAAGATCCTAACTTAGTGAACTTAGCCCAAATCAAACTAGGGATCCAACAATCTCACTCTATTTGGGTGAGGTCACTAATTACAGACTCAGACTAAACTGAAACTAAACAAAGTAGGAAAACCATATATTTGGCAGAGAAAAATAAACTAATGCAGCAGATATATATACAGATAAGCTTTGTTCACAAATAAGAAAGCAGTTATAAACATAACAGAAATTAACCAGTTAAGAACTCATTTCTTTTGCTTCTTATCTTTTGGCTTTTCTTCTTTGCTCTTGTCTCCTGGCTTAGTAAAAATAATTTTCTGTTTGGATCTGAAGCTTGCACTTTAGTTATGGTCATATCAGCAGCCCCTATAATCTTTAAAGATGTGGCTCTGGAGACTATTGCTTCTGGGTGTAATTTTAAATAGTCATCAACATTGAAAAACTTGTTAGCTTTCTCAAACCCCTTAAGCTCTTCTTTCCTGTACTTTGATATTGTTGTATATTCTGAGGGATCCTATCCTTCAGCTCTGGCTTTGTTGATCATTGAAAGGCCAATAAGTTCTTGGAACCTGGCCATCCTAGCTGAAGTACCTGTTTTTGGATCTTCAATGGGCACAGGAGGAGAAGGAGGTGTGTTGGAGATTTCAGCTTGTTGATGTTCAGGAAGTTTTTGCTGTTTTTGTTATTGATGTTGCTGCTGTTGTTGAGGCTGGTGCTGCTTGCCAGAAGGATATTGTATTTGATGGAATCTTTCTGAGGAAGAGAACCTACCCTGATGTCTTTGATAAGTTTGAAATTGGGTAGTCCTTTGAGAAGTTGTGTCTGAAGCACCAGTAGCTGGAGGAGGAGCAGGAGGGTCCCTTCTATATTTCTGAGTTGGAGGAGGGGAGTATCTTCTGCTTCTTTTCCTCTCTTTCTGTTCATTTTTAAATAACCACATCCAAGCTGTCATCCCATTATATGGAGTTATCTTCTGAAGGATATAGTAGGGAGTGTCATTGGTTGGATTTGGTTTAGGAGTAGGAGGAGGAGGTGCTTTCCTCTTCTTAGACACTTTCTTCTTCTTTGGATCCTCATCAGAATCCTCATCCTTATCATCATCATCATCATCAGATCCCTGAGGATTATCATATATATCATTTAAAGCCTTCAGGGCCTCAGTAGAGATAATAAGCTTCTCAGGTTTAGATGGAGTTGGAGTAGAAACTTCAATAGGAACTAGAGAACTGACTCTGACAGTGCTTTCAGCAGCTGCCTTATTCTCTTCTTGAATGTCAGCCAAGATCAAGGCATCAAGATCTGGTATTGGAGAGTCATCCATAACAAAACTGGGGGCAGAAATTATTTCGGGAGGGGATGGGATGACTACAGGTTCTGGAATAACAAAACCGTCTCTTAGTTGCTTGACAACTTTAGGACTGATAGGGGAAGAATATGGAACAATAGCCAAAGATGTCTTAGTATAATCTGCTGGAGGGAAGCTCAAAAGTGCAGTACCAAAAATTTTCAACAAATATTCTAAATCTACTGTGGGATTAATGATGAAATCACCAACAGTAATTATCTCTTCTGGAGCTAACTCTTCTATATCCATGTCAGTCTCAATAAAATTAATAAAATTAATAAACTGTGTATCATCTGTTATTGCTGCCTCTGCATCTGCTGGAGCTGGAGCTACTGAAACTGAAACAGCTGCCATTGCTGGAGCTGCTGCAGCTTCTTCATCAAGCATCTCCCCCTGCCTGGTTGCAGCAATAACTGGAGCCAGGCCCCTAAATGAAGAGGGAGCAACAGAAAGGGAAGAGATCTGGGCAGAGAGAGAGGAAATGGAAGTAGCAAGAGGTGTAATATCCTCTGCTATGAGAGCTTTGAGGAGGGGTGTGATGAGAGCAAGGACAGAAGAGATGGTGGAGGGGTCCAGTGTTGGAGTGGCAGAAGGTGTTATAGAAGGTATTGAGGTGGAAGCAGTTGGGGGAATGGTAGTTGTTGGTGCGGATGGTGGGATGGCATGTTGTATTTGGGTGTCTAGAGGAGAGGGACAGTTGAGGGAAGAGGAAAGTAAATCAAAAGTTGGTATGGTGGAAAGGTGTGGGGGGAAGAGGTGATAATGGTGGTGATGGAGCTGGTGAAGCATGAGGAGATTGTGGAGGGATAGGAAGATGAGTGGTTGTTAGAGAGGTATGAATGGGGAATGATGGAGGTTCCAGACAGTTTGATCCAGTTCATCTTCTCCATTGCTAAATCTAAATATTTTAGTGAAAATGGCAGGAGATAGAGAAATGGCGTTACCCGTAATTGTTCCAATCATTGTATTTTCCTCTATGGTTGAAGATGTGTATACCCATTCTCTAATCTCAGTTCCAGACAGTTTGATCATTATTGTCATCAAATTCTTCAGATGCTGCTCTTCTAGAAGTTCCACAATATTCAGAAATATTGGGTCCGAATGCTGAAAAGAATCAAAGTCGATATCGAAGCCGGTGTCAAACTTCATCACAGCCAATGTTCCTGCTTGAATCGGCATGAGATCACCTGCAAGAGGGAAAATGACGATCAAGTGCAAAGGGAACAGAAACCGCGGGACGGAGGTCGAAGAAAACCTTGATATATGGTTTTCCAGAATATGAATTGGCAAACTCCATTCCACGAAAAATAAAACATTCATCGAGCTGGGTTCGACGAAATAATTTAGAGTTAAACAATTCATCCAGCTCAGTTTGAAGATTTGAAGACATTTAGTCAAGCTCCGTTCGACGAAAGTTTTCTGAAGTGGATTCGTCGATCTCCGTTCGACGAAAACAACTTCACTCAGGTTGATGCACGAAAACACAAGGGGGTCGAGCACAACCAGCTAACTGTTCAAACAGGGGAATAGGGAGATAGGGAGACTGCGAGTAGCGATCTACTAAGCGGATGAGAGCTGGAAGAAGAGCAGGGCCGTGAACCACGGCAACAAAGACTTCGCCCGTCGCGGCCTGAATGCCTCTCTTGCGACGGGCTTTCCCTGATTGAAGAAGGATCTAGTTACAAGTGAAAGGAAAATTCTGAGGGAAGCAGAGCAAGGGGGAGTCCGCAAGGCACAGGATTCGAGTCTGCAGCCTGTAACAAGTAGGCTCCTGGGTCCGAGTCAGCGTGCCTTGATTGCACCACCTCCCCCCTATTTATAGGATAGGGGGCCTGCCCAAATGGGCAGGGCTAAAATAACCGGCTGCCCGGGGTACAGGAGAAACCGGGCAGCGGTGACGGGAAGCAAAAAGAAAGAAACACGCCAGTCCGCACAGAAGTGGCGGACTGGGCTCGCGAGCTGGAGCTTCCACTGCTGCTGGGCGCACCCACTGGAGGGCGGCGGCCTGGGCGGATGAGATACTGCGTCCGCCGCTGGAGAACCTGTGACCCAAAGCGCCGGCGGACTGAGCGGACTGGTCCTTGCGTCCGCTGCTGGAGTATCACCCTTGGTGCCCGACTGGTGATAGTGCCGGACTGGGCGGACGGACAAATCCTGTCCGCGCCTGCTGAATGGTGGGCTTTGGAATCTTGCAGTATGTTGCGGACTGAGGGGTTAACATAATCCCCGCACATTTTTAAGTTTCCAGGAAACTTCGAAAATGTTCTCTTAACCGCCGAGTCCGCAAACCTCGAAAACGCCGCCAACGCTATAAATATCGCTGGAGGGTCTGGATCTGCTGAGAATCTCGATCGACACGGGTCGCTATTCACCACTTGCGGTCTCCACCTTCCAGTCCGGCATGGCTAGGCTTGGAGCTTTCTTATCTAGCGTTACTGCAAAAGGCGACCTGGAGCATACAACGCCTATGAAGACCAAAAAGATTGTAAAGAGGTCGACAAGAAAAGATCCTGTCCGCTCCACAGGAGAGAGTTCCCAGAGCCAGAAGCCTGTGGAGGAAGCAGTCCGTCACATCGATGTGTCTGCTCGCGGGGATGCCGTAGTCGACGCCGAACCATTGAGGAGCGAGAAGATGGCAACCTTGTCGGACTCCGCCCCTTCTCAGAAAACCGCAACCTCGGCGGACACTGCTGGCGAACACATGGAGACTGACATATCTTCCCCCAATGCCTCGGTGAAAATCGTTGACTTGGACGAAGAAGACCGGCGGACAGAGGTAGAGGACGACGCGCCCTCAAAGGCATTGTCTGCTGTGAATCCTGAACGTGTCCGCGCTGACCAGCCCGATTTAGGGGGGTCCGCTACAGATGCTGCTGAGAAGACCGCCAAGAAGAAGAAGAGGAAGAGAGATGGAGCGACCGTCGCCGAGCGGGTTGAGAAGAAGCTTCGCGCAATGAAGGAGAAGAACGTCTCTAAGCGGACTGGGGCAGCGGACTTACAACACAGGCCGCGCGAAAAAGAAGTTCCAGACGGCGATCTGGTTACTCCGGAGGCCCAAATCCAGGGAGAGAATTCCCTTTCAACGGTCAGTCTTTCCACGGATGAGATATTTGATTCCATAGACGTCGATCAACTTGACTTAATCCAGGACTCCTTGCTGGTTGTGCTGCAGCAGAATGAGGCGGAGACTACTGGAGATAAGGGTGACGAACTCCCTTCCTTGTCCGCTGCGGAGGAAGAGGAGAGGGAGAAGCTGAAGGAGAAGATAGAGGAGCAAAAGAAACAAATCGTTGCTCATGTTGCTGCGGTCGGGGCAGCCTCGCAGTAGGCCGCGGCGGACAAAGCCGCTGAGGATCTGCGGATTGCTGCGGAGCTGATGCGGTCAGGTAAACTTCAGCCGGCGGCCAAATACTTTCAGCGCAAGTGGCTTTACAGGTCGCCGCCGCGGACGTCAAGACCGATCAAAATTATCACCAAGACGGACGATATCGTGGTCTCAACAAGTGCGGCTGCCGAGAGAAGAGCAAGTGTTCACCGCGAATGGAAAAAGCGGTTAAGCGCCTTTGACCCGGAGCGGGCAAGGCGGCCAATCATCTTCGATAGTCGGAAACTCGCTGCCGCTATATCTAAAAGTGATCTTTTATCCTTTCTTTTAGTCCGCCGCGAACTGCCTTTGAATGCGAAGTTGACTTTATTTGTTGCAGGTAGAAAGTCGCTGTCGGGCTCCATCGAGAGTGGCGAGATCGTGGTCACACCTAACACTGGTGCCGACGCGGTCTCACACGTGGAGTCCGCGGAAGATGAGCCGCCCAGCCTGAGCACGATAAAAGAGTTAGAGAAGAAATTTGAAGCTGAAATGCAATGTGTCAAAGCAGAGTTAGAGAAAGCGGCGGAGCGCGAGAGGGCGTCCGCGGCGCGCGAGAAAGCGTCCGCGGAACGCGAGAAGGCCCTCAAAGACCAGGTCGCCAGCATCTCGCGGGCGCTGGAGAGGTCTGAAAGGCAAATGAAAAGGCTCGCGGATGACGTCCGATGCTACAGAGGCAAGCACTTGGCGTCGGCTCGTGAAGGAAAGGAGAAGCGGACTGCTGAAGTCACTGAGCAGAGGCCGCGGGAGTCAGATCGCATTCCTCCTAAGATCGCGGCACCGGCAGGTGGTGTTCCACATGCTGCGGATGAGGAGCCGAGGCCGGCAGCGGGGCCAATGGTGCCTCTCAGCCGGGTAGACCGGGAAGCCGCCCACATGCATCGGACCATCAATGTCATCCACCACCACCTCTGTCGTGTGTATAGTGAAATTCTTCAGATAAGAGATCAGGCGGCTCATCTATGCCGGGATAGGACAGAGAAGCCTATGCGATCTGAAAATAGGGACCGCTAAGTCCGCGGTGCTTCTGATTTTTTATGTTGTATAATTCTGTATAATTGCGCTTTAAACAACGCTGTGTGATGTGATCGATTGAACCTTTATTGCGATCTATGCGGACGCAGATTATAAATCCGCAATTTTATGTTGCTTAACCTTGGCACGATCTGTGGTGGACTGCGCAGACTAGCGCTGTGTTCGCTTCTTGTTAACCTGCAGGTGGGAAAATACGCGACCTGAGCGGATAGGAAACTGCGACGGCCACAACTTGGCCCTGAATTTCCCTTGGAATGTTAATTTGCCTTTGTATCCGCGTTATTTCTTTGGCTGCCTTTTAATTCTATGGTCTGTGCGGATTGAATATGCGACCTTCGCGGACTGACCAAAAAGCTGTCAGAATCTTTATCTATAAATACTGCCTTCTGCTTTCTCTATGTAGGAAATTGCTGAAGTAAACGGAAACCTGCGGCCTGCAACATGGTGTCCGCGCGCACTGATGCTGCAGTCGCCTTCCATTCTGCCGATCACCGAAAATGTACTTTGACAGAGGCTGACCTGGCTGCCTTCGTTGAAAAGAAGATGGCGGACTCAAACATACTTGTCCGCCTACCCGCCCATCAGGAAAGGTTGAATTTTTCGACGGCGACCCAGATCGCCATTCCCGTTGATCATTTCGATAGCGGATTCAGGTTCCCGCTCCTATGGGAGCTTGCTGCAATCTTTGAGCACTATGGGATGGTTCCTGGCCAGCTCGCGCCGAATACCCTTGCCGCGATCTGCAGCTACATCTCTTATTTGCGATCTGAAAAGATTTCTTTCTCAATGAACATCTTCCGCAAAATATTCTCCGTCCGCTCCATAACCGCCTCCGAAGGCCGCCCCTATAAGGGAGTAATCTACTTCTACTACAGGGGGATGAAGGTAGTGGGTCTTCCAAACAAGATCCACAACTGGACCTCAAGGTTCCTAATTTTTGAGGGCGACCTTGGGTTCGCGCACACGTATCCGCAGGTGCGCGCGGACTCCGTCTTTAAAAATGTGCAGTTGGACGACCTGGAGTCTGCAATCGTCGAATTCTTAGCGAACGCCAGGCTCGATATCGAATACTACCTTCCGCTGCTGGCAAACTTGGCGGATGTTATGCCTGAGGACAGTAAGTAGTTTAGCGGACTAAGCTTTTGTATCTGCCGCGACCATGTCGTTAACTCTGGTTCTCTTTTTGCAGCGACCTTGGCGGTGCCCGCCAACTTGCCGCAGACGCCCAGCAGCTTCACTCCTACACAAAGGGAGAAGAAGGAAGCAGTTGCAAAAATGAGGAAAGAGGAAGGGGATCCCGCAGCGCACTACTCTTCCTCCGAAAGTTTCTCCATGACCGGCTTCGGTATCAGCCAGAGGGACCTTAGGGGGAACCCTATGGTCCACTGGCACAGCAAGAAAAAGCATGTCCTCCTATCCACCGCGCTTCCTTCGTGGAGGAGTCCGCGGATAACACGCCACGCTCATATTGCGCTCTCCACTCTTTACGGAAAGCGCAACTTGAGCGACCTCAAGAAGGTGTCCGCCGCTGACCTCCCTCTGCTGGCCTCCCAGGCTTCTGCGAACAGCGCGGTTACAAACCACTACGTCGCTACTTTGGCCAGGGACCTGCTGAGGCAGAATGAACAACTTCAGAAGGATAACAAAGTGCTAAAGGAAAGGAACGCGCGGCTGGGAGAGAGGAATGCTCGGCAAAGAGAGGAGCTGGGGGTGAGTTGAATTTGCCGCGGTCTTAAATTTCTATCCGCCGCGATCTGTCTGATGTTTGTAATTTTGTTTTTCGCAGGTCGCCTACGACTTGGAGAACAATAAATTCCAGGCCGCCACGCTCCCTTTTGTGATGGAGACTGTCGAGGTCGCTGTTGAGCGACTTGCCCGCGATGGCCTTATGAAGGAGGGAGTGGTCGGCATCCCATTTCAGGAGATCTTCCCTGAGCTGGCCCCTCAGGTCGCAGCGATGGAGAGAGCTAGAAAAGGAAAGGATGTCATTGAGGAAGGTGAAGATGAGGAAGAAGAAGACGACGAAGAAGAAGAAGAAAAAGAAGAGAAAGAAGACGGAGGCTCGCAGGGCGAAGTGCAAGGTGTCAGGGAAAATGCGGACGATGCTGCATCGAGCCGACAAGGAGAGGAGCTGTCCGCCGAGTCCGACACCTCTGCATCTTCCTCTGCTACTAGGAGCTCGCATAGCGGTTCCGCCACTAGTACAGGATCAGGTAGCAGCGGGAGCAGCTCGGGGGGCTATTCTCCAGATGTTAACATCATCGGTGACAGCCCTGCACCTCCTGAGAAGAGACAGCGGACTGATTGATCAATGCATATGTACATATTTTGTTATCTTGTTTTTTGTAAAAAGTGGCGGACGCAAGATTGCAGTCCGCCGAACATATTGAATGTTGTAAATTTTTTGATGAAATAGAAAGGATATTTTTTGGCATGTGTGCTTTCTGCAATGCTCTTTTTTCTCCACGCTCACCGCACCGATACTTAGAAGTCCGCACAACACGCTTTATAAACCTGAGCCTTTGCTGATTAGAGAATTATTGTTCCACTTTGGACCAAGAAACTGTCAGGCGGACTCTGTCGAGTTTCACTTGCAGTCCGCATGATACATACATTATTTATAGTGAACCTTGTCGATTAAAGAATTAGACATCAACTCATTCAGTATCCGCCTCAGAGAACAGCCAGCTGATAATAATGCCAGGAGTTATAGTTGTGGTCCGCAAGCCAGACCGCACATAATATAAAAGTACATTGATTATTAACTTATCAAATAATGCGAGAATCATTCTGCGGACTGAGCGGATACAGAAAACCAATCCGCTCATAATAGAAGTGATCAAACTTATATAACATGAAAATCATTCTGCGAACTGAGCGGATATAGAAGACCAATCCGCTTATAACAGGAATAATCTATAAACTTGAATATGGACTACTTGAGCGGATACAAAAAACCAATCCGCTCATAATAGAAAAGATCTATTGCTTGTGACCAGGTGGGCAGGTGAGCCTGAGCGGCATACTTTCCTCACCGGGCTTCAAGCTATAAGATCAACCCAAGTAGGCGGACGGATCGGATAGAGAAAACCAGTCCGCTAAAGATAACCAGCTTGCAATCCCAAGGAAACTTCCAAACTGTGCGGATAACGAATCCAGTCCGCCAAAGATAGAAATGATCTATAGCTTGCGACCAGGTGGGCAGGTGAGCCGGAGCGGCATACTTTCCTCACCGGGCTACAAGCTATAGAATCAACCCAAGCAGGCGGACTCTGCGGATAGAGAAAATAAGTCCGCCAAAGATATAGAAATGACCTATAACTCGCGACCAGGTGGGCAGGTGAGCCTGAGCGGCATACTTTCCTCACCGGGCTACAAGCTATAAGATCAACCCAAACCGGCGGACTGAGCGGACGCAGAAGACCAGTCCGCAGATAATTCCCTGCGAAGAGCAAGATGCTCACTTGGCGGAACGGTTCCCTGCCCTCTTGCCTGGAGTACAGTCTAAGCTGTGGGTCTCCTGCAGGCACTACTTGAGGGTACCATGGAGTGTTCGAGAGTTACAAGCTAAGATGACCTGCGGGCAGGTGAGCCGGAACGACATACTTTCCTCATGTGATCATCGAAGTTGTAACAATATCCCTAAAGCGGCATGGTAGAGCTTTACACCCACCTTGCCCTCCATAATGCAAAGGTGGGGTCAGGTACCTGCCGGGATCCGAAGTCCAGAATCCAACCGCGCTAGAGCCTGCAAGCTCCCAATACACGGTGCAAAATCTCCTCGCAACACGTGGTCTTCGTGGTGTTACGCTAATGACAAAGGCTCTAGGGGAGGTCTAGCTGAACTCGGCGATGTCTCCTGGTATCAGGGAACCGTTATAGGTCTTTGGGAGAGAGAGAAAACACTGGAAAAAGGTGTCAGTATGGATTATAAAACATATTCGCAAAGCAAACATAAGAAAGAAGAAAGAGAGTTTGAGTGTAGAACCGTTTTTGAAATCTCTCTTAGCACCTTATCTGTTATGATTACAACAAAAACACTGGAAGAAGTGTTAGCAAGCAGTTTCTATTCATAATAGTTCTTGAAGAGGATACACAAAGTAGAAAAAGGAGGTTTTTAAGAATAGAACCGCTTGAGATCATCCCCGTTCCAGGTGTGCGATATATCCTCTCCTTCGTGAGTCTGCAAGCGATAAGCGCCGCTTTTTAACGCTTCTTTGACAAAAAAAGGGCCGGCCCAATTTGGATTAAGCTTTCCAACTGAACCAGCTCTTGCAGCAGCATCAACCTTCTTTAGAACTAGATCTCCCACTTGGAAGTGTTTGATCCTTACATTCTGATCGAAGTAACGGGCCATCCTCCTTTTGACCTCTTCCTGCCTTATGGCTGCTTGATCTCTGACCTCCTCGATGTGTTCCAAGCTGAACCTCATCTCCTCATTATTCAACTCAGCCCAATCATCAACACCTTCTCTTGCAAGCAGCACTCTGGGTGACGGGACTTCAAACTCAATCGGGATGAGTGCCTCTGAGCCATGAGAGAGTTTGAAAGGAGTCTCTCCGGTTGCGGAGATGGCGTTGTCCTAATGAACCAGAGGACTGATGGAAGCTGATCAGCCCAACTGCCCTTGAGATTCTGCACTTTCTTCTTGAGCAAGTTGAGGATCTGCTTGTTGGCAGCTTCCACCTGGCCATTGCTTCGGGGATGATGAACTGATGCAAAACGCAGCTCTGTTCCGATCTGCCTGCAAAAATCTATCATCTCTGAGTTGTTGAACTGTGGCCCATTGTCAGTGATTATTGCCATTGGTATCCCGTGCCGGCATACAATTTCTCCCCAAATGAAGTTCTTGACAATCTGAGTAGTTGTCTTGGCCAATGCCTTGGCTTCGATCCACTTGCTGAAGTAGTCGGTCATTACGATGATGAAACTCTGTTGCCCGCTTGCCAAGGGAAAAGGACCAATGAGATCCATTCCCCAAACCGCAAAGGGCCAAGGAGTTGCAATCGACCTGAGGGACTGAGCTGCTTGGTGCTGAAGCGGAGCAAACTTCTGGCATTGAACACACCTTCTGGCGTAGATCTCTGAGTCTTTCTTCATTGTGGGCCAGAAATACCCTTGCCGCAGGACTCGTCTTTCAAGAGTTCTTGCTCCAGAGTGACTTCCACACTCTCCTGAATGAACTTCTTGCAAAATGGTGTGAGCTTCTTCTTCTGAAACACATCGGGCCATGGTTGAGAGGAAGGTCTTTCTATAAAGGATTCCCGCCACTAGAAAGTAGTGAGCTGCTTTTATTCTGAACTTTTTCTTGTCTCTAACTGTATGATGATAATTTCCTGTTTGACAGATATAGGATGAATGGGTCCATCCAAGAGGCCCATTGATCTACTTGCATCAAATCTCCTTCCACCACTGCCGGGCGGAAGAGCTCGGAAGTTGTGCCTCCTGAAGGCATCCCATGCTTAGAGAGAAAATCGGCCTCCTCATTCTCTGCTCTCGGGATATGTTTGATGGTGAAGCTTTTAAACCTTCCGACTTCTATTTTCACAAGAGCTAGGTATTTTTCAAGACTGGCTCCCTTGCTTCGAAGTTGCCGAGGACTTGCGACGCCATTACCAGAGAATCGGTTTTGATGTGGACATGATCGATTCCTAATTCCCTTGCGAGCCTCAAACCTGCTAGCAGAGATTCATATTCGGCCTGGTTATTTGTTACTGGAAAGTAAAACTTGATGGTCTGCTCCAACTTGACTCTGTTTGGATTGATGAGAACCACTCCTGCTCCAGAAGAACTTCTGCCTGAGGCACCATCAACATAGATGGTCCAAGCCAAAGGTGACCTTTCTGTCTGATCAGAACTGGACTCTGGCATGTCAATCAGAAAATCTGCTAGGACTTGAGCTTTGATGGCTGTCTTAGGCACATAAGAAATTTCAAATTCACTTAGCTCTATTGCCCACTTAGCTAGCCTGCCGGAATGCTCGGGCTTTTCCAACACACCCTTCAAAGGTTGATCGTTGATGACTTGAATTGAATGTGCTTGGAAGTACGGGAGAAGCCTGCGAGCTGACATGACCAGTGCCAAGGCTACCTTCTCCAGGATCGGATACCGCGTCTCAGCACTCTTCAGAATATGGCTAACGTAGTAGATTGGGAATTGCTTTCTGCCTTCTTCCCGAAGAAGAACGGAGCTGACGGCCTCAGGGCCAACCCCTAGGTACAAGAAAAGAACCTCTCCTGGGCGGGGGCTCTGAAGCAGAGGCGATGAGGTAAGCTGCATCTTTAACTGTTCAAAAGCCTGGGAACACTCTTCTGTCCACTCAAACTTGGACGCACGTCGAAGGGTCTTAAAGAAGGGGGCACTCCTATCTCCAACCCGAGAAAGAAATCTTGCAAGACCTGCTAGCCTTCCCCCTAACTGCTGAACTTCCTTCGGAGAACGAGGGGTAGGCATTTCAAGAATAGCTTTTACCTTGTCAGGATTGGGGGCAAGTACCTCCGGAGTAAGGAGATGACCAAGAAAATTCCCCTTACTCGCTCCAAAAGTACACTTCAAAGGATTGAGCTTCATCTTGTATCTACGCAGAGTAGCGAACGTCTCTGCTAGATCTAGCAAGTGCAGCGAAAACGATTTACTCTTAATCAAGAGATCGTCTACATACACTTCTAGGTTTCTTCCTTTTTGATGGTTAAACACACGGTCCATCATCCGTTGATAGGTCGCCCCAGCATTCTTAAGCCCAAAGGGCATGACAAGATAGTAATAACATCCATCGTTAGTAATGAACGACGTGTGAGGAATGTCGGGCTTATGCATTCTTATCTGATGATAACCAGAAAACGCATCTAAAAAACTCATGTAAGAGTACCCTACCGCGGAATCAACTAAGGAATCTATCCGAGGCAAGGGGTAGCAATCTTTAGGACATGCTTTATTAAGTTTTGTAAAGTCTACACACATTCGCCACTTTCCCCCGGGTTTTTTAACCATTACAACATTTGAAATCCATGTGGGATATTGCACTTCTTTAATAAAATTCGCCTTGAGGAGTTTCGCAACCTCCTCCTTATTGGTTCTGCAAGCTTTGTTGCCACGTCCCTCTTCTTCTGTTGGATGGGCTTGCAGTTGGGATCAACATTCAGATGGTGGCAAGCTACATCAGGATCCACCCCCGGCATGTCTTCTGCTGACCAGGCAAAGACATCCAGGTTCTTTAGCAGGCAGGAAATCAACTCAGCCTTTTGATCTTCAGGTAGCTCCGAGTTGATGGAGAGTTTCCTCTCCTCCCCTTCATCAATGGGGACTCCTTGTGTCACCTGGGCAGGTTCCAGGTGAGCACCTTCATCAGCAGCAACTTTCGAACTGGAAGAGGCTTCTGCATCTTCTGCTGGAGCAAGGGAAGCTTCAACCATGTTGACAGTGCGGACGTAGCACTCCCTTGCTCTCCTTGGGTCGCTCGTGACCCGGCACATCCTCCCATCGGCAAAGAACTTGATGGCGAGGTGGTAAGTGGAAATCACTGCTTGGTACTTGTTCAGCAGGGGCCTGCCGAAGATGGCATGGTAGCTGCTGGGGGCGTCGACCACTATGAACTGTATCTGCTTTGTTGCCCCTCCAAGCTTCACTGGCAAGGTGACGCTGCCCTCCACCTCTTTCCTCTCTCCAGAGAATCCATAGAGCGGCCCATCAGTGGAAAGCAGAGGCTTTCCGGTCCTCAGGGCCTCAAAAGTAGACTTGAAGAGGAGGTTGACTGAACTGCCCGTATCAACAAGAATTCTGTCCACTGTGAAGTCTCCAAGCACAGCCTTGATCACAACAGCATCGTCAAATGGATTGGCTGTTTGAGGCAGATCTTCCGGACCAAAAGTGACGACTTCTCTTGGGGGAGCAACGGAAGAAGAGGCCACCTCCGCCTGGGTGACCCTTGAAATTGAAGATTTCCGAGTGGACTCGGTCCCTGCTCCACCATGGATGAAGAAGAGGCGTCCCAGAACTCCCTCATCATCTGCATCAAAGCATTCCACTGGGACGTTGATCGGCCCCAGATGGCCTTCGTCCTCCACATCTACACACTCCTGGTAAGCCTCAGCTACCTCTTTGCCCTTCGAGGTGGATGGCTTCGACGAGGAAGGAGAATCCTTCTTGGTCAGGTCAATCTTGCCCTAGGCAAGCAACTTATCAATCAGCGCATGAAGGGCCTTGCATTCCTCAGTCAGATGACCCTTTTCCTTGTGGAACTGGCAGTATTGCGAATTATTCCTCGGCTTCCACAGCTTCTGAGGCTCTTGCCTCTTTTCTTCTGATCTCCTTTACAGGATCTGGATGACTTCGTCAAGGTCCAGATCTGCAGGGTCCTCCATGGGACTTTCATCATATTGGCACGGGGCAGGCAAGGCTGCCTACTGGAGGATGGGAAGAGCTTGCAACGGAACGGCGGGAGCGGCGGCCAACGGCAGTCTCTGCTCATGAAACTGTTGATGGCCTTGGAAAGGTTTTTTGTTGCGGAAGTTCCTGCCTCTTTGGGACGGAGGCTGGAAGTCTGGACGAGGGGGCCTGCCACGAGAGGAAGAAGCGGAGGCATCCCTTCCTTCAGCCTTGGCTGTCAGGGATGAAACATAGGTCTGATTGGCATTTTCCCCTTCTATGAAACGGTTGACCATGGCGATCAACTCCTGATAAGTCTCGGGTGCCTTGGTCGTTGCTTTAAACTTCAGAGGGCCTTCCCGGAGGCCGTGGATCAAGGAAACTTTGTAATAGTCGGGGTTCACATTCCTCACCCCCTGAATTTCTCTTTGAAAGCAATCAACGAATCGTGTCACCGATTCGTTATCCCTCTGCTTGATCTCAAATAGGGCAGCTGGCCCATTTTTCGTCTTCCTTGAGGTAGTAAACCTCAGCAGTAACTGGCTACGAAGCTCGGCAAAAGAAGAGATAGTGCCCGAAGGCAGCTCGTAGAACCATTCTCTCGCTTGCCCTTCGAGAGTGGTAACCAGCAACTTACACTTAATCGCATCTGAGAGGCATCTCAAAGCAACTGCCCCCTCAAATGCCTGGAGGTGAGAAACGGGATCTGTCGCTCCTGTATAGAACGGGATGCGCGGCTCCCTGAAGTTGCTCGGGGCCGATTCCCATCGAATTCGGTCAACAAAGGGAGACGGGGTGTCAAACTCTGCAGGATAGAAAGGGCGGACTGGAGCCGAGGAGTCCGCGGGCTCGGCGGACTGGCGGTCAGCAAAGCGAAGTTGGCGGGCAGGAGTGCCCCTAGCAGCTTCTCTGAAGAACTCTCTGAATGCAAACTCTTCCTCTTGGGGGCGTAGAGGGGCAGTGGACTGAGCAGGGTTCCAAGGAGTTTCTGGGGACTGCCGAAGCGGAGTTCGGCGAGCTGGGGTCTGGCGGACTGGCGAGTTCGCTGGGTCCGCTGCGACCTGAGGAGCAAGTCGCTGGGCCAAAGCAAGCAGAGCTTGGCTGATTGTGTCAAGACGCTGGTCGGTCTGCCGACGAGACTGCTCGGCCTCAATGCGAGCTTGTTCTATTGCATCCCAAAGGGAGTCCTCTGAAGAACTAGAGCGATCTGAAGAGCGGGCTCTGCGGTCTGACATCTTTCGTCCGCTGATTTCAAAACACTACTCGGATCTGAAGGTTGCGTGTTAACTGTTGATGCACGAAAACACAAGGGGGGTCGAGCACAACCAGCTAACTGTTCGAACACAGGGGAATAGGGAGACTGTGAGTAGCGATCTACTAAGCGGATGAGAGCTGGAAGAAGAGCAGGGCCGTGAACCACGGCAACAACAGACTTCGCCCGTCGCGGCCTGAATGCCTCTCTTGCGACGGGCTTTCCCTTGATTGAAGAAGGATCTAGTTACAAGTGAAAGGAAAATACTGAGGGAAGCAGAGCAAGGGGGAGCCCGCAAGGCACAGGATTCGAGTCCGCAGCCTGTAACAAGTAGGCTCCTGGGTCCGAGTCAGCGTGCCTTGAGTGCACCACCTCCCCCCTATTTATAGGATAGGGGGCCTGCCCAAATGGGCCGGGCTAAAATAATCGGCTGCCCGGGGTACAGGAGAACCGGGCAGCGGTGACGGGAAGCAAAAAGAAAGAACACGCCAGTCCGCACAGAAGTGGCGGACTGGGCTCGCGAGCTGGAGCTTCCACTGCTGCTGGGCGCACCCAGTGGAGGGCGGCGGCCTGGGCGGACGAGATACTGCGTCCGCCGCTGGAGAAACTGTTACCCAAAGCGTCGGTGGACTGAGCGGACTGGTCCTTGCGTCCGCTGCTGGAGTATCACCCTTGGCGCCCGACTGGTGACAGTGCCGGACTGGGCGGACGGACAAATCCTGTCCGCGCCTGCTGAATGGGGGGCTTTGGAATCTTGCAGTATGTTGCGGACTGAGGGGTTAACAACTCACAGAGAGTTTGTCGAACTCCATTTGACGAATATCTCTCGAACTATCCCTAGTTCGTCGAGCTCCATTCGACGAACTCTGGAAAATTCGTCGAGTGCAGACAGAAACTAATCTAAGTGTTCTCCATTGATCATTCTAAGCTGATTTATAAAGAATAGATGGTTTCTTTCATCCAGAGGTTTGGTGGAAATGTCACCTCTTTGTAAATCAGTGTAGATATAGACAAGTTTAATTTTGTTTTTGTCTGGACACTCTATTATGAAATGATGTCTAATATCTATATGCTTGGTCCTACTATGATGGACTGGATTTTGTGTTATGGCTATAGCACTTGTGTTATCATATAGTAAAGTTGAATTATTTAAGTTGAGACCATAGTCTAGTAATTGACTTTGAATCCACAACATCTGCGAACAACAGCTGCCAGCTGCAATATAATCTGCCTCAGCAGTTGAGGTAGACACAGATGACTGTTTCTTACAAAACCAGGACACTAATCTAATTCCCAAAAATTGGCAGGTTCCCGAAGTACTTTTCCTGTCCACCCTACATCCAGCAAAATCAGCATCTGAGTATCCAGTTAACTCAAATTCTGATTCACTGGGATACCATAGGCCTAGATTGGACAAATCTTTATATATCTCAAAATTATTTTTAGTAAAATTAGATGAGATTCTTTAGGGTTCACTTGGAACCTAGCACAAAGGCATGTGACAAACATGATATCAGGTGTGCTAGCTATAAGATATAATAGGGACCCAACAATGCCGCTATATAATTTCTGGTCAATAGGTTTCCCATGTGGATCAGAGTCTATTACAGCGTTTGTAGCCATAGGTGTTTTCTTTGCTGAGGCATCAGCCATGCCAAACTTTTTGATAAGCTCTTTTGCATATTTAGCTTGGGAGATGAAGATGCCATCAGAGAGCTGCTTCACTTGGAGACCAAGGAAGTAGGAGAGCTCACCCATGCTACTCATTTCAAATTTGGAATGCATGAGGTCAGAGAACCTCTTGCATAATTTGTAATCAGTGGACCCAAATATGATGTCATCCACATATATTTATACTAACAATGTTTGGTCCTTATGATGTCTAGTGAAAAGTATCTTATCTACTATTCCTCTAATGAACTTATGCTCTATAAAAAAGCTAGCTAAGGTCTCATACCAAGCTCTTGGAGCTTGCTTTAGACCATAGAGAGCTTTATGCAATTTAAAAACATAAGAGGGGTAAGTTGGAGAGACAAAACATGGAGTTTGTTCAACATAAACCACTTCTTTTTGTACTCCATTCAGAAAAGAACTCTTCACATGCATTTGATAGACCTTGAATCTCTTGTAGGCTGCATAGGCAAGGAATATTCTAATTGCCTCTAACCTTGCCACAGGTGCGAAGGTTTGGTCATAATATATTCCTTCCTCTTGCCTATATCCTTGAGCAACAATCCTAGCCTTATTTCTCACAATCACTCCTTGGGCATCCAGCTTGTTTCTGTAAACCCATTTGGTTCCAATTACTGGGTAGTTTTGGGGTCTTGGAACCAAATCCCAAACTCTACACCTCTCAAATTGGTTTAATTCCTCCTGCATTTCATTGATCCAGTGGGGATCTTGCTCTACATCATGGATGGATAGAGGTTGAACTTGAGAGAGAAAATAGGCATGCATCAAATCTTTGTTGAGTTGATGGCTTGTCTGTACACTTGCTGATATGTTTCCAATCACTTGAGATCTGGGGTGATCCCTTAGTGTGACAAGATCAGTGGGTGGAGTTGGTTCTGCAACAATAGTATGAACTAATTGCTCTTGTGGAATTATGTTTGTTGTTGGGGGAAGATCAATTCCTTCGGTGCCTTCATCTTCACTTTCTTCAATGACTTGTGGAGAAGGATGTGTTGGAACCTCTTGGGTGAGGTTTAGTCCATCCAAATTCTCACACAAGTGAGGTACCTGCAAAGTGCTTTTGGTAGAAATCTCTTGCTCCTTGCAGGATTTGCTTAGAGATGATTTATTAAAAACCTTATAGGCTTTGCTTACTTGGGAATATCCTAGAAAGATTCCCTCTTCAGACCTAGCCGCAAACTTTCTAATGTTTCTTTTATTATTGTTGTGAATATAACATAAACATCCAAATGCTTTAAAATAGTTGATTTTAGGTTGCTTCCCTTTAAGTAATTCATATGGAGTCCTGTTCTTTAGTTTATGTATCAGACTTCTGTTCAGGACATAATTTGTATTGTTTACACCCTCTGCCCAAAAGGTTAGTGGCATGTAAGCATCTACAAGTAATGTACCTGCAGCTTCAATTAGTGTCCTATTTTTCTTTTCAGCTACCCCATTTTGTTGGGGAGTTCTAGGAGCTAAGAAGCAGTGTCTGATACCTTCCTTCTCACAGAACTCATGCATAAGAAGAGACTCAAACTCTATTCTATGATCACTTCTGATCAATGCAACATGAGTAGAGAACTCAATCTGTATGCTCCTTAGAAAATCTGTAAGAACCTTAAAGGTATCTAACTTAGATCTCAGAAAGAACACCCAAGTGAACCTTAAGAAGTCATCCACTTTAACTAAGGTGTAGGATTTCCCTCCTAGGCTTTGTACATCAATGCGTCCAAAGAGATCCATGTGTAGCAAATATAAAATCCTAGGTGAATCACTTTTATTAACAGATTTAAAAATAGATTTAGTTTGCTTGCCTAGTTGACAAGCCCTACAAAGGCCTTCCTTCTTGTAGGACCAGAAGATAAACCTCTAACAAGGTTATCTTTTAATAGCCTAGCAATGTTTTTCAAGTTTACATGACCTAGCCTTTTATTCCATAAATCATTCTGATTACTAGTTATATTAAGTAAGCAGATATCAGAATTGGCAGAAAGAAAATCAACTAAGTATATGTTTCCTTGTCTATTCCCAATTAAAACAGTTTGTTTTTCTTTATTAGCAATAGTGAAAGAAGATGAGTAAAAATGTACCTGACAACCTTCATCACATAACTGACTTATGGAGATGAGGTTATGCTTGAGTCCTATGACATAAGTTACTTTCTTGAAAGTAACAGCTCCAATCTTCACTTCTCCAAAGCCTTCTGACTGGCCATATTTGGAATCCCCAAAGATAACCTTTGGCCCCAGCTTGGACTTATATTTGTGTAAGATGTCCTTGCTGCCAGTCATATGTTTGGAGCAACCACTGTCTAGGTACTATATTTGATTATTTACTAGACAACTCTTCACCTGCAATGAAAAACAATTAATTGTTCTAGACCCAGGTTACCTTGTGTCTTTTGTATTGTTGATATGAAAAACTAGATATAACAGAGAATTCTAGTTGAGATTTATATCCTAGAGGGTGATATCTTCCAGGTGGTATTACCCAATAAGCTACATGGTTAAATGCTTTTCTAGAATTATTAGAGTTGATGTTATAATTAACATTCTTTTTAAGTCTTTCTGGGTTCGACGAATTTTTGTGAGTTTGTCGACCAGAGTTCGACGAATTGGGTTGAGATCGTCGATCTCTACCCAGAGAATGAACATATTCATTTTCCGTGCCCCACGTTCGTCGACCCCTGCTCGACGAACCATAGAGAGTTCGTCGATCACAGTTAGATGAATAATTATAGCTATAGTTTGCGTTCAGAGTTCGTTGATTGGAGTTCGATGAACTGGCAACTTTTCGTCGATCTGAGTTCGACGAATTCTGCTAAACCTTATTTTTAGTAGTTTTCTGATTTTTGTTGTTTTGACCTATTGATTTTGGAATTTCTTCTCTGGTTTGTTTGTAGTTTATTATTTCTTTCCTTTTAGCTAAAACAAATTTGATAGGGGTTGATAAAATATTCTTCTTGAGGATGGGGGGAAAACTTCATGAAGCACCTAAGCTTAACTTGCCATTAAGCCTGGCATTTACAGTGCTTGTGATGTCCATCAACTTGAGGCTTCTCCCATTGAGAGTTTCCTCAAGTTATTTAGCCTCACATAACTAAATTTTTAATAATTTTATTTGTTAATTAGCTAAGGTTAATTCATCCTTTAACTTATTGTTTTCAGAATTAACATTCTCTAGGTTTCCTAATTTTTCCCTAAGAGTCTTGATTTCTTCTTCTGAGTTAATTAAATCTATGCACATGGTTTTGAATTCAGATTTAAATGAATCAGAACTATAATCAAAAGAAGATAATACCTGGTCAGCTTCAGAATCTGAAACTGCTTCATTATCTGAATCTTCATCTTCTGAATGGCTCCTGGAGGCATCAATGGGCATGAGGCAAACTTCTTTGGCCTTTGCCTCTTCTTCATCTTCACTGGAGCTGGAGGATGTTGATTCATCCCCAGTTTCACTCCTAGATTCAGCCACAAAGACTTTCTCCTTCTTCTTATATTTGCTGGAGGAAGACCTGCTATTGTGTTGTCTACTGGTATCTTTCTCTCTTCTCTTTTCCATCTTCTGATTTTATGGACACTTAGAGATGAAGTGTCCAGGTTTCCTGCAACCAAAACACACCACTTCTTTAGTTGGTGTTTTGTCATACCTTTGTTTGTCATCCTATCTTGATGACTTTCTCCTGATGTCTTTCCTTGCCATTTTGTAGAATCTTATGACAAAAAGACTCATCAGATCTTCATTTGTGCTTGAAGTCTCTATCTCCTCAGCAGCTTTGAATGCAATATTGTGCTCTTTTCTTGCTGGAGGAGGTGTTCTTTACTCAGCTACCTCTCTGGATTTGATCACCTGTTCATAGGACTTAAGCTTTCCTAAAAGAGATTCAGTGGAAATCTCATTTAGGCTTCAGGCCTTCTTGATGGGCCAGATCCTTGAATCCCATGAGCTTGGGAAGCACATAAGGATCTTATCATTCACCTCAGTGAGGGTGATGTCCTTGTCCAAGGTTTTTAGCTCATTGATGATTGAGCTTAACTTATTGTACATATCAGCCACTGACTCAGCTTCTTCTTTCTCGAAATTCTCATACAGGGATATGAGACTGGATCTCCTGTCCTTTCTTTAATCTACTAACCCAGCCACCATTTGATTTAGGGAGTCCTAAATGGCTTTGGCTGAGGTTTATTCAGCCACTTTTTGAAAGATATCATCTGACATTGTTTGTGCCAGTATATTCATTGCCTTGGCATCAGCAATCTTTCCCTTCTTCTGGGCTTCAGTCCACTCAGGTGGTGGAACTACAGCTGTGCTTGAAGATGTTGCAGGAGTAGATGCTTGAGGGGGACCTGTCAAAATGGAGTTGTAGATAACTTCATCAATAGAGTTCATGTACAACTTAATTCTTGCCTTCCAGATGGCAAACTTATTCAGATTACATACTGGAGGTCTAGTGCTTGCATAGTTCTTGTTTTGTGTCATGTTGTGTGACTATAAATGTAATGTAAATGAAAATACAGATCTAACTCTAGATCTTTGGTTCAAGGGTTAGCTTGTACAACGATGGGAATCCTGCTTTGTACCAGTGGAAAGTGATGTGTTAGATCTGAAATACTCTAACGGGGGGGTGGGGGGGGGTGGTGAATAGAGTATCCTAAAATCCTTAGAAAACTTTACAGCTTTTTCTGTAAATAAAAACTGCAGAATAAAAAATGAATAATCACAAACACACAACAGACCTAGCTAGCGCAAACACAACAAGAATAAAAGAAAGGGCAACCAGACAACATAAGAAATTATAGTGGTTCCACAACCTGGGTACATCCACTCTTCTACCACCCTGCTAGGAATCCACTCAGATTTTTGATCAGGTGCCTGACACCAATGAGCTTTTGATCAGGTGCTCAAAAACCAAACCTCAAGTCTTTTGGTCAGTTGACTTGCAACCAGAAATAACTTTTGAAGGGAGTTATAACCCTTTATACAGTGGGGGTTGAGAGATGATTGAGTCTTCTGTTTCTCAATAAATAACTGAGAAGACTTAATGGATATGATTTTAGCAAATGGCTCCCCCTGTGATGTAGAATGGTTTAGAGCTTTGCTTCAGGGCAATAGGCCTTCAATCATTAAGCCTTGACCAGAAAAGATCTTCAGGAACTTATTGACAGGTGGAATAGTTATTGTCATTTGAAGTGTCCTGGAGAGTTGAAGAATGAAGACTCATGATTTTGATTGATTGTTCTTCTTCTTCAGGTAGCAGATGTTCTTATGGTCTAGGGCTTCTTCTCTGTATTAGAGTTCTGTATTGAGAGTGAACAGTGAAAATCCTTGATTCAGAATTACTGTCTTTTTTGTCTGTATGTGTATCTCTTTTAATCCTGTCTGCAGGAAAGGTGAGGAAATTTCTTTTATATTTCTTGTCAAGAAATTCTGTTTTGAAATTTAATTCCTCTGCATTAATTACTGACGGCCTTGAAAATAAAATGCATTGATTTATTTCCCCAACTGTCCCATGGAAAAACGGCAAGCAATAATGCTGGAGAAGACCATAATCAATGCTCTATCTAACTATTATATTCAGAGAATATTTTAGCATTGATTTCTCAGGAATTATTGCAGTAGGAAAGGGACAGAATGAATGAAATAACTAAGTCTGGATTCGTCGAACAGAGAACAGAAATCGTCGAGCTGAGTCCACAGTTCGTCAAGCTGAGAAGCTGTGTTCGTCGACCAGATGGCTTCTATTCGTCGAGCTAAGTTCCAAGATCATCGAGCAGAGAGTAGAACTGCATTAATAAGAAACTTTGACAATTCTGTACATGGAGTTCGTCGAGCTGAGAGCTGATTTCGTCGAGCTGATAACATGTTGACAGAACTTCTGGGGAATGTGTCGACACAAGTCCTGGGTGTCAACACAATTACTTCTTGTCTCGACATGGCTGTTGTGTTGACAGAAATCTGGAATGTGTTGACATAAGTCCTATGTGTCGACACAATTGCTGTTGGTGTCGACACAAGTCTTACTTCTGGTGTCGACACAAACTTCTGGTGTGAAGTGTTGAAGTATCCAGGAATCGTCGACCTGAGAATCTGTTTCATCGAGCTGAGGACCACTAACTGCTATTGGATAACTCTAGCCAAAGTGGTCAAAGTTCGTCGAGCTGAGAATCTTGAATTCGTCGACTGAAGATGATTTTGGATTTAGAAAATTGAGAAACTTCTGGAATAATAAGTTGAAGTAGAGAACCCTGAAATCGTCGACTAGAGAACTAGGTTCATCGACCTGAGTCTAGATAACAAAGTCTGGACTTGGAATGCTGAAGATAGAGTCCAAAGATGGTCGACCTGAGAATCAAGTTCGTCGAGTTCAGCTCAGAGAATTTTATCTGAGATCGTCGAGCTGAGCACGACAATCGTAGATTTGAGTTCGATGAACGTCGAACTCATTTTATTGAGTCTTTAGAAAATCTCTAAGTCTTGAGTCTCTGGTAGTCTGATGATGGCTGGTCCATGCAGTGTTCATCCTAAGGAGTTGGACATGACTCTAGGACACAACTATGACCATGGCTATACATGATGGGTCACAAGATCCTAACTTAGTGAACCTAGCCCAAATCAAACTAGGGATCCAAAAATTATGACAAATCTGTCGAGGTAGGGCTCAAAGACGCGGTTCATCAAGCTCATGAATGCTGAAGGCGCATTCATGAAACCGAAAGGCATCCCCGTGAACTCGTACAATCCATAGCGGAAACTGAAGGCCGTCTTCGGAATGTCCTCCTCCTGGATCAGCAGCTGATAGTAACAGGACCTCAGATCCAACTTGGAGAACCAGAAGGCTCCCTAAAGCTGATCAAAAAGCTCGTCGATCCGGGCAGCAAGTATATGTTCCGAACCGTCAACCGGTTCAACGCCCGGTAGTTGATGCAGAGACGCAGTGAGCCATCCTTCTTTTTGACAAATAACATCGGTGCTCCCCATGGTGATGAGCTCGATCGGACAAATTCTGACTTTACCAGCTCCTGTAGCTGTGTCCTGAACACTGTTAGCTCCTTTGGGGCCATCCTGTACGGTGCCCGAGATACGGGCCTCGCTCCTGGCACCAACTGAATGCGGAAGTCCGTGTCCCTGGCCGGTGGCAATCCGGGCAATTTGTCCGGAAATACGTCTGAGAAATCCCAAATCTCTAGGATGTCCACAATAGAAGCCTCTGCTCCCGCAATCTCGAAGCAGATAATGTATACTTCCTCTCCTTGCTTGTGGGCTTTGATAGCCTGTACAGATGAAAATAAAAGATGGGAGACAAGTCTAATACCTTCGACGATGACGTGGGAGTCCCCGTGCCTCAATGTGATCCTCCTCAACGGGTAATCAATTTGGGCATGGTTCCAATGCAACCAATTCATGCTCAGAATAAGTCGAAATCTAGCATCCTTAGGATCATTGCAGGCACTTCAAATGTCTTTCCGCCGATTTTTGCATCCATATTGCACTGTGTAGATGATAATAGTACCGATCCATCAGGTAGCCTCACCCTCATCGTCGAGCCCGTGAATCGTTCCATGCCATCCAATCCTTTGACAAAGGCTTCTGATACGAATGAGTGCAAAGCACCCGTATCAAACAGCATATGAGTGGGCTTGCCGATGATAAGTACTATGCCTGAGGTTGATTTGAGTTTCAATTGGGTAGTTATTCTACAAGGTCAAGCACTATAAATTGGAAAAAAAATCTAAATTTCACAAAATAATTTATTTACCTATGATGACGTCCTCAGGATTCCTCGGCTCGGTGAGGTATAATGCGTACATCTGCTCTTGTACTCTACCTCGGCCAAAAGTTCTTCTGCCTCGACCTTGACCTCGTCCTTGGCCTCGGCCCTGCTGTACTGGAGGGGCCATTGGAGGTGGAGGAGGTGGAGGAGGAAGTGGACGAAACTGATGCGGGCACTTAGATATATTGTAACCTGGCTAATGGCACCCAAAACAAACTACCGGTCGCTGGACACGATCATCCTGCCTCATCTGGCCATGTATTTGTGGTGGTGGATGAGCTGGTGTTGTAGGTGATCTCTACTTTTGCTTGTAGTTGGGATGATAACGTCCCCCACCTCTCTTGTGCCTCAAAAATCTGCCTCTCTGTGAGCCCCGGCTGCTCTCCCCGAAGAATGACCCATCTAGCGGTCTCTTTCCCCTGGTATGCACCACCAGCTGGTCTGTCTCCAGCTTCTTGGCCATATCGATGATCTGAGCTAAAGTGCTATGAGAGAAAAACAATAGGGCCTGCCTCAAATCGTCTCTAATGCCCGGTACAATCTCTTTACATACCTACTATCGTCTGAATCATGTATCCTTGCAAACATAGCCAGATGGGAGAACTCCCTCTTGTACTCAATCACTTATCTGGTCCCCCGTTTGAGGTTCAAAAACCTCTCCTCTAGCTCATCTCGGTCCGTGGTGGACATGAAATGCTCCAATAACGCCTCGTCGAACTCCTCCCAAGATATATCTGACAGTTCCCTATCTGTATAGGTGGAGTCCAGCATGGACTTCCACCATCTCTTTGCATGGGCATCTAGTGCAAAAGTTGCCAAATGAACTGCTTGGCTGACAGGGCAGCTGATGCCTGCCAGCATTTCATGTATAGCCTCGATCCATTCCTCGGTCTTTACCGCATTTTCCATCCCGTGGTACATATATGGGGACAAGCTTTTGAATGCACTCAACCAGTTTGATCCTGGATTTAGCAGCGGTGCCAGAACCTGCTGGGCGCTGAAGACCTCAAGAATGGTCGTCAGGGTCTAGCCCATCTCTGTCTGTAGAAAAGGAGTGGCATCCTGGGCGGAAAGGCGACCTGTGGAGGCTGCATAAAGGTAAGGTTTATATTAGAATTGGCCTGAATCATTGCTTAGGTGGACTGTGTTGGATACCTAGTTGGATTTGGGCTAGGTTCACTAAGTTAGGATGTTTGACCTAATATGTATAGCTAGGGTCATGTATAAGTCTTAGAGTATATGCTAAATCCTTAGAGTCATCACTGCATGGACCAGCCATCAACAGACTACAAAAATACTCAAGACTTAGGGATTTCAAAGACTCGGGAAAATGAGTTCGACGTTCGTCGAACTCAGGTCGACGAAAGTCATGCTCAGCTTGACGAACTCAGAGACAATTCTCTGAGCTGAGCTCGACGAACTTGGTACTCAGGTCGACGCCTTATGGAAACTCTACTTCAATATTTCAAGTCCAAAATTTCTCTGAACTCCAGTCGACGAACTTATTTCTCAGGTCGACGATCTATTGGTACTCTACTTCAACATCTTATTCCAGAAACAACTAAATATTCTATGTCCAGGATCATACTACAGTCGACGAATTCACCTTCTTAGCTCGACGAACTTAGACCCCATTCCTGGCAAGTCTTATCTAGCAGTTAGAAGTTCTGAGCTCAACGAAACTAGTTCTCAGGTCGACGAGTTATGGACATTTTACTTGAAACATTTTTGAGTCCAAGAAACATGGTATTCTGAACTCCAGTCAACGAAGTTTTATTCTCAGCTCGACGAACTTCAAGCATAGAATTGGCAAGGTTCTGGAGAAAGCAGTTGTCTGTTCTTAGGTCAACGATCTTGAATCTCAGCACAACGAACAACTATTATCAGATCGACGAACATAACTTCTCAGCTCGACGAACCGTGGACTCAGCTCAACGAATTTTGTTCTCTATTCGACGATTCCAGACTTGGTTATTTTCATCCTTCTGTCATTATTCTATTGCAATAATACCTGAGTAATTAATGATAAAATATTCTCTAAATATTATCGTTAGACGGAGCATTGATTATGGTCTTCTTCAGGATTATTGTTTGCCGTTTTTCAACGGGACAGTTGGGGAAATCAATCAATGCAAAATATTCTCCAGGCTGTCAGCAATGAATGCAGAAGAAATTCAAATTTCAAATGAAAATTTATATGGAAAATATAAAAGGGATTTCCTTTCTCTTCCTAGATAACATGTGATCAGAGAATACAGAAGATAGAATAAATACACAATTCTCTGGAACACAATAAGTATTACACAGCAATACAACATACAGTGATATAGAGAAACAGCCCTAGACCAGAAATATCAGAGCAATCTGAAGAAGAAGAAGAAGAACAGCTAATCAAAATCAAGTCTTCTTCTGTCTTCACCAGGATTCTTCAAAAGACAACAACTATAATATCTGTCAAGAATTTCCCGGAGCTCGTCTAGTTAAAGTAACAGTTTGAAGGCCTATCACCCTGCAGCAAAGGTTCAACTTCCTGAACCATTCTACATCTCAAGGGAAGCCTTTACTAACATCAAAATGCACTTAAGTATTCTCATAGTGTATTTGAGAAAGAGAAGACAAAATCAATCTCTCATCGCCCACTATATAAAAGGGTTCTTAACTCCCTTCAAAAGTTATTTCTTGTTGCAAGTCACCTGATCAAAAGACTTGAGGTTTGGTTTTTGAGCACCTGATCAAAAGCTCATTGGTGGCAATCACCTGATCAAAAAGCTGAGTGGATTCCTACCAGGTTGTAGAAGAGTGGATGTACCTAGGTTGGGGAACTACTATAAAATTCTTATGTTGTCTGATTGCTCTTTTCTTTTGTTCTTATTGTGGCTGTGCTAGTTAGGATTGCTGTGTTTGTGTTTAATTAGTTTATATTCTGCAGTACATGTGATAGTCTATTTTATCTCAGGTCTTATCAACTCTGCAGAAGTTCTATTTACACCAAAAAGGTTTGAAAATTTAAAGATACTTTATTCACCCCCCTCCCCCTCTAGAGTATTCCTGATCTAACACCTCACGTTCAATTGGTATCAGAGCTTGGATTCCTTTGGTTGTACAAGCTAACCCTTGAACCAAAGATCCCGAGTTAGATCTGCTTTATATCTCTATTAAGATTATACATACAGCATGACACAGAATAAAGACTATGCAAGCAATAGACCTCCAGTATACAATCTAAACAATTTTGTCATCTGGAAGGCAAAAATTAAATAGTATATGAACTCTATTGATGAAGATATCTATAACTCTATCTTGACAGGTCCCCCTCAGGCATCTACCTCTTCAACAACATCCAACACTAATGCAGTACCACCACCTGAGTGGACTGAAGCCCAGAAGAAAGCTAGAGTTGTTGATGCTAAAGGCATGAATATTTTTTCCCAAACTATTTCTGATGATATATTCTAGAAGTTGGCTGAATGCACATCAGCCAATGCCATTTGGGAATCCCTTAACCAAATGGTGGCTGGATCTGCAGATGAAAGAAAGGACAGAAGATCCAATCTCATATACCAATATGAGAATTTCAAGAAGGATGAAGCAGAATCAGTTGCAGAAATGTACAATATACTGAGCTCAATCATCAATAAGCTAAAGACATTGGATAAGGATATCACCCTCACAGATGTGAATGACAAATCCTTATATGCTTCCCAAGCTCATGAGATTCAAGGATTTGGCCCATCAAGGAGGCCAGAAGCCTAAATGAGATTTCCACTGAATCTCTTTTAGGAAAACTAAAGTCCTATGAGCAGCTCATCAAATCCAGAGAAGCAGCTGAGCAGAGAACACCTCCACAACAAGGAAGCAGCACAACATTGCATTTAAAGCTGCTGAGGAGACAGAGACTCCAACAATCAATGAAGATTTGGTCAGTCTATTTGTCAGAAGATTCTACAAAATGGAAAAGAAAGACTTCAGAAGAAAGTCATCCAGGTAGGATCACTAGCCAAGGTATGACAAAACCCCCACTAAAGAAGTGGTTTGATTTGGCTACAGAAAACCTGGACACTTCCTCTCAGAATGTCTAGAAAATCAGAAGAAGGAGAATAAAAGAGAGACGGATTCTAGAAGACAGCATAGCAGCAGGCCTTCCTCCAGCAAATATAAAAAGAATGAGAAAGGCTTTGTAGCTGAAAGCTGGAGTGAAATAGAAGATGAATCCTCATCTTCCAGCACCAGTGAAGAAGAAGAAGAGGCAAGGGCCAAAGAAGTGTGCCTCATTTACATTGATGCTTCCAGAATCCAGACAGATGAAGATGCATCTGATAGTGAAGAAGCTTCAGAATCTGAAGCTGACAAGGTACTTTCTTCTTTTGATTATAGTTCTGATTCATTCAAATTTGAATTTAAAACCATGTGCATTGATATAATTAATTCAGAAAAAGAAATTAAGACACTTAGGGAAAGACAAGGAAATCAAGAAAATGTTATCTCTGAAAACAATAGGCGAAAAGATGAACTCACATTAGCTAATGAACAAATTATTGCTTTAAAATCTTAGCTATGTGAGGCCAAACAACTTGAGGAATCTCTCAATGGGAGAAGCCTCAAGCTGATGGACATTACAAGCAATGTTAATGCCAGACTAAATGGCAAGCTAGGCTTGGGTGCTTCATCAAGTTTGCTTCCCATTCTTAAGAAGAATATTTTGTCAACCCCCATCAAGTTTGTTTCTGTTAAAGGCAAAGAGATAAAAACTAATAAACAAATCACAGAAGGAATGCCCAACCTTAAAAATCAAAATAATAGAAACCAAAAAACACGTAAAAACAAAGTTCAACAGATTTCATCGAACTCAGATCGACGAAAAGTGGCCAGTTCATCGAACTTTAGTTGACGAACTCTGAACGCAGAGTTTAGCTATAATTATTCATCTTACTGCGATTGACAAACTCTATATGCTTCATCGAGAAGAGATCGACGAACTTGGGGCACAGAAAATGACTATGTTCATTCTCTAGGAAGAGATCGACGATCTCAACCCAATTTGTCGAACTCTGGTCGACGAACTCACAATATTTCATCAAACCCAAAAAGACTTAACAAAAATTATAACTATACTAGCAACTCTATTAAATCTAGAAAATCATTTAATTCACCAGCTGATTGGATAATTCCACCAAGAAGATATCATCCATTAGGATACAAATCTCAACCAGAATTTTCTGTGACATCCAATTTTTCATATCAGCAATATAAAGGACCCAAGGTAACCTGGGTCAAGAACAACTAACTCTTTCATTGCAGGAAAGGGGCTGTCCAGTGATTAATAAAACCTGGTCCCTGGATAGTGGATGTTCCAAACACATGACTGACAGCAAGGACAATTTAATTAACTACAAGTCCAAGCTGGGACCAAAGGTAATCTTTGGTGATTCAAAATGTGGCAAGTCAGAAGGCTATGGAGAAGTGAAAATTGGAGCAGTCACCTTCATGAAAGTGACTTGTGTAAGAGGACTCAAGCATAACCTCATCTCCATAAGCCAATTACGTGATGAAGGTTATCAGGTACATTTTAACTCAATATCTTTTAATTGAGAATTGGCAAGGAAATATATACTTAGTTGATTTTCATTCTGCCAATTCAGATATTTGCTTACTTAATATAATTAGTAATCAGAATGAATTATGGCATAAAAGGCTAGGACATGTAAATATGAAAAACATTGCTAGGCTATCTAAAGACAACCTTGTGAGAGATTTACCTTCTGATCCCTACAAGAAGGAAAGTCCTTACAGGGCTTGTCAACTAGGCAAGCAAACTAAATCTAGCTTTAAATCAGTAAATAAAAGTGATTCACCTAGGATCTTGTACCTGCTACACATGGATCTCTTTGGACCCATTGTTGTACAACGCCTAGGAGGGAAATCCTACACTTTAGTTATTGTGGATGACTTCTCAAGGTTCACTTGGGTGTTCTTTCTGAGATCTAAGTAAGATACCTTTAAAGTTCTTACAGATTTTCTCAGGACCATATAGATTGAGTACTCTACTCATGTTGCATTGATCAGAAGTGATCATGGTACAGAGTTTGAGTCTCTTTTATGCATGAGTTCTGTGAGAAGGAAGGTATCAGGCACTGCTTCTCAGCTCCTAGAACTCCCTACCAAAATGGGGTAGCTGAAAGGAAAAATAGGACTCTAATTGAAGTTGCTGGCACTTTACTTGCAGATGCTTACATGCCCCTATCTTTTTGGGCAGAGGCTGTAAGCAAAACAAATTATGTACCGAACAGGAGTTTGATACATAAACTAAGGAACATGACTCCCTATAAATTACTTAAAGGGAAGAAACCTAAAATCACATAATTTAAAGTATTTGGTTGTGTTTGCTATATAAATAATAATAACAAGAAATACATTAGAAAGTTTGAAGGTAAGGCTGTAGAGGAAATTTTTCTAGGATATTGCCAAGTATGCAAAGCTTATAGGGTGTTTAATAAATCATCTTTAAAAATTGAAGAGTCTATACATGTTACTTTTGATGAAACTAACATGTCTTGCAAGTAGAAAAAAGTTTCTACCAGTAATCCTTTGCAGGTACCTCACTTGTGCGAGAATTTGGATGGACTAAGCCTCACCCAAGAGGGTCCAACACATCCTTCTCCACAGGTTAATGATGACAGTGAAGAAGAACAGTTAGAATTAGTTGAATCACATCCAACAACAAACATAATTCCACGAGTGGAATTAATTCAAAATGTTGTTTTTGAACTAACTCCACCCATTGACTTTGTCATACTTAGGGATCACCATAGATCTCAAGTGATTGGAGACATATCAGCAAGTGTACCGATAAAGCATCAACTCAACCAAGACTTGATGCAAGCCTGTTTTCTCTCTCAAGTTGAACCTCAATGCATAACAGATGCAGAGCAATATCCCCACTGGATCATTGCAATACAAGAGGAACTCAACCAGTTTGAGGGATGTAGAGTTTGGGATTCCGTTCCAAGACCCAAGGACTATCTAGTCATTGGAACCAAATGGGTATACAGAAACAAACTAGATGCCCAAGGTGTAAATGTGAGGAACAAGGCTAGGCTTGTTGCTCAAGGCTATAGGCAGGAAGAACGCATAGACTATGATCAGACCTTTGCACCAGTTGCAAGGTTAGAGGCAATCAGAATCTTTCTTTCTTATGCTGCCTACAAGAAGTTCAGGGTGTATCAGATGGATATAAAGAGTGCTTTTTTGAATGGAGTGCTAAAAGAAGAAGTCTATGTTGAACAACCTCCAAGTTTCGTCTTTCCAACCCATCCTTATCATGTATTTAAATTGCATAAAGCCCTTTATGGTCTAAAGCAAGCTCCAAGAGCTTGGTATGTGGCCTTAGCTAGCTTTCTGATAGAGCATGATTTAACTAGAGGCATAGTAGATAAAACACTATTCACTAAACATCATAAGGATAAAATCTTGTTAGTACAAATCTATGTGGATGACATCGTATTTAGATCTACTGACTCTAAACTATGCAAGATGTTTTCTGACCTCATGCATTCTAAGTTTGAGATAAGTAGCATGGGCGAGCTCTCCTCTTCCTTGGTCTCCAAGGAAGCATCTAGCTGATGTCATCTTCATCTCCCAAGCAAAGTATGCTAAAGAGCTTCTTAAGAAGTTTGGGATGGCTGATGCCTCAGCCAAGAAAACGCCTATGGCTACTAATGCTGTAATAGATTCTGATCCACATGGGAAACCTATTGACCATAAGTTATATAGGGGCATTGTTGGGTCCTTATTATATCTTACAACTAGTAGACATGATATCATGTTTGCCACATGAACTTGTGCTAGGTTCCAAGTGAAACCTAAAGAATCTCACCTAATTTTTCTAAAAAGAATTTTGAGATATATAAAGAGTTGTCCCAGTCTTGGCCTATGGTATCCCACTGAGTCAGAATTTGAGTTAACTGGATACTCATATGCTGACTTTACTGGATGCAGGGTTGATAGAAAAGTACCTCAAGAACTTGCCAGTTCCTTGGTATGAGATTAGTCTCTTGCTTTTGTAAGAAGCAGTCATCTGTGTCCACATCAACTGCTGAAGCAGAATATATAGCAACTGGCAGTTGCTTTTCCCAGATGTTGTGGATCCAAAACTAACTCCTAGACTATGGCTTCAACTTAAATAATTAAACTCTCTTATGTGATAACACAAGTGCTATAGCCATAGTACAGAATCTAGTCCATCACAGTAGGACTAAGCATATAGACATTAGGCATCATTTCATTAGAGAGTGTGTAGACAAAAATAAAATTATACTTGTCTATATCTACACTGATTTACAAAGAGCTGATATTTTCACCAAACCCTTGGATGAAAGAAATCACCTGTTCTTTATAAATCAGCATGGAATGATCAATGGAGAAGTCTTAGTTTAATTTCTGTCTGCACTCGACGAATTTGCCAAAGTTCGTCGAACGAAGCTCGACGAATTGGGGAAATTTCTTGAGATATTCATCGAATGGAGTTCAACGAACTCTTTATGAGTGAAGTCATTTTCGTCGAACGAACATCGATGCATCTACTTCAGAAAAGTTTCGTTGAACGGAGCTCGACGAAATGTCTTCAAATCTTCAGACTGAGCTCGACGAATTATTTAACTGCAAATTACATCGTCGACCTCGGATCAAAGAATTATTTTATTTTTCGTGGAACGGAGTATGTCGATTCATATTCTAGAAAACCTTATATCTAGGTTTTCTTTGACCTCCGTCCTGTGCTTTCAGTTCCTTTGCACTTGATCTTCGTTTTTCTCTTGCAGGTGCTCTAATGGTGATTTCAGCAGGAACTCTTACGGCAATGAAATTCGACACCGGGTTTGATGTCAATTTCGATTCCTTCCAGCATTCAGACCCCATCTTCCTGGGAATCCTACAACTGCTTGAAGACATGCAACTAAAAACTCTATTGTCCACTAGAATAAAGATATCTGCCATAGAAATCTGAGAGTGGGTGTATACCTCTTCTACAATAGCTGACAACACCATGACTGGAACTATAGCGGGTAATGCTATTTCCCTCACCCCCGCCGTTTTAACAGAACTTTTTGGATTAAAAAATGGTGCAGAAGAATTAGAAATTGAGAATGAAGAATATGATGAGATGCTAAGTTTGATGGATTATTCTGGAGAAAACCCTAACAAACTGCTGAAGAAACATCTTTCTGCTGAATTTAAATTCTTAGCAGATATAGTGGGGAAAGTGCTGCTAGGCAAGCATGTAACGGCCCAGCCTAGGACTCAGAGGTTGTCGTACCCCACATGGGCCGAACAGCTTGGACCACCCGTGACAACGTTACAGGGCTGCAACCCAATACACCCCAACGCCTCTCCCGCCTATTTTTCAGCAAGGCGCATTGTTGGCGCTAGGTATCGAACCCGTAACCCTTGATAACACTCTCTTCCAACAGAGCTCATCAGTTGGTGATGAGCTCTGTTGGAAGAGAGTGTTATCAAGGGTTGCGGGTTCGATACCTAGCGCCAACAACGTGCCTTGCTGAAAAATAGGCGGGAGAGGCGTTGGGGTGTATTGGGCTGCATCCCTGTAACGTTGTCACGGGTGGTCCAAGCTCTTCGGCCCATGTGGGGTACGGCAGCCTCTGAGTCCTAGGCTGGGCCGTTACAAAGCACACTACACATGATTACATAACCAGGCACCAATTCCTAGTCATGTGTGCTGTGGTAAACAAGAAGAAGGTAAACTGGGGTCAGATCATGTTTGATCTGATTAAGAAAAAGAATACTAAGAAAGAGGTTTGTTTTGGAAGGATCTTAGGGATCTTCCTGAAAGAAAAGGTTGTTGAATCCCTGGTTTCCTGATAACTCTAATTTTGTCCATATTTTTATATTATTTTTATTTAATAATTAATTAGTTTATAATTATATTTTGTAATTTTATTATTGAATTTTTCTAATTTCTTATTTCAGGGCAATCTGGGCTGCAAAGTTCAATTTGGAGTCTATAGGGTTGACCAGGAGACAAACCTGGACGAAATCAGGAAAATTTCAAATGTACACGCCACAGTCACGGGCGTGACCGACAAGGTCACGGGCGTGACATACTGGCGTGAAACTGGCGCGTGGAAGAGCTATCTGCCATGTCAATTAAAAGTACACGCCCTAAGGTCACGGGCGTGACCATCATCACACGGGCGTGTACTCCTGGAGTGACATCCTTTGTTTTGTCCATTCTTTCAGTCAACGGCAGTTTCAATTTGCATAACAGGTCACGGGCGTGACATATTTGTCACGGGCGTGACTAACCCCGTGACAGCCCGGCGTGTTGACTTAATGCTGCAGTTTCAGGCGCTGGGAGTTTTCTCAAGACACGCCCAAGGTCACGGGCGTGAATATGGGCGTGACCCCTCCAACAACGGCCGGAGTTATTCCTGCCGTTTCTGCTTCCCGCCATTTTTCTACAACCGTCAAGACACGCCCTAGGTCACGGGCGTGACCTAGGGGCGTGACCAGCAAATTAACGACTTTTGGCATTTTCGCGCCAACGTTCAATGGACTTGAAGACGACGGTTCCGAGACCGACACGCCCTAGGTCACGGGCGTGACCTAGGGGCGTGACCCGCAAATTAACGACTTTTGGCGGTTTCGCGCCAACGTTCAATGGACTTGAAGACGACGGTTCCGAGACCGACACGCCCTAGGTCACGGGCTTGACCTAGGGGCGTGACCGCCCAGCAATGTTTTCTATAAATTCCATACGGCTTCAGATGCTAAGGAGGAGATTTTTGGGAGCTTAATTCTATTTTCTTTACTGCTTTTCCTGCATTTTCATTTCATAGTGTAACCTTTATTTTCAAGTCGTTCTTTAATCATGTCTTTCTTTATGCTTTCATGTAATTCTCCCATCATGATGAGTAGCTAATTTCTCAATTAGCACTTGATCATGATGAACTTTGGAATGGAATAAAATCCTTAACTTTGTCTCAAATTAGCAAGCATTCTATTTTCTAAACTTTGATTTATCTTTGATTTAAATTTTCTTCGAATTCATAAGTTGCAAATTATGTTTATTCGAGTTTAGATTCGTATCCTAGATTTACCGAGAGGTTGTGGATACGAGTAGATCACTCAAGGATAAAGAGAATTTCTTGCACCCCTCGAGAGAGGAACTGAAAATTCTTCCGCCTTGGAGTCAACTCCTTTAGTGAGGTTCACTGCCTAAAGCAAGCTTAGGTCTTTCGACTGGCCGAGAGGTCTTAATAGATCTATCTAAGGTTAGTCGAGTGCGTATTCTTGAGAGAGGCGCTTCGTAGCTTTGGAACCTCCGCGGTCAAAGTTAATAATTTAGATGCTTGTGCTCTTTAATTTCGTGGATTTTATTCTAGCCTAAAGGGATTCTAGATCAAGTGCTAGCCTTTTTTTCATCGAATTTCTCCTCTTAATTTAACGTTCGTTTTCGTTTTTCGCAAAACCAATTTTCTGATCGATAAAATAATAGCTCTTCCTTGTGAGTACAAATACTCAACGGTCCCCGAGTTTAAATACGATATTTCATATACTAAATTTCGATAGGTGCACTTGCCTAGTTGAGAGTTTAGTTTGGATCATTTTCAAAACTTATAAAATCTACATCAAGTTTTTGGCGCCGTTGCCGGGGATCCATTTTTTGTTGATATTTTGAAAGCAAGGATCTATTAATTTTATCATTTTATTTTTGTTTTAGAAATATCAAAATAAATAAATAAAAATATTTATTTTGTTTTATTTTGGTGTATGACCCGAGGGAATCCGTCGCCTCTTTTTGATTTGGATCCGGAAATCGAGCGAACCCTTCGGCACCGCTTACGATTTCAAGTTCCGAATTTTCAAGATACGGAATCCTTAGGAGACACTCCTAATCCTTCATTAATCCTCTCTCCGTCACCGCCTTCTTCTTCTCCTTCTTCATTTAGTTCTTCTTCTCATTCTCCTAGATCTCCTTCTGCTTCTTCCAATATGGGTGAGCCAAATGCGGTTGAACAAAGGACTATGTCCTATTATGCCCGTCCAAACTTGGACGAGACTCAATCTAGTATTGTTCGCCCCGCTATTGCCCCCAATAATTTTGAGTTGAAGCCAAGCATCATCCAAATGGTACAACAATATGTACAGTTTGATGGGCTTCAAGATGAAGATCCAAACGCGCATATTTCAAATTTCTTAGAAATATGCTATACTTTTAAAATTAATGGTGTATCCGATGATGCCATCCGGCTAAGGTTATTTCCATTTACATTGCGCACTAAAGCCAAGCAGTGGTTGGGTTCTCTACCGAGAGGATCCATCACAACTTGGGCTCAAATGACGGAAAGATTTCTTACGAAATACTTTCCGCCGGCTAAAACGGCTAAATTGCACAATGATATCACTTATTTCTCCCAACTTGATTCAGAAACGTTATATGATACTTGGGAGTGTTTCAAGGAATTGCTTCGTCGATGTCCTCATCATGCAATTCCGGATTGGTTACAAATCCAAACCTTCTATAACGGCCTAAATTCTCAAACTAGGCAACATATCGATGCCGCCGCCGGTGGAACGCTTAATATTAAAACACCGGCGGCCGTATAAGAGCTTATAGAAGGTATGGCTTTGAATACCTATCAATGGAGTACACCTCAGTCTAAACCACCTAAACCGGCCGAGATGTATGAAATCGATACGGTTTCAAGTTTGTCTCTCCAGGTTGAACAACTGCAAAAACAGATGAACGAGATGTCTGCTCCCTCGTCCAAATCTACCTATGAGCCCCAATATTGGGAGCCTTCTACTATTGCCGAGCATGTGGATTACATGGGTAATCCGAATCGGCCACCTTATAATCCGGGTAACAATTTTGGCAATAGCTATCACCCGGGTATAAGGAATCACCCCAACTTCTCTTGGAGTAATCCGGGGAACGCGGCGCACCCGCCGAATACGATTCCACCCGGCTATTTTCCACCGCAAGCTCCCAAAGCTCCCAATCTCGAGGAATTGTTCACTAAATATACGACTACAAATGATGCCAACATCCGGAATCTCACCGGATCTCTTCGAAGTTTGGAGACACAAATTGGGCAAATCGCTAAAATGCTCTCCGATCGTCAACAAGGAGCGCTACCGGGCAATACAGAGCCCAACCCAAAGGAGCATGCCAAAGCCATCACCCTACGGAGCGGGAAGGAGGTAACCACTTCTCCAAATCCGGTTGATACTTCTCCAATTCCGGTTGATACGGAGGTAATAATTTCTCCATCTTCTCCTCCGCCTAAGCCTTCTACTCTTAATAAACCAAAAGCTTATCAACCACCTCTTCCCTATCCATCTAGAATGCAAAAAGACCGGGTGGATGAACATCACGGTAAATTTTTGGACATGTTTAAACAAATCCAAATTAATCTACCGTTTTGTGAAATAATCGCACAAATGCCGAAATACGCCAAGTACCTCAAGGATCTTTTATCTAATAAAAAGAAACTTGAGGATATCTCTACGGTTCAATTGAATGCAGAGTGTTCGGCAGTTTTACTTAATAAATTACCTAAGAAATTACCCAATCCGGGTAGTTTCTCCATTCCCTGTTTGTTTGGTGATTTATTAGTAAAACATGCGTTAGCCGATCTAGGCGCCTCAATCAATTTAATGCCTTATTATTTAGTTAAGAAGTTGGGATTAGGAGAATCTAAACCCACAAGAATGTGCATTCAATTGGCGGATCGGTCTGTCAAGCTCCCTATGGGGATCATAAAGGATGTGCTTGTCAAAGTTGACAAATTTATCTTTCCGGTAGATTTCGTCATCTTTGACATCGAAGAGGACACCGAGGTCCCAATCTTTCTCGGTCGCCCTTTTCTTGCCACCTCGCGCACAATTATAGACGTTAGTAATGAGAAACTTCTCCTTAGAGTCGGAGATGAAGAAGTTACCATTACTATTGACACGTCTATGAAAAACTCGCTCTCAAATGACAACTCATGTTATTATTTGGAGGCTTCTCCTGAAGAAGACTCTTTTCTTTTTTCTGAAAAATCTTTATCTTCTATTGATCATGATGCCGATTTAGAACATTTAGATTTAATTGCTCATGAAAATAGTGCTAATCTCTCGATCACGCACGCACCTATTTTTGAACTTTTAGAAATTGGTAGTGATTGTTTGAAAACTTCTTATGATGAACCCCCCGCGTTAGAACTAAAACAATTGCCGGATCATTTAGAGTATTTATTTTTAGCGGAGGATTCAAAACTTCCGGTTATTGTGTTGGCCTACTTGACCGATGAAGAAAAAATTAAATTATCTCATACTTTAAAACTTCATCGCCGCGCAATTGCGTGGAAGCTCACGGATTTGAGAGGGATTAATCCCTCCTTTTGCACCCATAAAATTTTCTTAGAAGAACACGCTCACAAAACTATTCAACCTCAACACCGGCTAAATCCTAACATGAAGGAGGTAGTCAAGGCCGAGATAATAAAATTATTAGATGCGGGTATCATCTATCCAATTTCGGATAGCTCTTGGGTGAGCCCGGTCCAAGTGGTGCCCAAGAAAGGAGGGTTAACGGTAGTGCCTAATGATAAAAACGAGTTAGTTCCCACTCGAACCGTTACCGGATGGCGGGTGTGCATCAATTATCGTAAATTAAATGATGCAACCCGTAAGGATCACTTTCCTTTGCCGTTTATTGACCAAATACTTGAACGGCTATCCGGGCTCTCATTTTATTGTTTTCTTGATGGTCTCTCGGGATATTTTCAAATCCCAATCGCGCCCGAGGACCAAGAGAAAACAACCTTCACTTGTCCGTTTGGCACCTTCGCTTATCGAAGGATGCCTTTTGGTTTGTGCAACGCGCCGGCAACCTTCCAAAGGTGTATGCTAGCGATCTTTGACGAATTAGTGGAGGATATCATGGAGGTTTTCATGGACGATTTCTCCGTTTTTGGAGATTCGTTTGATTTATGTTTGGCAAACCTTTCCCGTGTACTCCAAAGATGTGAGGACACGAACCTAGTTTTAAACTGGGAGAAGTGCCATTTTATGGTACAGGAGGGTTTGGTCTTAGGCCATAAAATTTCTAGTAAGGGCATAGAGTTAGATAAAGCCAAAATTGAAACTATAGAAAAGCTACCTCCCCCTTCAAATGTTAATGCCGTTCGTAGTTTTTTGGGGCATGCCGGTTTCTATCGCCGGTTTATTAAAGATTTTTCTAAAATAACTAAGCCCCTAACCCACTTGTTAGAAAAAGACGCGCCGTTCATTTTTGACGAAAATTGTTTGCGTGCTTTTTCTCTTATTAAAGAAAAATTGATTAACGCTCCTATCATGATCGCTCCCAATTGGGAGCTTCCATTTGAGATAATGTGCGACGCTAGTAGTTTTGCCGTCGGTGCGGTGTTAGGACAACGCATAAATAAAAACTTTCATCCTATCTATTATGCAAGCAAAACATTAACTGCCGCACAGGAAAATTACACGACCACCGAAAAAGAATTATTAGCCGTAATTTTCGCATTTGAAAAATTCCGCTCATATCTCACTTTGCCTAAAATTATTGTTTTTACTGATCATTCGGCTTTGAGATATTTACTAGCAAAAACAGATACAAAGTCGCGATTGATTAGGTGGATCTTACTACTCCAAGAATTTGATTTGGAGATTCGCGACAAGAGAGGAGCGGAGAACTTGGCGGCTGACCATCTTTCGCGGTTGGAGAACCCCAATTCGGGGGAGCTCATGGAGGACATTGACGACACTTTCCCCGAGGAGCGCCTTCTCGCCATTCATAAGGTAATCACCCTCCCCACTCCTTGGTTCTCCGATTTCGCAAATTATCTTGTTGCGAGATTCCTCCCGAATGGTTTTTCTTATCAAGAAAAGAAGAAATTCTTTTATGATTTGAAAAATTGTTTTTGGGAGGATCCCTTCCTTTTTCGTGTTTGTGCGGACCAAGTAGTGCGGAGGTGTGTTTCTCATGAGGAAGGCGCACAAATTTTAACGCATTGTCATGAGGGACCCGCCGGTGGGCACTATAAAGCTAATCGGACGGCTCGGAAGGTACTTGAAGCGGGCTTCTATTGGCCAAGCATCTTCAAGGATGATCACGCCCATGTAAGTCGTTGTGAACAATGCCAACGCTCAGGTAATATTTCCCGCCGTGATGAAATGCCATTAAATACATTTTTAGAAATAGGAGTTTTTGATTTATGGGGGATCGACTTTGTTGGACCGCTAACAACATCGCATGGAAATAAATATATTTTGGTAGCGGTCGACTATGTGTCCCGGTGGGCGGAAGCGCAAGCCCTTCCCACTAATGACGCCCGAGTCGTGACCCAATTTCTCAAAAAACTATTTTCTCGATTTGGAGCACCGCGGGCAATAGTTGGTGATAGGGGCACACACTTTTGTAACGCACAATTCGCTAAGGTTTTGTCTAAATATGGCGTTACACATAGGTTAGCCACCCCCTATCACCCTCAAAAGTGGTCAGGTAGAAGTAGTTAACCGTGAAATCAAACGAATTTTGGAGAAAACGGTTTCTACTAATAGAAAGGATTGGTCGGTCAAGCTTGATGATGCTCTTTGGGCTTATCGGACCGCATACAAGACCGCTATCAGTTGTACGCCATACCGATTGGTCTATGGGAAAGCATGTCACTTACCGTTGAGCTTGAGCACCGCGCCTTTTGGGCGCTTAAATTTTTAAATCTAGATGAAAATTTGTCCTCCGAGCTTCAGAAATTCCAAATTAACGAGCTCGATGAGTGGCGCTCCTTAGCCTATGAAAGTAATAAACTTTATAAGGAGCGCACAAAATTTTATCATGATAAAAAAATTAAGCACCCTAAAGATTTCAAACCGGGAGACCAAGTTCTCCTCTATAATTCGCGCCTCCGACTTTTTCCGGGCAAACTCAAGTCCCGATGGTCCGGCCCTTTTATTGTAAAAGAGTTATGGCCATATGGGACAGTGCTTATCTCGCACCCGGAACAAGGAGAATTTAAATTGAATGGGCACCGGTTGAAGATATTCCTCGCCGGCGATACTACTAATGAGTACCGGGAGGAAATTAACCTCCCGAACCCATAAACGAGTGCCCCTCTTTGGTCGAGCTCAACGACAATAAACAAAGTGCTTGTGGGAGGCACCCCATGCTTATCTTTTTTTTTTCTTTTTTTTAATTTTATTTAAATTTTTGCAGGTTTGAAGGACATCTTTTTCGGCGTGAAGATCGACGGAGTTGAGCGTCAAGTCTACGCGTTTCTTCAAGTCGGTAACTTTTGTTTTATTATTGTTTAGTTGAATCTTAAAATATATATATATATATATATATAAAAAATCAAAAGAAAAACAAAAATTTCTGCTCGTACACGCCTCTGTCACGGGCGTGACCTATGGTCACGGGCGTGACCGAGCCGTGTTGAGTTCGTCGAGCGAAACCCGAGAGTGGTTTCGTCGAACGCAGCGTTACGTTCGTCTTTCGGTACTATCACGGGCGTGACCATCATTGGTCACGGGCGTGGCTAGCCCGAAATTTCGTTCGACGAAGTGAAGCTGGAAAAATTCTCCTCATGCCTAGTCATGGCCGTGCCAGTTAGTATCACGCCCGTGACACTGACTAGTCACGGTCGTGACTAGCCCGAAAAATTTAAAAAACGAAAAAAAAAACGGAACAAAAAATTTTTTATTCTCGTTTTCAGATACACGCCCCAGGGTCACGGGCGTGACCCTGGGCCGTGTCATCGAATCCGAGGAGTGACCCCGGGTCAACGCCTCGGATTCCTTTACGTTAATTTTTTATGAGACACGCCCTAGGTCACGAGCGTGACCTGGGGCGTGGCCTTGGAATCCAATGCCAGCACATTGGATTCCTGCACCGGACACGCCTTACACGCCCAGAGTCACGGGCGTGACTCTGGGGCGTGACCAGCGAATCCGAGGCTGGCAGCCTCGGATTCCTTCTCTTTTTTGTCCCGTGCTTGTCACGCCCCCTGTCACGGGCGTGACAGGGGGGCGTGACCAACCCGATAACCCTATAAATAGGGATTTTCCCCCTCTTCTTCCTCCACACCATCCAACCCTTCTCTTCTCCCTTTGCTAACCCGAATCCTTCCTTCTTCTCCCTTCTTCCAAAATGCCTCGCCACCACCCTCGCTCCACCGCTTCCTCCTCCGAGCACCCCGCGGATCCCGCCGCAGCGGAAGCCATGCTCCTTTTTCAAAACCAAACCCAGCAGGACCGCAGCGAGCGCCTACGCGCCAAACCCCTTGGCGTGTTCCGCATTTTAGATTGGGCGATCCTCGCCACATTTGGAGCGGTGGATTTGGTACGGGGATTTCTATCCACCCCTGGATGGAGTTCCCTCTTCTCTATTTCCGAGCATGCCTTTCTTGAACTCACCGTTGAGTTCTTGGCTTCATTCAAGTTCCGCTGGGCGGCCAATGGCGACTTCATCGTCTTTCGCATAGGTGAGATGGTGCATCAGCTCACCATCTGCCAGCTCAATGTCGTCATGGGCTTCTGCTCGGAGGCTTTTTCCCAATCTCCCGCCTATCTCGATTTAATTACTGATTTCCCGACCGATTTCAAGCTTCTCTCTTTTTGGGCGGAAATCAGTAGTGACACCGCCCCCTACACCCCAAAGAAATCCAAAGGCAGCCAACTCATTTCTCCCGCCTTACGTATTCTCCACAACCTCCTTACCTTCACTATTTCTGGTCGCGGCGATAGCCACGGGGTGGTGACTCGGGCAGACTTACTATATTTATATAGTATGTTTTACCGGGTCCCCCTCAACCTTGGTTATCTGCTAGCAATTTTCTTTCGGCACCTGGCCGAAAATGCGAGGTTGGGAGCAGTGCATGGCGGGAACTTCATCACTTTGCTCGCGAAGCAGCTTGGCATTTGGGATGCTCTTCCACGCCTCAGCTGCGTCCAGACGCCGCAAGTCATCCAGTTCCAAACCCTTCAGGCCCTCGGCCTAGCGCGACGACGTGATGGAGAGTTTGAGGCTATTCACCCCGCAGTCGATGGTGGAGATCTTGGCTTTGACTACGGTGCCGGTCCCAGCGGCACTATTCACTCTCCCCAGATTCCTCCACCACCGCCGGACCCTTCTTCCGAGCCCGGCCCTCAGAGTTATTGGGATCGTCAGTTTGCGTCTCTTCACACACGCTTAGATACGATGCAGGCCGATTTTGACACTCGATTTGTGAGTTTTGACAGTCGATTTACCACGCTAGCAACAAATCAAGCCTCCTCCATGGCACGTATTGAGCGTGAGTTTTTAGACCTCCGGACGCACTATCAGGAGCCGAGGCAGCATAACGATGAGGATTAGCCTGTTTTTTTTGGATTGTAGACCACCCTCTTGTATCTTTTCTTTTTATCATTTTCTTGTCCTTTGTCATGTATCTTTTCTTTTTCGTAAAATAAAAAAATATATGTTTTGCTTCAGCTTTGTCTTCCAGGTACATTTTGGTGCTGCATGACCCGCTTCAGGGAAGTCTCCTATCTTTTCTCTTTATTTATTTATTTTTCATTGGGGACAATGTCTTATTTAAGTATGGGGGGATATTTCTCAAGCAAAACATACAAAAATTATACTAATTTTCAAAAAAAAAAAACAAAAAAACAAAAAAAAGGATTTTATTTCTTTTGTGCAATTTTGTTTTTGCTTACTTTACTTTACAAAAATTAAAAAAAAATATAAAAAAAATAGGATTACTTTCAAAATTAGGGAGATCTTTATTTCTCTATTTACTCACATGCAAAATTCTAGGTATTCAACTTTTACATAAGTTTAGAAACTTTTTGATGCTTTAATTGAATTTTGAATTTTGTAGTAGAACTGTTGGCCATGTTGTGTTTCTAGTTAAGTGCACATGTTAGTAGAATTTGAGTAGAATTAAATATTCAACATACAATTAGATTTTTCTTTTTCTGAATGTGTAGAAATAGTTTATTTTACTTCTACTTGGAAACCGGTAAAATCTAAAAATAGTTTAGGAGAGTGTGTAGAAGTTTACTAGAGAGATATTTCGCGGATCAAGAAAAGGGTATTCTTTCTCGATGTCTAGAACTTGCCCTCTAGTTATTCTCAAGAATTTGCATAGGTCAAACTCATTAGTATGAAAAGGATTTAGGCATTTCTTTTGGCTAGTTTGAGCCTTTGCACCCGTACCTAACGTTTTACCCTTGCTAAGCCAATTTGAGTCTATACCCTTCCTTTTGTTATAGCTCCACCAACACTTTACCAAAGCCTAAAAAACATCCTAATTACACACCTAAAACCGAGCTTGAAATTATCGATAAAACCAGTTTATGTGTGATTAGGAGTAATTTTATTTTGGTGGCTTTTGAAAAAAATATACAAGAGTTGTTCTATTTTTCACTTCTCCTCTAAAAAAAACAAACAAAAAAAAGAACAAAAAAAAAACCGAAAAAAAGAGAAAGTTGAAAAAATATTCAACATATTGAAAAAAAACAAAGGAATTGGCGGCGTTCTTTTCAATTTATTTCTTTTGTGCAAGCTCTCTTTAGCTTTTGGTGTGTCTACCCATCGCATTTATCTTTGTTTTTCCAAACCAAAAACCTAAGCCTACATTCCAACCTACTTAAGTCCTACTGATTTGTGCTTATAAGTTAACTTAGTGTCGTGGCGAGAGTGTGAAAGGGGAAGCCTATGGCCATCGACATTGATGGATTTCTTTGGAGGGTATCCCGATCTTCGATTTGTGCAATGTTATCTTAGCAAACACGCTACTTTCTCCCTAAACGTGATTCGAAGATTTATCGTGTTTCCATCTTTGAAGTAAAAATAATAAGTGGAAACACATTTTGGAAAATAAAAAAACTAATTTGTATGCTGAGTAGGTTCTTCTACAATAATAACTACAAACATAGGCATAAGACTTCGCATTCTACTCCTTTTATTCAATTTTCGTTTTTAGCGTTAAAATTTTTTCTACTCTCCATGTAAAGTTGTTTGCTCGGGACGAGCAAACGAGTAAGTATGAGGGTATTTGATAACTCTAATTTTGTCCATATTTTTATATTATTTTTATTTAATAATTAATTAGTTTATAATTATATTTTGTAATTTTATTATTGAATTTTTCTAATTTCTTATTTTAGGGCAATCTGGGCTGCAAAGTTCAATTTGGAGTTTATAGGGTTGACCAGGAGATAAAACTGGACGAAATCAGGAAAATTTCAAATGTACACGCCACAGTCACGGGCGTGACCGACAAGGTCACGGGCGTGACATACTTGCGTGAAACCGGCGCGTGGAAGAGTTATCTGCCACGTCAATTAAAAGTACGCGCCCTAAGGTCACGGGCGTGACCATCATCACACGGGCGTGTACTCCTGGCGTCACATCCTGTGTTTGGTCCATTCTTTCAGTCAACGGCAGTTTCAATTTGCACAACAGGTCACAGGCGTGACATATTTGTCACGGGCGTGACTAACCCCGTGACAGCCCGGCGTACCGACTTAATGCTGCAGTTTCAGGCACTGGGAGTTTTCTCAAGACACGCCCAAGGTCACGGGCGTGACTATGGGCGTGACCCCTCCAACAATGACCGGAGTTATTTCCGCCGTTTCTGCTTCCCGCCGTTTTTCTACAACCGTCAAGACACGCCCTAGGTGACGGGCGTGACCTAGGGGCGTGACCCGCAAATTAACGACTTTTGGCAGTTTCGCGCCAACGTTCAATGGACTTGAAGACGACGGTTCCGAGACCGATACGCCCTAGGTCACGGGCGTGATCTAGGGGCGTGACCCGCAAATTAATGACTTTTGGCGGTTTCGCGCCAACGTTCAATGGACTTGAAGATGACGGTTCCGAGACCGACACGCCCTAGGTCACGGGTGTGACCTAGGGGCGTGACCGCCCAGCAACTTTTTCTATAAATTCCAGACGGCTTCAGATGCTCATGGGGAGATTTTTGAGAGCTTAATTCTATTTTCTTTACTGCTTTTCCTGCATTTTCATTTCATAGTGTAACCTTTATTTTCAAGTCCTTTAATCATGTCTTTCTTTATGCTTTCATGTAATTCTCCCATCATGATGAGTAGCTAATTTCCCAATTAGCACTTGATCATGATGAACTTTGGAATGGAATAAAATCCTTAACTTTGTCTCAAATTAGCAAGCATTCTATTTTCTAAATTGTGATTTATCTTTGATTTAAATTTTCTTCGAATTCATAAGTTGCAAATTATGTTTATTCGAGCTTAGATTCGTATCCTAGATTTACCGAGAGGTTGTGGATACGAGTAGATCACTCAAGGATAAAGAGAATTTCTTGCACCCCTCGAGAGAGGAACGCAAAATTCTTCCGCCTTGGAGTCAACTCCTTTAGTGAGGTTCACCGCCTAAAGCAAGATTAGGTCTTTCGACTGGCCGAGAGGTCTTAATCGATCTACCTAAGGTTAGTCGAGTGCGTATTCTCGAGAGAGGCGCTTCGTAGCTTTGGAACCTCCGCGGTCAAAGTTAATAATTTAGATGCTTGTGCTCTTTAATTTCGTGGATTTTATTCTAGCCCAAAGGGATTCTAGATCAAGTGCTAGCCTTTTTTTCTTCGAATTTCTCCTCTTAATTTAACGTTCATTTTCGTTTTTCGCAAAACCAATTTTCCGATCGATAAAATAATAGCTCTTCCTTGTGAGTACAAATACTCAACGGTCCCCGAGTTTAAATACGATATTTCTTATACTAAATTTCGATAGGTGCACTTGCCTAGTTGAGAGTTTAGTTTGGATCATTTTCAAAACTTATAAAATCTACATCATCTCCCATACCATATTCATCATTGCCTCTAAGAGGCTCACCTGTGCCCTTTTTTGCAGGTGGCAGAGGACCATCACCAAGCCCTCCAAGGGTTCCTCCTCTTCTACCAGGGCTTCTGAGAGCACTAGGGCTGGTTTAGCCACTCCCCACCCTACTGATGAGATCCCTTCTCCACCTCCATCCTCTTCCACAGTTCCTTCTCTACAACAAACACAACAACAACCACAAGAACAACTCCAACAAAAACCACAACAACCTGTTCATATTCCTACTACAGCTACATCTCCCGCGACTTCTCCACAAATAAATTTCACTGTTATTCCCTCCTCTCCCATCCAGGAATACCATCAACCCTCTCCTTCACAATCCCCACAACCAACCCCACCTCAATCCCCCCATAATACACACATTCCCTCAGCACCTTCATCTCCCATACCCCCTCATTTGGACAACATCACATTCTTTACTCTACATACTCCCTCTCCTCATACTTCCTCTCTTCCAAGTGTCCGCATGTCAGATGCTCTCCCTCCTACTCCACCAACTATTACCATCCCCACTTCTGTCTCCATTCCAACAGCCTCTGCCACCCCCTCTACCACTCCACTGTTGGATCCATCCACCATTTCTTCTCTTATTGCACTGCTTACTCCTCTCCTCAAAAATCTTATAGTAGAGTCTATCTCACCTCTTGCTGTTTCCATCTCCTCCTTAGCTGCCCAAATCACTGCCCTCTCTGCTGCAGCCTCTTCAGTAAGGGGTCTGGCTTCAGTTTCCACTGAAACCAGGTAGGTGGAGATACTTGATGAAGAAGCAGCAGCAGTAGTATCAACAACAACAGTACCAGCAGTAGAAGTAACAGCAGTAGCATCAGAAGAAGCAGCAGTAGCTACTGATGATGAATTATTTGATTTCATTAATTTCAATAATACTGACATGGATGTGGATGAGACTGCCACAGAAGAAATAACTACTGTTGGTGATTATATTATTAATCCCACAGTAGATCTGTTAGATTCATTGAAGGTTTTTGATACAGCTTATTTCAAGATACTTCCAAAAGACAGTATTAAGCCATCAATGTCTATAGTACCATACACCTCACCCATAAGACCCAAAGATGTCAAGCAACTAAAGGCCAGTTTTGTAGTAGAAGAGAGTCCAGCCATTCCATCTCCTCCCAGAGCTGTTTCACCCATTGTCTCATCTCCTCTTGCCCCAATTTTTGTCGAGACTTGGCACACGGCCTGGGACACGGGCATGTCCCAGGCCGTGTCACCTCTCGGGTTGGTTTCGGGGCCGTGTCGTGGAGGCACATGGCCGGCCACACGGCCGTGTCACTAGGGACACGGGCATGTCGGATTGAACACGGGCATGTCAGATGCCCGTGTGCTATTCTAGGCGCCTCGATTTGTGACGGCGAATGAGGCACACGGCCCTGGACACGGGCGTGTGCCAGGCCGTGTTCGGCCCAGGTCTTTTATTTTCTAGGCGGATCGTGGCCATTCTTTCCCAGATTTTAGGATCTGACGGTTCAGGACTATTCTTGGGGAGTTAAGTACGAGAATAGGGTTGAAAACCCTCATTCTTCTCCAAGCTTTCTCTTACTAAAGATCTAGAGAGAAGTGAGAACAAGGAAGAAGGAGAAGGAGAGTTGGTACTGTAGGAGAGGTTTCGGTGCTCCAAATCGCGAGCCGAGTCCAGATCCGTGGAGGTTAGATCGTTGCGAAGGTTTTCACCCGGCTATTTTGCCATGGCAAGGAAGAGGAGTCGGAAGGTAACGACACTTCTCCTCTAGGTCTTATGATGCATGTCTTAGCATCATTTATTCTTCTTTCTAGTTTTTGGGCAACAAACTATCAAATGAGAGGGGTTTTTGTTTGCCAAGGTTCAAAAGGAACATCCGGGTTGATTGAGTCCGTCCCCGACATATTTTTGCATTAGAGATCCCCTCCGTTAGTGGATTAGGCATGGTGGGTGAAGCCGTTATCACGACCGTTAGTCCGACTCGGTGATGGTGCATATGAACGTTAAGGATTCGTAGAGATTCCGTTGCGGCAAGACGTCGTTTGTCATGTGGTGATGTTTCCCCCTTTTTCTCGAGTGAGTACGTGTAGTCGGAACAGGACAAGGTTAGCTCTTCGTGGCGGTAGATGTTTTCCTTGGTGGACAAGGTTAGCTCCGCATGAGTTGGAGATGGTTTCCTTGGTGTGCGGGAACGCTGCAGTACAAATGAGGGACTAGGGGGGATTTGTCTTGGTTTGTGTTGTGCCAAGGCGTGGCTATGTCTCCGTGGTCGGCTGCCTATCCTGTGACGTTCACGTCATGTGCGGAGAGTGTCCCGGCGAGATTAGTCCCCTTCTGTGAGACTGACAAGAATGCCGAGCATGAGGACAAGTCCCGGCAATGAGGCCATGAGCGGGTGGGGTCCGGCAAGGCTCCTTAGAATCGGTCAGTTTTGTGTTTGTTGGAATCCTGACATGAGATGTCAGAGCTTGTAGGCAAGTCCGGGTTTAAGATCTGAGCCGTTGGGGAAAATGATGACCCCTTTGTTTGCGGCTTTATGCCAATGGGGAATCGATGAGAACCCATATGATGTGATGATGTGCTAGATGCATACGAGTTAGGATGCCTTGGGGGAAACCCAGGTTATTTCATACATGATTGCATAAGTAGGCCCTTTTATTATATGCTCAACCAGTAGAGAACATGTATGATGTATGTGACATCCAAGCCTGTTTCTATAGTTGCCTTTCTTGCTTATGATTATTGCATATGAAGTGCTAACTTGCAGGTTGGAGGGGTACCCCGGGGTCCGTTACGGGCGGCCGGGAGGAGATGTGTTGTTACACAGTTTGAGGTCAGCCTTTGCTGACCCACGTTACTAATAATTTTTACAGGGCAAGGATCGCATGCAGGAGCTAGCTCGCCGGCCAGAAAGACCTAAGCCCCATGAAGTGCTTTTCTTTTGTAGCTCTACTTATGTGATGTTATGTTTGAGACTTATGTTGTCCGGCTTGCATGCCGAGGTAGACTAGGGGTGCTAAGCACATTCATGACTGTTTTATTATTTGCTTTTGGACACTTGTTGTAAGGCCATAAGGCCATTTGTTTTACTCTTTAGTGGTGGATAACTTCTAGTCCTGTTTGGTTTCCGCTGTGTTGTGCAAAGTGTTTTGAGTGTGGGTAGCTATATCAACTTTTAATGCTAAAGCTGTGGCGTTCGTATGTTGTGGGGCCCCAGCCGGACCCATATTATACGTTCACTACAGGTGAGGTGTTACAGCTAGGGTCATGTATGAGTATTAGAGTATAGCCCAAGTCCTTAGAGTCATCATTGCATGGACCAGTCATCAACAGACTACAAAAAGACTCAAGACTTAGAGATTTCAAAGACTCAGGAAAATGAGTTCGCCGTTTGTTGAACTCAGGTTGACGAAAGTCATGCTCAGCTCGACGAACTCAGAGACAATTCTCAAAGTTGAGCTCGATGAACTTGGTACTCAGGTCGACGACTTATGGACACTCCATTTCAATATTTCAGGTCCAAAATTTCCTTGAACTCCAATCGACGAACTTAGTTCTCAGGTCGACGATCTATGGGTATTCTACTTCAACATCTTATTCCAGAAACTACTAAATATTCTAAGTCTAGGATCATACTCCAGTTGACGAATTCACCTTCTTAGCTCGACGAACTTAGACCACATTCCTGGCAAGACTTATCTAGCAGTTAGAAGTTCTGAGCTCGATGAAACTAGTTCTCAGGTCGATGATTTCTGGACATTTTACTTAAAACATTTTTGAGTCCAAGAAACATGGTATTCTGTAATCCAGTCGACAAAGTTTTATTCTCAGCTCGACGAACTTCATGCACAGAATTGGCAAGGTTCTGGATAAAGAAGTTATTTGTTCTTAGGTCGACGATATTCGATCTCAGCTCGACGAACAACAATTATCAGATCGACGAACATAACTTCTAAGCTCGACGAACTGTGGACTCAGCTCGACGAATTATATTCTCTGTCCAACGATTCCAGACTTGGTTATTTTCATCATTCTGTCTGTATTCTATTGCAATAATTTTTGAGTAATTAATGCTAAAATATTCTCTGAATATTACCGTTAGACAGAGCATTGATTATGGTCTTCTTCAGGATTATTATTTGTCGTTTTTCAATGGGACAGTTGGTGAAATCAATAAATACAAAATATTCTCCAGGCCGTCAGCAATGAATGCAGAAGAAATTCAAATTTCAAATGAAAATTTACATGGAAAACATAAAAGGGATTTTCTTTCTCTTCTCAGATAACGAGTGATCAGAGAATACAAAAGATAGAATAAATACACAGTTCTCTAGAACACAACAAGAATTACACAGCAATATAACATACAGTGATACAAAAAAACAGCCCTAGACCAGAAATATCAAAGCAATCTGAAGAAGAAGAAGAAGAACAACTAATCAAAATCAAGAGTCTTATCCTATCTTCTTCCACAATTCTTCAAAGCACAACAACTACAATATCTGTCAAGAAGTTCCTGAAGCTCATCTGGTCAAAGCAAAGTTTGAAGGCCTATCACCTTGCAGCAAAGCTCTAACTTCCTGAACCATTCTACATCTCAGGGGAGCCTTTGCTAACATCAAGATCCACTTAAATCTTCTCAGAGTGTATTTGAGAAAGAGAATACAAAATCAATCTCTCATCCCCCACTGTAAAAAGGGTTCTTAACTCCCTTCAAAAGTTATTCCTGGTTGCAAGTCACCTGATCCAAAGATTTGAGGTTTGATTTTTGAGCACCTGATAAAAAGCTCATTGGTGGAAGTCACTTGATAAAAAACTTGAGTGGATTTCTACCAGGGTGGTAGAAGAGTGGATGTACACAGGTTGGTAAACTACTATAAAACTCTTTTGTTGTTTGGTTGCTCTTTTCTTTTGTTCTTGCTGTGGCTGTGCTAGTTAGGATTGTTGTGTTTGTGTTTAATTTGTTTATATTCTGCAACACCTGTGATAGTCTATTTTATCTCAGGTCTGATCAACTCTGCAAAAGTTCTATTTACACCAAAAAGGTTTGAAAATTTAAAGATACTCTATTCACCCCCCCCCCCCTCTAGAGTATTCCTGATCTAACCCCTCACTTTCAACTATTTTATGTGACTTTTTCTTACACATGGGCACACCATTGCTTCCGCTGCATAGTTTGTCCGCAAACTAATGCTCGAGCGGGGTGGCCCATTGATGTGGAATTCTTCTCTTATGATCGTTTTGTTCAAGTGATACCATTTTGTAAGACCCCTCCCCCTTACCAAGGAGGCCCCCAGTCTTATGCCCAGATCCGCCATCTTACGGTGGCAATAACTCACAGGTTAGTCGGCACCGCAACACGCCAATCCTGCCGGCTAGTACGATTATATAACCTGTCCGACCAATAAAGAGAAGGAAGTAAAAGCAGTATATAAAAATAACTAGTCCACAAGTCATAACACTATCAAATAATAATGAAAGCACAGAAGTCCAGAATGAGTACATCAAAAGTGAGAACAAGGTCTTATGCCCAGTACATAATGACAAATCTCTCTCTCACAAATGTCAACAAGCGGAAGCTATGCTACCACCAGAAGTCTAGTCCCACCTGACGACAGGCTGCTGTAGTAGTAGTAGGCAGTGGTGGTAACAGCTCCTCATATCCTGCCACCTCGTCCTGCTAGTACTCCGTCTCCTCGAGCTCCTAAAATTATTAGTCACACTGACCGTTAGTCAAAAAAACTAAGTCATTTCTTCCACACCTCGCCCCCCCCCCCCCCCCCAACTCCTATGCACCGGGCGGGAGGACGAAGCGGAGGACAACAAGGGGTATAATAAAGGAAATAGGTGACAGTGAACTATACTAACAAGTACATATATGTTAGTTATTTATACTCTAGTAGTTCTATTTATAAGGTATATGAAAGGTACGAAGAACTGAACAGAAACAAGAAATGTGTTATAAGTAAACAAGTACTGAAAGTAAGCAAGCACTGAAAGTAAGCAGAGTAAAGACGGCAAGTAAAATAAGCTACTACTACCATCATAGAAGTGCCTTAACTTATATGAATGCCCATATAAACTTATAAGTTAAGGTTTCCAGAAATACAACTTATCATATAAAAAATCTCATACTAATTTATATGATAAGGATCTATGGTGCGTATGACCTAGTTATGAATGTATGATATGATGCATTTTATGGCTCATATAAGTGCAACTCATGCATGTGACTCTGTGATAACAGACATTTAGTTCCCACTTTTCGGAGCTAGCATCACTCTCTAGTACCACTGTTGTGGCTACGACAGTAGTGGAACTGGCGTCTCCACTCCTAGGCGGGTATACACACTACCGGGCCTACACCTCCCATACGCCTCTGTACACATCCTAGGTGTACTCTAGAGTGATTGCATACTATTTACTCGCAACCCACCAGTCGTTTTGGTCGAGTGTGCATTCTTGGGGATTGCCCTTCAGACCACAGTGTAAAATAACCCACTGGCCCCTCAAACCCTCACACCTCGCTGGAGTCACCGTACTGCCATCGGTGTGACGATTGGCCCAGTACTACATGACCCGCCACAGGTTTATGCACATGCAAGATATTCCAACCGGAGCCTCCAACTCGCAGGACCAACCCGTCCTGAATCCATCCAACCCTTCACAGGTGAGATTGCACATTAGTGCCTTTATTCTAAATCCCTCCAACCCATCATGGGTGAGATTGCACATTAGTGCTTTTATTGTCAATCCCTCCAATGCATCACGGGTGAGAATGAACATCAATGTCTTAGCCTATTACACTACTCTTATCTAGTGTTCATTATACCTAGCAGTTTAGGGTTAATCTGAGGACTTCCTAGGGCATGCCCGGTGAAGGGCTCTCGAGGGCACTAGGAGCTATGATGTGTTGAAATCCAATGGCTCCCTTTCGCAAGGATATTTATTTTTATTAATGTCTACTCATGATCCATTCTCAGCTCTCATTGTTACTCTAGAACGAACCTAATGAATTTAGTTATTATCGGGGAATCGGCAGTCTTCCGCCGGTCTCCGTTCTAACCACTGTCCTTGAGGTCTTGCACTCTATCGCTCGATATTATAAAGTGATCTACTAGACACCAATCAGGGTTTGTCTTCCCAATATAATCACCAACTCAACCCTCTATCGTATCCCCTGTGGGTGCTAGTGACACGAGCAATATTTTTGCTAAGCGCACCCATGACCTAATGTTGACCTGTATGTTGTGTCATCCAAACTCTTGGTTCAAATGTTCCTAATTATATATCATGGTTATTATGATGTATGCTAATGATTGAACTAAGTTTCATTATTTTTCCAAGGGATTAAGGGACCTACATTAATTCTTTTAATTATGCGACCGGGTCACCTTGAACATGAAGTACTACATATAATGGTTCAACCTACCTGAGGTTTTCCAGAAGGTTAATTAATATTGCCTACCAAGTTTCATAATATTTCCCATTTAACAATAAAATTCCAATTCAACCACTTTACAAATAAAGTACCTCAACTACTCAACAAAAAATTCTATGAAAATTAGAGGGTGTTCATGTTGATATAATAAGGCTAATTACATAATTTCCAAATCTTAAACAATGGTCTGGCCTATCTTATACTCATTTAAGCAATATTAGCAAAATGCCATTATTATGGTTTTTAACATATAGATACATCAAAAATTTCTCAAATAATTTATCAGAAAGCGAAACACAATAGTAAATCACCGTAAATTTTTTCATAATTTTAATACACTAATTTCCCATATTTTTAATTATTTTCCAAAAGGGGGGAAATGGTAAATTCTACCTGAAATCCAAGGAAACATTATTAAACAGTGCCATAAATATTTCCAGGAGTGAACTTTTCCCTACTATAGCCTGTGTCAAAAATCCATAATTTAATGAATTTATTTGTCCTATTTTACAGTTTATTTCCTAACTAGACACATTTTCCAATAATTTCAAATAATGGGATTTTTGATCCCAAAAATCCGAAATATTTCATTGGAGGTGAACTCCATTCCTATGAGCCTCTGTACAGAGTTTCATGGACTTGTAATGACCCAATTGGGCTAAATTCACATTTTCCCATTTTTACTAATGACACCCCAAATTTGAATATGTCAATCTCATGCATGTGGGATTTCCCATACATGCAAATGTAAAAATGACCTGAAATTTTTATCATGGATTTACCTTGACCTAATGGACATCGCACCCAAATTTGGTGGTATTTGGACTCATATATCTCCAAAAATATACTTAATTTAATTTTCAGTATTTCATCAAATACTATAGAAACATTCTGACCAAAAATTCTCATTTTTGGTGAGACACTAGTTTTACACCAAGCACAAGCCTGGCCAAAATTTGAAGTCAGGGTGACTTATGTTTTTGCTTGGGCATTTATTTAAATATTTTCCCTAGACTAGGACCAGTCTTGGTAGATTGGATCTACAAGGAGCCCTACAGCTCCAAACTTCAAGTTTATGTTGTCAAAATAAAGCTAAGACCTAGATCTACAAATTTTATGTTGATGTCGAGTTCTGAAATTGCATAGATGAGGTCTATTTTTAGCATGCAAAGTCACTGCAAATATTTAACAGAATTTCACTATTCATAATAATCAATATCATTAATCAAATTGGAATTAAATGGATGACATCCTTTCATTGTCCCAAATGGCCAATGGTAGATGCTCCTAAAAGTTATCATGCAATCTTTGGAAGGCCTTTGATCAACAGATATCAAGCAGTGGTCTCAACTTTCCACATTGCAATCAAGTTTTTTGCTGATGGCAGAATATTCAGGGTAAGGAGAAACCCAAGGAAAGCTCGGGAGTTCTATCTTCGGATAGTCAACATGACTGAAATTGCCCCTCCAGTTTTTCCAGAAGTAGCATCAAAAACTTCTTCCAAATTAAAAGCCACTATTGATAGAGAAGGAGCTCACCTGGAACCTACCCAGGTGATGCAAGGAGTCCCCATTGCTGAGGGGGAGGAGATGAAACTCTCCATCAACTCAAACTTACCAGAAGATCAAAAGGCCGAGTTGATCTCGTGTTTGCTAAAGAACCTGGATGTCCTCGCTTGGGCAGTGGAGGACATGCTAGGCATTGATACAGATATTGCCTGCCACCATCTCAATATTGATCCCACTTTCAAGCCTGTGCAACAGAAGAAGAGAGATGTGGCGGCAAAGCTTGCTGATCTTATCAGAGAGGAGATCTCAGAGCTCCTCAAGCAAAGTTTATACGTGAAATCCAATATCCCTCCTGGATATCAAACGTTGTAATGGTTAAAAATCCAGGAGGGAAATGACGAATGTGTGTAGATTTCACTCGTTTAAATAAAGCATGCCCTAAATATTTTTACCCCTTGCCTCGTATAGATTCATTAGTTGATTCTGCGATAGAGTATTCTTTTATGATCTTTTTAGATGCATTCTCTGGGTATCATCAAATAAGAATTCATAAGCACGATATTCCACATATAACTTTTATTACAAATGATGGTTGGTATTGCTATCTTGTGATGCCCTTCGGGCTTAAGAATGCTGGTGCAACTTATCAACGCATGATGGATCATGTGTTTAAAGGGAAAAAAGGAAGAAACCTTGAGGTGTATATTGATGATCTCTTGATCAAAAGCAAATCCTTCTCACTACACCTACAAGATTTAACAGAAATGTTCTCTACTCTTCAGAGATATAAGATGAAACTCAATCCTGCAAAATGTACATTTGGGGCGAGTAAGGGGAAATTCCTTGGTCATCTACTTACTCCAAAAGGGCTTGCCCCCAATCCCGATAAAGTTAAGGTTATTCTTGATATGGCCCCTCCCCGCTCTCTTAAAGAGGTTCAGTAGTTAGGATGGAGATTGGCAGGTCTCGGGAGATTTATCTCTCGAGTTGTTGATAAGAGTGCTTTATTCTTCAAAAGTCTTCGAGGAGCATCCATGTTTCAATGGACAGAAGAGTGCTCACATGCTTTTGAACAGTTAAAGAAGCAACTGACTTCAACTCCCTTGCTGCAAAGCCCCCGATCAAGGGATATCCTGTTCTTGTATTTAGGAGATGGCCCTGAGGCGGTCAGCTCAGTTCTTGTTCAAGAAGATAATAGGAGGAATTCCCGGTTTACTATGTCAGACACATTCTCAAAGACGCAGAAATGAGGTATCCAATTCTGGAGAAGTTGGACTTGGCATTGGTTATGTCTGCTCGTATACTTTGTCCTTACTTCTAGGCGCACTCATTTCAAGTAGTGACTGATCAACCTCTGAAAAGTGTGCTGGAGAAACCAGAACATTCAGGCAGGTTGGAAAAATAAGCAATAGAGTTAAGCAAATTTGAGATCTCTTATGTGCCCGGGACAGCCATCAAAGCTCAAGTTATAGCAGACTTCTTGGTTGATACAACAGAGTGCAGTTCTGATCAAGTAGAAAGGTCTCCTTTAGCTTGGACCATCTATGTTGATTGGGCTTTGGGCAGAAACTGCTCAGGAGTAGGAGTACTTTTGATTAATCCAAATGGCATCAAGCTTGAGCAAGTAATCAAGTTCTTCTTTCCAGTTAACAATAATCAAGAAGAATATGAGGCTTTGCTAGCAAGCTTAAGGCTTGCAAGAGAGCTCGGGATTGATTATGTTCACAAAAAGACTGATTCTCTGGTGATGGCGTCGCAAGTCCTCGCCAACTTTGAGACCAGAGAACCGATTTTAAAGAAATATCTTGCTCTCGTGATGATAGAAGTTGGCAAGTTCAAAAGTTTCACCATTAAGCATATTCCAAGATCAAAAAATGAAGAAGAAGATGTTCTTGCAAAATATGGACTTCCGTCTAGGGGAACAACTTCTGAACTCTTCCGCCTGGCAGTGGATGAAGACGAGTTGATGCAGATTTATCAGCGCTCCTCCTGGATGGATCCCTTCATCTTTTATCTATCAACGGGAAACTTCCATCAGTCAATCAAGGACAAGAAGGAGTTCAAAATAAAAGCAGCTTACTATTACTTGGTGTCAGGTTTCCTTTCCAGAAAAACCTTCTTTTCTACAATGGCAAGATGTGTCTCAGAAGAGAAAGCTCATGCTCTTCTTCATGAAGTTTATTCTGGTGAGTGTGGAAGTCACTCGGGAGAAAGAACTATGGAAAGAAGGATCATGTGGCAGGGTTATTTATGGCCTACAATTAAGAGTGATTCTGAGGCTTATACAAAAAGATGTGTTCCGTGCCAGCAGTTTCCTCCACTTCAACATCAATCAACTCAGTCGCTCAGATAAATCACAACTCCTTGGCCCTTTACTATTTGGGGAATGGATCTCCTTGGTCCTTTTCCCATGACAAGCAGGCAACGACACTTTATCATAGTAATGATTGATTACTTCAGCAAGTGGATCGAGGCTAAAGCATTGGCAAAAACAACAAATCAGGTCATACAGAATTTCATTTGGGGCGTGATAGTCTGCCGACATGGTATTACAATGGCAATAATCACTGACAACGGGCCACATTTCAACAACGCTGAGATGGTTGATTTTTGCAAGCAGATCGAAATAGAGTTGCGCTTTGCATCAGTCCATCATCCCAGAAGCAATGGCTAGGTAGAAGCAGCTAACAAGCAGATTCACAGCTTCCTCAAAAAGAAAGTGCAGAATCTCAAAGGCAGTTGGGCTGATCAACTTCCTTGGGTCCTCTGGACCTTGAGGACAACGCCTTCATCTGCAACTGTAGAAACTCCCTTTATGCTTTCTCATGGTTCGGAAGCTCTTATTCTAGTTGAGTTTGAAGTCCCATCACCAAGAGTTCTGCTTGCTAGACAAGGCTATGGGGATTGGCTTGAGCTGAATAGTGAAGAGATGAAATTCTCCTTGGATCATATTGAGGAAATCAGAGACAAAGCAGCGATAAGGCAAGAAGAGGTCAAGAGGAGGATGGCCCGGTACTTTGATAGGAACGTAAGGATCAAACACTTTCAAGTAGGAGATCTAGTTCTTAAAAAAGTTGATGTTGCTGCAAGAGCCAGCTCAGTGGGGAATCTTAATCCAAATTGGGCCCGCCCATTCATTATCAAAGAGGTGCTCAAGAGCGTGGCTTACCGCTTGCAAACATTTGATGGAGAAGATATATCACACACATGGAGCGGAGATGATGTATAGCGGTTATATTCCTAAACCTCCTCCTTTCATTTCCTTCTTATGTAATCTTCTGAAGAATTATTATTGATAAAAGCTGCTTGCTAACATTTCTTCAAGAGTTTTTATCTCTTGAATAGTAACAGTTAGCATATTGAGCAATTGTTATAAAGTAGCGAAAAGAAGCGAAAAGTAGAGAACCAGCAAATATACTTTTGAATAATTGAAATTTTATTATCCAAAAAAGGTATCTATTACAAAGGTATGCCCTCCCTTATATAGAATGGAGGAGAGATGAGAGAATACAAATAAGAGATGTGAGACTAAAAATTACAGGACTAAGCGGACTATACAAGACAAACCGCACAAACCGCGCGGTTAGACAACAGGGCTAACCGCACGGCTACCACCAGAGAGAAAGCGAAGACCGCCAGGGTAGACTGCCAGACCGCCCAGTCTCCAAGCCGGCTGAGACAGACCGCCAGACCGCGCGGTCTCCAACCCGCCAATACAAACCGCCAGGCCGCCCGGTCACCAACTTCAACACTCCCCCTCAAGCTGGAGCATATATATCGATCATGCCCAGCTTGTCGCAGATGTGGAAAAAGGAAGCGGACACCGGCTTGGTGAAGACATCTGCCAACTCGTTGTCGGACGTGACGAATGGAGAGCAAATCTGTTTCTTCAATATTTCTTCCCGAATAAAATGACAGTCGACTTCTATGTGTTTTGTTCTCTCATGAAAGACCGGATTTTTGGAAATGTGTATCGCGACCTTATTGTCACAGAACATAGGAAGAGGATAGTTGTAAACCTCTCCTAAGTCAAGCATGAGAGCCCTCAACCACTTCAACTCACATGTAGTCGATGCCATGCTACGATATTCCGCCTCTGCACTAGACCGGGAAACAACAGACTGTTTCTTGCTCTTCCAACTCACAAGATTGCCTCCAACAAATGTGCAGAAACCTGAAGTCGATTTGCGGTCCCCTTTGTCATCCGCATAGCTAGAATCAGAGTAAGCTTCAACCCTTAGGTGACCATTCTTCTGAAATAGGAGTCCTTTCCCTGGAGCAGCTTTAATATACTCTAATATCCTTAGAGCAGATTGTAGATGACACTCCCTCGGAGCTTGCATGAACTGGCTCACCTTGCCAACAACATAAGAGATGTCGGGTCTGGTTACCGTGAGATATATGAGCTTGCCCACCAGACGCCGGTATCTCGTAAGATCAGAGAGAAGAGGTGAGTCATCTGTCCAAGTTTTGTCTTCTCCAGCAGCCATAGGACAACGTGCAGGTTTAACACCAGTGAGTCCTGCCTCCTTTAAAAGATCAAGAGCATACTTCCGTTGTGAAAGGACCATGGAGTTGGGCTTTCTAGAGATTTCAATCCCCAGAAAGTATTTCGGGGAGCCCATATCTTTTGTAACCAGATGTTGACGAAGGTGTTTCTTGGTCATCAATACCCCATCCTGGTCATCGCCGGTAAGAAGAATGTCATCAACATAAACCGCAAGAACAACAAGACCAGAGGCGGTTTTCCGAACAAACAAGGAGTGATCTGCTGAGCTTCGTGTAAAACCAATGGCCGCAACAATGCCACTGAACTTGTCAAACCAGGCACGAGGACTCTGCTTGAGGCCATAGATAGCCTTCCTTAGCCGGCATACCCGTGTCTCCCCCTGAGCAACATACCCATGAGGTTGCTCCATGTAAACATCTTCCTGCAGATCACCATAGAGGAAGGCATTCTTAACATCTAGCTGCGAGATGGGCCAATCCCTGTTGACAGCGACAGAGAGAAGAACCCGAATATTGCTGAGGCGAGCCACGGGAGAGAAAGTGTCAAAGTAATCAATCCCATAAATTTGGGTAAAACCCTTGGCAACCAGGCGAGCCTTATAACGATCCACACTGCCATCTGGGAGAAACTTCACCACGAAGACCCAGCGACAACCAACAACATCTGTGCCGAAAGGAGGCGGAACAAGGGTCCAGGTACCCCGTTCAGTGAGAGTAGCAATCTCCTCATCCATGGCAACTTTCCAGTGAGGAATAGTAAGGGCCTCCTGGTAGGAACGGGGGGTGGCAGTGGCCGAGATAGCCAGTGCAAAATCTCGGCGAGTAGGGGTAAGACGATCGTAGGAAACAACTGCAGCAAGCGGATGGTGGGTACATGCCCGAACCCCTTTGCGAAGAGCAATCTGGAGATCCAGGTCAGCAGGTGCCTCAGTATCCGGAGTATCCGTGGTGGAGAGAGCTGGCCCGGGAGTAGAGAGAGATGGCAGCGGAGTGGAGGGAGAAAGTGGAGTAGAGGGTGGAGATGAGGAGGATGGGGAAGATGGTGGAGTGGGTGGAGAGGGTGGAACATCAGTGGGAGCAGAGGGAATGGATGGGTTGGTAGGAGAAGTAGGAGCAGGAGGAGAAGAAGAGGAAGCGGGAGAGAAGTAAGATGCATTGGCAAAGAAGGTGACATCCGCAGAGACAAATTGCTTCCGGGTAACAGGGTCAAAGCAACAATATCCTTTCTGAGTGGGAGAGTAGCCCAGAAAGACATATTTGGTGGCACGTGGTGAGAGTTTATCACGGGTGGCAGCGGGAGAGTGCACAAAAGCGGTGCACCAAAAGATGTGTAGAGGAAGAGGAAAGGGATCCTTATCTGGATAAAGAATGGAGAAGGGGGTAGCACCGTGGAGAACGGTGGAGGGAAGGCGATTGATGAGATAGCAGGAGAGGAGGACAGCATAGCCCCAATAGGAGCGAGGAACATGCATTTGAGTCATCATAGTGCGAGCGACATCAAGGAGGTGACGGTTTTTGCGTTCCGCCACCCCATTTTGTTGTGAGGTGTAGACACAGCTGGTTTGACGAATAACACCATGGTGAGTACAAAAGGAGGAGAAGTCGTGGCTAAGATACTCCTTAGCATTGTCAGAACGAAGGAGTTTAATAGACGTAGCAAACTGAGTTTTAACCATAGAATAAAAGGAGGTCCAAACAGAGAACAACTCGGAGCGATCTTTGAGAAGATATACCCACGTACATCGAGAGAAATCATCAATGAAGGTGACAAAATAGGAACTACCCCGACCGATGGTGAGGTGAGGAGCGGGACCCCATATGTCAGAGTGAACGAGGTCGAACGGATGGGAAGAGCCCCGACTTTGTGTTGGTGGGAAGGAGGAGCGGTGATGTTTGTCAAGTTGACAGGCATCACAGTTTAGAGGAGGATGATGAGGAGGGAGGTGCGGCAGGAGCTGTCGTAGAATTCGGGGAGGAGCATGTCCAAGGCGAAGATGCCATTGGAGAAGATCTGTAGAGGAGGAGGAGAAGGCGGATAGAGCAGAAACGTTGTCGAGGAAGTAGAGGCCACCACTCTCAGTCCCGGTATCAATCGTCCGTTGGGAGTCCGGATCCTGAAAAGCAAAAGAGGTAGGGGTGAATGTAACAGAACACTGTAGTTGCTTGCATAAAGAAGTAAACGATAATAAATTGCACGGAAACTTGGGCACATAGAGGGTATCAGCCAAGCAGAGAGATGGAGTGACTTGAACCATGCCCGTCCCATGGACCGGGGAGGGAGATCCATCAGCAACAATGACCGGGGGCAACTGAGCCTGTGTGTCAAGAAGATTGAAACATTGAGGGTTGCCTGTCATATGATTTGTTGCACCAGAGTCGATGAGCCATCGTCCGCGAGTCACAACATGAGCACTACCAGAAGAGGTGACCACGGAGGCGGACAGGCTGGAGGAGAGGAAAGCCATGGAAGCAAGAGAGGAGCAAACTGCGACGAGAGGAACAAGCCGCGAGAAGAGAAAAGAGCACCAAGCCGGGCGACCAGAACACAGGTCGGGCGGCTAGGAAGGCCGCTTCCAAAAAGCCGAGCAAAGCAGAGGGAAAGAAGTCGCACGGCCTGAAAAAGTCGGGCGAACAGAGGAGAACAAGTCGCACGGCCAAAGATGAGGCCGGGGCGACTAGCAAGCAGGAGCTGGTAGAAGGCAACAAGAAGTAGAGCACGGTGAATAGAGGAGATCGCGAAAAAGGTCACGAAAAAGAAGGGGCAAGCCGCGCGGACAGGGCGCGCGGGCAGACGGAGAAGCAAGCGGAGAAAAAAGAAAAAAAAAAGGAGGCAAAGGCCCAGCGGGGAAGAGGTCGCGCGGACTGAGAAGGCCGAGCGAACAGAAGAGAAGAGAAGAGCAGGTGACCGCGACCAAGATGCGGGTGAAAAAGGAACAACCCGCACGGTCAGGCAGATCACAGTAGCAAACCGCGAGAATAGAGACAAGCGGTAATAGGGAAAGCAGAGGCGGACAGGGAGAAGAAGTCCGCAGCGGGTAGAGACAAGTCACGCGGACAGAGACAGTCCGCAACGACTAGGAAGTCTGAGAGGCAAGAAAGAACAAGGAGCGCGGCGACAAGAAAACAGGTCGATGCGACGAATAGCAGAGGAGAAGAGAATCAAGAAGAAGAAGCAAACCGCGCGGACAGAAACAAGCCGCGCGGACAGAAGAGAAGGCAAGTCACAAGACAATTCGCAGGACGCGAAAAACAAGCCGCGAACAACAGAGAGCGCACAGAATCAGGAGGAAATGACCGTGTGCTCTGATACCATGTTAGAAAGTAGCGAAAAGAAGCGAAAAGTAGAGAACCAGCAAATAAACTTTTGAATAATTGAAATTTTATTATCCAAAAAAGGTATCTATTACAAAGGTATGCCCTCCCTTATATAGAATGGAGGAGAGATGAGAGAATACAAATAAAAGATGTGGGACTAAAAATTACAGGACTAAGCGGACTATACAAGACAAACCGCACAAACCGCGCGGTTAGACAATAGGGCTAACCGCACGGCTACCACCAGAGAGAAAGCGAAGACCGCTAGGGTAGACCGCCAGACCGCCCAGTCTCCAAGCCGGCTGAGACAGACCGCCAGACCGCGCGGTCTCCAACCCGCCAATATAAACCGCCAGGCCGCCCTGTCACCAACTTCAACAGCAATGATGATTTCAAAACGGTTCTATCTTTCAACTTTCTCATTTCTATCTTATGTAAACCTTTCAAAAGTTATTATTGATCAAAGACTTCATTTGTAAACCTTTCAAAAGTTATTATTGATCAAAGACTTCATACTGACATGTTTTCAAATACTTTTTCTCTTTTGCCCCTTGAACAACTCCAACGGTTGATTGATACCAAGAGACATCGCCGAGTTAAGATGGGAACTCCCTTTGAACTGTTGTCATTAGCGTAACACTAGGAAGTCCACGTATTGTTGGGAGATTTCGCACCGTGTCATGGGAGCTTGCAGGTTCAAGTGTGGCAAGCCATTGAATTTTGGATCCCGAAGGGTATCTAGCCCCACCTCTGCATTATGGAGGGACCGGATGGGTGTTAGCTCTACCTTGCCTTAGAGGGATATTGATACAACTTTGATGATCGCGTGAGGAAAGCAATGCCGCTCCGGCCACACCTGCCCACAGATTATCTCAGCTTTTGACCCTCGAATTCTCTTTGGTACCCTCAAGCAGTGCCTGCAGGAGTCCCACAGTCTTATTGATCTCAGAGGAAAGCAATGCCGCTCCGGCCGCACCTGCCCAAAAGATCAACTTAGACTGTACTCCAGGCAAGAGGGCAGTAAACCATTTCATTGAGTGTACAGATTTTGAGACCTGTGAGGAAAGAAATGCTGCTCCGGCCGCAACTGCCCACTTGGTCACACTAGTCTGTAGATCATTCTTCACAGGAAACTGATAAGGCACAGACTGCTTGCTTGTATCTGCACAGTCTGCCGAAATTCATTGGGTTGATTTTATAGTTTTTGTGACCCTGCGAGGAAAGCAATGTCGCTCTGGCCGCACCTTCCCGCTTGGTCACGTGAACTATGAATCATTTCTATTATGGGCAGACTATAAATTGGTATCCACCCAGTCCGCGCGTTTGCTTAGTAGAATCATGTCAAGATCTCAATTTTGGTAATCTACTAATTGGTTAAAACTCCAAAAATAATTACGGTCACGCGGCGACCCGGCGGTTTTATTTAAGTAGAAAAGCGGATTTGGTTTTATTTAGAAAACGGGGCTCATGGATTTATTAAACATGGATATAAAACAGTTTAGATCGAGTTTTAACGAAAGGAGGCAAGTGCACCAATCGTGAGTAGTACAGGATATTTCAGGTGGAATATCGAGGTCGTATTGATCTCGGGGTCGGTTCGATTATTTCTACTCTTACCTGGAGGGGACTATTATTTTACTGATAATTAACTTGTCGGGTTATATTTTTATATATAATAAAAATGACATAAAAAAATGAAAGCAAAAAAAAGAAAGCATGAAGGTGATGCTGATGAAGAGCTTAGCTCGATGACACCGAATTGAATTAGAACCAAAATAAAATTTCAATAAAAAGAGTTCCTAAATTTCCAATTAATTAAGGCGGGACTTGGCCGTGGAGGTTCCACAAAAATGAGCTCACCTAGCTATAGGGCCATCGCTCACCTGAATGCTAAGACTATTCTCTCGTCCGATGAAGGATTCCTCTTAACGCCCGCATTACGCTAAGAACCCCGTTATTGGGTGGGGAACCCAATCTGGTAAAGTTGGCGCCCCTCCTCTCTCGAGGGTTAGTGCAGAACTCTCTTTACCAAGGGGTGATCTGTACATACGCACGGCCTCTCGGCGAGCGTATGGATAACGGAAATAGGGCCCACACATCGATATGTGGTCCTACGCGTTGTTAACCCAGGGCAAACCATAAGAAATTAATTAATTAGAAAAATACGGGCTTTAATTATTTTAAGCTATTTTATCTGTCTCAATGTTCTTCGATACCGAGGGCTAAGAACGGTTAGTCACTCATCGGAATGAGGAAGGCTAGCGAGGAAAGCAATAAAGAAAGCAGTAAAGAAAGCAGTAAAAGCAGAGCAGTAAAGGAAAGCAGAAAATTGCAAGTTCTACTCAAACGAGTAGGACTGAAATGAAGGCTGTAAAAGTGTGAGTCCCGGCGAAAATGCGTAGGCAGGAGAAAATAAGCAGGTCCTACTCAAATGAGTAGGGCTAAATAAATGCAACACACGCACACACTCGACAGAAAGTAAACACACCACTCTACAGGAAAGTAAAACACACTCCACACACTCTACTTGAATGAAATAAAAGCAAAGCGCCATTTAACTCTTAACGAGTAGGCGGAAATAAATGCGCACGCTCACACACATGTACAAAAATTATGAAAAACTAAGTTAACGAAAAATTAAAATAACAACATTTCTACCGCTAGAATGCGGTAGAAATGCATAAAAAGCTGAAATATAAATAAACCGGGCAAAAAGGTTTGAAAATAAATGCAAAATGAAAATGCCCGAAAAATCAAAACAAATACATTTCTACCGCTAGAATGCGGTAGAAATGCGTAAAAAGAGAACGAAAAATTAAAAGGAGCAAAAAGAATTTGAAAAGAAAGCAAAAATAAGAAGAGTTGAAAAATTAAAATGATGAGATTTTCATTCTTATGCTTTTATAAAGGAGCTTAAAAAGTGGAAATAAAACAGAAAAAGAACAAAAAGTTTTAAAACCTAAAAAAAACTAAGTTAAAGGAAGATGAAAACTACTTTTCAGATACCTTTATAACCTCATAAAAATGAAATAGAAAGCACTAAAAACTAAACTATGAAAATTATGAAAACTATTAAGCATAAAACTTAACTCATACACACACACACATATTAAAAAGACAAGAAAATAAAGCTAAAACAAGTAAAGAAAAATAAGATTGCCTAAGGAGCGTTGCTTAGATTCATTCCAAACCCTTATAAAGAGGAAAAAACATTTTATTACGATAAAAACGGTTACAAAGGAACGAAAAGAAAAACTAAAAAGAGGGGGAGGGAAATTTCCCTTACAAGGCATTGGAAGCATCCGAGCAGCATATCCCCTTAGGCAAAGTGGCTCAAAAAGCAGAACAGAAACTCTTACAACAATCTGGTATTTATAAATAAAAAAATCAAAGTACACGCCCTCCGACACGGGCGTGTCGGCAGTCGTGTCACTACATTTTGCGATGGCGGCCGGCGATTTGACGGCAAAGTTGACTTCGGGCTGGACACGTGTCAGTCTCGCTTTGGTCACACCCCAGGTCACGGGCGTGACGCTGGGCGTGTCAAGAAGGTGGATCTGGGCACGGGTCTTTGAGCTGTCACCGGGTCTTGTCGAGTTGAAAAATCATCGAGCGGGAAGATTGAGTTCAACGATCGTCGAGCGACAAGATCGTCGAGCGCGGGTCTTTGTCAGCCAGGTGGAGGAGTTACGCCCCAGGTCACGGAGTGTCTCGGGGCGTGTCGGGGGTTCGACGATCGTCGAGCGAAAAGTCGTCGAGCGGAAAAATCGTCGAGCTGCTGGAGAATCGTCGAACGGAAAGTCGAGCTGAAATCGTCGAGCTGAAATCGTCGATCGAAAATCATCGATCGGAAATTTCACTTTAAAAATCGCTGATTCCACGGGTTTGACGAATCACGGCCTGGTCACCGGCATGACCAATAAGTTATGGGCGTGACTTGGCAATGTTTTGCAGATTTTTATTTTTTTTCCATAAAAATAAAATAAAACAAGTTAGTAAAATATTTACAAAAATAGGAGCATTTTATTGAATAAAAAAAGTAAAAATGACAAAAATAAATGAAAACGACTTAAGTAATGTACATAAAATAGGTATATTTACAATTCACCATATACTCAGTCTGCAGTGTTTGATTTCACAGGCCGCCAAATCTAATTGGGTGATGTGGATTACAGTTTTCGTGACCCTGCGAGGAAAGTAATGGGCTACATGCGCACTTGCCCGCTTGGTCACTTAAGTCTGTAACCCATCTTTCTCAGGCCGCAGGCTTTTCTATAATTCTCTCAGCTCGCAGTCTAAATAATAATTCTCTCTGAGTCCGCAACACATAATATCAATGTTCACTTAAGCTTGTAGACAAATTCAGTTTTGGTCAATGATATTGTGGACTGCAAATGGTACTCGGTAGAGTCCGCTTTAACCTATTATTTTGTCAAGCTAACAAGTTTCATTCTCGTTCATGTTAAGGGGAGCGGTAATCAATTTATTTTCCAAGGTTAATTGGCAAGCTGAAAAATTATATGGCACGGATAATGTATACAGAGCGCGGACTAATTCACGGAGTTTGCTCATTAGTTACACAGAAGATTGCATTCAAACAAAAAATAAGCAAAGAACATTGCAGAAGACGCAGACTAATCCTAAAAATATCCTTTATATTTATCAATGTCAAATTACAACTTTTCTTAAGATTAGCAGCCTCCAACTTTTGTCCGCTACATCCTTTACAAAAAATAGTAAAAATAAAAATACATCATTCTGTTTCGCTCCTCTTCCGTTTATTCTCTGCTGGGACTTCAGGGCTTAAACCTTCAATATCAACTTCAGGAGAGTAGCCCTCCGAGCTGCTTCCTCTACTGCTATCTGAATTTGGCTAGCAGTGGACTCGCTAGGCGAGCTCTCCTCAACAGAGCTAGATGAAGGAGCGTCATCGGTAGCAACCTCGGCTTCATCACCTTCTTATTCTTCTTCTTCTTCAACCTCATCAATGACTTCCTTTCCTTTGGCAGTCCGCCCCATGGCTACGTCCTGCACCTCCAACTCGAGGAAAAGTTGGAGAAATGGCATGTCATCCACACCCTCCTTTGCGAAGCCGCCACCAACAAACCGCTCAATGGCGATGTCGACGCTCTCCTTCACAAAGTGGAGCATGGCGGCTTTGAAACTTTCATTACTCAGGTCATATTTGACCTGTACAAAGACAAAAAAGCATTGTAGTTAGGTCACCACGGACTTCAAAGGTACACCGCTGCGGATACAAAATTTACCTCCAACTCTTCTTTCTGCAAAGCGACTCTTTTCCCTAGCAGCTTTTTTATTTCTTTAACCGCCTTCATATCATGTTGAAGTTGTTCATTTTCTTTAAGCAGATCCCTGGTCAGGAAGCCTAGGAAATGGCCTGTAACAACGCTATTTGCAGTAGCCTGCGCTGCCAGGAGGGCGAGCTCGGCTGGGGCAACCTGTTTCAAGTCACAAAGATTGTGCTTCCGATAGAGCCCGGAGACCGCGATGTGTACGTGTCGGGTTATCCTTGGACTCCTCCACGATGGCAGCGTGGTTGATAGGCAGACATGTTTATTCTCGCTATGCCAGAGGATCATTGGGTTGCCCCGCAGATCCTTCTGGCGGACTCCAAAACCTCGCATTCCGAAGATTTCGGAGGAGTAGTCCGCAGCTAGATGCCCTCTTCCTGCCTCTTCCTCGCGAGCTAATGTTTCCTTTCCCTTTGTATTGGGGTCATGCCGCCAAGAGTTTATAGCGGATTCGTGGGCACAGCCAAGGTCGCTGTAAGACGAAAAGAAGAATCAGTCAACTAACTGCAGTTCACAGCGGATACAAATGTCAGTCCTCAAATCTTACTTTCTTCACGAGTTACGTCGCCAAGGCTCGCCAGGAGCGAGATGTAATGTTCAATGTCCATACTGGCCCCAACAAGAAACTCAACAATGGCGGACTCCACTGCGTCAAGCCTGACGATCTTGAAGGCGATGTCCGCGCGCTCTTGCGGGTAGGTGTGCGCGAACCCGAGCTCACCCTCAAAGATCAAGAATCTTGAAGTCCAGTTATGGATCTTGTTCGGTAGACCAATAACCTTCATCCCCCTACAATAAAAGTCTATAATGCCATTGTATGGGTGGCCTTCTGATGGAGTGATCAAGCGGACTGAGAATATATTTCTAAAAGATATTCAATGAGAAGGCGATCTTCTCAGATCGCAGGTAAGAGATGAAGTTGTATATCGCAGGTAGAGTATTGGGCGATAACTGGCCCGACACCATCCCATAATGTTCAAAGTTCTCTGATATCTCCCATAGAAGAGGAAACTTGAATACGTTGTCAAAGCAACGGGTATCGTGATCTGTGTTGCAATTGAAAAATTTAGCCTTTCTTCATCGGCATGCAGGAAAACAAGCACGGGCGAGTCCGCCATATGTTTCTCAACAGAAGCCTCAAGATCGGCCTCCGTTAGTTTGCATTTTTTGTGCTCGGCAGCATGGAAGGTAAGTGCAGCATCGGTTCTGCCAGACACCATTTTCTCAGGCAGCAAGGTTTTCTGCTTCAATTGCATTCCTGCGTAGAAGAGAGAATGGAGCCATATTTATAGCAGCACGGTCTGACAACATTTCAGACAGACCGCGCAGCTTAATCCTCTATTCCGCCAAGCTCGCATCAAATTCAATTTTTCATGCAAGTCAAAAAAAAATCATCACAGACACAAGCTTGAGTCCGTTCAGTTCGCTGTTTCTAGTTTCCTAGGCACCTGCCAAGCATATTCCAAAACATAATATAAGTGGACAAAATTTCAGTCCGCCCAGCTCGCAAAATTTACCACCTACAAATTGATTCAGAAGTTCAAATCAAAGAAGCGGACGCAACTTCGGTCCACATAGTTCGTCACAATCCAGCACAACAAAAAAATCATGCAGAGCACAACATAGAGTAAACAAGTGCAAACACATTTCAGAATATTTGGATATCGCAATCAGTCAGTATAGAAGAGCGAGGCATTGTTCAGATCACAGAATAAAATAAGGAATTGTTCAGACATACAAATTATACACCAAATAGTTCTTAATTGTGCGACCTCAGCGGTCTCTATTTTCAGATCGAGCAGGTCGCTCGGTTCGGTCTCTGTAGAGGTGCGCCGCCTGGTCGCTCATTTGAAGCACTTCGCCATATAAATGGTAGATGTCGCGATGCATGGAGTTTATTGTCCTGTGCATATGTGCGGCCTCCCAGTCTAGCCGGCTGAAAGGGACCACGGGGTCCATTTCTGGCCTAGGAATCTTGTCCGCGGCGGGCTGGCTACCTTCTGCAGGAGCAAAAACCTCCGATAGAGCAGCACGATCTGGCAATCACGGCCTTTCCACCTGCAGCTCGGCAGCCCGTTTGCCCTTGTCCTCCCGCGCCATCGCCAATTATTTGCCTTTGTAGAAGCGGACGTCGTCAGTAAGCTGCTTCTTCTCCCTATCAGAGCTCTCCAGCGCCCTTGAGATATTGGCGACTTGGTCTTTCAGGGCTTTCGCGCGCTCTGCCCCTCCCTTCAACTCTACTCGAATTTTATTAATTTCATCTTGAAATTTCTTTTCTAACATGGCGATTTTGTCCAGGCCAGACTCCTCAACTTTTGCGGACTCATCAAGTGAGATCGCGTCGGCTGAAGCATCCGGCATAGGCACGATCTTGCCAGTCTCAACAGAGCCCGGTGGCGATCTCCTTCCTGCAATAAAGAAAGAAAAGATCATATTCAAATCAACGCCGCGGCAGACTCAAAAAGCAGAGATAAAAGATCACTTTTGACGAAGGACACTACAAGCTTGCGACTATCAAACACAGGCCACTTTATCTGCTCCGAGTCAAAGGCGCTCAACCGCTTCATCCATTCATGGTGGACTCTAGTTCTCTTCTCAGCCGCCGAGCTCGTCGACACAACAACATATTCAGTTTCGGTGATGATATTTATTGGCCTTGACTTCCGTTGCGGCGACCTGTAAAGCCACTGACTCTTAAAGTATTTTGGTGTCGGTTGAAGTTTACCTGACCGCAGCAGCTCTGCAGCAGCTCGCAGATCCTCCGCTTGAAAGTCTGCGGTGATCTGCTTCGAGGCCGCCTCTACTTTCGCCTTGTGAGCGGTGAACTTCTCCTGCTGCTCGGCAATCTTCCTCTTCAGCTTGTCCTGCTCTTCTTCTTCAGCGATAGAAGTGGAGTGGTTGTCGGCAATCTTTTCCCCTAGGATTTTGACATCGGGCTGCAACACCTCCAGCAAAGATTGGTTTATGAGGTCAAGCTGGTCGACATCTATATAATTCAGTATTTCGTCAGTTGACTGACTGACCGTTGAGAGGGAATTGTTTCCATGGATATCAGCCTCCGACGTAATAAGTCCGCCTTCAGAGCATTCCTTCTCTCACGGCATATGCTGCAAGCTTGCGGCCCCAGACCGCAAGGAGATGTTCTTCTCCTTCCTTGCTCGCAATTTCTTCTCAACCCACTCCGCGATGGTGGATTTGTCCCTTTTCCACTTATTCTTATCGGAGGGGGCTTCTTTCTCACTAGAGTCTGCGGCGACCTGCTGTACGTCCGACAGGCTCTTGCAGACTGTCTCCATGTTCACAACAACCAATGCCTGTGAAGGCACCTCTTCCTTGGATCCCCCATCAGCAGGCCGCTTATCGTGATCTAAATCAATGATAGGCTGCTGGCCCAGTGAAGAGACCTCGACCTCATTCGCAGATTTCTGTTTGTCAACAGTCTTTAGCGGACTCAGCGTCTTGTCCGCACTCTTTCATGGGTCTAGTAAGTGAGATGCAGCGATACCTCCAGTTTTCTCGTGCATAGGCACACCAGCCTGGGAACTGCTTTTACAACAGGCTTCTTACAATTAAAGCTCTCTCCAGTGGAGCAAACAGGCTCTCCTCTCCTCACCACTTTCATGGTCTTCATCGGCGGCCTTGGTTTCTCATCTTTGGAAGTGAGGCTGCTCAAGAATGTGCCAAGTCTCGCCATGCTGGAGTGCAAAGTCGAGACTGCAAGATGTGAGAAGAGAACCGTGACGTTGGAAGCTTTTGACAAATGCAGGCCATCCAATGATATTTATAGCGCTGACAACATTAATGAGGTTTGCGGACTCGGCGATTAAGCAAACATTTTCAAAGTTTCGAGAAACTTGAAAATGTGCGGGGATTATGTTAACCCCAAAGTCCGCAACACGTCCAAGGTCCCAGGCCCATCAGCGGCGGACTATATTTGGCAGTACGCTGAGCTCTCCAAAGCATAAACATTCAGCAAGTCCCCGGGTTGATACCCTTCAGCGGCGTGCTCGGTGCTCAGTCCACCCAGCTCGACATGCCCTAGAAGATCAGCTCAGGATTAATCCCCTCTTCAATCGGACTTAAAGGTCAGTCCGCCCAGGCCACGACCCTCCGGCAGGATCGCGCCTTGCAGTAACAGATGGAAGCATTAGCCCGCGAGCCAAGTCCGCCCCTCTTGCGCGGACTGGCGTGTATTTTCTTTTTGCTTCTCGTCACCGCTGCCGGGTTCTCCTGTACCCCGGGTAGACGGTTATTTTAGCCCTACCCGTTTGGGCAGGCCCCCCTAATCTATAAATTGTGGGAAGTGGTTCACCTAAAGCACGCTAACTCGTGCCCTGGAGCCTACTTGTTAAAGGCTGTGGACTCGAATCTCAGGCTTTGCGGTCTCAAGCTTGCTCTGCACTTGCTCTTTTCCTTCAATAAACCTTGTAATCAAACCCATCTTCAATCAAAAGAAAGTCCGTCGCAAGAGAGGAATTCGGGTTACAACGGGCGAAGTCTGTTATTGTCGTGGGTCACGGCCCTGCTGTTCTTTTTCTCCCGTCTGCTTAGTAGATTGCTACTAGCAGTTGCCTTTTCCCTTCCATTTTCCGGTGCTAAAACCGTTAGCTGGTGGTGCTCGACTCCCTTTCTCTTTTCGTGCATTAACAAATAAGAGATGAAAAATTACTGAAAACTGAAATTTTATTACTTAAAAAAGTGTTAAACACTAGGAAATCCTAACTAGGGTTAAGAAAATATCACTCAAAAGCTACTCATAAATACTATACAAAACTATATGGAATTGTATCCGTTTTCCTCTAACCATCAGCATTGGCCATTTATTTATTGCAGTAATTTTTGAGGTACATGCCCCCTTAAACTCTGCCCTAGGGTGTCTCGCTTGGGCGTGAAGCTGACATGGCAGATGTGGATAGATTTTCTTGCAACATTTGGATTGAATAGACAAGTACACAGGCATGACTTGATGGACACGAGCGTGTAATCTGGTCGTGTCTGCATGGCATTGTAACTTAGCTGTTTCGAGGCGTGATAGATGGAATTCTAGTTTGTCATGGGTGATTTCATGGGCATGGCACCAGGCACACGGTTGTGACACCTAGCACACAGGCGTGTAGGTTAGGCGTGACTCGAGCTTGCTGGCTTTAGACTTCGGCATGGCATGATAGCTATTTGATTGCCTTGTCACGTGTGATGTCATGAGCGTGACAGCTGGAACACTGGCGTGTACCCGAGCGTGACTTTGCTTGTTGACCGAAATCTTCCAAAACGTTGGATATGCTGGTTTTTAAGTTACACGGCCTTGGTCATGGGCGTGACCTACGGGCGTGACTTATGAAATTTTGTTGAATTGACTTACATGTCCTGAAATACCAATAGGGCACAAAAACAGATTAAGTTAGAACTAAAAAATAAAAAGAAACGATTTATTTAGTTATTTATATAATATATTTTTATTTTTCTATTAAATCAAAACAAAAAAATACACTAAATATATATATATATATATATATATATATATATATATATATATATATATATATATATATTGCTACTCATCACCAACACTTTATTTAAGCCAAGCTCCCCGACATGCGATCTTTCAGTTTGCGGTCTCTGTTTCCATTCAGATTAAGCAATTTTGGCGGCTCAATTTTATACGTGCGACAACGGCCAGGTCGACACGCCAGCGCCTCTACGCTTGTTCCTCAAAATGGGAAAGTTGCAGTGATTTCATTATGTTAGCGTGAAGTTATGTCATGGTCGTTACTATATTCTTGGAAGTGTTTTTGAAGCCTTTGCTGGCATATCCATTAGGTTGAAATTGAAAAGAGAAAACACTGGGATATCCTTTAATCAGATTTTAATACGCTCAATTTGAGGTCAAGGAACGAGCTCGAACAGGTTCACACTATTCGCCAGTGGATGGACAAATACGAGAGCTTTCTGAAATGGTATTGTGCACGAAAATGGGACAGTTTGTTCAAATGTTATGGTCATTTGAAGGGCCTTGCATTTGGAAACTATGATGTGCCTTTCTTGTGATTTCATGTTCATCGCCTTCGAAGGATGTTACGGTTGCATGCCCGTTCTGTTGATTCCAAAAATTCCTCCCATCCCGCATGGGCGGTACCCTCAGGCCCGTATTTTTAGTGAGCGCGCGTTCGCCGCAGGTAAAAATGGGCGATCATGCAGTCGAGCGGTAAAAAATAGATGCAATACGAGGACTTCCCAGGAGGTCACCCATCGCAGCACTACTCTCACCCAAGCATGCTTAATGGCGGAGTTCTGATGGGATCTGGTGCTCAAGTGCTAGTCTGGTAGCACATGTTGGAATAGTCCGACAAATTTTAATTAAGCCAATATCCCCGACGTGTGATCTCTTGGTTTGTTGGATCCATTTGCATTCAGATTAAGCAATTTTGACGACTCAAGTTTTTACGCGGCGCAATGGTCGGGTCACCATGGGCAGCCTCTATGTGAGATCTTCTAATTGGGGAACTAGTGGAGATTTTGCCGCGTGAGAGCGAAGTTATGGCGCAGTGATTAATGTAATCTAGGATGTGTTTCTCTAAGCCTTCACTGGCATATCCATTAAGATGAAATTGACAAAAGGAAAACACTGGGATAACATTTAAATGAATTTTAATATGTGCTATATAAGGTCGCGTAACGAGCTCGAACAGGTTAACGTTGTTTTCCAGTGGAAGGACAACTCTGGGAGCTTTCCGAAATTGTATTGTGTGCAAAAATTGGATGGTCTAATCAAAAGTTATGGCCGTTTGAAGGGCCTTGCATTTGGAATCTAAGACGCGCCTTTCTTTTGATTTTTTTCCTCATTACCTGCAAAGGATGTTAAGGACGCGTGCCTGTTCTGTTGATTCCGAAAATTCTACGCAACCCTTGTGGGCGGCACGCTCGGGCCCGCGTTCGTACAGAGAATGCGTTAGTTGCAGGTAAAAATGGGCGTTCATGCAGCCGAGCGGCAAAAAATGGATGCAACACGAGATCTGATGGGATCCATTGCTCAAGTGCTAGTTTGTTCACACACATTGGATTAGTCTGGCACATTATATTTAATCCAAGCTCCCCGACTGTAATGCCTCCTCTATAATGACCGTATAATTTGGGTCCGGCCGAGGCTCCACAACATATATATTTCACAGATTCAGCATTATAAGATGATATATACTACCCAACCTCAAAACTCAAACATCAACAACGAAAACATACAACTATAACTAGAAGTTATCCACCAAACCAAGAGTATCAAAAATGGCCTTAAGGCCTTACACATCAAAAGTCCATGTCTGCAATAACATTAAACAATTGTAATGTGCATAGGCACACATAGGATACCTCGGCCTGCAAGCAGGATTACATCTCAAGGAGCATATCATTCAATCAAAATATATGTAAATAAAAGGAAGTCCACTTCATGAGGCCTAGGCTTTTTTGGCCGGCGAACTTGCTCCTAATTGCGATCCTTGCCCTATAAAAATTGGTTGTAACGTGGGTTAACAAAGGCTGACCTCAAATGTGTAACCAACACATCTCCTCCCGACCGTTCCTAGCGTACACCGGGGTACACCATCACACCGCAGGTCAGCATTTCAAATGCAATATAAAATAACTTGTAAAACTATAAACAGTTTTTGATGTCTCATACAACAAACATGTTTCTAAGTTGAGCATATAATATAAAGCGGCCTACAATGCAGCATGAATTCAATCATGGGTTTCACCCAAGGCTCCATAAAGATTATGCTTCTAACACATCATCACATCGGGTACTTCCAATTTCCCCATCGGCGTTCAAGCCGCAAACACAAGGATACTCAAATTTTCCACCAACAACATAAAAGCCGCCACACAGAACTCTTGCCTAGGCCCCACCAGCTCATGGCTCTCAAATCTCGGGCTTTCCTGCAAGCTCTAACGTCTGATGTCAGGATTCCACCATACAAACAAATCGATGCTCTAACTTCTCATGATAGATGACAACAGTTCGCGACAACCCTGGCCCTGCTCCAATATCCGGACCAAGTCCACTTAAGGAGATACAACGGGACCCAACTGGGATCGCATAGGCTTGTCCAAAGCTTGGAGTTCTTGTCAGTTCTATAGAGGGTCTTGTATCACCGGGACACTCTCCACACATGACTTACAACATCACGGGCTAGCCAACCGATCACAGAGAGAAACCACACCTTAGCACATCTCAATCCCATGCCTTTCCCACCCTAGTCCAACATTTGTACCATACCATCCCCGTGCCCCCACATGTACTCTAATTTCAACCATGTCTGGTTCTAGTGACACGTACTCACACAAAATGGGGAAACATCATCACAAATGGCGTCTTGTCACTAACGGAATTTTACAAAATCCTTAAAGCTCGTTATGAAACATCACCGAGTCGAACTAACGGTTGCGACTACGGCTTCACCCACAATGACGAATTCACTAACAGAGTGGATCTCTAATACAATATCATGTCGGGGACGGACACAATCGCCCCGGAGGTTCTTCTTCAACCATGATAACCGGAATCCCTCTAACTTTAGAGAACCGGTCCATAGAATGCTTGAAAGAAAACAAGACAAGAGTAGATGTCATGCACGCATCCGAAAAACCGAGAGGAGAAATGTTGTTACCCTTCGACTCCTCTTACTAGCTATGAAATCTTGCTTTGCATGGATGAAAACGATCGCCTCCACGTCCTCTCCATGGATCTGTCCTCGGAACATTGATCAGAGCTCTAAATCTCCGTCAATGGCAGAGAACGCACTCCTTCTTTCTCCTCCGCTCTCCAACTCTCAAACACTAACCATCACCCAGAAAAGAGATGAAATCAGGGAGAATTCCCGCTCAGCTCTTCTTAAGCCCTTTGGGTAGAGGATCCTGGGTCTTTGGATCATTTATGAAGTGAACTCAAATGGCTAGGAATTCGGGTTATGGAACTCCACAAATTAGCCTTCCACTTTCGTCGAACAGCTTACACATCTCAGCCAAAAATTCATCGAACGGAAAGAGCTCGACGAATGGCCTTCTTGTTTGTCGAAAAGCCTTCGACGTTCGTCGAACCGCCTCGAGTTCGTAGAACTGCATCAAGATATTGAAACTTCAGGAAAATTGGGGTGTTACAATTTCTCCTCCCTTAAAGAATTTCATTCTCGAAATTATTCTTCACACAGGAAGACAACAAGAAAATTGTTGCAACAAACTAAAACACTGTAACAACAACTTTAAACAAATGTGATACCTGACGAAAAGAGTGAAAGTGAGCTGTTAGATCAGGAATACCCTAGAGAGGGGGGGGGGTGAATAGAGTATTCAGGGTTTATAAAATTTTCTTCTGATATAATCAAGTGCATGAACAAAATGAAAACAACAATCCTAACAAACATTCACAACACAAAAACAAAAGAAAAGAGCAATCCAGACAACACAATAATTTATAGTGGTTCCCCTAAACTTGGGTACATCCATTCTTCTACCACCCTGGTAGGAATCCACTCAGATTTTTGATCAGGTGCCTGACACTAATGAGCTTTTGATCAGGTGCTCAAAAACCAATCCTCAAGTTTTTTGATCAGGTGACTTGCAACTAGGAATAACTTTTGAAGGGAGTTATAACCCTTTATACATTGGGGGGGGTGAGAGATGATAGTGTCTTCTCTTTCTCAATATACAACTGAGAAGACTAGTGGAAATTTGATTTCAGCACATGCTCCCCCTGAGATATATAATGGTTCAGGTAGAAGAAGCCTTGCTGCAGGGTAATAGGCCTTCAGTAGTACAGCCTTGATCAGCAGCTGTTCAGGAACTTCTTTGATATATAGTGATGTAGTTGCCCTTTGATGTATCCTGCAGTGTTGAAGATAGATGACTCTTGATTTTGATTAAGTGTTCTTCTTCTTCAGATAGCTGATGATCTTCAGGAATATGGCTTCTTGTTGTATCAGAATTCTATGTTGACAGACAGCAATGAATCTCTTGTTTCAGACTGACTATTTTCTGTATCTGTAGTCTCTGTGTATTGTGTATCTTATTCTATCAGTCTGTGTTTCTTTCGAAATTTTGAAATCCTCTACAATCAATGCTGACGGCCTTGAGAATAAACGTCATTGAATTATTTCCTCAACTGTCCCATGAAAAACAGCAGGCAATAATCATGGAGAAGACCTTAATCAATGCTCTGTCTAACGGTTATATTCCATAGAATATTTGAGCATTAATTACTCAGGAATTATTGCAGCAGGAAGGGGACAGAAGGATGGAAAATAACTAAGTCTGGATTCATCGAACTGATAACAGAAATCGTCGAGCTGAGTTCACAGTTCGTCGAGCTGAGTATCTGAGTTCGTCGACCAGATGAATTCTGTTCGTCGAGCTGAGTTCCAAGATCTTCGAGCAGAGAGCGGAACTGTATTCTCTAGAAACTTTGCCTTTTCTGTGTATAGAGTTCGTCGATATGATATCTGGTTTTGTCGACTGAAGTTCAGCAAAATATTTCTGGACTTAGAATAATTTCAGATGCTTCTGGATGAAGGTATTGAAGTGAAGTATCCAGAATTCATCGACCTAAGAATTGGTTTCGTCGAGCTGAGGACCACTTAACTGCTGCTGGATAACTCTAGATATTGTGGTCATAGTTCGTCGAGCTGAGAATCATGTTCGTCGACCAAAGTCTGACTCTGGACTTAGAATAAAGAGATGTTTTCTGATCTTGAGGTGTTGAAGTATTTTGTCCAAATTTCGTCGACCTGAGTACCAAGTTTGTCGAGCTCAACTCAGAGAATTTACTTTGAGATCGTCGAGTTGAGCACGACTATCGTCGACCTGAGTTTGACGAACGTCGAACTCATTTTACTTGGTCTTTAGAAAAACTCTAAGTCTTGAGTCTCTGACAGTCTTGTTGATTGCTGGTCCATGTGATGTTGATTCTAAGGACTTGGCCTATACTCTAGGACACAACCATGACCCTGGCTATACATTATGGGTCATATGATCCTAACTTAGTTATCCTAGCCCAAATCTTACAAGGGATCCAACAATCTCCCCCTATTTGGGTGAGGTCACTAATTACAGACTCAAATCAAAATTGAAAATCACAAGAAAATAAAGCATATATCTGGCAGAGATCAAAAACACATGCAGCAGATATATATATATGTACATAAGCTTTGTTCAGAAATAGAAAGCAGTTATAAAAACATAACAGAAGTAAAACAGTTCAGAATTACTTCTTTTGTTTCTTCTCTTTGGGCATTACTTCTTTACCTTTAACTCCAGCCTTGGTAAAGATAATTTTTTTGTTTGGATCTGAAGCTTGCACTTGTGTCATGGTCATATCAGCAGCCCCTATAATCTTCAAGGATGTGGCTCTGGGGACAACTTCTTCTGGGTGCAACTTCATGTAATCATCAACATTGAAAAACTTGTTTGCTTTATCAAACCTCTTAAGCTCTTTTTTCCTGTACTTAGACATTGTGGAATACTCAGAAGGATCCTTTCCTTCAGCTTTTGTAATGCCCACGGTTTTTCTGTGTTTTGTTTGATCATTGTTTGGCATTACGATGACGCGTTTCAGGCCTTTTGTCATTGTTAGAGCGTGGTCTTAGCTCTTTAGGATCCTTGAGTGGCCTATTTGTAGCCCGTTTGCAGGATTCCCCAGCTAGCCGGAGTCTGTTTTGGTGACTCAGCTGAGCCTCTTAGGGAATGCTTGTACTTTGGCTTGGGAGGTGTTAGCCCGAGGGTTTGATCGTTGGATGGTGTTTTCGACTTTGCCGTTGTTTTCATAGCTTGGTTGTTTAGCTACGGTGCGAGTTCTGTCGAAATCCGAGATCGTTTGTTTTCACGTCGTTTCGATGTTTGCTTGTTAGTTAGTAGTAGTAGCTTTTGTTGTGCATGGCCTTAAGGGCAGAGGTTTGAGCTTAGGCAGAGGTTTTAGAATTGAAATTAAATTTCCAACTCTATGTTTCCAAGCGTTTAGTGAGTGGACCTCACTCAACGCCTTGTTGTTAGGCTTTTTGGCATGGAGTGTGGTGAACTCACTCAACGTCGAAGTTAGTTTCTGCGGCTAAGTAGAAAGCATTAACAGCATCGAGTGAGTCGAGCTCACTCAATGCCGTCATCCAGCAATGGTTTTGCGCCTAAGACATTTGGCATTGAGTGTTTGGAGCTCACTCAACGCCACGTTGAGTGGACTCGGCGCTTCTGTCTTGGATTGGTGTGCTTCCTTAGGATTGTTAGTGGATCTTCTCCATAGGGTAGGGGTGTTTTGTGTTCGGATAGTTCTTTGGCATGCCGACTCTTGGGTTGTGGCAGGTGTTGGAGTTTTGGTGACACTGGAGGTGTGGTTTTATGTGGGGAGCCATGGCCACTACCTTTATTTGCCCCGACTTGGGCTGGTGTGTTGGACCCTAGGGCTGCCACTGTTTGACCCCTTAGCCCTTTTTGGATCTGGTTTTGGTTATGTAGTCAGATCCATGTTTTGACCCTTGTCATTAACCCACAAAGTTAGGACTATTAGCTCCTTTCCTTGCTTATGGCTTTTTCTTTGGTACATGTTTTATACCCTGTTTATCCTGTAGGTTCTTTTCTTTTGCAGAGCATGTTGCCATTGTACTCACACTTGGTGTGTTTTCTTTTACTGTTCTTTAGACAGTGATCTTTTCTTACTGTACTTTTTTCTTCTTCTGATAGCATTTATTGTTGTCGGGTGGTAAACCCTTCTTTTCCTGTTCTTAAAGCTATTGCTTTATTTATTTTTGACTATATTCTTGCTGAGGTGTTCTTTCCTTGAATGCCTCGGGTCCAGGTCATTGCCGGTTGAGCGGCTAGATCTTTTGGTGGGTTTTGCTGATAACCTCGTGGGTAGCTGAGGTTGACGATCTTCATCCTTGTGAGGTACTTATTTTCCTTTCTGCATAGACATGCATACTCACAAGTGGGTTCGTGTCAGGTTGTTGACGCCAACTGTTGGCTTTCTTATGATGCTGGGTATGAACTAAAACTGATACTTTTGTCTATTGTTGGTTGTTTTACTTGTCTTCTGGGAAGGATTTATGCTAGGTTGCATGTTAGGTATTTTAAACCCTAAATTATTACTACAAGTATCTCATGCACATCATGTTTATAAAACTAAAGCACTATTTTTACTTAAGCATAAACACTATCCTTTTTATATATTCTAAACTAACCTTAAAGTCGTGCATACCATGAGTCGTCCCTCGGGGACGCTTATGCTCATTTAGGATGTCAAAATAACTTAATTAAAGTATTCTCCGCTGCGAATAAATATATATTTTTAATCGTGGACTAGCTGATCCACTGTGTCAAGGGATACGACCATTAAACATAACTGGTTTTCTTTCATATTAAACTATGAATATTCCTTAAAAATCTAAAGTCTAGAGTTTTGCCTGAACGTGTGCAGTTATCCCCTACACGACGTGACATAACGACACGTATTTTCTCTTGCTCTGATACGATTTTATTGTTAAGAAAATCCGGGTCGTGATAGTTGGTATCAGAGGGAGGTTGCTTGAAAATTGGTCGGGCAACCTTTCCCTTGATTGCATTAGTAGTTTAGCGTCATACCATACACACACCGATATGTCATCAGTACGTCTCGGCTGACGCATGAACACTACAGTCATAAGCATGAATAGAAGTTTACGGGGCATATTATGTAGTATAGGATGCATAATATGTGTTTGTATATGGATCCACCATAGAAGGTAACATGTGAGGGTTATGTAGTATGGGATGCATAACATCACCACATGGATGCGGCTAGCACATTTTCTTTCTTCATTGCACGCAATGTTATGTAGTATGGGATGCATAACATTGATATGCGTACGATCGCTCATGGCATGCATTATGGCCTTTTTAGAATGCATAGCACAACATGCATAACATAACATTTCATAAGCACAACGTGCCAAGCTAAAGATTTGTATGATGACATACGTACACACATGGTTTTGAGTGAAAAAGAATACAAATACATGCATTCATGGTCTAAGCAAATGAGTTATTGTGATGGTGGTGAACCATCGTAGGATTAGCATAACATCATCATGGTAAAAACAAATCCGAGAGCAAGTTTAGTAGTTGAAGTTTATATTTAAGTATGTTTGTCTGTACTGGGTAGTTTTGTTCTAGAGTTTGGGCTAGGTTTTATTCGTATTCGTACATTATTAGAATGTCAAAGCATCGTGCGACAAGATCGACTCCCCAATCGGAGGGCGAGTCATCAGGAGCGCAGAGCGAGGCGTTGATATAAAGCCTGCGTCAGAGCAATGTGGCCTTATCGAGGCAGTTACTAGATATGCAGGCCCATATTCAGTCTCTTGTAGCAGTGGTGGCGAGACAGACTCCGAGAGTTCAGGACCCCGCTGAGGGTGTAGCTGTTCCTGCCCCTCCTGCTCCTCTTGTGCCTCTGGTTGTGGTGCCCCCGGAGATGGCATTCATATCTCAGTTTTAGCGGCTTAGGCCCCCTACCGATGATGGACAAGCAGATTTCATGATTTTGAACGACTGGTTGATTTCCATTGAAGAGATATTCTCCTACTCGTGGATTACAGACGATTAAAGAGTGATGCTCGCTGCCTACTAGCTCAAGGGCTTAGCAAAAAGTTGGTGGCTGAGAGAGAAGGACAGCTTGGTGGCAGGATGCTCGTGGGAATCATTTAAGGAGATGCTCCTAAGTAGGTTTCTGCCCTAGGTCGAACGGGACCGGCTAATGAATGACTTCCTTCATTTGAAGCAGAGGAAACTCATGGTTAGTGAATATGAGATTGAGTTTAGCAAGTTGAGTCGGTTTGCTCCTGGTCTGGTGAGTGTTGAAGCAGATCGAGTTAAACAGTTTCTGGGTGGACTAAGAAGCGACTTCAGCAGTTAGCGAATGCCTACGGGGCAGTCAGTTATGCCAGCGTAGTTGAAGCTGCCTTGAAGGTCGAGGCCATTGAGAATGCCAAGAATAGAGGCCAGCAGATGAGGAAGGACAAGCGGAAGTCCGGTGGACTGAAGAGCGCCCAGGAGCCTGATGCTGCTTCAAGGAAGAAGAGCAAAGAGGTCTGTAGCTTCTGTGGCCGGCCAGGCGACCCCTTTGAGAAGTGTTTCAAAAGGTTGGGAGCACAAAAGAAGGAGCAGGTCAATGCTATTTAGGGTGCTCCTAGAGGGGATTTGGTGTGTGCCTTATGTGGGAGGAAGGGGCATGATGTTGCCCGTTGCAGGTTAAAAGATAAAGTCTATTTTTAGTGTGGGAAAAAGGGTCATCTCAAGACAAGGTGCCCACAGATCAAGCATATTCTGCAGCCAGTTCCCCACCAGGATTTGCCACTGCCTCAACAAATCGATAAAGGAAAGGGGAAGTTGAATGTGCTTTCGGCAGACGAAGCGCAGGCTTCGACCCAGGTTATTTCAGGTTAGACTTCTCCCTAAGCGCATTGTCATGTTTCTTTTTTTCAGTTTAAGTTTTCATTTTAGCGTTTGTTTCCTTAGTGCGTGTGCAATCCTATAGTAAGATTTAAGGTGAAGAACCGTTGGGCGCGCGTTCTCTTCGATTCCGGCGCTACCCATTCATTTGTGGCTAGAGCCTTCGTGGAGGGGTTCCGTTTGGGCTTAGATCGTGTGGGTGGTGCATTTTGCGTTAAGTTTCCTTTCGGTGCTTCTGTGGTTTCAGATCAGGGCATTCAGGATTGTCCAATTGATTTAGGGGACTTTCTAGCTAAGGTAGATCTGAAGGTGATCGATTTGGAGGACTTCAATGTTATCTTGGTCATGGACTGGTTATCCAGGTACGATGCAGTTACCCAGTTCAAGGGTAAGCGCTTGGATTTCGTCAAGGACAACGGTCAGCCCGGGAGCATTTTTGGATATTCTCACCAGGATTCTCGGGCCATTTCGGCGGTATGTGCTCGGGAACTTTTAGGTTCCGGCTGCTTTGCTTGTTTGGTTTCTGTGTTGGAGACCGAGTCTTGTTTGTCGTGTTTGGAAGAATTCCAGTGGTACGAGAATTTTCTGATGTTTTTCCTGCTAATCTTCCTGGTCTCCCGCCCGAGAGAGACGTGGAGTTCGTTATTGATTTGGAGCCCGGTACACATCCTATTGCTAAGGCGCCATATCGCATGGCCCCACGTGAATTGGAGGAGTTGCGCGTCCAGTTGGATGAGTTGCTGGAGAATGGTTTCATAAGTCTGAGTTCTTCACCTTGGGGCGTGCCCGTGCTGTTCGTTACAAAGAAAGATGGGTCGATGAGGTTGTGCATCGACTACCGAGAACTGAATAAAGTGACCATTAAGAACAGATATCCTCTGCCAAGGATTGATGATTTATTTGACCAACTGCGTGGTAGTGTCGTGTTTTCCAAGATTGACCTTCGCTCGGGCTATCACCAGTTGAGGATTCGGGAATCAGATATTCCGCGGATGGCGTTCCGCTCTCGTCATGGTCATTTCGAGTTTCTTGTGATGTCATTTGGGTTGACCAACGCCCTGTTTGCATTTATGGACTTGATGAATAGAGTTTTCAAGGATTTTCAAGGTAAGTTTGTGATTGTCTTTATAGACGATGTTTTGGTGTACTCTAGAGATGCTGAGGAACATGATCGACATTTGTGACTGGTCTTGATGACTCTGAGTGACCATAAGCTATACGCTAAGCTGAGCAAGTGTGAATTTTGGTTGCCTCAAGTTTCTTTCCTGGGCCACGTGGCTAATAAGGAGTTAATATCGGTGGACCGAAATAAGATCGTTGTTGTTATGGAATGGGCGAGACCTGTTACTCCCAAAGAGATCGGAAGCTTCTTGGGCTTGGCTGGCTATTATAGAAGATTTGTAAAGGGATTCTCTGCCTTGTCTGTGCCGTTGACCAAGTTGACGCAGAAGAATATAGCCTTCGTATGGGACAATAAGTGTGAAGAGGCATTTGAAGAACTAAAGAGAAGATTATGTTCATCTCCGATTTTGTCTTTGCCTACTGAGGGTACGGAGTATGATGTGTATGTGGATGCATCGCATGTTGGGCTTGGATGCGTATTGATGCAAGAAGGAAAGGTGATTGCGTACTGGTCAAGATAACAGAAGACACATGAGAAGAACTAACATATGCATGACCTAGAATTTGCAGCCGTGATTTATGCGCTAAAGTTGTGGAGGCATCTGCTTTATGGCGCGTAGTGCAAGATTTTTACAGATCACAAGAGTTTAAAGTATGTCTTCACCCAGAAGGAATTTAATTTGCGCCAGCGGCGATGGTTGGAGTATGTGTCCGACTATGATGTTGAAATCTAGTACCATCCAGGCAAAGCTAATGTGGTGGCCGATGCCCTGAGTCGGAAGTCAGGGAAGATTTTTGGTCTCTCCGCCGATCTTTTATTGGAGGAGTTTATTTTGATGGGCATTTCTGTGGTAAGCTGCGATTCGCAGAGCAGTTTGGCAGTGGCAGAATCTTCGTGGATTGCGCTTACGAGACTGCATCAGAAGGATGATCCCGATCTTCTGCATTTGTATCTTCGAGCTGAGAAAGGCGAATTGCCAGATTTTTCTATTGATGATGCGGGTACCTTGAAGTACCGCGACAGGTTTTGCATCCCCGCCGTTGGAGATATCCGGGTTATGGTGTGCAGGGAAGCCCATGGATCTAGTGTTTCCTACCATCTAGGATCTACCAAGATGTATCATGATTTAAAGCAGATTGCCTGGTCGTATGGGATGAAGGGATACATATCCAGATTTGTTTCTGAGTGCCACACTTGCAAGCATGTGAAAGTCGATCATGAAAGGCCTGGTGGCAAGCTGACTCCCTTGGAGATTCCGACTTAGAAGTGGGAGAGCATCTCGATGGATTTCATCACAGGCTTACCGAGGTCTCCTAGAGGACATGATTCGGTCTGTGTTATAGTGGATAGACTAACGAAGTGTGTGCACTTTGTTCCTTTTTAGATTGGCTATTCTATGATAATGATAGCGGATTTGTACCTGAATGAGGTTATTTGATTGCATGGCATACCCATAAGTATCATATCGGATCGAGACTCCAGGTTCACGTCTCGTTTTTGGAATAGCCTTCAAGAGGGGTTGGGTACGGATTTGAGGAATTCCACTGCTTATCCTCTGCAGACCAATGGTCAGACGGAGCGAGTAAATCAAATTGTGGAAGATATGATCTGATGCAACATTCTAGACCACGGTGGAGCGTGGGATGAGCGTTTGCGGCTTATGGAGTTTGTGTATAATAACAGTTACCAAGAAAGCTTGCAAATGCCTCATTTGAAGCTCTGTATGGGAGATGTTGCAGAACTCCCCTATTTTGGCCTGAGGTGGGTGAGAGGTCTTTGTTGGGGCCGGATGCGCTCGAGGATGTGGAAATTACTGCGAAGCTTATTTGGGAGAAGCTTCGGATAGCCCAGGAGAGATATGAGAAGAACGCCAACCGGCGTAGATCTGACTTGGAATTTGCTGTGGGGACTTGCTGTTCTTAAAGGTTTCTCTGATGATTGGAGTCAAGAGGTATGGCAAGAATAGCAAGTTGGATCTGTTAACCCCTCAGTCCGCAACATACTCCAAGTTCCCAAAAGACCCCATTCAGCAGGCGCGGACAGTATTTGGCCGTCCGCCCAGTCCGGCACTGTCGCCAGTCGCGCCAAGGGTGATACTCCAGCAGCGGACGCAAAGCCCAGTCCGCGCAGTCCGCCGGCGCGTTGGGCAAGTCTCCAGCGGCGGACGCAGTATCCCGTCCGCCCAGGCCGCCAGACTCCGGTGGCCGCGCCCAACAACAACAGTGGAAGCTCCAGTTCGCGAGCCCAGTCCGCCCCTTCTGTGCGGACTGGCGTGTTCTTTCTTTTTGCTTCCCGTCACCGCTGCCCGGTTCTCCTGTACCCCGGGCAGCCGGTTATTTTAGCCCTGCCCGCTTGGGCAGGCCCCCTATCCTATAAATAGGGGGGAGGTGGTGCACTCAAGGCACGCTGACTCGGACCCAGGAGCCTACTTGTTACAGGCTGCGGACTCGATTCTTGTGCCTTGCGGACTCCCCTTTGCTCTGCTTCCCTTAGTCCTTTCCTTTCACTTGTAACCCACTTCTTCTTCAATCAAGAGAAAGCCCGTCGCAAGAGAGGCATTCAGGCCGCGACGGGCGAAGTCTGTTGTTGCCGTGGTTCACGGCCCTGCTCTTCTCCCAGTCCTCATCCGCTTAGTAGATCGCTACTCGCAGTCTCTCTTTTTCCCCCGTGTTCGAACAGTTAGCTGGTTGTGCTCGACCTCCCTTGTGTTTTCGTGCATCAACAGTTAACACGCGACCTTCAGATCCGAGTAGTGTTTTGAAATCAGCGGACGAAAGATGTCAGATCGCAGAGCCCGCTCTTCAGACCGCTCCAGCTCTTCAGAAGATTCCCTTTGGGACGCAATAGAACAAGCTCGCATTGAGGCCGAGCAGTCTCGCCGGCAGACCGACCAGCGTCTTGACACAATCAGCCAAGCTCTGCTTGCTTTGGCTCAGCGGCTTGCTCCTCAGGCCGCGGCGGACCCAGCGGACTCGCCTGTCCGCCAGACCCCAGCTCGCCGAACCCCGCTTCGGCAGTCGTCAGCAACTCCCCGGAACGCTGCTCAGTCCGCTGCTCCTCTGCGCCCTCAAGAGGAAGAGTTTGCTTTCAGAGAGTTCTTCAGAGAAGCTGCTAGGGGCACTCCTGCCCGCCAACTCCACTTTGCTGATCGCCAGTCCGCCGAGCCCGCGGACTCCTCGGCTCCAGTCCGCCCTTCCTACCCTGCAGAATTTGACACCCCGTCTCCCTTTGTCGACCGAATTCGATGGGAATCAGCTCCAAGCAACTTCAGGGAGCCTCGCATCCCATTCTATTCAGGATCGACAGATCCCATTGCCCATCTCCAGGCATTTGAGGGTGCAGTTGCGTTGAGATGCCTCTCAGATGCAGTTAAGTGTAAATTGTTGGTTACCACTCTCGAGGGGCAAGCGAGAGAGTGGTTCTACGAGCTGCCTTCGGGCACTATTTCTTCTTTTGCAGAGCTCCGTAGCCAGTTACTGCTGAGGTTTGCTACCTCGAAGAAGAGAAAGGATGGGCCAGCTGCCCTGTTCGAGATCAAGCAGAGGGATAACGAATCAGTAGCAAGATTCGTTGATCGCTTTCAGAGGGAGATCCAGGGGGTGAGAAATGTGAACCCCGACTACTACAAAGTTGCCTTGATCCATGGCCTCCGGGAGGGCCCTCTGAAGTTCAAAGCCACAACCAAGGATCCAGAGACCTATCAGGAGTTGATCGCCATGGTCAACCGTTTCATAGAAGGGGAGAATGCCAATCCGACTTACGTCTCATCCCTGACAGCCAAGGCTGAAGGAAGGGATGCCTCCGCTTCTTCTTCCCATGGCAAGCCCCCTCGCCCAGATTTCCAGCCTCCGTCCCAAAGAGGCAGGAACTTCCGCAACAAAAAACCTTTCCAAGGCCATCAACAGTTTCACGAGCAGAGACTGCCGTTGGCCGCCACTCCCGCCGTGCCTTTGCAGGCTCTTCCCATCCTCCAGCAGGCAGCCTTGCCTGCCCCGTGCCAATATGAAGAAAGTCCCATGGGGGACCCTGCAGATCTGGATCTTGACGAAGTCATCCAGATCCTGCAAAGGAGATCAGAAGAGAAGAGGCAAGAGCCTCAGAAGCTGTGGAAGCCGAGGAACAATTCGCAATACTGCCAATTCCACAAGGAAAGGGGCCATTTGACTGAGGATTGCAAGGCCCTTCGTGCGCTGATTGATAAGTTGCTTGCCGAGGGCAAGATTGACCTGACCAAGAAGGATTCTCCTTCCTCGTCGAAGCCATCCACCTCGAAGGGCAAAGAGGTAGCTGAGGCCTACCAGGAGTGTGTAGATGTGGAGGACGAAGGCCGTTTGGGGCCGATCAACGTTCCAGTGGAATGCTTTGATGCGGATGATGAGGGAGTTCTGGGACGCCTCTTCTTCATCCATGGTGGAGCTGGGACCGAGTCCACTCGGAAATCTTCAATTTCAAGGGTCACCCAGGCGGAGGTGGCCTCTTCTTCCGTTGCTCCTCCAAGGGAGGTCGTCACCTTTGGTCCAGAAGATCTGCCGCAAACAGCCAATCCATTCGACGATGCTGTTGTTATCAAGGCTGTGCTGGGAGACTTCACAGTGGACAGGATTCTTGTTGACACGGGCAGTTCAGTCAACCTCCTCTTCAAGTCTACCTTCGAGGCCCTGAGGACTGGGAAGCCTCTGCTTTCCACTGAGGGGCCGCTCTATGGATTCTCTGGAGAAAGGAAAGAGGTGGAGGGCAGCGTCACCTTGCCAGTAAAGCTTGGAGGGGCAACAAAGCAGATACAGTTCATAGTGGTCGACGCCCCCAGCAGCTATCATGCATCTTCGGCAGGCCCCTGCTGAACAAGTACCAAGCAGTAATTTCCACTTACCACCTCGCCATCAAGTTCTTTGCCGATGGGAGGATGTGCCGGGTCAGGAGCGACCCAAGGAGAGCAAGGGAGTGCTACGTTCGCACTGTCAACATGGTTGAAGCTTCCCTTGCTCCAGCAGAAGCCGCCGAAGCCTCTTCCAGCTCGAAAGCTGCTGCTGATGAAGGTGCTCATCTGGAACCTGCCCAGGTGACGCAAGGAGTCCCCATTGCTGAAGGGGAGGAGAGGAAACTCTCCATCAACTCGGAGCTTCCTGAAGATCAAAAGGCCGAGTTGATTTCCTGCCTGCTGAAGAACCTGGATGTCTTTGCCTGGTCAGCAGAAGACATGCCGGGGGTGGATCCTGATATAGCTTGCCACCACCTGAATGTTGATCCAAGCTGCAAGCCCATCCAACAGAAGAAGAGGGACGTGGCAACAAAGCTTGCAGAGCCAATAAGGGAGGAGGTTGCAAAACTCCTCAAGGCGAATTTTATTAAAGAAGTGCAATACCCCACCTGGATTTCAAATGTTGTAATGGTTAAAAAACCAGGGGGAAAGTGGCGAATGTGTGTAGACTTTACAAAACTTAATAAAGCATGTCCTAAAGATTGCTACCCCCTGCCTCGGATAGATTCTTTAGTTGATTCCGCGGTAGGGTACTCTTGCATGAGTTTTTTAGATGCGTTTTCTGGTTATCACCAGATAAGAATGCATAAGCCCGACGTTCCTCACACGTCGTTCATTACAAACGATGGATGTTTTTGCTATCTTGTCATGCCCTTTGGGCTTAAGAATGCTGGCGCAACTTACCAACGGATGATGGACCGTGTGTTTAACCATCAAAAAGGAAGAAACCTAGAAGTGTATGTAGACGATCTTTTGATTAAAAGTAAATCGTTTTCGCTGCACTTGCTAGATCTAGCAGAGACGTTCGCTACTCTGCGTAGATACAAGATGAAACTCAACCCCTTGAAGTGTACCTTTGGAGCAAGTAAGGGGAAGTTCCTCGGTCATCTCCTAACTCCGGAGGGACTTGCCCCCAATCCTGACAAGGTAAAAGCTATTCTTGAAATGCCTACCCCTCGTTCACCGAAGGAAGTTCAGCAGTTAGGGGGAAGGCTGGCAGGTCTTGCAAGATTCCTCTCTCGGTTGGAGATAGGAGTGCCCCCTTTTTCAAAACTCTCCGCGGTGCATCCAAGTTTGAGTGGACAGAAGAGTGCTCTCATGCTTTTGAGCAGTTAAAGATGCAGCTTACCTCGTCCCCTCTGCTTCAGAGCCCCAGGCCAGGGGAGATCCTTTTCTTGTATCTAGGAGTTGGCCCTGAGGCCGTCAGCTCCGTTCTCCTTCGGGAAGAAGGCAGAAAACAGTTTCCAATCTATTATGTCAGCCATATTTTGAAGAGCGCTGAGACGCGGTATCCGATCTTAGAGAAGTTAGCCTTGGCACTGGTCATGTCAGCTCGTAGGCTCCGTCCATACTTCCAAGCACATTCAATCCAAGTCATCACCGATCAACCTTTGAAGGGTGTGTTGGAGAAGCCCGAGCATTCCGGCAGACTAGCCAAGTGGGCAATAGAGCTAAGTGAATTTGAAATTTCTTATGTGCCCAAGACAGCCATCAAGGCTCAAGTCCTAGCAGATTTTCTGATTGACATGCCAGAATCCAGTTCTGACCAGGCAGAAAGGTCACCTTTGGCTTGGACCATCTATGTTGATGGTGCCTCAGGCAGAAGTTCTTCCGGAGCAGGAGTGGTTCTCATCAATCCAAATGGAATCAAGCTGGAGCAGGCCATCAAGTTCTACTTTCCAGTAACCAACAACCAGGCTGAATATGAATCACTGCTAGCAGGCTTGAGGCTCGCAAGGGAATTAGGAATCGATCATGCTCATATCAGAACTGATTCTCTTGTAATGGCGTCGCAAGTCCTTGGTAACTTCGAAGCAAGGGAACCAGTCTTGAAAAAGTATTTGGCTCTTGTGAAGATAGAAATCGGCAGGTTTAAAAGCTTCACTATCGAACATATTCCGAGAACAGAGAATGAGGAGGCCGATTTTCTCTCTAAGCATGGGATACCATCAGGAGGCACAACTTCCGAACTCTTCCGTCCGGCAGTAGAGGAAGGAGATTTAATGCAAGTTGACCAGCGAGCCTCTTGGATGGACCCATTTATCCTTTACCTATCAACAGGAAATTACCATCGTACAGTCAAGGACAAGAGAAATTTCAGAATAAAAGCAGCTCACTACTTCCTAGTGGCGGGAGTCCTTTACAGAAAGACTTTCCTCTCAACAATGGCCCGATGTGTTTCAGAGGAAGAAGCTCTTACCGTTCTGCAAGAGGTTCATTCAGGAGAGTGTGGAAGCCATTCTGGAGCAAGAACTCTTGAAAGGCGAGTCCTGCGGCAAGGGTATTTCTGGCCCACGATGAAGAAAGACTCAGAGATCTGTGTCAGAAGGTGTGTCCAGTGCCAGAAGTTTGCTCCACTTCAGCACCAAGCAGCTCAGTCCCTCAGGTCGATTGCAACTCCTTGGCCCTTTGCGGTTTGGGGGATGGATCTCATTGGTCCTTTTCCCTTGGCAAGCGGACAACGGCGTTTCATCATTGTAATGATCGACTATTTCAGCAAGTGGATCGAAGCCAAGGCACTGGCTAAGACAACTACTCAAATCGTCAGGAACTTCATTTGGGGAGAAATTGTCTGCAGGCACGGGATACCAATGGCAATAATCACTGACAATGGGCCACAGTTCAATAACTCAGAGATGATAGATTTTTGCAGGCAGATCGGAACAGAGCTGCGTTTTGCATCAGTTCATCATCCCAGAAGCAATGGCCAGGTAGAAGCAGCCAACAAGCAGATCATCAATCTGCTCAAAAAGAAAGTACAGAATCTCAAAGGCAGTTGGGCTGATCAGCTTCAGTCAGTCCTCTGGTCCCTTAGAACAACGCCTTCATCTGCTACTGGGGAGACCCCATTCAAACTCTCTCATGGCTCAGAAGCACTCATCCCGGTTGAGTTTGAAGTCCCGTCACCCAGAGTGCTGCTTGCAAGAGAAGGTATTGATGACTGGGTGGAGCTGAATCATGAGGAGATGAGGTTCAGCCTGGAACACATCGGGGAGGTCAGAGATCAAGCAGCTATCAGGCAGGAGGAAGTCAAAAGGAGGATGGCCCGTCACTTCGATCAAAATATAAGGGTCAAACACTTTCAAGTGGGAGATCTAGTTCTGAAGAAGGTTGATGCTGCTGCAAGGGCTAGTTCAGTTGGAAAGCTCAACCCAAATTGGGCCGGCCCTTTTGTCGTCAAGGAAGCATTAAAAAGCGGCGCTTACCGCTTACAAACTTACGAAGGAGAGGATATACCGCACACGTGGAGTGGGGATGATCTCAAGCGGTTCTATTCTTAAACCCCCTTTCTATTTTGTGTATCCTCTTCAAGAATTATTATGAGTAGAAACTGCTTGCTAACACTTCTTCGAGTGTTTTTGTTGTAATCATAACAGATAAAATACTAAGAGAGTTTTCGAAAACGGTTTGACACCCGAACTCTCTTTTTTCTCTCATGTTCCCTTTAATCACAGAATCCATACTGACATGTTTCCTAGTGTTTTCTCTCTCCCAAACACCTATGACGGTTCCCTGATACCAGGAGACATCGCCGAGTTCAGCTAGACCTCCCCTAGAGCCGTTGTCATTAGCGTAACACCACGAAGACCACGTGTTGCGAGGAGATTTCGCACCGTGCAGTGGGAGCTTGCAGGCTCTAGCGCGGTTGGATTCTGGACTTCGGATCCCGGCAGGTACCTGACCCCACCTTTGCATTTTGGAGGGCAAGGTGGGTGTAAAGCTCTACCATGCCGCCTTAAGGATATGGTTACAACTTCGATGATCACATGAGGAAAGTATGCCGTTCCGGCTCACCTGCCCACCTGATCATCATAGCTTGTAACCCTCGAACACTCCGTGGTACCCTCAAGCAGTGCCTGCAGGAGACCCACAGCTTAGGCTGTACTCCAGGCAAGAGGGCAGGGAACCGTTCCGCCAATTGAGGGTCTTGCTTTTTGCAGGGAAGTTTGTGCGGACTGTTTTTCTCTGTCCGCGCAGTCCGCCTCTTTGGGTTGACCTTATAACTTGTAGCCCGGTGAGGAAAGTATGCCGCGCAGGCTCACCTGCCCACCTGGTCGCAAGTTATGGGGTCATTTCTGTATGTTTGCGGACTGGTTTTCTTTGTCCGCTCAGGCCGCCTTTTTGGGTTGATCTTATAGCTTGTAACCCGGTGAGGAAAGTATGCCGCTAAGGCTCACCTGCCCACCTGGTCACAAGCTATGGGTCATTTCTATCTTTGGCGGACTGGATTCATTGTTCAAAGGGTTTGGTGGTTTCCTTGGGATTGCAAGCTGGTTATCTTTGGCGGACTGATTTTTTCTATCCGGTCAGTCCGCCGACTTGGGTTGATCTTATAGCTTGTAGCCCGGTGAGGAAAGTATGCCGCTCAGGCTCACCTGCCCACCTGGTCACAAGCTATAGGTCATTTCTATTATGAGCGGATTGGTTTTCTGTATCCGCTCAGTCCGCAGGGTACATATTCAAGTTTATTTTCCTGTTATAAGCAGATTGGTCTCTTATATCCGCTCAGTTCGCAGAATGATTTTCATGTTATAAGTTTTGATCACTTCTATTGTGAGCGGATTGGTTTTCTGTATCCGCTCAGTCCGTAGAATGATTTGCATTATTTGATAAGTTCATCAATGAGCTTTTATATTGTGCGATCTGGCTTGCGGACTGCAACCCTAAATTTGATTTATGTTGGGCATCAGCTGGTGTTCTCTAAGGCGGATACTGAATAAGTTGATACCTAATTCTTTAATCAACAAAGTTTACTAATGGTATAGCGTGCGGACGGAAAGTGAGACTCAGCGGAGTCCGCCCGACAGTTCCAAAATAGAATTATAATTCTCTAATCAACAAAGGCCTGAGCTTATCTGTGTTGTGCGGACTGCTAAATATCGGTGCGGTGAGCGTGGAGAAAAAGCATTGCAGAAAGCACACATGACAAAAAATATCCTTTCTATTTCTTCAAAATTTTTACATCATTCAAAATGTTCGGCGGACTGCAATTTTGCGTCCGCCACTTTTTACAAGTAAAATTGCAAAATGTATACATATGCATTGATCATCAGTCAGTCCGCTGTCTCTTCTCAGCAGGTGCAGGGCTGTCACCAATGATATCGACATCTGGAGAGTAGGCCCCCGAGCTGCTCCCGCTGCTACCTGACCCTGAACTAGTGGCGGACCCGCTATGCGAGCTGCCAGTAGTAGAGGAAGAAGCAGAAGAGCCGGACTCGGCGGACAGACCCTCTCCTCGCCGGCTTGATTCAGCATTGTCCGCGGGGACTTGCTCTTTGCCTTGAGAGCCTCCGTCGTCGTCGTCTTCTTCATCATCATCATTTTCCTCGATAACCTCTTTCCCTTTTTTAGATTTTTCCATCGCTGCGATCTGAGGAGCCAGCTCCGGAAAGATGGAGACAAAGGGGACGCTGTCCACTCCCTCTTTCATGAGGCCGTCGCGGGCAAGCCGCTCAACGGCAATCTCAACTGTCTCCATTACAAAGGGGAGCGTGGCGGCCTGGTACTTAGTGTTCCCCAAGTCATAGGCGACCTGCAAGAGCAAGATTGCGAATATCAGACAGATCGCAGCGGACAGCCAAACTAGATCGCGGCAAATTCAACTTACCGCCAGCTCCTCTCTTTGCCGAGCATTTCTTTCTCCTATCCGCGCGTTCCTTTCCTTTAATACTTTGATATCCTTCCGAAGTTGCTCATTTTCCCTTACTAGGTCTCTGGCCAGAGTGGCAACAAAATGGTTTGTCACCGCACTGTTCGCAGAGGCCTGAGAGGCCAGCAGAGGGAGGTCGGCGGCGGGTACCTTCTTCAGATCGCTCAAGTTGCGCTTCCCATAGAGAGTGGAAAGCGCAACATGGGCATGTCGCGTTATCCGCGGACTTCTCCATGAGGGGAGCGCAGTGGATAAGCGGACGTGCTTATCCTTGCTATGCCAATGGACCATAGGGTTTCCCCTAAGGTCCCTTTGGCTGGTACCGAAGCCGGCCATGGAGAAGCTGTCGGAGGAGGAGTAGTCCGCTGCGGGATCCCCTTCCTCCTTCCTCTTCTTTGCAACCGCTTCTTTTTTCTCCTTTTGAGTAGGAACAAAGCCGCTCGGCGTCTGCGGCAGGTTGGCGGGCACCGCCAAGGTCGCTGCAAGAAGAGAACCAGTTAAAAGGCGTGGTCGCGGCGGATACAAAAGTTGAGTCCGCAGAGCTACTTACTGTCCTCAGGCACGACGTCCGCTAGGCCCGCTAGCAGCGGGAGGTAGTGCTCGACATCAAGCCTGGCATTGGCCAGGAACTCCACAATCGCGGATTCCAAGTCGTCCAGCTGCACAGTCTTGAAAGCGGAGTCCGCGCGCGCCTGCGGATAGGTGTGCGCGAACCCGAGGTCGCCTTCAAAGATCAAGAACCTTGAGGTCCAGTTGTGGATCTTGTTTGGAAGACCCGCAACTTTCATCCCCCTGCAGTAGAAATAGATCACACCCTTATAGGGGCGACCTCCGGAGGCAGTAATGGAGCGGACGGAAAATATTTTCCGGAAGATGTTCATTGAAAAGGCGATCCTTTCAGATCGCAAGTAGGAGAGGTAGCTGCAGATCGCAGCAAGTGTGTTCGGCGCGAGCTGGCCGGGCACCATCCCATAATGCTCGAAAATCGCGGCAAGTTCCCATAGGAGTGGGAACTTAAATCCGCTATCAAAATGATCAATAGGAATGGCGATCTGGGTCGCCGTCGAGAAGTTCAGTCTTTCTTGGTGTGCGGGTAGGCGGACAAGAATATTGGAGTCCGCCATTCTCTTTTCAACAAAGGCCGCCAGATCAGCCTCTGTCAAAGTGCATTTTTTGTGGTCCGCGGAGTGGAAGGCGACTGCAGCATCAGCGCGAGCGGACACCATGTTGCAGGCCGCAGGGTTTCGTCTACTTCAGCAGTTTCCTGCATAGAGGACAGAAGGCAGTATTTATAGATGAAATGTCTGACAGCTTTTTGGCCAGTCCGCGCAGGTCGCATATTCAATCCGCACAATCCGCAAAAAATTAAAGCAGCCAAACAAATAACGCGGACAGAAAAGACAAGCTACTTTTCCAAAAAGATTCAAGGCCAAGTTATAGCCGTCGCAGTTCCCTATCCGCTCAGATCGCGAATATTCCCACCTGCAGGTTAGCAAGAAGCGGACACAGCGCTAGTCCGCACAGTCCGCAACAGATCATGCCAAAGATAAAGCTACATAAGAATAGCGGACATATAATCTGGATCCGCACAGATCAAATAAAGTTCAATCACACATCACAGCATTGTTTGGAGCAATCATACAAACAATATACATTTAATCAGAAAAGTTCAAGGAATTGCGGACTCAGCGGTCCCTGTTATCAGTCCGCGCCGGCTTTTCTGCTCTGTCCCTACATAGATGAGCCGCCTGATCACTTATCTGAAGAATTTCACTGTATACCCGGCAGAGATGGTGATGGATGACGTTTATAGTCCGGTGCATATGGGCGGCTTCCCGGTCAACTCGACTGAGAGGCACCACTGGCTCCGCTGCCGGCCTCGGCTCTTCATCCGCGGGCTGCTGGCCACCTGCCGGTGCCGCGATCTCAGGAGGAACGCGATCTGACGCCCGCGGCCTCTGCTCAGCGAACTCAGCAGTCCGCTTCTCCTTTCCTTCACGAGCCGACGCCAAGTGCTTGCCTCTGTAGTATCGGACATCATCCGCGAGCCTCTTCTTTTCCCTTTCAGACCTCTCCAGCGCCCGCGAGATGCTGGCGACCTGGTCTTTAAGGGCCTTCTCGCGTTCTGCGAACGCTTTCTCGCGCGCCGCGGACGCCCTCTCGCGCTCCGCTGCTTTCTCTAACTCTGCTTTAACACATTGCATCTCAACTTCAAATTTCTTCTCTAACTCTTTTATCATACTCAGGCTGGGTGGCTCATCCTCCGCGGACTCCACATGTGAGACCGCGTCGGCTCCAGTGTTGGGTGTGATCACGATCTCGCCACTCTCTATAGAGCCCGGCAGCGACTTTCTACCTGCAACAAATAAAGTCAAACTTCGCATTCAAAGGCAGTTCGCGGCGGACTCAAAGAAAGGATAAAAGATCACTTTTCGATATAGCGGCAGCGAGTTTCCGACTATCAAAGATGATTGGCCGCCTTGCCCGCTCTGGGTCGAAGGCGCTTAATCGCTTTTTCCATTCACGGTGAACCCTTGCTCTTCTCTCGGCAGCCGCACTTGTTGAGACCACGATATCGTCCGTCTTGGTGATAATTTTGATCGGTCTTGACGTCCGCGGCGGCGACCTATAAAGCCACTTGCGCTGAAAGTATTTGGGCGCCGGCTGAAGTTTACCTGACCGCATCAGCTCCGCCGCAATCCTCAGATCCTCAGCAGCTTTGTCCGCCGCGGCCTGCTTCGAGGCTGCCTCGACCACAGCAACATGAGCAACGATTTGCTTCTTTTGCTCCTCCATCTTCTCCTTCAGCCTCTCCCTCTCCTCTTCCTCCGCAGCGGACAAGGAAGGGAGTTCGTCACCCTTATCTCCAGCAGTCCCTGCCTCATTCTGCTGCACCATAACCAGCAAGGAGTCCTGGATTAAGTCAAGTTGATCGACGTCTATAGAATCAAGTATCTCATCCGTGGAAAGACTGACCGTTGAGAGGGAATTCTCTCCCCGGATTTGGGCCTCCGGAGTAACCAGATCGCCGTCTGGAACTTCTTTGTCGCGCGGCCTGTGTTGTAAGTCCGCTTCCCCAGTCCGCTTGGAGATGTTCTTCTCCTTCATGGCGCGCAGCCTCCTCTCAACCCGCTCAGCGACGGTCTCTCCGTCTCTCTTCCTCTTCTTCCTCTTGGCGGTCTTCTCAGCAGCATCCGCGGCGGACCCCCCTAAATCAGGCTGGTCAGCGCGGACAGGTTCAGGATTCACAACAGACAATGCCTTTGAGGGCGCATTGTCCTCTACCTCAGTCCGCCGATCTTCTTCGTCCAAGTCAACGATTTGCACCGAGGCATTGGGGGAAGATATGTCAGTCTCCATGTGTTCGCCAGTAGTGTCCGCCGAGGTCGCAGTCTTCTGAGAAGGGGCGGAGTCCGACAAGGCTGCCATCTTCTCACTCCTCAATGGTTCGGCGTCGACTACGGCATCCTTGCGAGCAGAAACATCGGCGTGGCGGACTGCTTTCTCCGCAGGCTTCTCGCTCTGGGAGTTTTCTCCTGCGAGGCGGACAGGATCTTGTCTTGCCGGCCTCTTTGCAATTTTCTTGGTCTTCACTGGCGTTGACGGCTCCGAGTCGCCTTTGACAGTGAAGCTAGAGAGGAATGTACCAAGTCTTGCCATGCCGGACTGGAAAGTGGAGACCGCAAGTGGTGAGTATCGCCCCGTGTCGATCAAAATTCTCGGCAGATCCAGACCCTCCAGCGGTATTTATAGCTTTGGCGGCATTTTCGAGGTTTGCGGACTCGGCGGTTAAAGTAACATTTTCGAAGTTTTTCTGGAAACTTAAAAATGTGCGGGGATTATGTTAACCCCTCAGTCCGCAACATACTCCAAGTTCCCAAAAGACCCCATTCAGCAGGCGCGGACAGTATTTGGCCGTCCGCCCAGTCCGGCACTGTCGCCAGTCGCGCCAAGGGTGATACTCCAGCAGCGGACGCAAAGCCCAGTCCGCGCAGTCCGCCGGCGCGTTGGGCAAGTCTCCAGCGGCGGACGCAGTATCCCGTCCGCCCAGGCCGCCAGACTCCGGTGGCCGCGCCCAACAACAACAGTGGAAGCTCCAGTTCGCGAGCCCAGTCCGCCCCTTCTGTGCGGACTGGCGTGTTCTTTCTTTTTGCTTCCCGTCACCGCTGCCCGGTTCTCCTGTACCCCGGGCAGCCGGTTATTTTAGCCCTGCCCGCTTGGGCAGGCCCCCTATCCTATAAATAGGGGGGAGGTGGTGCACTCAAGGCACGCTGACTCGGACCCAGGAGCCTACTTGTTACAGGCTGCGGACTCGATTCTTGTGCCTTGCGGACTCCCCTTTGCTCTGCTTCCCTTAGTCCTTTCCTTTCACTTGTAACCCACTTCTTCTTCAATCAAGAGAAAGCCCGTCGCAAGAGAGGCATTCAGGCCGCGACGGGCGAAGTCTGTTGTTGCCGTGGTTCACGGCCCTGCTCTTCTCCCAGTCCTCATCCGCTTAGTAGATCGCTACTCGCAGTCTCTCTTTTTCCCCCGTGTTCGAACAGTTAGCTGGTTGTGCTCGACCTCCCTTGTGTTTTCGTGCATCAACAGGATCCGAGATACGTAGGGCCGTTTATGATTGTTGAGCGGATTGGTGTATCAGCTTATAGGCTGGATTTGCCCGCAAATTTCCCTAGCGTGCATGACGTCTTTCACGTCAGTCAGCTGCGGAAATGTGTGCAGAGTGGCAGACAAGTTTTGGATTCTATGCCTCAGTTGGAGCCGGATCTTTCTTACGTGGAGGTGCCTGTACGCATTTTGGATTCTCAGGATCGTGTGTTGCGGAAGAAGACCATTCCAATGGTTAAAGTTTTATTGAGAAATCAGGACGTAGAAAGCGCGACTTGGGAATTGGAGTCGGCTATGAGGTAGGCTCACCCTCATCTTTTTCCTTGATTTGTGTCTGGTATGTTTTGCATTTTCTAATATAGCCCCTTCTTGGCTATTTCTTTCTCCTTCTTGATGGGAGTGTTGTGTGTAAAGTTTCAAGGCGAAACTTTGTTTTAGGGGGAGTGGCTGTAACTCCCCTTGTTTTTCTGTGTTTTATTTGATCATTTTTTGGCGTTACGATGACGCGTTTCTGGCCTTTTGCCATTGTTACAGCGTGGTCTTAGCTCGTTAGGTTCCTTGAGTGGCCTATTTGTAGCCTGTTTGCAGGATTCCCCAGCTAGCCGGAGTCTGTTTTGGTGACTCGGCTGAGCCTCTTAGGGAATGCTTGTACTGTGTCTTGGGAGGTGTTAGCCCGAGTGTTTGATCATCGAATGGTGTTTTCGACTTCACCGTTGTTTTCGTAGCTTGGGTGTTTAGCTACGGTGCGAGTTCTGTCGAAATCCGAGATCATTTATTTTCGCGTCATTTTGACGTTTGCTTGTTAGCTAGTATCAGTAGTTTTTGTTGTGCATGGCCTTGAGTGGCCGAGCTTGGTAGGGCTGGTGCCCAGTTTTTAGGCTAAGTTTTTAGCTGTTTTCATGTCATGTATATATATATGTTTAGATAACTAGCTGATTGGTTGCTTGTGCTTATTATTTTATTAACTAGTGGGTTGTGTCTCTACCGGTGTGTCGACACCGGTGTGTCAACACCATTGTGTCGATTGGTGTCGAAACCGTTGTGTCGACACATTGTGTCGACACGACCGTGCTCTCTAGTGTCGACACATTGTGTCGACACCGCTGTGCCGTCTGGTGTCGACACATTATGTTAACACCGTTGTGCATCTAGTGTCGACAATGTTGTGTCGACCTTAGACTCGGGTGTTTCTATATATAGGACCGTCTTTTCTCTCCTCGTTTCTCCTTTTCCCGAGCTGCTGCTTGCTTCCAGCGGGTTGTGCGGGAGGCGGAGGAGCTAAAGCTTTGGCCGACATTTTCAAGAGGATTTTAGCTCGGTTTCCTCATATGTCTGTAGATTTGGCTTGCTCTCGTCTGGATCTTTCTTTCAAGGTAAGTAATGCTTGTTCTAGGGCTGTTTCTAGGAGTTAGGGTTTTTGGTTTCTCTTCTTCTTCTCTTAAGCCCTGTTTTTGACTCGTAGGTGGCCAATCTTGCCGCCAAGGCCAGATTTCTTGTTGTAGCTGCTGCATCTTGGCGGTGAGGCAAGTGGCTCCTTGCCCTTGCCGACTTGACCTCCTTTTTACTTTGTTAATTTGCCGTAATTAGCTCTATTTTTGCCTCTAGGAGCTAGTGCAGCAGTGCTTCTTCATTTCAGCCATGTCAGGTTCAGGTTGTCTATGAATTTGGGCTAATCTCTCCTTCTTTATTCTCGGTTTGGTGTCCATTTGGATGCTGGAGGTAAGGCATGGATGTATTTATCTGTAGTATAAGTTAGATAGCTATTGTGGCCGGGTAAAAAGGGTAGAAGAGAGAGTTGGAATTAAATTTCGAACTCTCTGTTTGCAAGCGTGGAGGTTGTAGCTTTTTAGGCAGAGGTTTGAGCTTAGGCAGAGGTTTTAGAGTTGGAATTAAATTTCTAACTCTCTGTTTCCAAGCATTGAGTGAGTGGACCTCACTCAACGCCTTGGCTGTTAGGCTTTTTGGCATGGAGTGTGGTGAACTCACTCAACGCCGAAGGTAGTATCTGCAGCTAAGTAGAAAGCGTTAACAACATTGAGTGAGTCGAGCTCACTCAACGCCGTCATCCAACGATGGTTTTGTGGCTAAGTCATTTGGCATTGAGTGTGTGGAGCTCACTCAACGCCGCGTCGAGTGGACTCGATGCTTTTGCCTTGCGTTGGTGTGATTCCTTAGGATTTTTAGTAGATCTTCTCCATAGGGGAGGGGTGTTTTATGTTTGGCTAGATCTTTGGCATGCCGACTCTTGGGTTGTGGCAGGTGGTGCAGTTTTGGTGCCTCTGGAGGTGTCGTTTTATGTGGGGAGCCGTGTCCACCACCTTTATTTGCCCTGGCTTGGGCTGGTGTGTTGGACCCAGGCTGCCACTGTTTGACCCCTTAGCCCTTTTTGGATCTGGTTTTGGTTATGTACTCAGATCCATGTTTTGACCCCTGTCATTAACCCACAAAGTTGGGACAGTTACCTCCTTTCCTTGCTTATGACCTTTCTTTGTTACATGTTTTATGCCATGTTGCTGTTGTAGGTTCTTTTCTTTTGCAGAACATGTTGCTATTGTACTCACACTTGGTGTGTTTTCTTTTACTGTTCTCTAGACAGTGATCGTTTCTTACTGTCCTGTTATTCTGCTTCTAATGGTATTTATTGTTGCCGGGTGGTAAACCCTTCTTTACCTGTTCTTAAAGCTAATGCTCTATTTATTTTTGACAATATTCTTGTTGAGGTGTTCTTTCCTTGAATGCATCAGGTCCAGGTTGTAGCCGGTTGAGCGTCTAGATCTTTTGGTGGGTTTTTCTGATAGCCTCCTGGGTAGCTGAGGTTGCCGATCTTCATCCTTGTGAGGTCGTTATTTTCCTTTTTGTATAGACATGCATACTCACCAGTGGGTTCGTGTCAGGTTGTTGACGCCCACTGGTGGATTTCTTATGATGCTGGGTATGAACTAAAACTTCTACTTTTGTCTATTGTTGGTTGTTTTACTTGTCTTCTGGGAATGATTTATGCTAGGTTGCATGTTAGGTTTTTTAAATCCTAAATTATTACTACAAGTATCTCATGCACATCATGTTTATAAAACTAAAGCACTATTTTTCCTTAAGCGTAAAGACTATCCTTTTTATATATTCTATACTAACCTTAGAGTCATGCATACCATGAGTCGTCCCTCGGGGACTCTTATGCTCATTTAGGATGTCAAAATAACTAAATTAAAGTATTTTCCGCTGCGAATAAATATATATTTTTAATCGTGGACTAGATGATCCACTGTGCCGAGGGATACAGCCATTAAATATAACTGGTTTTCTTTCATAATAAACTATGAATATTCCTTAAAAATCTATAGTATGGAGTTTTGCCTGAACGTGTGCAGTTATCCCCTGCACGATGTGGCATCACGACACGTGTTTCCTCTTGCCCTGATATGATTTTATTGTTGAGAAAATTCGGGTCGTGATAGCTTTGGCCTTGTTAATCATAGAAAGGCCTACCAGTTCTTGAAACCTGGCCATTCTAGCTGTATTAGATGTTTCAGGATCTTCAAACCGAACAGGAGGAGAATAGGGTCTTTTAGGACTTTCAGCTTTCTGATCTGCAGGGAATGATAGCTGTTGTTTATGTTGCTGCTGTGGTTGATGCTGAAGCTGTTGTTGATGCTAAAATTGATGTTGCTTGCCTGAAGAGTAATGCCTATGCTGGCTGCTCTCAGAAGAAGATCTCCCTTGATGTCTCTGATATGTTTGGAATTTGGTAGATCTTTGGGAAGTTGTGCCTGAAGCACCAGCATCTGGAGGAGGAGGAGGAGGTGGATCTTTTTTGTATTTCTGAGATGAAGGAGGACAGTATCTTCTGCTTCTCTTCCTTTTTTCCTATTTATTTTTGGAAAACCACATCCAAGCTGGCATCCCTTTGTATGGAGTTATCTTTTGGAGAATATAGTAGGGAGTGTCATTGGCTAGATTTGGCTTAGGAGCAGGAGGAGGAGGAGCTTTTCTCCTTTTAGATACTGGCTTCTTCTTTTTCTTAGCATCCTCATCAGAATCCTCATCATCCTTATCATCATCATCACTGCTATCCTGTGGAATATCATATAAAGTATCTAGTTTTTTCAGTGTTTCAACAGATATAATGGGTTTCTCAACTTGGGATGGAGCTAGAGTAGATGTTGGAGATGGAGCTGGAAGAGAAATTTCAAGAGGAGCTGGAGAAATAACTATGATAGTGCTTTCAGCAGCTGCCTTATTTTCTTCTTCAATGTTAGCCCTGATTAACTCATCCAGATCAGGCAAGGGTGAGTCATCCATTACAAAAGTTGGGACTGAATGGGAAGAGACAATTGGAGAAACAACTTTAGGAAGAGGTGAAGTAGGAACCTATTGAGAAAAAAACTTATCCTTAAGCTGCTTAGCCACTTTAGGGCTTATTGGAGAGGTGTATGGAATAATAGCCAAAGATGGCTCAGTATACTCTGCTGGAAAGAATCTCAAGTGTGCAGTATCAAAAATGCTTAACAAATTAACCAAATCAACTATGGGATTTAAAATGAAATCACCAGCAGTAATTAACTCTTCTGGGACTGCATCTTCCATATCCACATCAGTCTCAATAAACTGAATTAAATCAATTAAATCTGTATCTTCTAGAGCAATTAAATCTATAGCTGTAAGCTCTGTATCTACTGTTATCGCTACTGCCTCTGCATCTGCTGAAACTGAAACTGAGACTGTTGCTACTTGAGCTGCTGCAGCTTCTTCATCAAGCATCTCCCCCTGCCTGGTTTTAGTAATAACTGGAGCCAGACCCCTAAATGAAGAGGAGGCAGTAGAAAGGGCAGAGATTTGAGCAGATAATGTAGAGATGGAAGTAGCAAGAAGTATAATGGCCTCTGCTATGATGGTTTTGAGGAGGAGTGTGATTAGAGTAATGACAGATGAGATTGTGGAGGCATCCAGGGATGAAGTGGCAGATGGAGTTTCAAATGGTGGTTTAGGAGAAACAATTGGAGGGATGGTAGATTGTGGTGAGGATTGGGGTATGGCATCTTGCATGGAGTCATCCTGGATGGATTGATTGAGATGAGGAGGAGTATTGGGAGGAGGTGTCAGGAGAATGAAGGATGGTATGGAGGATAAGTGTGGTGGAAGAGGAGATTAAGGTGGTGTTGTAGAAGGGGAGGGTTGATGATAGTCCTGAATAGGAGATGAGGGGATGTTGGTAAGATCTAGGGGTGGAGAGGTGGCAGAAGATGTAACTGTAGTAGGGACATGAACTTGTTAGAGTTGTTGTTGGAGTTGTGGATGTGGTTGAAGAGAGGAAGTATGAACTGTGGAGGGTGATTGTTGTTGAGTTGCTGGAAGGGATGGAGGTGTGGGGATGATCTCTTCAGCAGGGGGGAGTGGCTCTAACAGCCCTAGTGCTTTTAGAAGCTGAGGGGGAAGAGGTTGAAGCCTTGGTTGGCTTAGTTATGGTCCTCTCCCACCTGCCAAAGAAGGCACAGGTGAGCCTTTTGCTGGCATTTATGAATATGGTCTGTGAGACCAGGCATTCAGCAGCCTTCTCCTTCAGCAAGATCCCTAGGATCCTTCCAAAGCAAACTTCTTTCTTATTATTCTTTTTCCTTATCAGATCAAAGAGGATCTGTGTCCAATCCACTTTATTCTTATTGACCACTACACACATGACCAAGAATTGATGTCTGGTGATGTAGTCATAGGCAGTGTGCTTTCCCAGCAAGACTTTTCCCACTACATCTGCCAGAAACTTATATTCTGCCGATAGGTGCTTCTTCAACAGCTTATTTGGGTTATCTACAGCATAACCCATCAGACTTAACATCATATCATATTCTACAGTATCTATATCCAGTTCTTCTTCTCCATTTATCAAATCAAAAATAAACTGCGGGAGTCGAAGAAACAGCATTACCCGCGATTGTTCCTGTCATGGTATTTTCCTCTGATGTAGATAAAGTATAGACTCATTCTCTAATTTCTTTTCCAGCCAGCTTTATTCTTGTTATCATCAGGTTTTTCAAATTTTGTTCTTCCAGTAGAGTCAGAATGTTCAAAAAATTTTGATCAGAGTGTTGAAATGAGTCGAAGTCGACATCAAATCCTGTGTCAAACTTCATAGCGGCTAGGCCTCCTGCTTGAATCGCCATGAAATCACCTGCAAAAGAAAGAAATGACGATCAAGTGCAAGGGAACAGAAAGCGCGGGACGGAGGTCGAAGAAAACCTAGTTATAAGATTTTTTGGAATATGAATCGACAAACTACGTTCCATGAAAAATAAGAAATTCTTCGACCTGAGATCGACAAAATAATTGATAGTGAACTAATTTATCGAGCTCAGCTGGAAGAGTTGAAGACATTTCATCGAGCACCGTTCGACGAATTTTTCTGAAGTGGATTTGTCGATCTCCGTTCGACGAAAACAACTTCACTCACAGAGAGTTCGTCGATCTTCGTTCGACGAATATCTCCCGATCTATCCCTAGTTCGTCGAGCACCGTTTGACGAACTCTGGAAAATTTGTCAAGTGCAGATAGAAACTAAACCAAATCATCTCCATTAATCATTCTAAGCTGATTTATAAAGAATATGTGATTTCTCTCATCCAGAGGTTTGGTGAATATATCAGCTCTTTGTAAATCAGTGTAAATATAGAAAAGAATAATTTTGTTTTTGTCTACACACTCTCTAATGAAGTGATGCCTAATGTCTATATGCTTAGTCCTACTGTGATGGACTGGATTTTGTGCTATTGTTATAGCACTTGTGTTATCACAAAAGAGAGTTGAATTATTTAAGTTGATACCATAGTCTAGGAGATTGTTTTGGATCCACAGCATCTGAGAACAACAACTGTCTGCTGCAATATATTCTGCTTCAGCAGTTGAGGTGGATACAGAAGACTATTTCTTGCAAAACCAAGATACCAACCTCATACCTAGGAACTGACAAATCCTTGAGGTGCTTTTCCTATCAACCATGCATCCATCAAAGTCAGCATCTGAAAATCCAGTTAATTCAAATTCTGACTCAGCAGATACCATAGGCCTAGACTAGGACAACCCTTTATATATCTCAAAATTCTTTTTAAGAAAATTAGATGAGATTCTTTAGGGTTCACTTGGAACCTAGCATAAAGGCATGTGGCAAACATGATATCAGGTATGCTTGCTATTAGATATAGTAGGGACCCAACTATGTCCCTATATAATATCTGATCCACAGGTTTCCCATGTGCATCAGAGTCAATCACAACATTAGTAGTCATAGGTGTTTTCTTTGCTGAAGCATCAGCCATCCCAAACTTCTTTATAAGCACTTTAGCGTACTTAGCTTGAGAGATGAATATGCCATCAGGCAACTGCTTCACTTGGAGACAAGGAAGTAGGAAAGCTCACCCATGCTACTCATTTCAAACTTTGAATGCATGAGATCAGAGAACCTCTTGCATAATTTGGAATCAGTAGACCCAAATATGATGTCATCCACATATATTTGCACTAACAATATTTGATCCTTATGATGTCCAGTGAAAAGTGTTTTATCTACTATGCCTCTAATGAATTTATGCTCTATCAAAAAACTAGCTAGGGTGTCATACCAAGCTCTTGGAGCTTGCTTGATACCATAAAGAGCTTTATGCAATTTAAAAACATGATAACGGTGAGTTGGAGATACAAAACCTGGAGGTTGTTCAACATAAACCTCTTCTTTAAGTACTCCATTCAGGAATACACTCTTCACATCCATCTGATACACCTTGAATCTCTTGTAGGATGCATAGGCCAGGAATATTTTGATTGCCTCCAACCTTGCCACAGATGCAATGGTTTGGTCATAATATATTCCTTCCTCTTACCTGTATCCTTGAGCAACAAGCCTAGCCTTATTCCTCACTATTGTACCTTGGGCATCCAATTTATTTCTGTATATCCATTTGGTTCCAATGACTAGATAGTCTTGGGGTCTTGGAACCAAATCCCAAACTCTACATCTCTCAAATTGATTTAATTCCTCCTATATTGCAATGATCCAGTGGGGATCTTACTCAGCATCATGGATGGATAGAGGTTCAACCTGAGAGAGAAAACAGGCATGCATCAAATCTTGGTTGAGTTGATGTCTGGTATGTACACCTGCTGATATGTCTCCAATCTTTTGAGATTTGGATGATCACATAATGTAACAAGATCAGTGGGTGGATTTGGTTTTGCAACAGCATTAGGAACTAATTCCTCTTGTGGAATTATGTTTGCTGTTGGGGCAAGATCAATTCCTTCAGTGTCTTCATCTTCACTTTCTTCAATGACTTGTGGAGAAGGATGTGTTGGAACCTCTTGGGTGAGGTTTAGTGCATCCAAGCTCTCACACAATTGAAGTATTTGCAAAGTGCTATTGGTAGAAATCTCTTTCTTCTTGCAAGATATGTTTTCTTCATCAAATGTAATATGAATAGACTCTTTAATTTTTAGAGATGATTTGATAAAAACCCTATAGGCTTTGCATACTTGGGAATATCCTAAAAAGATTCCCTCTTCAGCCTTGGCCTCAAACTTTGTAATATATCTTTTGTTGTTGTTGTGAATATAACCTATACATCCAAATATCTTAAAATAGCTGATTTTAGGTTTCTTCCTTTTAAGTAATTCATAGGGAGTCCTATTTTTTAGTTTGTGAATTAAACTTCTGTTTAGGACATAATTTGCTGTGCTCACAGCGTCTGCCCAAAAAGTTAGGGGCATGTAAGCATCTACAAGCAATGTACCTCCAGCTTCAATGAGTGTCCTATTTTTTCCTTTCAGGTACCCCATTAATTAACGAGTTCTAGGAGCTGAGAAGCAATGCCTGATACCTTCCTTCTCACAGAACTCATGCATTAAAAGAGACTCAAACTCTGTGCCATGATCACTTCTGATCAATGCAACTTGAGTAGAGAACTCAATATGTATGGTCCTGAGAAAATCTGTAAGAACCATGAAGGTATCTGACTTAGGTCTCAGAAAGGATACCGAAGTGAACCTGTAGAAGTCATCCACAATAACTAAGGTGTATGATTTCCCTCCTAGGCTTTGTACAACAATGGGTCCAAAGAGATCCATGTGTAGCAAATACAAAATCCTAGGTGAATTACTTTTATTAACAGATTTAAAGCTAGATTTATTTTGTTTGACTAGTTGACAAGCCCTGCAAAAGCCTTCCTTCTTGTAGGGATCAGAAGGTAAACCTCTAAAAAGGTTCTCTTTTGATAGCCTAGCAATATTTTTCAAGTTTACATGACCTAGCATTTTATGTCACAAATCATTCTGATTACTAGTAATATTAAGTAAGCAGATATCAGAATTGGCAGATAGAAAATCAACTAAATATATGTTGCCTTGTCTATTTCCAATTAAAACAGTTTGATTTTTCTTATTAGAAATAATACAAGAAGATGAGTTGAAGTGTACCTGATAACCTTCATCACATAACTAACATATGGATATGAGGTTATGCTTTAGTCCTCTGACATAAGTTACTTTCTTGAAAGCAACAGCTTCAATCTTCACTTCTCCAAAACCTTCTGACTGGCCATATTTGGAATCCCTAAAGATAACCTTTGGCCCGAGCTTGGACTGGTTTTTGTGTAAGATGTCCTTGCTGCCAGTTATGTATTTGGAGCACCCACTATCCAGGTTCCATGTTTGATTATTTGCTGGACAACCCTTGACCTGCAGTGAAATACAATTAATTGTTCTTGACCCAGGTTACCTAGGGTCCTTTGTTTTGCTGGTATGAAAAGCTCTAAATGACAGAAAATTCTGGTTGGGATTTGTATCCTAAAGGGTGATATCACCTAGGTGGTATAACCCAATCAGCTACAGGATTAAATGGTTTCCTGGAATTATTAGAGTTGCTGTTAAGATTACAGTTTTTGTTAAGTCTTTCTGGGTTCGATGAATTTCTGTGAGTTCGCTGACCAGAGTTCGATGAATTCTGTTGAGATCGTCGATCTCTTCCCAGAGAATGAACATATTCATTTTCTGTGCCCCACGTTCGTCGACCTCTGCTCGACGAACCATAAAGAGTTCGTCGATCGTAGTTAGATGAATAATTATAACTATAGTTTTCATTCAGAGTTCGTCGATTTGTGTTCGACGAACTGGCTGCATTTCATCGATCTAAGTTCGACGAATTCTGTTGAGCCTTATTTTTACTTAAGATTTTCTGATTTATGGTTTTTAGACATATTGATTTGGGAACATTTTCTATTGTTTGTTTATTATTTATTTTCTCTTTCCCTTTTTCAGAAACAAATTTGATTGGGGTTGTCAGTATGTTTTTCTTGAGGATGGGTGGCAAAATTGATGAAGCACCCAATCCTAGCTTGCCATTTAGTCTTGCATTTATAGTGCTTGTGATGTCCATCAGCTTGAAGCTTCTTCCATTAAGAGTCTCCACAAGTTGTTTAGCCTCATAAAGCTCAGTCTTTAACATTATTATTTGTCCTTTAGCTAAGGTTAGTTCATCTTTTAACCTATTATTTTCAGAGTTGATATTCTCTAGGTTTCCTAATTTTTCCCTAAGAGTTTTAATATCCTTTTCTGAGTTTATTAAGTCTATACACAATGTTTTAAATTAAAATTTAAAAGAATCAGAACTGTAATCAAAAGAAGACAATACCTTATCAGCTTCAGAATCTGAAATTGCTTCATTGTTTGAGTCCTCTTCTTCTGAATGGCTCTTGGAAGCATCAATTGCCATGAGGCAAACCTCCTTGGCCCTTGCCTCTTCCTCATCTTTGCTGGAGCTAGAAGATGTTGATTCTTCTTCAGTCTCACTCCAGGTTTAGGCCACAAAACCCTTCTCCTTCTTCTTATATTTGCTGGAAGAAGGTCTGCTGTTGTGTTGTCTCATGGTATCTGTCTCTCTTCTCTTTTCTTTCTTCTGATTCTTTGGACACTCAGAGATGAAGTGTCCAGCTTTCCTGCAACAAAAGCATACCACTTCTTTAGTTGGTGTTTTATCATACCTTGGTTTGTCATCCTGTCTGGATGACTTCCTCCTGAAATCTTTTCTTATCAACTTGTGGAATCTTTTGGCAAAAATACTCATGAGTTATTCATTTGTTGAGGGATTCTCTGTCTCTTCAGCTGCCTTGAAATTAATGTTATGCTCTTTTCTTGCTGGAGGGGGTGTTCTCTGCTCAGCTGCATCCCTGGATTTAATCAGCTATTCATAGGACTTAAGTTTGCCTAATAGAGATTCTGTGGATATCTCATTTAGGCTTCTGGCTTCTTTGATAGGCCAGATCCTTGAATCCCATGAGCTTGGGAAGCACATTAGGATCTTGTCATTCACCTCAGTGAGGGTGATGTCCTTGTCTAAGGTTTTTAGCTCATTGATGATTGAGCTTAACCTATTATACATGTTAGCTACTGACTTAGCTTCCTCTTTCTTGAAATTCTCATATAAGGATATGAGGTTGGATCTCCTATCCTTTCTTTCATCTGCTATTCCAACCATCATTTGGTTTAGAGAATCCCAGATGGCTTTGGCTGAAGTGCATTCAACAACCTTTTGAAAGATATCATCTGACATAGTCTGTGCCAGTATGTTCATTTCCCTGGCATCAGCAACCTTGGCCTTCTTCTGAGCCTCAGTCCACTCAGGTGGTTGAACTGCATTTGTAACGCCCCGAAACTCAAAGGAGCGAAGGTGGACGTTTTGGGCCAGTTTGGGTTCTGGCTGCAGGCACACGGCCTGGGACACGGGCGTGTCCCAGGGCGTGTCAAGCCTGTGTCGACATTGAGACGGGGTGTCGACACTTTTGTCTCAACATTGTGTCGAGACTGGGCACACGGCCTGCGACACGGGCGTGTCGCAGGGCGTGTCGACCCGTGTCGACACTTAGCCGCGAAGTCGACACTCTGCGTTCGACGAAGTGTCGAGACATGGCACACGGCCTGTGACACGGGCGTGTCGCAGGGCGTCTCGACCTGTCTCGACGAACATCCCGGGGAGTCGACGAGCTTTGCTCGACGATGCGTCGAGACAAGGCACACGGCCTAGGACACGGGCGTGTCCAAGGCCGTGTCATCAGGTCGACGATCTTCACTCGACGAAGCATCGAGTGTCGAGACCGTGTACATGGCCTGGGGTCCAGGCGTGTTGAGGTGACACGGGTAGGGACACGGGCGTGTCCTCGAACCCGTGCAGTGCTCGGGTTGATTTTGGGGAAAAAATGATGGGGTACACGGCCGGCCACACGGCCGTGTCAGGTGGAGCACGGGCGTGTCAGCTCGAACACGGGCGTGTTCGATACCCGTGTGAGGTTCCAGGTGATTCGATTTTGATGGCGAATTAGGCACACGGCCCTGGACATGGGCGTGTGTCAGGCCGTGTTCGGTCCAGATTGGGCATTTCAGTCCCGAATCAAAGCCGTTCGTTTCCTTATTTTGAGATCCAATGGCTGGGGGTTGTTCCTGAAGGGATATACCCGGGTTTGGGCTTTCAAAACCCTCACTTTTCTTAAGTGTTGTCTTTCTAAAACCTTAGAGAGAGAGGAGAGCCAAGGGAGGAAGAAGGAGCTAGATCCCGCCATTGGAGGAGCTTCGGAGCTCCGAATCGCGAGCCGACTCCGGATCCACGGAGGCAAAGCTAGTGCGGTGCTTTTCATCCGATTACTTTTCAATGGCGCCAAAGAGGAACGCTAGGGTAACGATCCTCATCTTGAGCATGAGTAGCTCTCTTTCTTTGCATAGGAAGCCCGCTCTCGCGAGTTTGCAGAGAGTTGGAGGCGTTCCTTCGGGTAGATATGTGAAGTCCCCGTTGTTTAGAGTCCGTAAGCGAGAACGGACATAGGCATGATGTGTGAAGCCTATCCGGACATGTTGGTCTGGATCGGTGATGTTGAATTGCATAAATGCCGGAGAAGACTCCGTGCTATGGTTTGTTTTTCGGGTTTTCTACGCGGTAGATTGCAGCAGGGAGCCTTGGGGACTAACCCAAAGGTGCACCCGGAAAACTGGGCGGATCCGAGATCTTGCCAACTTGGTGGCTTGAGAGCCAACTTGAACATAACTGGGTTATGTGACTTGTGATGAAAATGGGACTCGGTGGAAGTTTGACCCGCGCAAATGGCTTAAATTGTCGTTGCGATGTGAGCACGGGTTAGACAGAACCGTACCCATTCTATGTCGTTCGGTTAAAGAGACCTAAAGGTACGTGGCACTTGTCGTTGGCATAGATTAAGGTCTTCGGCGGTCAATAGCTTAAATTGTCGTGACCCAGGCCAGTAAGACAAATTGCTCATAGGTTTGGCCGTCTAAGTGGCGGTGGTGAGTCCGGAATGTCTATGGCTTTAATTGACGTGACATCGACCGGTTCACCAAGAATGTGCCCTGAGAGCACGGGGCGTGTGGCCGTGAGTGCCAACGTCTGTGATGAAATGGTTATATGTTTATAGTGCTCGCTTATGCTAATGAAATGCAGGGAAGGAGCATCGCCGCCACGAGTTGGGGGCAGGATCGTTATTATTTGGTCAGCATTGCTGACCGTTGCCTTGTTTTGCCACCGTGCGGTGGTATGTTGCTTGCAGGTGCAGCTGGACCAAGCGGTCAATAGCGGGCTAAAGCCCGAATGCGAAGCCGGCCCTTGAAGGCCTAATTGGAAGTGTTTACTACTTTATTCATGTGTGACCGGCCTGCGTGTTGTGGTTTGTAAAACCTGTAATTGGAAGTGAAACATTTTGTAAGGCCTAAAGGCTCATTTTGGGTATTTTGTAATAACATTCCTATTTTGTATTAGTGGACATTCGTGCTTTAATGCTGGGTTATTTGTTACAACTTTTATAAACTGCTTCCGCTAGAATGCTCTGTGTAGGACGTTGAGATTGGTTGGATGGTTTCCATAAGTAACCACCCGGTCTGTCTATGGCATACGGATTCGGGCCCCGGCCGGACCTACTGCTATATGCTATATGACGGATAGGGGGTGTTACAAATTGGTATCAGACTACTGGTTTTGGTCGGGCTTAAAGTGAATTCATGGGCGAATTCTTTTTAAGGGGTGGTGAGCACATTGTGTGCGTCATCGTAATAACAGTAAAAAGAACCCATGAATGTCAACTTAGGAATGAAAATACTCGTGTTTGAGGTACCTGCGTGTTCCTATAATTGCTGTTTGCAATTTATTTGGTCGCTTAACGGTGTTTTGTATCACTATAGGTGACCAGAAGTGGTGTTGGGCCGTCAGAACGCTGAGTTTCTGAGGCTAGTAGTGCACCGGAAGTTGCTCCCGCAACACCTCTATCGGCTGAGAACATTCGATTGGTGGCTGAAGCGGTGTTGGCCGTGATAAATGCGCAGCCTGCAAGGCAAGCGCAGCAGCCCGCTCCTGCTATGGAGCAAGAACCTCTGCAAGAGGCTGAGCCGAGGAGAGTGGAGCAAGTGGTTGTGGAACCGGTGGTGCCGAGGAGGGCAACTGAGAGGCAGCTTAAGCATGTAATGAGCTTTAACCCTCCGTTATTCTCGGGGTTGGGAACCCCATCTCAGGCTGAAGACTGGCTCTCCAGGGTGAAGAGAGTCATGACAGCAACGGAGACGGGGGAGTGGCAAATGACCACCATCGCTACGTTTATTTTGGACGGTGAAGCGAGGATGTGGTGGGAAGGATTAGAGCTACACTTACTGAGAGGTAGGCAACTTGGTGATGTCTCGATGGAGGAGTTCTCGAGATTAATGTTGGCTAGATACCTCCCTTCGATGCAGAAGATAGCGTTGGAGAATGAGTTCCTGAAGTTGGTACAGGGTGAGAGGAGCGTGGATGAATATCTCCACGAATTTACTCGTCTGAGTCGTTATGCTAGCTCCACCATCGTGGATGAGGAGCGCAAGACTAATCGCTTCTATGAAGGCTTGAGGGATGAGTTGAGACTACTACTTTCGGGGCCGATGACGCAGGGTTTCTTAACCTTGGTCAATACTGCCCGGTCCTTGGAGAAGGACATGAAGAATGTGCAAGCGAAGAAAGGCTTGGGTGATAGAAAATCTGAGTTTAAAGTGCCGACTACTTCAAAGTCCGACTATCGGAGGGCTTTCAAGAAGCATAGGACATCGGGTCCAGCTCCTTCCGGTGCTTCTAGGGCGACTACAAGTCGGACCCCGGGCGCGTGTTTTACATGTGGAAAGATGGGGCACTTTGCCCGTGACTGTTGGAGCGGACGTCCTAAGTCCGAGAGAAAGCCGGGAGCTACTTATGAAGAGAAGGGAAAGGCGGTGGAGTCGACCGCATCCCATTATGCTCCGGCCCAACCAAGGGTCTATAATCTTGGCCAACAGGAGGCCATCAAACAAGCTGATGTGCTGACAGGTATGGTTTAATTTATAGCAAGTCAATTTCTTTAAATACTTGTTATGCACATGTTACCTTACCACTTCTTGTTTAGGATTTGTATTGATTTGTGAAAATCCGGCACGAGCACTCTTCGATACGGGAGCTTCACACTCCTTCTTGTCCGAAGGATTTATATCACGCATCGGAGTCCCTTCTTCGATGGCGAAGGATAAGTTGGATGTGTTGTTTCCCAACGGGTGTTCGATGCGAGCGGATAGGATCTGCGATGTTAAGATTTGTATTGGGGAGCAGGAGTTCGACCTGCGGGCGTCTTTACTTCCGTTGGTGGGGTTCGATGTCATATTTGGCAAGGACTGGCTCTCGGAGCAGCAGGCCCATATAGATTGCGGTAGCAAGGAAGTCAAGCTGGGTGCAAGTAGTGAGACGACTTTTACGGGCTTAAAGGGGTCGAGCAAGACGTTGATGTCTGCTCTTCAGGTGGTGAAGGCGGTTCGTGCCGGAGCAGAACTGTTCTTTACACTAGTGGAGGTTGCAAAGCCGAAGCCCGCGTTGGATTGTATTTCAGTGGTATCGGAATACCCTGATGTGTTCCCCGCAGATCTTCCTAGTGCCCCGCCTCAGCGAGAGATAGATTTTACGATCGAGCTAGTGCCAGGTGCAAAGCCTGTGTCACGATCTCCTTATCGGCTAGCGCCTAAGGAAATGGCGGAGCTGAAAGTTCAACTACAAGAGTTGTTGGAGCAAGGGTATGTGCGCCCGAGTTCTTCGCCTTGGAGCGCACCGGTCCTCTTTGTTAAGAAGAAGGACGGAAGCTTGAGGCTATGTATTGATTATCAGGAGCTCAATAAGCTGACTGAGAAGAATAAGTACCCGATCCCCCGGATTGATGATCTTTTTGATCAGTTAGTCGGGTCGACGGTGTACTCGAAGTTAGATCTCAAGGCTGGGTACTATCAGCAGCAAATAAGGGAGAGTGATATCCCAAAGACAGCGTTTAGTACGAGATACGGGCATTATGAGTTGACGGTCATGCCGTTTGGGCTGACTAATTCGCCGTCAGTGTTCATGGATTTGATGAACAGGACTTTCAGGGAGTACTTGGACCATTTCGTGATCGTCTTCATCGATGATATTTTGGTGTACTCGCAAAGTGAGGAAGATCACTTCAAGCATCTTCATTTGGTGTTGGAAACGCTAAGGAGAAATCAGTTGTATGCCAAGTTCTCGAAGTGCGAGTTTTGGCTATCCTCAGTGGCGTTCCTCGGGCATATAGTAAGTGGAGAGGGTATTGATGTGGATCCGGTGAAGATTGTTGCGATACGGGAGTGGCCTGAGCTTGTTACTGTAGCGGAAGTCCGGAGTTTTCTGGGGCTTGCCGGCTATTATTGGCGCTTCGTAGAGAACTTCTCGCGGATAGCGTTACCTCTCACTACATTGACGAGGAAGGACCATAAGTTCATTTGGACGCCGGAGTGCGCACGAGCTTTTGAGGAGTTGAAGTGTCGGTTGACCACGGCGCCTGTGCTGAGTTCGTCATGTGGGATCGAAGGCTATGAGATTTATAGCGATGCTTCGGGCAGCGGTTTGGGTTGCGTGCTACTGCAACACGGTAGTGTAATAGCTTATGGCTCGAGACAGCTAAAAGTGCATGAAAGGAACTATCCGGTCCATGACTTGGAGTTAGCGGCCGTGATTTTTGCCTTGAAGCTGTGGAGACACTACTTGTACGGTGTGAAGATTGATATCTACACCGATCACAAGAGTCTGAAGTATCTTATTGATCAGAAAGATCTGAATATGCGACAGTGTAGATGGATGGAGTTCCTCGGGGACTATACCTTCAAGATCCACTACGTGCCTGGCAAAGGGAATGCGGTTGCAGATGCGCTGAGTCGCCGAGCCCCAGCTCAAGCAAATTGGCTATCGGTACATGATGAGCGGTTGGTGCGGGAGTTGGAGGCGTTGGAGATTGTTTGTGTTGATAGACAATCAAGTGCTGAAGCAGTTCTGAATTGGACTGAAGTCCAATATGACCTGGCTAATCGTATTCGGCAGGCTTTGGATATGGATGCTCATATGAAGCAGTTCATGGTAGAGGCTCTGGATGGGTCAAATTCCCAATTCAGCATGGAGGACGGGTTGCTTTGGAAAGACGGTCGTTTGTACGTCCCAAGTGTGGGTAATTTGCGGGTGGAGTTGTTGTACGAGGCACACCATACCAAGTACTCGATTCACCCGGGGAGAACGAAGATGTACCGTGATGTGAAGAAACTGTTTTGGTGGCCGGGTCTGAAAAAGGATGTGGCGCTATACGTAGCGAAGTGCCAAACTTGCGCCTTGGTAAAGGCGGAGTGCCAAAAGCCGGGAGGATTCCTCAAGTCCTTGCCTATTCCGGAGTGGAAATTTGACGACATCTCTATGGACTTTGTGCACGGTTTGCCAAGGTCGCAAAAGGGAAACGACACCATTTGGGTGGTTGTTGATCGATTAACGAAGGTGTCGCATTTTATTGTGCATAGGAAGGATGATCCGGTGGAGAAGTTGGCGAAGCTCTATGTGGATAACATAGTACGGCTTCATGGTGTGCCCCGCAACATCGTGAGTGACCGAGATGGGCGGTTCACGTCCAATGATTGGAGACTGGTGCAGCAAATGTTGGGAACAAAGCTGAAATTCAGCACAGGCTTCCATCCGCAAACGGATGGGCAGACCGAGAGGGTCAATAGAACCATGGAAGACATGCTTCGCATGTGTATCTTGGATTTTGGAAAGTAATGGGAAGACCACCTATATTCGGTGGAGTTCGCATACAACAACAACTACCAAGCGAGTATTCAGATGGCGCCTTTCGAGGCCCTATATGGTAGGAAATGTCGCACGCCATTGTCTTGCTTAGAAACGGGTGAGTCAAAGTTGTATAAGCGATCGAAAGTGGATTGTGATACTTCTTTGGTGAGAACCATTCAGGAGAGGTTGCTTATCGCTCAGGACCGGCAAGAAAAGTACTATAATGCCAAGCACAGGAATGTGGAGTTCGCTGTGGGCGATTATGTATACGTAAAGATCAAGCCGTTCAAGGGTGTCTCGCGGGTGCGACGTATGAAAAAGCTAAGCCCATGGTACCTTGGACCGTTTGATGTTCTGGAGCGAGTTGGTGAAGCGGCCTATCGGTTGAAGCTTTCAGTGGAGCTTAGTGGTTTACAAGATGTATTCCACATTTCGGTACTTCGGAAGGCGGTGCAAGAGCCTACGCAAGTGATCGCGGTTGATCAAGTGCCGGTGGATAGTGGGCTAACGACAAAGGTCAAGCCCGTGCGGATCGAGGACTCGGAGGTCAAGCGGCTACGTAATAAAGAGATCAGGATGGTCAAGGTCCGGTGGGACAATTGCGATCGTGAGCAGCTCTCTTGGGAGCGAGAGCAGACTATGCTTGACGAGTATCCGGAGTTGTTCCGCTCAGGTACAAAATTTGGTTTTGTACATGTCATTGCATTATGTAATTTCGTGGGCAAAATTCTTTTAAGAGGGGGAGAGTTGTAACGCCCCGAAACTCAAAGGAGCGAAGGGGAACGTTTTGGGCCAGTTTGGGTTCTGGCTGCAGGCACACGGCCTGGGACACGGGCGTGTCCCAGGGCGTGTCAAGCCTGCGTTGACATTGAGACGGGGTGTCGACACTTTGGTCTTGACATTGTGTCGAGACTGGGCACAAGGCCTGCGACACGGGCGTGTCGCGGGGCGTGTCGACCCGTGTCGACACTTAGCCGCGAAGTCGACACTTTGCGTTCGACGAAGTGTCGAGACATGGCACACGGCCTGCGACACGGGCGTGTCGTAGGGCGTGTCGACCTGTCTCGACGATCATCCCGGGGAGTCGACGAGCTTTGCTCGACGATGCATCGAGACAAGACACACGGCCTAGGACACGGGCGTGTCCAAGGCCGTGTCATCAGGTCGACGATCTTCACTCGATGAAGCGTCGAGTGTCGAGACCATGTACACGACCTGGGGTCCAAGCGTGTTGAGGTGACACGGGTAGGGACACGGGCGTGTCCTCGAACCCGTGCAGTGCTCGGGTTGATTTTGGGGAAAATGATGGGGTACACGGCCGGCCACACGGCCGCGTCAGGTGGAACACGAGCGTGTCAGCTCGAACACGGGCGTGTTCCATACCCGTGTGAGGTTCCAGGTGATTCGATTTTGACGGCGAATGAGGCACACGGCCCTGGACACGGGCGTGTGCCAGGCCATGTTCGGTCCAGATTGGGCATTTCAGTCCCGAATCAAAGCCGTTCGTTTCCTTATTTTGAGATCCAACGGCTGGGGGTTGTTCCTGAAGGGATATACCCGGGTTTGGGCTTTCAAAACCCTCACTTTTCTTAAGTGTTGTCTTTCTAAAACCTTAGAGAGAGAGGAGAGCCAAGGGAGGAAGAAGGAGCTAGATCCCGCCATTGGAGGAGCTTCGGAGCTCCGAATCGCGAGCCGACTCCGGATCCACGGAGGCAAAGCTAGTGCGGTGCTTTTCATCTGATTACTTTTCAATGGCGCCAAAGAGGAACGCTAGGGTAACGATCCTCATCTTGAGCATGAGTAGCTCTCTATCTTTGCATAGGAAGCCCGCTCTCGCGAGTTTGCAGAGAGTTGGAGGCGTTCCTTCGGGTAGATATGTGAAGTCCCCGTTGTTTAGAGTCTGTAAGCGAGAACAGACAAAGGCATGATTTGTGAAGCCTATCCGGACATGTTGGTCTGGATCAGTGATGTTGCATTGCATAAATGCCGGAGAAGACTCCGTGCTATGGTTTTTTTTCGGGTTTTCTACGCGGTAGATTGCAGCAGGGAGCCTTGGGGACTAACCCAAAGGTGCACCCGGAAAACTGGGCGGATCCGAGATCTTGCCAACTTGGTGGCTTGAGAGCCAACTTGAACATAACCGGGTTATGTGACTTGTGATGGAAATGGGACTCGGTGGAAGTTTGACCCGCGCAAATGGCTTAAATTGTCATTGCGATGTGAGCACGGGTTAGACGGAACCGTACCCGTTCTATGTCGTTTGGTTAAAGAGACCTAAAGGCACGTGGCACTTGCCGTTGGCATCGATTAGGGTCTTCGGCGGTCAATGGCTTAAATTGTCGTGACCCAGGCCAGGAAGACAAATTTCTCATAGGTTTGGTCGTCTAAGTTGCGGTGGTGAGTTCAGAATGTTTATGGCTTTAATTGACGTGACATTGACCAGTTCACCAAGAATGTGCCCTGAGAGCACGGGGCGTGTGGCCGTGAGTGCCAGCGTCTGTGATGAAATGGTTATATGTTTATAGTGCTCGCTTATGCTAATGAAATGCAGGGAAGGAGCATCGCCGCCCCGAGTTGGGGGCGGGATCGTTATAATTTGGTCAGCATTGTTGACCGTTGCCTTGTTTTGCCACTGTACGGTGGTATGTTGCTTGCAGGTGCAGCTGGACCAAGCGGTCAATAGCGGGCTAAAGCCCGAATGCGAAGCCGGACCTTGAAGGCCTAATTGGAAGTGTTTACTGCTTTATTCATGTGCGACCGGCCTGCGTGCCGTGGTTTGTAAAACATGTAATTGGAAGTGAAACATTTTGTAAGGCCTTAAGGCTCATTTTGGGTATTTTGTAATAACATTCCTATTTTGTATTAGTGGACATTCGTGCTTTAATGCTGGGTTCTTTGTTACAACTTGTATAAACTGCTTCCGCTAGAATGCTCTGTGTAGGACGTTGAGATTGGTTGGATGGTTTCCATAAGTAACCACTCGGTCTGTCTATGGCATACGGCGTCGGGCCCCGGTCGGACCTACTACTATATGCTATGTGACGGATAGGGGGTGTTACAGCATTTGTGCTTGAGGCTGTTGTAGATGTAGAAGCAGTGGCTTGAGGAGGAGCTATCAAGATGGAATTGTAGATATTTTCATCAATAGAGTTCATATACAATTTGATTCTTGCCTTCCAGCTGGAAAACATATTTTGGTTGCAAACTGGAGGTCTGGTGCTTGCATAGTCTTTGTTCTATGTCATTGTTGTGTATATAGTCTAAATAAAAATAAAGATAAAAGATGAAGTCTGATCTAACACAGAATCTTTGGTTCAAGTGTTAGCTTGTGTACACCAAGGAATCCAAGCTGTGATACTAATTGAAAGTGAGCTGTTAGATCAGGAATACTGTAGAGGGGGGGGGGTGAATAGAGTATTCAGGGTTTATAAAATTTTCTTCTGATTTAATCAAGTGCAGGAACAAAATTAAAACATCAATGCTAACAAACAACCACAACACAAAAACAAAAGAAAAGAGCAATCCAGACAACACAAGAATTTATAGTGGTTCCCCTAAACTTGGGTACATCCACTCTTCTACCACCCTGGTATGAATCCACTCAGATTTTTGATCAGGTGTCTGACACCAATGAGCTTTTGATTAGGTTCTCAAAAACCAATCCTCAAGTCTTTTGATCAGGTGACTTGCAACCAGGAATAACTTTTGAAGGGAGTTATAACCCTTTATACAGTAGGGGGTGAGAGATGATGGTGTCTTCTCTTTCTCAATATAAACCTGAGAAGACTAGTGGATATTTGATTTTAGCACAGGCTCCCCCTTAGATATAGAATGGTTGAGGTAAAAGAAGCCTTGCTGCAGGGTTATTGTCCTTCAGTAGTACAGCCTTGATCAGCAGCTGTTCAGGAACTTCTTTGACAGATAGTGATGTAGTTGTCCTTCGAAGTATCCTGGAGTGTTGATGATAGAAGACTCTTGATTTTGATTAGGTATTCTTCTTCTTCAGATAGCTAATGATCTTCAGGAATATGGATTCTTGTTGTATCAGAATTCTATATTGACAGACAGCAATGAATCTCTCGTTTCAAACTAACTATTTTTTGTATTTGTAGTCTCTGTGTATTGTGTATCCTGTTCTATCTCTCTGTGTTTCTTTCGAAATTTTGAAATCCTCTGCAATCAATGTTGACGGCCTTGAGAATAAACGACATTGAATTATTTCCTCAACTATCCCATGGAAAAATGACAGGCAATAATCCTGGAGAAGACCTTAATCAATGCTCATTCTAACGGTTATATTCTAGAGAATATTTGAGCATTAATTACTCAGGAATTATTGCAGTAAGAAGGGGACAGAAGGATGGAAAATAACTAATTCTGGATTCGTCGAAATGATAACAGAAATCGTCGAGCTGAGTTCATAGTTCATCGAGCTGAGTTGCTGAGTTCGTCGACCAGATGACTTCTATTCGTCGAGCTGAGTTCCAAGATCGTCGAGCAGAGAGCAGAACTGTATTCTCTAGAAACTTTGCCTTTTCTGTGTATGGAGTTCGTCGACCTGATATCTGGTTTCATCGACTGAAGTTCACCAAAATATCTTTATACTTAGAATAATTTCAGATGCTTCTAGATGAAGATGTTGAAGTGAAGTATCCAGAATTCGTCGACCTAAGAATTGGTTTCGTCGAGTTGAGGACCACTTAACTACTGCTGGATAACTCTAGCTAATGTGGTCACAGTTTGTCGAGCTGAGAATCATGTTCGTCGGCCAAAGTCTGACTCTGGACTTACAATAAAGAGATGTTTTCTGATCTTGATGTGTTGAAGTATAGTGTCCAAAGTTCGTCGAGCTCAGCTCAAAGAATTTACTCTGAGATCGTCGAGCTGAGCACGACTATCGTCGACCTGAGTTCGACGAATGTCGAACTCATTTTACTTGGTCTTTAGAAAAAATCTAAGTCTTGAGTCTCTGACAGTCTTGTTGATAGCTGATGTAACATCTTATTTCCAACTATACCCCTAAGAGTGGTTTTGGCCATGGCTAGGGCATGACAAAACCCTAGGAAGCCAGAATTGGGCCAAGAGATAGAAGGCCGAGGGGAGGATAACCATGGTCTGCATATGGCATAACCTCATCAACAAACCTAGGGATTGACCTTAGGGCTTCACCATGACTCCATGACCCCACCACAACATCACTAACCCATTAGAGGGTCCACTAAAGCCTTAAGGGTCCATTGGAGTCAACCCCAAGTGGCCAATTTGACTTAGGACCACCATAGGCCTAAATAGGGCAAGGTGCCCTAATCAAGGGCAGTTGACCTCTAATGTGCCCAACCGACCTTACTCAGGGCTTCCTAAACCTAAAGTGAGGTCAATGGGTCACTAGGGACCCATTGGAGTCAAACCTAGTGGCTAAGTTGACCCAAGTCAACTCAAGCCCCAAAGTGGTCAAAGTGCCCTTACCAAGGGTCAAGTGACCTCCAAGGTGCCAAGTTAACCCTACCCAACCCTACATAGACCTTAGGGGAGGCCAATGGGTAACCAAGGACCCATTGGGGTCAACCCAAATGATCAAATTGACCCAAGTCAACCCTAGCCTAAGACAAGTCAAACCTAGCCCAAATGGGCTAACCCAAGCTCAAGCCATTTTTCCCTTAGGCTAACCTCACTTTTCATAATTATTATGATTAAGTGGGCTGCACATATCCTATGGAGTTGACTAGTCAACATGGTGACTAGAAGAGAGAAAGGAGCATCCTTTCATGAAAATGGTGGAGAGAGAGAATTGGGGGAGAGGAAGGGATGGGTGGGAACCGGCCAAAGGAGGTCAAAAACCATCCTTTATTTCTGCAATCAACTCCACTAGGGAATAGGAGTTGATTCCAGCCGTTTCCCGGCTACTAAGAGGTAGGTTCGCCCCCCGCCCCCCCCCCCCCCCCCCCCCCCACACACACTCAAACAGAGCCGCACCTTTAATGGTGTTTGATGGGCATTGAAGAACCATCCACCCCCTCCACAATTGACCATTTAAATATCATCAGTGGGCAGAGGGGAGCATTTTTGAACTCTTACCTGGAAGGAACAAGCCGTCCCACTATGCTGTTGCAGAAGCCGAGCGCCTCCGCCGTCGACCATGGCATCCCGTTGTTCCTCCCGCATTCAGGCCGCCAGATTGGTCCTCCCCCTCTCCTTACTTCATGGGTAGATCTTATGGCTAATTAGGTTCAAGGTTCGGGCTCAATTGAGCCCGGTCCATGTTTCAATTTCCTGGTTTTTCCAAGGAAATTCTTCTTATCGGGAACGCCGAAAACGACCCCTCCGCCGGCCGTGCAGCCGGCTGAGGGTAGCCACCACATCCACGAAGGGAGTGGTGGCGGTGGCCGGCCGGGGAAGTGGACGGGTGGCCGGGAAATCAGCCCGCAAGGTGGCCCAGGATGGGGACATCGTGGCCGTCGGCTCAAGGAGGAAGACGACTTGGCTGCCCTTGGATTGCGCCGAGATTCATGCGGCGCCTTTGATAAGAATCTGATTATTTTGATTTAACTTCATTTCTATCGCATTATTTACAGTAAATGGTTTTAATTTTTAAAAATATGTAGCGCCACCTGCTGGGAAAAATTTCAATACCAAAGTTGTAGCCCTATGGGTTTACTTTAATCCAAAATTGATTTGGACCAATTTGGCACTCCGGTTGGAGCAGGGCACCCATTTTGGTGGGACCTGTACTTAGGGCTATCCTGAGATTCAAATGGATGCCCACCCTTTATCCCTTGTCCAAATGGGCTGAAATTTGGGCAGGGGATCAGTCTTAACTATACCTAGGGTCTGTCCAAAATTGCGATTTTTTTGGAGAAACTTTGCCAAAATTTTTTACTTTTATTTAATAATTCTAGGGTATTTTAATTAAGTGGTCTAATGACCTCCAAACTCTCCCAAATTTTGGTGAGTGGTCCTGGCATGATTACCTAGCTTTGTACAAAACTTCAACTCATTTGAATGGGTTTTGGTTAGGGAATCACCAAACCCTAGTTTGGCCTTAAGGAGGTGTTTTTGATTAAAAGTGCACCATCGGCTTAGGGTGGCCACCTCCCCTCAACAGAGGCTGAGGTTTTGGAAACTGACTTAGTATGGCCAATGTCACCCTCATAAGGAAAATGTGGTGATTTAGGCTTGATTTACCCTAGGGTTCAACCTCAAACCCTAAGGAAGAACTTTTGGGGGTTATGAAGGACATGGGGGCTAATGCCTTTGTATGACCTTGAAACCTCAGTAGAATGGAAGGTAGTGTAACCTAAGTTCTCTGGAAGGAATATTAGAGGACTTGGAGGAAGGTAGACACCTCAAAACCCTAACCATAGTTTTAGGGTAGAAGCACAATTTTGTAAATTCAGCCAATAAACCTTATTTAAAGGTTGTGAAACTTGGGTAGAGTACGTTTTAGACCATTTAGAACCCCTAGTAATTTTATTAGAATTTTATGGATTATATTTCTAGTACTTTATTTTGTAAATATCAATAGGCCCAAAATGGTGTTTTAATTAATTTGATTATTCTGTTCATTTGAAACTGATGAAACTTGGTCAGTGGATGACCTAGGTGTAAGTGAATATTCCTGAATTTTGTTACAATTTTTAATTGACGATATTTAGTACTTCCCTAATTAGTTTCGAAAAGGGGCTTTGGTGGTATAAAATTATTTATAGATGATTTATCTGTTGCAAAATCATGAGACTTAGGTACTGATGATTTCAGGCCAAAATATGCTTGTAGGAATTTATTCATAATTTTTAGAGGGTTGATTAGAGTACTTTTTTTACAAGTCCATAATATGGAGACTTTTGATAATTAATTTATTCAGAGATTAATACTTGCTGAAAAATTATGAAACTTGGCCAATGCTACGATTAAGGTTGTGTTGCATAGTATAATTAATTTATAATTTTTGGATGGATATTTTCTGTACTTGATTCATAAACAACGGAAGATAGTAAATATTGCTAAAATAGTTTTTGTGCCCTTTTAATGATAGAAAAATTGTGATAATTTGGATTTACCATATTGAGATAACCTAATATTTATCATAATTTTGTTAGGCATCTTGCATGAGTTCTTAGGGTAGTTCATGTTCAAACTGGTAGCGTTTGGAAGCTTTAAGGAAATTAATTAAATGCCAGATAAATTAGGAAAATTATAATTTCCTGGATTTAGTCTATTTGTGTCATGATAAGTCTCCAGTAAATAAGGTAAGCCATTTGGATGAGTATTTGGATTATCTCATGTCCGGTCCGACATGTAGCCTAGGATGGTCTGCATTTGGCAAGATGGGTAAATTGTAATAAGATACGATGGGACATGGTGTAAGAGTTAGCCATTTTGGATAGATGTGGATGAGTTCACCATAGAAGGATAGGAGAAGTGGTGAGAAATTGGTTTGGCTAGAGTTTAGAGGCGCTTGGGTTCGACGAAAGATCGTCTTCCCCGAGGTAAGGTAGAGTCAAATCACCCTAGGATTAGCCTATTGTAATATGAGAAGGTAATGGGTAAGGGAATCAACCAATAATAATAAGTACCTTGCGAAAGGGAACGCTGGGCGTAAACCCAACAAAGTTCTGAGTGCCCCTTGAGAGCCCTTCACAGGGAATACCGGGGGCAGTCCTGGGTTAACGTAAACTGTATTAACAAGCTGAAAAGAGTAACTTAGTAATTAGGGTTGCACATTTCACGAACACAGATAGCACAGGAAGATAGTTGGGAGCTTCAACTTGGATAGTTAAGAGAGGGACGTTTTGGTCTGGGGAGTTTTAGCTCGATTGTGTGAGACGGACATTTTGGTTCGGGGAGCTTTGGCTCGGTTTTGAATACGATAAATTTGCATGTGCATGAAAGGAAAGAAAATTAAGGCAGTGGGTCTTCGGTATTGGAGGGTCGATGCACCGACGCCAATACGCTGACTCGGCAAGTGTGGTTAGCACTTCGCCAACAAAAGTCCGGTACGCCAGCCGACAAGAGTACGCATGAGTCCGCTTCGTGCACCAAGCGTTGATGCGTACGATAGGTCTGACCGGTAGTGCTTTACTGGTTTAGAGGTGGGGGAGGCCCAACACACCGCTTCTGACTGCCACTACGGAGGTATCCTGGGAGGTTACGACTCTAGAAAGGGGGAACTAAAGGTCTGTGTGCACAGAGTCAGGTGTGTGTTCTGCATTTGCATGATCCATCATACACACTTGCATGTCATAATATAATCGATTTATTTAACCCCTGACACATAAGGTATAAGTGGAATGGGATGCTTATACATTAGGACTTGCAAAACGACCCCTTGGTCTATAAGCTTGTGTGGGCAAGTTTATAAATTAAGTTTAATTTTGATATATATTTACTGCTATTTGATAACCGACACCCCAATGTATAAATTGGTATGGGACTTTTTATAGGATGGGAGCCTTGCAGAAGACCCCTTGGCTTATGTGTTATCACATAAGTGAAGGTTACTTTTCATATTTCATCTTATTGTCAATATCTATTATAGAATTGCTAGTATATGTATGTTGCCATTTGTTTTTGATTATTCTCCACCTTCAAGTCCTCCCCTTTCTTCCCCTCCGCTTGGTGCCTAGGAGCCATGGGGGAAGGGGTGGGGGATGATAGGGCTTAGTCATTTAGACTAACGACTTTCGAACCGCCTCATTTTAGGGAATCGTGGAGCCCAGCACGGGGGAGCAGCCCCAGAGACCGGTGCGCTTGGAGATTGGGCAGTCTAGCTCCGGAGTTCATACAGCCGGGACCGTGAGTCTCGACCTTGAGTAGATGTTCTATTTTTGCTTTCGCATGAGTGATTTGTAGTGAGGACATGATGTACCGGGCATAAGCCCGTATTTTAGTACTCTGATATATTATTCTGTGGACACTCCCTTCATGGAGATTATCTATATGATATGTGATTTTCTGTGGACTTCTAGTTTGCATTTACTTTGTTTTGCTACTTTTCTGTGATCGAATCGGCCGGCAGAATAGGCGATTCGCGGTGATGACGCTTCAGGGCGTGAATGTGTCACCGCAAAGCGGCGGTTCTGGGCCTAAGACCCCGGTGTTTTAAAAAGGAAAAAAAAGGGTCTTACAACTGGTCCATGTGATGTTGATTCTAAGGACTTGGACTAGACTTTAGGACACAACCATGACCCTGGCTATACATTGTGGGTCATATGATCCTAACTTAGTGAACCTAGCCCAAATCTTACTAGGGATCCAACAAAGATATCTGGGAATTCCTCCCGCATTGCTAGCTCATGCTCCCAAGAGAAATCATCTCGCCCTTAGTTGTCCCAACGCACCTTGACGAGCTCAACCTCTTTCTTCTGTAATTGGCGAACATTCTAATCCTCTAAGCTAACTGGATGGAGCTTCATCCTCAAGTTCTCTTCTAACGACACCGTTGCTGATTCGATCACATCACTAGCCTCCACCAGGGCTTTCCGCAAGACAGGGACATTAAAGACATCGTATAATCCACTCAGCTCCGCAGATTACGCTAATAGGTAAGCTGCTTCTCCAATACATTCTATGAAAAATGGATAAAGAGCTAAGTAAACCGCAAACTTTATTGCTCTAAAAAGATAATTATTACATAGGTATGCCCCTTTATTTATAGAAATAGGGGGAGATGAGGGAATTACAGCAAATTATGTGGGACTATATACAACCAGCGTGGATTATGCGGTTCGACATTATAAAATCGTCAACTATACAAGTAATAAACCAGCAGGCTTCAAAGCGGCAATCTCCTAGAGTTAGCAGCTCGAGCTGACCGCCTGACCGCAACTGCGGGTTGATATCATACCGTAGTTGCGACAATCCACCATACCGCATCTGTTGCAATCTCTCGGACAGGAACCGCGGCCTCACCCTGACCACTGCGGCTTTAACTAGACTGCTGTTGTGGCCCTGAGATTGACCGTTGTCGCTACTCTTTACCAGACCGCTGCGAATACTCTTTGCCAGACCACTGCTACTGATGTCCACGAGAACACAAGCCGAGGTTTATCACCAGACCGCCAGACCAGACTGCAAGCACGCTGGAACCATAAGACCGCTGTAGTTAGATACCAGGCCGCCCGATCTCTCCAATCTTTAGCACTCCCCCTTTAGCTGGAGCATATATATCGACCATGCCCAGCTTGTTATAGACCACCTCAGAAGGAGTAACCGACTTGGTGAACAAATCAACTAGTTCTCTCTCTGAGGTAACAAATGGAGTGCAAACATGATTCTTAAAAATTTCCTCTCTAATGAAATGACAATCAACCTCAATATGCTTTGTTCTCTCATGAAAGACAGGATTTCTTGAAATATTAATGACATGTTTGTTATCAGAGAACATAGGAAGAGGATGGTCATAGATTTCTCTCAAGTCAAGCATAAGCGCCTGTAGCCACTTTAACTCGCAGGTAGTCGAGGTCATGCTCCTATACTCTGCTACAGCACTTGACCTTGAAACTATTGCATGCTTCTTGCTTTTCCAGCTAACATGGATTCCTCCTACAAAAATGCAAAACCCTGATGTTGACTTTCTATCTTCCTTGTTATCAGCATAGTTGGCATCAGAATATTCTTCAATCTTCAGATGGACATTCTTCTGAAACAACAAGCCCTTTCCTGGAGACCCTTTCACATACTCCAGAATCTTCATGGTAAAGTGAAGATGACACTCTCTAGGACTTTGCACAAACTGATTAACCTACCCAACTACATAATAGATATCTAGACTAGTAACAGTAATATATATAAGGTTTCCTACAAGTCGCCTGTACATAATGAAATCTGGTAGAATACGAGAATCGTCAGTCCAGCCTTTATCATCACCAACAGCCATCGGGCAACGAGCAGGTTTTGTGCCAAGAAGACATGTCTCCTTTAAGAGGTCTAGCGCATACTTTCGCTGTGAAAGAACCATCGAGGTCCTCGTTCGTGAAATCTCAATTCCTAGGAAGTACTTTGGCGGTCCCATATCCATCGTAATAAAGTGTTATCGAAGATATCGTTTCGCTAGATCAACGCCCTCCATATCATCACCCGTCAAAAGAATATCATCAACATAGACAGCAAGAACTACAAGGCCTTCATTAGTCTTGTGTATAAACAAAGAATGATCAGCAGAACTTTGAGTGAACCCAATAAGAGAAACAATTGCACTAAACATTTCAAACCAAGCTTGTGTCTTCTGCTTTAAACCATAAATCGCCTTCCAAAGTTTGCACACCTGAGACTCCCCCTGAGCAACATACCTAGGAGGTTGCTCCATGTAGACCACCTCTTGTAAATCCCCATATAAAAAGACATTCTTTACATCCAACTGAGAGATTTCCCAGTCTCTATTAACAACCACAAAGAAGAAAACACAGATAGTGATGATGCAAGCAATAGGAGAAAAGGTACTAAGGAAATCCACCCCATATATCTGTGTAAACCCTATTGCAACAAGTCGTGCCTTATACCGTTCAACAGAGCCATCTAGAAGATACTTAAGCACAAAGACCCACCGACATCCAAACACATCAATGCCCAGAGGTGGGGGGACAAGAGTCCAAGTCTCTCTCTCGGTTAATGTTTTCATTTCTTCATCCATAGCAGCTTTCCATTGAGGAATAGCAAGTGCCACTTGATATGTTTTCGGAATGATAGTAGAAGAAATAACAAGTGCAAAATTATTTACAGTTATGGAAAGTTGAACATATGAGACAATAACATCAATCAAATTGTGAGTACATTGGAGAACGCCCTTTCGTAGGGCAATTGGAAGATAGAGATCACTACACTCTAGAGGAGGCAATGTACTGACAGAAGAAATAAGAGACTCCGGAACAGGCATAGAGGGCTACAAGGGCAACATAGCAGGCTCCCGAGAAATAGAGGGAGCAATAGGAGGAGATGTGAAAAGAACGGGCACTGGTGGACATTCCAAGAGAATAGGTAGGGAAGAAGAAGTATTAGTAGGTACGAGAGAAGAAGGAGGTGATAAATACAGAGAATCTTCAAAGAAGGTAACATCTGGTGAAACGTATTGTTGCTGCAAGAGCGGATCAATACATCAATACAACTTTTGAGTACGATAATAGCAAAGGAATATACATTTAACTGAATGGGCAGAAAGTTTGTCACGTCGAGGAGAAGGGACGTGAACAAACGCAGTATAGCCAAAAGTTTTAAGTGTCAAAGGAAATGGTTCAGCCTCTGGATATAAGAATGAAAATGGAGTCATGCCCTGAATAACTGATGAGGGAATACAGTTAAAGAGATAGTAAGCAAGAAGACCGCATGACCCCCAATAAGTCTGAGGGACATTCATTTGCAAAGAAATACTGTGAGAAACATCCAGAAGAGGACGATTCTTGCGTTCAACAATGTCATTCTGTTGAGAGGTATATGGACAACTTGTTTGATGAATCAAACCCTTGCTCGCACAGAAGGAAGAGAACTGATGGCTGACATATTCTTTGGCATTATCAGTGTTAACCCCTCAGTCCGCAACATACTACAAGATTCCAAAGCCCCCCATTCAGCAGGCGCGGACAGGATTTGTCCGTCCGCCCAGTCCGGCACTGTCACCAGTCGGGCGCCAAGGGTGATACTCCAGCAGCGGACGCAAGGACCAGTTCGCTAAGTCCGCCGGCGCTTTGGGCAACAGGTTCTCCAGCGGCGGACGCAGTATCTCGTCCGCCCAGGCCTCCGCCCTTCTGTAGGCACACCCAGCAGCAGTGGAAGCTCCAGCTCGCGAGCCCAGTCCGCCACTTCTGTGCGGACTGGCGTGTTCTTTCTTTTTGCTTCCCGTCACCGCTGCCCGGTTCTCCTGTACCCCGGGCAGCCGGTTATTTTAGCCCTGCCCGTTTGGGCAGGCCCCCTATCCTATAAATAGGGGGGAGGTGGTGCACTCAAGGCACGCTGACTCGGACCCAGGAGCCTACTTGTTACAGGCTGCGGACTCGAATCCTGTGCCTTGCGGACTCCCCCTTGCTCTACTTCCCTCAGTCTTTTCCTTTCACTTGTATCTAGATCCTTCTTCAATCAAGGGAAAGCCCGTCGCAAGAGAGGCATTCAGGCCGCGACGGGCGAAGTCTGTTGTTGCCGTGGTTCACGGCCCTGCTCATCTTCCAGCTCTCATCCGCTTAGTAGATCGCAACTCGCAGTCTCCCTATTCCCCCTGTGATCGAATAAGTTAGCTGGTTGTGCTCGACCCCCCTTGTGTTTTCGTGCATCAACAGTTAACACGCGGCCTTCAGATCCGAGTAGTGTTTTGAAATCAGCGGACGAAAGATGTCAGACCGCAGAGCCCGCTCTTCAGATCGCTCTAGCTCTTCAGAAGACTCCCTTTGGGACGCGATTGAGCAAGCTCGCCTTGAGGCCGAGCAGTCTCGCCGGCAGACCGACCAGCGTCTTGACACAATAAGCCAAGCTCTGCTTGCTTTGGCCCAGCGGCTTGCTCCTCAAGCCGCAGCAGACCCAGCGAACTCGCCAGTCCGCCAGACCCCAGCTCGCCGAACTCCGCTTCGGCAGTCGCCAGAAACTCCTCGAAACCCTGCTCAGACCGCATCCCCTCTGCGCCCTCAAGAGGAAGAGTTTGCTTTCAGAGAGTTCTACAGAGAAGCTGCTAGGGGCACTCCTGCCCGCCAACTCCGCTTTGCTGACCGCCAGTCCGCCGAGCCCGCGGACTCCTCGGCTCCAGTCCGCCCTTTCTATCCTGTAGAGTTTGACACCCCGTCTCCCTTTGTTGACCGAATTCGATGGGAGTCAGCCCCGAGCAACTTCAGGGAGCCGCGCATCCCGTTCTATACAGGAGTGACAGATCCCGTTTCTCACCTCCAGGCATTTGACGGGGCAGTTGCTTTAAGATGCCTCTCAGATGCGATTAAGTGTAAATTGCTGGTTACCACTCTCGAAGGGCAAGCGAGAGAATGGTTCTATGAGCTGCCTTCGGGCACTATCTCTTCTTTTGCCGAGCTTCGTAGCCAGTTACTGCTGAGGTTTGCTACCTCAAGGAAAAGGAAGAATGGGCCAGCTGCCCTATTTGAGATCAAGCAGAGGGATAAAGAATCGGTGGCACGATTCGTTGATCGCTTTCAAAGAGAAATTCAGGGGGTGAGGAATGTGAACCCCGACTATTACAAAGTTGCCTTGATCCACGGTCTCCGGGAAGGCCCTCTGAAGTTTAAGGCAACGACCAAGGCTCCCGAGACTTATCAGGAGTTGATCGCCATGGTCAACCGTTTCATAGAAGGGGAAAATGCCAATCTGACTTACGTCTCATCCCTGACAGCCAAGGCTGAAGGAAGGGATGCCTCCGCTTCTTCTTCCCGTGGCAAGCCCCCTCGCCCAGACTTCCAGCCTCCGTCTCAAAGAGGCAGGAACTTCCGCAACAAAAAACCATTCCAAGGCCATCAACAGTTTCACGAGCAGAGACTGCCGTTGGCCGCCACTCCTGCCGTTCCTTTGCAGGCTCTTCCCATCCTCCAGCAGGCAGCCTTGCCTGCCCCGTGCCAATATGAAGAAAGTCTCATGGAGGACCCTGCAGATCTGGACCTTGACGAAGTCATCCAGATCCTGCAAAGGAGATCAGAAGAAAGGAGGCAAGAGCCTCAGAAGCTGTGGAAGCCGAGGAATAATTCGCAATACTGCCAATTCCACAAGGAAAAGGGTCATCTGACTGAGGAATGCAAGGCCCTTCGTGCGCTGATTGATAAGTTGCTTGCCGAGGGCAAGATTGACCTGACCAAGAAGGATTCTCCTTCCTCGTCGAAGTCATCCACCTCGAAGGGCAAAGAGGTAGCTGAGGCTTACCAGGAGTGTGTAGATGTGGAGGACGAAGGCCGTCTGGGGCCGATCAACGTCCCAATGGAATGCTTTGATGCAGATGATGAAGGAATTCTGGGGCGCCTCTTCTTCATCCATGGTGGAGCAGGGACCGAGTCCACTCGGAAATCTTCAATTTCAAGGGTCACCCAGGCGAAGGTGGCCTCTTCTTTCGTTGCTCCCCCAAGAGAAGTCATCACCTTTGGTCCAGAAGATCTTCCTCAAACAGCCAATCCATTTGACGATGCTGTTGTGATCAAGGCTGTGCTTGGCGACTTCACAGTGGACAGAATTCTTGTTGATACGGGCAGTTCAGTCAACCTCCTCTTCAAGTCTACTTTTGAGGCCCTGAGGACCGGAAAGCCTCTGCTTTCCACTGAGGGGCCGCTCTATGGATTCTCAGGAGAGAGGAAAGAGGTGGAGGGCAGCATCACCCTGCCAGTGAAGCTTGGAGGGGCAACAAAGCAGATACAGTTCATAGTGGTCGACGCCCCCAGCAGCTACCATGCCATCTTCGGCAGGCCCCTGCTGAACAAGTACCAAGCAGTGATTTCCACTTATCACCTCGCCATCAAGTTCTTTGCCAATGGGAGGATGTGCCGGGTCAGGAGCGACCAAAGGAGAGCAAGGGAGTGCTACGTCCACACTGTCAAGGGAGTGCTACGTCCGCACTGTCAACATGGTTGAAGCTTCCCTTGCTCCAGCAGAGGCTGTAGAAGCCTCTTCCAGTTCGAAAGTTGCTGCTGATGAAGGTGCTCACCTAGAACCTGCCCAGGTGACGCAAGGAGTCCCCATTGCTGAAGGGGAGGAGAGGAAACTCTCCATCAACTCGGAGCTTCCTGAAGATCAAAAGGCTGAGTTGATTTCCTGCCTGCTAAAGAACCTGGATGTCTTTGCCTGGTCAGCAGAAGACATGCCGGGGGGATCCTGATGTAGCTTGCCACCATCTGAATGTTGATCCCAGCTGCAAGCCCATCCAACAGAAGATGAGGGATGTGGCAACAAAGCTTGCAGAACCAATAAGGAAGGAGGTTGCGAAACTCCTCAAGGTGAATTTTATTAAAGAAGTGCAATATCCCACCTGGATTTCAAATGTTGTAATGGTTAAAAAACCAGGGGGAAAGTGGCGAATGTGTGTAGACTTTACAAAACTTAATAAAGCATGTCCTAAAGATTGCTACCCCCTGTCTCGGATAGATTCTTTAGTTCATTCCGCGGTAGGATACTCTTACATGAGTTTTTTAGATGCGTTTTCTGGTTATCACCAGATAAGAATGCATAAGCCCGACGTTCCTCACACGTCGTTCATAACTAACGATGGATGTTATTGCTATCTTGTCATGCCCTTTGGGCTTAAGAATGCTGGCGCGACCTATCAACGGATGATGGACCGTGTGTTTAACCATCAAAAAGGAAGAAACCTATAAGTGTATGTAGACGATCTCTTAATTAAGAGTAAATCGTTTTCGCTGCACTTGCTAGATCTAGCAGAGACGTTCGCTACTCTGCATAGATACAAGATGAAGCTCAATCCTTTAAAGTGTACTTTTGGAGCGAGTAAGGGGAAGTTTCTTGGTCATCTCCTTACTCCGGAGGGACTTGCCCCCAATCCTGACAAGGTGAAAGCTATTCTTGAAATGCCTACCCCTCGTTCACCGAAGGAAGTTCAGCAGTTAGGGGGAAGGCTAGCAGGTCTTGCAAGATTTCTTTCTCGGGTTGGAGATAGGAGTGCCCCCTTCTTTAAGACCCTCCGACGTGCGTCCAAGTTTGAGTGGACAGAAGAGTGTTCCCAGGCTTTTGAACAGTTAAAGATGCAGCTTACCTCATCGCCTCTGCTTCAGAGTCCCCGGCCAGGAGAGGTTCCTTTCTTGTACCTAGGGGTTGGCCCTGAGGTCGTCAGCTCTGTTCTTCTTCGGGAAGAAGGCAGAAAGCAATTCCTGATCTACTATGTCAGCCATATTCTGAAGAGTGCTGAGACGCGGTATCCGATCTTGGAGAAGTTAGCTTTGGCACTGGTCATGTCAGCTCGCAGGCTTCGCCCATACTTTCAAGCACATTCAATACAAGTCATCACCGATCAACCTTTGAAGGGTGTGTTGGAAAAGCCCGAGCATTCCGGCAGGCTAGCTAAGTGGGCAATAGAGCTAAGTGAATTTGAAATTTCTTATGTGCCCAAGACAGCCATCAAAGCTCAAGTCCTAGCAGAATTTTCTGATTGACATGCCAGAGTCCAGTGCTGATCAGGCAGAAAGGTCACCTTTGGCTTGGACCATCTATGTTGATGGTGCCTCAGGCAGAAGTTCTTCTGGAGCAGGAGTGGTTCTCATCAATCCAAATGGAATCAAGCTGGAGCAAGCCATCAAGTTTTACTTTCCAGTAACCAACAACCAGGCTGAATATGAATCTCTGCTAGCAGGCTTGAGGCTCGCAAGGGAATTAGGGATCGATCATGTTCACATCAGAACCGATTCTCTGGTAATGGCATCGCAAGTCCTCGGCAACTTCGAAGCAAGGGAGCCAGTCTTGAAAAAATATCTAGCTCTTGTGAAAATTGAGGTCGGCAGGTTTAAAAGCTTCACTATCGAACATATCCCCAGAGCAGAGAATGAGGAGGCCGATTTTCTTTCTAAGCATGGGATGCCTTCAGGAGGCACAACTTCCGAGCTCTTCAGCCCGGCAGTGGTGGAAGGTGATTTGATGCAGGTAGATCAGCGCGCCTCTTGGATGGACCCATTAATCCTTTATCTGTCAACAGGAAATTATCATCATACAGTTAGAGACAAGAAAAAGTTCAGAATAAAAGCAGCTCACTACTTTCTAGTGGCGGGAATCCTTTATAGAAAGACCTTCCTCTCAACCATGGCCCGATGTGTTTCAGAAGAAGAAGCTCACACCATTTTGCAAGAAGTTCATTCAGGAGAGTGTGGAAGTCACTCTGGAGCAAGAACTCTTGAAAGACGAGTCCTGCGGTAAGGGTATTTCTGGCCCACAATGAAGAAAGACTCAGAGATCTACGCCAGAAGGTGTGTTCAATGCTAGAAGTTTGCTCCGCTTCAGCACCAAGCAGCTCAGTCCCTCAGGTCGATTGCAACTCCTTGGCCCTTTGCGGTTTGGGGAATGGATCTCATTGGTCCTTTTCCCTTGGCAAGCGGGCAGCGGCGTTTTGTCATCGTAATGATCGACTACTTCAGCAAGTGGATCGAAGCCAAGGCATTGGCTAAGACAACGACTCAGATCGTCAAGAACTTCATTTGGGGAGAAATTGTCTACCGGCACGGGATACCAATGGCAATAATCACTGACAATGGGACACAGTTCAACAACTCAGAGATGATAAATTTTTGCAGGCAGATCGGAACAGAGCTGCGTTTTGCATCAGTTCATCATCCCAGAAGCAATGGCCAGGTGGAAGCTGCCAACAAGCAGATCCTCAACTTGCTCAAGAAGAAAGTGCAGAATCTCAAGGGCAGTTGGGCTGATCAGCTTCCATCAGTCCTCTGATCCCTTAGGACAACGCCATCATCCGCAACCGGGGAGACTCCTTTCAAACTCTCTCATGGCTCAGAGGCACTCATCCCGATTGAGTTTGAAGTGCCGTCACCCAGAGTGCTGCTTGCAAGAGAAGGTGTCGATGATTGGGCTGAGTTGAATAATGAGGAGATGAGGTTCGGCTTGGAACACATCGAGGAGGTCAGAGATCAAGCAGCCATAAGGCAGGAAGAGGTCAAAAGGAGGATGGCCCGTTACTTCGATCAGAATGTAAGGATCAAACACTTCCAAGTGGGAGATCTAGTTCTAAAGAAGGTTGATGCTGCTGCAAGAGCTGGTTCAGTTGGAAAGCTTAATCCGAATTGGGCCGGCCCTTTTGTCGTCAAGGAAGTGTTAAAAAGCGGCGCTTACCGCTTGCAGACTCACGAAGGAGAGGATATACCGCACACCTGGAACGGAGATGATCTCAAGCGGTTCTATTCTTAAAACCTCCCTTTTCTACTTTGTATATCCTCTTCAAGAACTATTATGAATAGAAACTGCTTGCTAACACTTCTTCGAGTGTTTTTGTTGTAATCATAACAGATAAAGTGCTAAGAGAGATTTCAAAAACGGTTCTACACTCAAACTTTCTTCTTCCTTATGTTTGCTTTGCGAATATGTTTAAGAATCCATACTGACACCTTTTTCTAGTGTTTTCTCTCTCTCCCAAAGACCTATAACGGTTCCCTGATACCAGGAGACATTGCCGAGTTCAGCTAGACCTCCCCTAGAGCCATTGTCATTAGCATAACACCACGAAGACCACGTGTTGCGAGGAGATTTCGCACCGTGTAGTGGGAGCTTGCAGGCTCTAGCGCGGTTGGATTCTGGACTTCGGATCCCGGCAGGTACCTGACCCCACCTTTGCATTATGGAGGGCAAGGTGGGTGTAAAGCTCTACCATGCCGCTTTAGGGATATTGTTACAACTTCGATGATCACATGAGGAAAGTATGCCGTTCCGGCTCACCTGCCCGCGGGTCATCTTAGCTTGTAACTCTCGAACACTCCATGGTACCCTCAAGCAGTGCCTGCAGGAGACCCACAGTTTACTGTACTCCAGGCAAGAGGGCAGGGAACCGTTCTGCCAAATGAGGGTCTTGCTTTTTGCAGGGAATTTTATGCGGACTGGTTTTCTCTGTCCGCGCAGTCCGCCTATTTGGGTTGATCTTATAGCTTGTAGCCCAGTGAGGAAAGTATGTCGTTCATGCTCACCTGCCCACCTGGTCGCAAGCTATAGATCATTTCTATCTTTGGCGAACTGGTTTTCTCTGTCCGCGCAGTCCGCCTATTTGGGTTGATCTTATAGCTTGTAGCCCGGTGAGGAAAGTATGCCGTTCAGGCTCACCTGCCCACCTGGTCGCAAGCTATAGATCATTTCTATCTTTGGCGAACTGGTTTTCTCTGTCCGCACAGTCCGCCTGCTTGGGTTGATCTTATAGCTTGTAGCTATAGATCATTTCTATCGTTGGCGGACTCGATTCGTTATCCGCATAATTCGAAGCTTTGGGATTGCAAGTTGGTTATCTTTAGCGGATTGGTTTTCTGTATCCCCTCAGTCCGCAGGGTAGTTTATAGATCATATCTACAATGAGCTGATTGGTTGACTGTATCTGCTCAGTTCGCAGAATGATTTTCATGTTATACAAGTTTGATTTATTATAAGCGGATTAGTTTTCTATATCTGCTCAGTCCGCGGAATGGTTTTCGCATTATTTGTCAAGTTAACAATCAATGTTCTTTTATATTATGTGCGGTCTGGCTTGCGTACTACAACTATAACTCAAGTACCCCTGGCATTATCAGCTGGCTGTTCTCTGAGGCGGATACTGAATAAGTTGATGTCTAAATACTTTAATCAACAAGGTTCACTATAAATAATATATCATGCGGACTGCAAGTGAAACTCGACAGAGTCCGCCTGACAGTTTCTTGGTCCAAAGTGGGACAATAAATCTCTAATCAGCAAAGGCTCAGGTTTATCAAGCGTGTTGTGCGGACTGCTAAGTATCGGTGCGGTGAGCGTGGAATAATAAATCTCAGCAAAAAGAGCATTGCAGAAAGCACACATGCCAAAAAATATCCTTTCTATTTCATCAAAAAATTTACATCATTCAATATGTTCGGCGGACTGCAATCTTGCGTCCGCCACTTTTTACAAAAAACTACAAAATATGTACATATGCATTGATCAATCAGTCCGCTGTCTCTTCTCAGGAGGTGCAGGGCTGTCACCGATAATGTCGACATCTGGAGAATAGCCCCCCGAGCTGCTCCCACTGCTACCTGATCCTGTACCAGTGGCGGACCCGCTATGCGAGCTCCCAGTAGCAGAGGAAGAGGCAGAGGTGTCGGACTTGGCGGACAGCTCCTCTCCTTGTCGACTCGATGCAGTATCGTCCGCATTCTCCCTGACACCTTGCTCTTCGCCTTGCGAGCCTCCGTCTTCTTTCTCTTCTTCTTCTTCTTCGTCGTCTTCATCCTCATCATCTTCGCCTTCCTCAATGACATCCTTTCCTTTTCTAGCTCTCTCCATCGCTGCGACCTGAGGGGCCAGCTCCGGGAAGATCTCCAGAAAAGGAACGCCGCCAACTCCTTCCTTCATGAGGCCGTCGCGGGCCAGTCGCTCAACAGCAACCTCAACAGTCTCCATCACAAAAGGGAGCGTGGCGGCCTGGAATTTTTGTTCTCCAAATCATAGGCGACCTGCGAAAAACAAAATTGCAAACATCACAGATCGCGGCGGATAGAAAATCGAGACCGCGGCAAATGCAACTCACCGCCAGCTCCTCTCTTTGCCGAGCATTCCTTTCTCCCATCCGCGCGTTCCTTTCCTTCAGCACTTTGTTATCCTTCTGAAGCTGTTCATTCTGCCTCAACAGGTCTCTGGCCAGAGTGGCAACATAGTGATTTGTCACCGCGCTGTTCGCAGAGGCCTGAGAGGCCAGCAGAGGGAGGTCGGCGGCGGGCACTTTCTTGAGGTCGCTCAGATTGCGCTTTCTATACAGCGCGGAGATCGCGATATGCGCGTGGCGTGATATCCGCGGACTCTTCCACGAAGGAAGCGTGGTGGATAGGCGGACGTGTTTGTTTTTGCTGTGCCAATGGACCATGGGGTTCCCCCTGAGGTCCTTCTGGCTGATACCAAAGCCAGTCATTGAGAAACTTTCTGAGGAAGAGTAGTCCGCTGCGGGATCCCCTTCCTCCTTCCTCTTTCTGGCGACTGCTTCCTTCTTCTCCCTTTGTGTAGGAGTGAAGCCGCTGGGGGTCTGCGGCAAGTTAGCGGGCACCGCCAAGGTCGCTGCAAAAAGAGAACTAGAGTTAACAGCATGGTCGCGGCGGATACAAAAGCTGAGCCCGCAAAATTACTTACTGTCCTCAGGCAAGATATCCGCCAAGCTCGCCAGCAGCGGAAGGTAGTATTCAATGTCAAGCCTGGCATTCGCTAGGAACTCAACGATTGCGGACTCTAGGTCGTCCAGCTGCACATTTTTGAAGACGGAGTCCGCGCGCACCTGCGGATACGTGTGCGCGAACCCAAGGTCACCCTCAAAAATTAGAAACCTTGAGGTCCAGTTGTGGATCTTGTTTGGAAGACCCACTACCTTCATCCCCCTGCAGTAGAAGTAGATTACTCCCTTATAGGGGCGGCCTCCGGAGGCGGTTATAGAGCGGACGGAGAATATTTTGCGGAAGATGTTCATTGAGACGGCAATCTTTTCAGATCGCAGATAAGAGATGTAGCTGCAGATCGTAGCAAGGGTATTCGGCGCGAGCTAGCCAGGGACCATCCCGTAGTGCTCGAAAATTGCAGCAAGCTCCCATAAGAGCGGGAACCTGAATCCGCTGTCGAAGTGATCAACAGGAATGGCGATCTGGGTCGCCGTTGAAAAATTCAACCTTTCCTGATGGGCGGGTAGGCGGACAAGTATGTTCGAGTCCCCCATCTTCTTTTCGACGAAGGCAGCCAAGTCAGCCTCCGTCAAAGTACATTTTCTGTGATCGGCAGAGTGGAAGGCGACTGCAGCATCTGTGCGCGCGGACACCATGTTGCAGGCCGCAGGATTCCGTTTACTTCAGCAATTTCCTACATAAAGAAAGCAGAAGGCAGTATTTATAGATAAAGTTCTGACAGCTTTTTGGCCAGTCCGCGCAGGTCGCATATTCAATCCGCACAGTCCGCAAAGAATTAAATACAAAGGCAAATTAACATTCCAAAGGAAATTCAGAGCCAAGTTGTGGCCGGTGCAGCTTCCTATCCGCCCAGGTTGCATATTTTCCCACCTACAGGTTAAATAACGAGAAGCAGACACAGCATGAATTCGCACAAATCGCCACGTCACAAGGATTAAACTACATGAATAGCGGATATATAATCTGAGTCCGCACAGATCAAATAGAATTCAGTTCACAGCACAGCATTATTTGGAGCAATCATACAAACAATATACATTCAATCAGATAAAAGTTCAAGGAATTGCGGACTCAGCGGTCCCTATTGTCAGTCCGCGCCGGCTTTTCTGCTCTGTCCCTGCATAGATGAGCCTCCTGATCGCTTATCTGAAGAATTTCACTGTATACGCGGCAGAGATGATGATGGATGACATTTATAGTCCGGTGCATATGGGCGGCTTCCCGGTCAACTCGACTGAGAGGCACCATTGGCTCCGCTGCCGGCCTCGGCTCCTCATCCGCAGCGCGTGGGATACCACCTGCCGGTGCGGCGATCTCCGAAGCCGCGCGATCTGACGCCCGCGGCCTCTGCTCAGCGACTTCAGTAGTCCGCTTCTCCTTTCCTTCACGAGCCGACGCCAAGTGCTTGCCTCTGTAGTATCGGACGTCATCCGCGAGCCTTTTCTTTTCCCTTTCAGACCTCTCCAGCGCCCGCGAGATGCTGGCGACCTGGTCTTTGATGGCCTTCTCGCGTTCCGCAGACGCTTTCTCGCGCGCCGCGGACGCCCTCTCGCGCTCCGCCGCTTTCTCTAACTCTGCTTTGACACATTGCATTTCAGCTTCAAATTTCTTCTCTAACTCTTTTATCGTGCTCAGGCTGGGCGGCTCGTCTTCCGCGGACTCCACGTGTGAGACCGCGTCGGCACCGGTGTTGGGTGTGACCACGATCTCGCCGCTCTCGATGGAGCCCGGCAGCGACTTTCTACCTGCAACAAATAAAGTCAACTTCGCATTCAAAGGCAGTTCGCGGCGGACTCAAAGAAAGGATAAAAGATCACTTTCAGATATAGCGGCAGCGAGTTTCCGACTATCGAAGATGATTGGCCGCCTTGCCCGCTCCGGGTCAAAGGCGCTTAACCGCTTTTTCCATTCGCGGTGAACCCTTGCTCTTCTTTCGGCAGCCGCACTTGTTGAGACCACGATATCGTCCGTCTTGGTGATAATTTTGATCGGTCTTGACGTCCGCGGCGGCGACCTGTAAAGCCACTTGCGCTGAAAGTATTTGGTCGCCGGCTGAAGTTTACCTGACCGCATCAGCTCCGCAGCAATCCGCAGATCCTCAGCGTCTTTGTCCGCCGCGGCCCGCTGCGAGGCTGCCCCGACCGCAGCAACATGAGCAACGATTTGCTTCTTTTGCTCCTCGATCTTCTCCTTCAGCCTCTCCCTCTCCTCTTCCTCCGCAGCGGACAAGGAAGGGAGTTCGTCACCCTTATCTCCAGCGGTTTCCGCCTCGTTCTGCTGCAGCACAACCAGCAAGGAGTCCTGGATTAAGTCAAGTTGATCGACGTCTATGGAATCAAATATCTCATCCGTGGAAAGACTGACCGTTGAGAGGGAATTCTCTCCCTGGATTTGGGCCTCCGGAGTAACCAGATCGCCGTCTGGAACTTCTTTTTCGCGCGGCCTGTGTTGTAAGTCCGCTGCCCCAGTCCGCTTAGAGACGTTCTTCTCCTTCATTGCGCGAAGCTTCTTCTCAACCCGCTCGGCGACGGTCGCTCCGTCTCTCTTCCTCTTCTTCTTCTTGGCAGTCTTCTCAGCAGCATTCGCGGCGGACCCCCCTAAATCGGGCTGGTCAGCGCGGACAGGTTCAGGATTCACAGCGGCCAATACCTTTGAGGGCGCGTCGTCCCCTACCTCAGTCCGCCGGTCTTCTTCGTCTAAGTCAACGATTTGCACCGAGGCATTGGGGGAAGATATGTCAGTCTCCATGTGTTCGCCAGCAGTGTCCGCCGAGGTTGCGGTTTTCTGAGAAGGGGCAGAGTCCGACAAGGTTGCCATCTTCTCACTCCTCAATGGTTCGGCGTCGACTACGGCATCCTTGCGAGCAAAAATGTCGACGTGGCGGACTGCTTTCTCCGCAGGCTTCTGGCTCTGGGAACTCTCTCCTATGGAGCGGACAGGATCTTTTCCTGTCGACCTCTTCACAATCTTTTTGGTCTTCATAGGCGTTGTATGCTCCAGGTCGCCTTTTGCAGTAACGCTAGACAAGAAAGCTCCAAGTCTTGCCATGCCGGACTGGAAAGTTGAGACCGCAAGTGGTGAGTAGCGCCCCGTATCGATCAAGATTCTCAACCGATCCAGACCCTCCAACGATATTTATACCGGTGGCGGGGTTTTCGAGATTTGCGGACTCGGCGGTTAAGAGAACATTTTCGAAGTTTTCTGGAAACTTAAAAATGTGCGGGGATTATGTTAACCCCTCAGTCCGCAACATACTACAAGATTCCAAAGCCCCCCATTCAGCAGGCGCGGACAGGATTTGTCCGTCCGCCCAGTCCGGCACTGTCACCAGTCGGGCGCCAAGGGTGATACTCCAGCAGCGGACGCAAGGACCAGTTCGCTCAGTCCGCCGGCGCTTTGGGCAACAGGTTCTCCAGCAGCGGACGCAGTATCTCGTCCGCCCAGGCCGCCGCCCTTCTGTAGGCGCGCCCAGCAGCAGTGGAAGCTCCAGCTCGCGAGCCCAGTCCGCCACTTCTGTGCGGACTGGCGTGTTCTTTCTTTTTGCTTCCCATCACCGCTGCCCGGTTCTCCTGTACCCCGGGCAGCCGGTTATTTTAGCCCTGCCCGTTTGGGCAGGCCCCCTATCCTATAAATAGGGGGGAGGTGGTGCACTCAAGGCACGCTGACTCAGACCCAGGAGCCTACTTGTTACAGGCTGCGGACTCGAATCCTGTGCCTTGCGGACTCCCCCTTGCTCTACTTCCCTCAATCTTTTCCTTTCACTTGTATCTAGATCCTTCTTCAATCAAGGGAAAGCCCGTCACAAGAGAGGCATTCAGGCCGCGACGGGCGAAGTCTGTTGTTGCCGTGGTTCACGTCCCTGCTCATCTTCCAGCTCTCATCCGCTTAGTAGATCGCAACTCGCAGTCTCCCTATTCCCCCTGTGATCGAACAAGTTAGCTGGTTGTGCTCGACCCGCCTTGTGTTTTCGTGCATCAACAATCAGTACGAATAACTTGAATGGGCACATGAAACTGTGTTAAGACGTCATTATAAAATGCAGTGAATACGGAGAACAGTTCAGAATGATCCTTCAAGAGATACATCCAAGTGCATCTGGATAAATCATCAATGTGACAAAGTTAAGCTTCCATGACCAACAGTAGCAACAAGAGAAGGACCCCAGATGTCAAAGTGAACAAGTTCAAAAGAACACAAAGAATAACGGCCCGTTCATGCTATGAAAGAAGAGCAATGATGTTTACCCAACTCACATGCTTCACAGTTCAAAGGCAAATTGTCGGATGGAAGGTATGCAAAAAGTTGCTGAATTAGGGGAGAAGGAGGATGACCAAGACGACGATGCCACAGCTGAACCGAGGAAGAAGCTGAAAGAGAAACGTCGTGGTCAAGATAAAACATGCCACCCCGGGCAGTACCAGTAGCAATCGTAGCCATAGAGATAGAATCAGAGAAAGAACAAGTGGTGCCAGTAAAAGTAACTATGTAATTTAACTGAGTGCAAAGATAATGAATAAAGAGTAAATTGCACGGGAAAGTAGGGACATAGAGAGTGTCCTTTAGCAGCAAAGACAAAGAGAGATGCACAGTGCCGCTACCAAGCACAAGAGAAGATGTCCCGTCAGCAACAACAATAGGAGACAACCTATTTGACTCGAGTAATGAGGAAAAAAATGAGAGTTGTCGGTCATGTGACAAGTGGCACCCGAGTCAATAAGCCACTTATCAGAGGAGACCACAAGAGCACGAGTAGTAGAAGTGAGAATAGAAGCTATGTGCAAGAAGAAACTAGAAAGTAGAAAGACTAACCGCATAGTTAGAAACAGGCCGAACAAGGACAAGTCGGCAAAGAAGGAGCAGAAGATACCGACCACTGGAAAGGTCGCAGAAAATGTGAAACTGCACGGTCATGGTGTCAAAACACCAGCGGCTAGAAAGGGGCCGCGACCTAAATGCGGAGAGAGAGGCCGCAGCGATAAGAGAGAGGCCTCAGCAACAAGGGGAAGAGGAGACTGCATGGTCACGGTGTCAACACACCAGCGGCTAAAAAAGAGGTCGCGACCAAACTGCGGTACACGCAGCAAAGAAGAAACAAGGTGCAAGAGGACAGATCGCAGACAGAAGGAGAAGGGCAATAGATTGCCCGGTCAAGGTGACAACACACCAGCAACAAGGAAAAAAGTCGTGACCAAAAGGCGGAACTCGAAACAAGGATGAGAAACCACGAAAACACAATAAGTCATAGAGACAAGAGACAAACAAACAAACCGCGCCAAGAAGAAGAAATAGTAGAGCCAAAGCCAGCCCGGTCATGGTGACAACACACCAGCGGTCAGGAAGAAGCTGCGACCAAAAGGCAAAACTCACAAAAGAAGAGCGGGCAGCAGAGAAAGTCGGGCGAACAGAAACACCCAGTAAGAAGCAAGTCGTAAGCACAGCGAGAAGCAAGGGAGTGAAGAAAAGGGAAAGAAGCCAGACAAACCGGAAGAGGCAAGGGAGGGAAGGGAAGGGAAAGAAATCGGACAAATCGGAAGAAGCCGGGCGAATTCCATTGGGAGAGGTTGCCCGGTTAAAATAATAAACCGCGATCTCATGTAAGCAGAAGATCGATTCCCACTGATACCATGTGAAAATGGACAAAGTGCTAAATAAACCACAAACTTTATTGCTCCAAAAAGATTATTATTACATAGATATGCCCCCTTATTTATAGAAACTCGGGGAGATGATAGAATTACAACAAACGATGTGGGATTATATACAACCCGAGCGACTTATGCAGTTTGACATGATCAGACAGTCCACTATACAAGTAATAAAAAAGCTGGCTACAAAGCCGCAATATCCCAGAGTAAGCCACTCGAATTGACTGCCTGACTGAAACTGCGGGTTGATACCAGACTGTAGTTGCGGCTATCCACCAGGCTGCATCTGCTGCAAGCTGTATTATTACAACCGCGGCCTCACCAAGACCATTGCAGATTTAACTAGACTACTATCGTGGCCCTCAGATTGACCACTACCGCTACTCTTTTCCAGAGTGATGCGACTAGTCTTCGCCAGACCGCTGCTTCTCCTGTCCACCAGAACACAAGCCGAGGTTTATCAGCAGACCTCCAGACCAGACTGTAAGACCGCTGGAACAATAAGTTCGCTTTATGCGGTGAACCACGCTATTAGTTTTGACTCCAATCTGTAAGATTCATGTCATCCTCTCTCGAGGATTGCATACGAATCGCTCTACCTTTAAGTGACCTAACCGTATCCACATCCTCTCGGTAAATCTAAGATACAGATCAAATTTTGAATATTGAGTTCAATACAATTGAAAGCAAAGGTAAATCAAAGTGATAAAGTGTTTTAAAAAGTAATATTTTATTAAAAGAATATCATGATCAAGTGCCAATTGAAATTAGCTACTTGGCATGATGTAAAAACTACATAAAAAGGAAGACATTATAGAAAAAGATCTTGAATTGAAATAAACAGAGCAAAGATAATCTATGAAATCGAAATTACAATAAAAAAATGCAAGAAATGGAAACTAGACTTCTAAAACACCATAAAAACTACTCCTAGCTGACTCCTAGGTTCTTCCTCGATGATTACTCAGATCCTGGCTCTATCTGGAATTTATAGGAAATTTTTCTGGAGAGTCACGCCCCTCGGTCAGGCGCGTGACTAGGGGTGTTTAAGGTGCGTAACCGTCATCTTGAACTCCCGGGCTTGTCTATACTGTTACTGGAAACGACAGGAAGGAAAAATGGCGTGAGAAAAAAATATGGTAGATGCGGGAAGTCACGGCCTTAGGTCACGCCCGTGACCTACGTCGTGTACGCTGAAAGTTGTCTGGATCTGAAACTAGCTTCATAATGCGCGGCACGCCTGATCATCACGCCTGATCGTCACGCCCGTGACCTGATGGTCACGCCACTGTCCGAGGCATGTAATATTAAAATGTCATGGAATTGAATTCTGGCGCTCCTGGATGGGTCACGCCTGCTTATCAATCCCATGTCCTGAGGGCCACACCTGAGACTGGGGCGTGCAAATACGATTATTCCAGATTACTTCAGTTTCTTCTCCTGATCAGTCCTGCCAACTCTGAAATGATATTGGCATCCCAGATTAACCTAAAATAAAAAAATAAAGGAATTATTAATAATTTTAATACAAAATTAACTAGAATATAACTATTTATTAAATAAAACCTATATTAAAAATAACTACAAATATTGACTTATCAGTACCGCCCACGAGGGCTGCGCGAAATTTTCGGAATCAACAGAACTAGCATGTGCCCTTAACATCCTTCGTAGGCGATGAGCATGAAATCAAAAGAAAGGCGCGTCTTAGTTTTGAAATGCTAGGCCCATCAAACGGCCATAACTTTTGATCAGACCGCCTGATTTTCATGCACAATACCATTTCGGAAATCTCCTGGAGTTGTCCATCCACTAGCGAACTTGGTGAACTTGTTCAAGCTCGTTCTGTGAGCACAGATGGTGCATATTCAACTCTATTTAAAGGTTATCCTAGTGCTTTCCTTTCGTCAATTTCGACCAAATAGATATTCTAGCAAAGCCTTCGGGAAATGCATCAAGAATATAGTAATGAACGAGACATAACTTTGCGATCACGCACCGAAATCACCACCACTTCCCCATTTCGATGGTCCCGCGTACAGGAGGGGCATGGCAATCAAGCCATTATCGCAATAAAAAAATTGAGCCCCAAAAATTTCTTAATACGAAAGGAAACGGAACCCGCAAATCGAAAGATCGCGCGTCGGGGAACTTGGCTTAAATAAAATGTGTCGAACTATTTCAACGTATGTGACTAAACCAGCACTAGAGAACCAGATCCCATTATAATGCTACAGTTAAGCGTGTCTGCCCAAGAGTAGTACTTGGATGGGTGACCTCCTGCGAAGCCCTCATATTACACCCATTTTTTTTGGCTCGGTTGCATGTATACCCATTTTTACCTGTGGTGCAAGAGATCTCTCTACGAATGTGGGCCCGAGAGTACCGTCCTCGCGAGCTAGGCATAATTTTTGGAATCAATAGAATGGTCATGCAGCCTTAATATCCTTTTGCAGGAGTTGAGAATGAAATCAATAGAAAGGCGCGTCTTAGTTTCCAAATGTAAGGCTCTTCAAACAACCATAACTTTTGATCAGAACATCCGATTTCCGAGCACAATACCAATTTGGAAAGCTCTAGGAGTTGTCCATCCACTGGCAAAGGGGTTAGACGTTCGAGGTAGTTCTGCGACCTTCGATCACGCTTATTCAACTCCGTTTAAAGGTTATCCCAGTGTTTTCCTTTCTTCAATTTAAACCTAATGGATATGCCACCGAAGGCTTTGGGAAACACTTCAAAGAATACAATAATGACCGTAACATTACTTCGCGCTCGCGCGGAGAAATCGACACCACTTCCCCAATTCGGAGATCACACGTAGAGGTGGCAGCGTGACAGCCCGGTCGTTGTCGCGCGTAAAAACTTTAGCCCCAAAATTGCTTAATCCGATTGGAAATGAAGACCGCAAACCGAAAGATCGCGCGTCAGGGAGCTTGGCTTAAATAAAATAGGTCGGACTAACCCAACGTGTGCGACCATACCAGCACTAGAGCATCGGATCCCATCACAACTCAGTAGTTTAGCGAGCTTGGGAGAGAGTTGCACTAGGATGGGTAACCTCCTGGGATGTCCTCGTGTTATACCCATTTTTTGTCACTTGGCTGATTGAACGCCCATTTTTCCCTACGACGAATGCGCTCTCTCTAAAAATGCCGGCCTGAGGGTACCACCCACAAGGGCTAAGCAGAATTTTCGGAATCAACAGAATGGGCACACAGCCTTAACATTCTTTGCAGACGATGAGCAGGAATTCAAAAGAAAGGCACATCTTAGTTTCCAAATGCAAGGCCCTTCAAACGACCATAACTTTTGATCAGACCGTCCGATGTTTGTGCACAATACCATTTCAAAAAGCTCCCGAAGTTGTCCATGTGACGGTGAACTAGGTGAACCCCTTCGAGATCGTTCTACGACCTCAGATTGCAAATATTCAACTCCGTTATCCAAGTGTTTTCCTTTCTTCAATTTCGTCCTAATGGATAAGCCAGTGAAGGGTTCGAGAAACACATCCAAGAATACAGTAATGAACGTGACATAACTTCGCGCTCATGGTGAAATCTCTGCCACTTCCCCATTTCAGAGATCTCATGAAAAGGCAGGGGCTTGGCGACCCGGTCGTTGTCGCACGTAAAAAATTGAGCCTCCAAAATTGCTTAATCTGAATGGAAACAGGGCCAACAAATTAAAATGTCCCGCACCGGTAAGATTTGCTTAAATAAAATATGCCAGACTATTCCAACTATGCGACCATACCAGCACTAGAGCACTGGATCACATCAGAACTTCACAGTTAAACATGCTTGGGCGAGAGTAGTACTAGGATTGATAACTTCCTGGGAAGTCCTCGTGTTAAACCCATTTTTTACTTTTCGGCTGCATGAATGCAAATGTTTACCTGTCGTTCTCTAAGAACGCGGGCCCGAGTGTACCGGCCAGAAGTTCTCGGCGAAATTTTCGAGAATCAACAGAATGGGCATGCAGCCTTAACACCCTTCGTAGGGGATGAGTAGGAAATCAAATGAAAGGCACATCTTTGTTTCCAAATGCAAGGCCCTTCAAATGTCCATAACTTTTGATCAGACCGTCCGATTTTCATGCACAATACCATTTCGTAAAGCTCCCAGAGTTGTCCATCCATTGGAGAATCGGGCAAACTAATTCAAGCTCATTCTGTGACCTCAGATCTCACATTTTCAACGCCATATGGAGGTTATCTCAGGGTTTTTGTTTAGTTAATTTCATCCTAATGGATATGCTAGCGAAGGCTTCATGAAACACATTCAGGAATACACTAATGTCCGCAACATAACTTCGCACTCAGATGCTGAAATCAGCGCCACTTCCCCTATTCAGAGATTTGGGTAGAGGCGGCGGCATAATGACCCGGCCATTGCCGCATGTAAAAAATTGAGCGACCAAAATTACTTAATATGAATGGAAACAGAGCCCGCAAACTGAAAGATTGTGCGTCGAGGAGCTTGGCTTAAATAAAATGTACTAGGCTATTCCAACGTTTGCGACCAAACCACCACTTGAGCACCGGATGTCACCACCCGCATTTTCTCCGTATTCAGAAATACGTCAGAGTAGAGAAAATACGCGTCGTGATGCCACACCGTGCAGGAGACAACTGCATACGCTCAGGCAACCCGTCCTCACATTTACTTCATGTAAAATATTTAGGAAATTAAGTTAAAAACAATGCATATAAGTTATTAGAGTTAATGACTGTGTCCCTCGATCGGGTGGAGTACTAGTCCACAGGTGAGAAAATATATAAGTTTTACGCGGCGGAAAGTACTGAGTGGGTTCATTTGTTAAACTATATGAGAGTGAAAGTCTAGTATCTTAAAATGATGATGTGACTTCTATATTTAATATATATAGAGGACTCTTAAAGAGCTTAAAAATAGTAGATTTGGCAGTAAAAATCATGCGATGCCAATACACCAGAATGCAGTTTTGTATATTTTAAAATAACTAAATGCATTCTAACATAAATCCTTCCCAGTGAGCAAGTACAAACAGGTAAAAAAGTAACATCAGTAAAAGCAGCAAGTAGTCCACCATGGAAAAGTCAAAGACTATGGGCGTCAACAATTGACATGAACCCATAGTAAAAATTTGACATGTCTAACAAAATCAACTACCTCAAGCTCAGAGGTGGAAACAAAAGGCCGCAGCAACCCGCAGCACCAGATGCACAACACGGTCAGCTAAATCTGCTAATGCTCTGATCCTGAGGCATTCAAGAGAAGAACACCTCTGAAGCAAGATACAAACGGTGCAAAGAGCAAAGGCAAACTACACAAATCTCAAAGTGAAGGAAATTGTAAAGCGACTGCAACAAAAGGGTCAGCAGTAGAGTAAAAGTAACCGTCAGTAAAACTAGCCGAGCAAGGATGGCTAAACACATCATCAGGACAGAACAAAGCACCAACATCTCAAACTTTCATCTTTCATTATTATTCAAGTTATTCAACAATAAAAACGAGACTGATCAGCTCGACAATAAAGAGTACTGTGCCGGGTAAAAAGGTCCACAACGCGCACAAACCCAGCCAACAAGTGCCATGCCGAGGGAGAAACCCCAACGCGCACAGACCAAGCTAAGGTAATGTACCGGGGATGAAAGTCCACAACGCGCACAGACTCAAGCATAAGACACTATGCCGAGGGAGAAACCCCAACGCACAAAGTCCATCTGTGTTTCTTTAGTGACATAATTATACAAGCAGAGTTCTTTTTTTTTATTCATCACAGACTCAAGATTAACCAACAAAGTGGACTGGAAAAGAGCATGTCAAGGTCGTGCAAGTGAAGTTCAATCAAAAATAACGGAACGCACAATGTGTCACAATGATAAAGATGGCTCTATGGTTAAAACGTCATGACAACCGATTCGTTTACCAATTCTACGAACTAAAATTTTGGGGTTATGGTTTTAGGGACAACAAGTCACAATTCAAGGGAAAGAGGAGAAAATTATAATTTCAGGACAAGTTTCAAAAAAAAATTGAAACATGATAACCTCAAATAATTGTAGCAAAAATGTAGAATATAGGAGCAAGAGGGAGAGCAAGAATACCACTTGCCTCGTTTTTACCGAAAAAAATTCTCCGAATCATCACACGTCACAGATCAGGGCAAAAGAAGACGTTAGGAGTCGAAATCTGAAAGAAAATGGCCGAAATAGAGGTTAGGGACGAAAAAAGAAAAAAAAACTCTAACGAGAAAACTCAAGAAACGGAAAAAATACCACTATAGCGTAGCACTCGACGAGAGCTTTCCAGATCTACGATCAGTTTGAAATTTCGAGCACCGGAGCTCCGCCGGCGACCACCGGAAGATTCACAACTCTGAGTTCTGTCGTCACTTTCTTTGGTTCGGCCGAGAGAAGAAGAAGAAGAAGAAGTCTTTCTGTTTATGTTTATAACTATCATAAGTATAAGATTATATATATATATATATATATATATATATATATATATATATATATATATATATATATATATATATATATATATATATATATATATATATATATATATAATTTCTTGTCTAAAACGGATGGTCTACGAGCGAGTGCGCAGAAGACGAAATAGAGTTTTAGGATGGTCTTCAATAGAAAAGTGCCCAACATAAAAGTTGTATATCTCGTCGAGACGAACAAATTTCATGTTAATCATTTTTTGATACAACATCGTTTTGACTTTCAAAATGGCACTTGAACGCAAATTATAACGCGCTACTCGGGAACAAGATTACAGGTACTCGAGAGATAGAAAAAAGGTTACTCGAGTAAGCAGAAACAGTCCCTCGAGTATATAAAAAAAATACTTGAGTAAAAACTTCCATGAACAGTGGACTTACACTAGAGGAAGTATATGACTCGAGTAGTATTATAACAGGACTCGAGTAATGCAAACAGATCACTCGAGTAGATAAAACATACCACTCGAGTATATAAAACATACCACTCGAGTATATAAAACCTACCACTCGAGTAGTGCAAACATATCACTCGTGTATGACTAAAAGTACTCGAGTATGAAGAACAAAACCTTTGCATAAATAACAAATTCTTTGCAAAAATACCCTTTTGATCAAACTATACAAATCAATAGTACTTTTCATTTTTGAATAGTACTTTAATAATAAAATATTCATATGTATATATTTTTGAATAAGGACACTACGAGATCAAAACGGAGGCTCAAACGCGCACCAAATTAAACGAAACTCACGTCGTAGGCGAACACAGATGCAACGAACACATCGGCGAAGTCAAAACCAAAATCCGATGAGCCATTCTTGAGATATAAATGTTCAAAGTGTACGGCGAACAAAAATTCTACAAAACTTCGGAAATTCGCCGAGACTCGAATATCGCTCGGATTGCGACGAAACTTGACGAGCATGTCAAAAATTAATCAATTTAATTTTCCAATGTGAAATTTTTCATTTTTGGCAAGGATTCATGAATTTGGACGGCTAGATTGAATATACATGAAAACACACTAACGATGACGCGCCGTCAACTCCACGGTAACGTAACGCCCCTTACGTCATTATGACGTCAACAAGAGGATTAAATAAATGTCAGAAAATTGGGGGTGTTATAGTCACCCCACCAAAAAGGAAGTTTTGTCCCGAAACTTGTAACACGAAATGAAACAAGAGGGCAGAGAGAGAGAGACACGACAGAAGAATTCATTAAACAAGAATACCTACCGGGGAAGACTAGGAGAACAACTAAGGATGAGATTCTCTCATTGCGGATTCCAATTCCCAAGTTGCACCTCTAGCTTCCTGATTTCTCCAGGGAACCTTTACCATCGGAATTATTTTCTTTCTTAGCGCACGACCTTGCGTCTCTAGAATACGGACAGGTTCTTCGACATACGATAGATTAGGCTGCAACTGGGGCACTGAGTTAAGGACATGCCGATCACTATGAACACACTTTCGCAACTGGCTCACGTGAAACATGTCGTGAACACAAGGGAAAGAATCATGCAATTCTAGTCTATAGGCAGATACTGCGATGCGCTCCAGAATCTGAAAAGGTCCCACATACCTAGGATCTAGCTTATGGTTCCTTCCTAATATTTTAACACCTGACATCGGAGATAACTTCAGAAACACCATGTCCCTAACTGCGAACTCTAGATCAACTATGCGCTGATTAGGGTACTTTTCGTATCGCTCCTGAGCCAATCTCAGCTTTTCACGAATATGCATTACTAAAGTACTCATATCCTCCAGCGCTTCCGGTCAGAGTAATGGCTTCTCACCAACTTCTTCCCAAAACAGGGGAGTTCGACAACGCCTTCCATATAAAGCTTCAAAGGGCGTCATCTGCAAACTCTCCTGATAACTGTTATTGTACAAGAACTCCATCAATCTGTGGTGTTTATCACAAGCACCACCATGGTCCAGAATATAGCATCTAATCATATCCTCAAAGATCCGATTCACTCTCTCCGTCTGACCATTTTTCTAAGGATGACAGGGAGTAGAATACCTAAGGTCAGTACCTAGAGCTCCTTGAAAGTTCTGCCAGAAACGAGACATGAATCAGGAGTCTCGGTCTTACACAATACTCGTAGGTACACTGTGAAGTCTGATAACTTCATCCAGATAAAGCTCAGCCATCTTTTCCATGGAATAATCAATCTTGAAAGGCACAAAGTGGGCACACTTAGTTAGTCTGTCCACGATAACCCACACTGCATCATGCCCTCGGGGAGATCTCAGCAAACCAGTAATGAAATCCATGGATAAACTCTCTCATTTTCAAGTCGGTATATCTAAAGGCATTTACTTACCATCCAGCCTTCTATGATCAGCTTTGACATGCTGGCAGGTATAACATTCAGATACAAACCTTGCGATGTAATTCTTCATACCTGATCACCAAACAATCTGCTTCAAATCTTTGTATATTTTTGTGGAACCAGGATGATAAGCAACACTGGTGATAAGCCCGGAATCCGCGACCTGCCCGCGCAGTTTTCCAGACCGGGCGGTCTGCCTATTCAAGCCGCCAAGCCCCCAAGCCGGGCGGTCTCCATGTCAGGCCGCTGCCAGTGCCGACCCTGCTCAGCGACGAGGCCCAAGGACCCAGCCGTCAGCTCGCCAGGAGGAATCCGCCAGGCCGCGCGGCTTCCCTCCTTTCTTGTTTCTTTCTCTTTTGCTTCCCCTCACCTCTGCCCGGTTCTCCTGTACCCCGGGCAGCCGGTAATTTTAGCCCTGCCCGTTTGGGCAGGCCCCCGAGCCTATAAATAGGGGGAGGGTGCACTCCCCAAGACACCATGACTGGGATCCAGGAGCTCGCCTGTTTAGAGCTGCGGTCTCAAGTCTAGTGTATTGCGGCTTGTAGCCCGGCCGGCTTATCCTTTTACTCGTTGTAACTGTCTCATTTTTAAGTAAAGGAAAGCCCGCCGCAAGAGTGGCATTCAAGCCGCGGCGGGCGAACTCTGCTGTTGCCGCTGCCAGCGGCCCCTCATCTTTTCTGCCCTTTAGCCGCGACCGCTAGTAACCGATTAGTCGATAGTCTCCTCCTTTCCTTCCCTATTCCCCGGTGTTCGAACCGTTAGCTGGTGGTGACCGACTCCCTGTCCGTTTTCGTGCATCAACAGTTAACACGCGACCTTCAGATCTCGACTAATCGATGAAATCAGCGGTCTAGGGAGCCAGATCGCTCAATCCTCTAGAGTTCGGCGGCCTGTCTAGCAAGCCGCGACTTTGCCGGCTAAGGCTTTCAGCCCGCCTCCCGCTCTGTGGAACCTGGCATTCTATCCGCTCTCTTTTCAGCCGGTCTTCTTATCGGTTTGCAGAATCGTCTAGCCGCCTCGTTAAGCCGCCGCTCTTCTGCGGTTTCTTGTAAAAGTTCGGCTATTTCTCTCTTTTCAGGATGAATCCTGCAAAGAGTCATGGTACATCGAGCCGCATCTCAGTTATTATGAATCTCTCAGAAGTGCAGGATTGCTCGTATTTGGATAGTGAAATTGTTGACCCTCGTAAGGAAATTTTTGCAAATAGTGTTGAGCGTGGAATAGAATCTGTTGCAAATGAACCTCTTTATGAGGACGAAGAAGAAACCCCTTCTCCTTTCACTAATCGAATTCGGTGGGATACTGTTTCCGATGATTTCAGAGAACCATGTCTCCCGGAGTATTCTGCATGTGATGATCCGTTTTCTCATTTGCAAGCTTTTGAATCAGCTATTTCACTAAGAAAAGTGTCAAATGGAGTAAAATGCAAACTCTTCGTTATGTCTTTTGGCAATGTTGCAAGGGAATGGTTTTACAGCCTTCCACCTCGATCAGTAACCAGCTTTAAGGATCTTCGAAGTCAATTTATTTCCAGATTCGCTATTTACAGGAAGCGGAAAAGTGACGTTGGAGCTCTCTTCCGAATCAAGCAAGAAATTCACGAGTCTAATTCAGATTTTGTTGATCGGTTTCAAAAGGAGGTTTTGGATATTTGTAACGTCCATCAAGACTATTACTTGCATGCTTTCATAAATGCCCTTCAGGAAGGCCCATTAAAATTCAAGCTCACCACAAAATATCCCAAAAGCTTCGGAGATCTTATTGATAGAGTTAATACATTCGTAATAGGCGAAGAAGCAAACAAAGGTTATGTTTCGTTTCTGAATCAAATGGTTAAGCAATCCCAAGGGACTTCTGGCCAACAACAATCTATTTCCTCACAAGATGTTTTGCAAGTTGAATATTGCAAGTCTCCTCATTTTCTCAAGGATAAAACTCCAAAGTATGAAAAATATTCAGGTAAGTATGTTAAGTTCAAAATTCCCATGGAAGATCTTTTGATAATCATTCAGGGAATGCCTGAGTTCAAGAAGCCTCAGCGCATGAAATCCAAAATCAAGTATCGGCACGAGCAGCTTTTTTGCAAATATCATAAGGATATTGGTCATCTAACAGAAGATTGCAGAGCTCTCAAGGAATTGGCTAATCAACTTGTAAGAGCTGGAAAGCTGCAGGAATATTTCATTTAGTGACTCTCAAAGGCAATCTTTCATTTCTTGCTCAATGGATCAAGCAGTTATTCCTCTCTCTTTCTATAGTAAAAAGTGCTTATGTTCAGAGTAATACATAACATATCTCTCTCTTTCTATAAGGCATGATAAAATTGCAGATATATATCTTTTATCACTTCCTTAACATCATGCAAATGTTACATTTTCATTTAAAGCTTATTTTTAGCTTTACTCTTTATGCCTATATGTATGCATGTAGGGGCAAGAGCCCCTTTCGGATTCTTAAGCCCTCCACATCCTACTCGACTTCAGTAGCAGATGTGTAGTGGGTTTTCCGCTTGACCTTCAGTCACAGACAGGCTTTGCGTACCCGTCACGCATGACTTTCGTCACAGACAGGCTTTACGTACTTGTCCCGCTTGACCTCGGTCGCAGACATTGCGTACTTGCCCTGCTTGACTTCAGTCGCAGACGTTGCGTACTTGTCCCGCTTGACATTGGTCATGGAATTTAAGAATTTCGATCCCGCTTATGTGTTCTTTGTGAGGAAAGTAATGCTACACGCACCTGCCCACATTGACACATAAGTGCCTGTCTTCACCTATTTTTGCAGGACAACACGCACCTATCCGCTATCTCGCGGTTTTATTTAGCGGCCTGTGCAGGTTTTATAATTATTTACACAAGCCGCCCGGTTTCATATTCCGGCTTAAGTTTTTTAACTTCCCTGTTCTTACCAGCCGGATTATCATTAATCTATTTTGGAACTCGGACGACTTACGTCCGCCTATCCGCTATTCAATATCTTATTCGGCTTATGTATATCAATTGCCGGTTTGTTATTCATATGACAAAGAGGTCGCCCGACCTGCGTCTGGCACTCAATTCTTGGCTATTGATCTGCCGGCTTATGGTATTAATTATATTAGCTAATCAGCGAACTGTCATCACAAAGATTCCCGGCTTCCATATGGCTATATCGGTCTGTATTATCGGAAGCCGAAGCTTATTTCTCTATTTCTGTTCCTTTAATCAAATGGGCAATTCGTTTCGGAGTTCGCCCTAGCCGCAATCTATTATTTCAATGTTATGGATGTTTGCCGACTGCGACAAGAGACCGCGCGGCTTAGCGGTCACGGCTTATATATGAGCAAGCCGCGGCAATCAAGCTCTTCCAGCAGATAATGTTGAATAATTCATCAAGGAAAAATTGCGGTTTACATTATTAGCCGCTCGGCTTATCGTCGACGTGCACTCCGGTATAAACCGCAGGGAAATATCTCTCTCTTGCGGACAGATTTGATGAAGTCGCAGCGCAAACTCAGCTGGTTTACATACTTATATATTTTAAATCGGAAGCTAAACTGAGACCGCGCGGACTTATTCAAGTAAGAAAAGTAAGATGCAACAAAGAGTAAGGTAAAAATGCCTTCATTACTATGTCAATAAGTGTTACAAAAACTTTAATCGCGCGGTTACAAAAACATGCCGCCGATTTCAAAAAGTTCAAAATACAAAACCAAGTTATAAATGTTCTAATCGTCCGGCTTGAGTTTCTTAGCCGCAGGAGAATCCGAATCACTGCCATCGCCAACATCGACAGATGATAAGGAATACCCACTGCTAGTTGCGGAGCTCGCTAAACCATCAGAAGATGTCGAGTCAGGCCGCGCGGTCTCCGACTCTTGGCCGCCGGACTCTGGAGATGTGTGCGGGCTCCGGCTTCCCTGGCCGACCTCTTCCACGGCTTCTCCCGCCACCTCGCCGACTTCTTCCGCGACTTTGGCCTTGCCCTTGATCGACTTGTAGACGTCGGCCACCTGCTCCTTCAGGGAAGGGTAGATGTCGGCGCATGTGAAGTCGGTGAAGCCGGTGGCCAAGCTGCCAATGTCCCGGAGGCGGTTAAGCGCTCCGTCGATCCCTTGGACGAGTTGGGGGAAGACCTGGTCTTGGAAGATCGGGTTGGCGGGGTTGTACATTTCCTGCAAAGCAAAGGTGAAGGTAAGGTCGCGCGGTTACATAATTCTAACCGCGCGGGTATTGGTAATTACTTACCGCCTCCTTCGCTTTAAGTCGCTTGTTCTCTTCTTGCTGTTCGCCTAACTGTGTTTTCAGGCCGCTGTTCTCTTTCATCAGCTCCTTGTAGGCAAGCCCCATGAAGTGACTTGCCACGAAGCTCCTCGCGCCGACTTGCGCGGCTAGCCGCGGCAGGTCGTCTGGAGGAACTCGTCGCATAGCCCTCAAGTTGCGCTTGCCGTACAGTGCGCCGCCAACCGCGCTTGCATGGCGGCTTACTTCTTCAGCTCCCCAGTAGGGGAGGGCGGTGGAGATCGTCACCGAGTTGCCATCCGGACTCCACCGCAAGGCCGGTTCGCCATGGACGTCCTTCAGGCTGCTGCCGGTTCCTTGCAGCATGAACTCCCCAGAGGAGTCCGACTCCTCCTCCTCCGCAGCCCGCGCCGGCTTGACCCGCTTCGCCCTCTTTTCTCTTTGTGTGAGGGTCAAGCCGCCCGGCGTCTGCGGCTTGTTCAGCGGGACCGCCAGAGCAGCTGCAAAGATAAAGGCAAAGTTAGTTTCCAGGCCGTGCGGCTACAAATGCAGTTCGGGCGGTTTGGAGCTTACTGTCCTCCGCCTCAATTCCAGCTAGAGACGGCAGCAGCGGGATGTAGTGGTTTACGTCAAGCCGCTCGCCCCTGAAGAAGTCGAAGATCTCCTTCTCCTTGCCGTCCAAGCCGCTGCTGCCGAAGGCGGCTTCTTCGCGGATTTGGGGGTCGACCGGCAGCAGCACCAAGTTGCCCTCGAAGATCAGAAACCGCTCCGGCCAGTTCGCGATCTTGTTGGCCAGGTTGACTACCTTCAGCCCTCGGCAGCCGAAGTAGAGGTGCCCCCGGAAGATCTTTGTCCCAAAATCCGGGATAGACCGCACCGAGAAGCACTCTCGGAAGAGCCTCATGGAGAATCGGACTCTTTCTGACCGCAGATAAGAAATGAAGCCGTATATCACGGCTATCGAGTTGGGAGGAAGTTGCCCGGGCACAACTCCATAGTGGTCGAAGACCGCTACGGCCTCTAGCAAGACCGGGAAGCTGAACCCGCAGTCGAAATGGTCGATGGGGACCGCGATCTGGTTAGCGTTGGAAGAGTTGATCCGCTCATCCTGCCTAGGAAGCCGCGCGATCAGCGGACTTCCTTGCATGTGTTTCTCGACAAAGGAATCCAGCTCGGCTTTTGTAAGCCGGCATTCCTTGTGGTCAGCTGAGTAGAAGGCGGAGGCCGCGTCTGTCCTAACGGCTGTGGCCTTGTCAGACCGCGACGATTTGGACTTAGCCCGCATCCTTCTTGATTTGTGAAGAATCCAACGGGGTCTGCGCTATTTATAGAAAACCCGTGATGCTACAGTGCCCATGTCAAATCGCGGCTAGTCGTCACGCCGCGCGGCCTAAGCCCCTGGAAGTGCAGATCAGCTTAGTGATCAAGCCGCCGTTTAGTCCGTCAGTCCGAGCGGCTACTTACCTGCACTTAGAAAATTCTATGGCGAATCATGTGGATATCAATTATTCAAGCCGGCGCTCTGTTCGCCAGACCGCGCGGCTACTATACTAAACTTCAAATTTCTCAGAACAAAGCAGCAAACATGTGGATTATTCAAGCCGCATAAGCCGCATTCAGTTCGCAGCATAATAGAATACAACAGTTTACAGCAATCAAATTGTCCAGCATTCCAGAGAAAAAATATATATTACAACACAATATATGCGAATGTTCGCGCGGCTTAGGTATCTCAAGTCGCTCAGGATCGTTTGTCCTCTTCCGGCCTGTCTCGTCCCATGTGCACGACTTGTTCACCGGTCTGTACAATCGCAACATAGACCTGGCTAACCAGATTATGAAGCGCATGCAGAGACCGATGAATTCGCGCAGCGTCGCGCTCAACTCTCGCAAACGGTATCATGTGGACCGCCTGGGCCCCCAGACTGCTTGGAGCAGCGACCTGGTTAGGCGCTGCGGCCCCCGGCGGATGCGAAGTCTCGCCAGAGGCCGGGCGGCTAGTTTCCGGCAACTCTGCACGAGTTGGCGGTGCAGGCCGCTGTTCCCCGCCGGTCTCCGCCGACCGGTCTTGTTTTTCGCCGCCTTCAGCATCCGGGATCTGCTCTTTGTCTCCTTCCAGCCGCGCAGCCATTAGCAAGTACTTCTCCGCCCTTTCCTGCTCCAAGGTGACCTGCATCTCGGCAATCTTCGCCTCAGCGGTTTCTATCGCGGTCTGGAGCCTGGCGGTCTCTTCGTTCCTCGCGGCATGGAGCCTAGCAGTCTCTTCCTTCATCGCGGTCTGGAGTCTGGCGGTCTCTTGTTCCATCGCAGTCTTCAACCTCGCGGTCTCCTGCTCAAGCGCTGTTTGCAACCTCGAGGTCTCTTGCTCCAGGGTTGTTTGCAACTCTTGGATCCTTTTTTCTGCGGCCTCCTGGGCAACCCGCTGCTGTTCGTCTTTAGTCCGAAGGGTTTCGGTGGCCGCGTCCAAAGCCGCCTGCAGCATGCCGACGTCCTTCTGGAAGTCGGCCATCTCCTTCTCGCGAACACTTGGAGGCGGAGGCGGTGGCAGCATAGACAAAAACGAGGTCAAGTCGCCCGGTTTCATCGCGGTCTCCGGTACACCTGCAGAAGACAAACCGCAGTCAGGTTCAGCCGGATTGTTGCGACCTTCTTGTAAGGAAATCGGTTGGGTAAGACCGCCGGTTTGATGTTTATCTCCTCCAGAGGCCGCGGTATGGATTCTAATCACTGGCCGCCTGAGCCGCTCAGGATCTATCCTCTTCAGCTTATCTTTCCATAGCCGCTCGGTTTCCTTTCGGCTTTTCAGTTGAGCCGTGGTCAGGAAAAAGCTGGCCGGCGGATTTAATATTATATTCGCCCCCTTCTTCCTTGACCGCGACTTGTAGAATTTAACAATTCGCCTAACGTCCCGGTGTTTACCTTGCAGTAATGGATGTGCGGTCTCCACCGGCTTATTGGCGATTAGTTTCTTCATCTCCTCCATCTTCTCGCGGAGCTTCAGTTTCTCGGCTCCTTCAGAAGCCGCGGAAGCCGGTTCGCCAGGCTTCTCCCCAATAACCTTGATGTCGGGGCGGTCAACCTCCTCAGACGCCGCTGGTGTCGACAATAGCGCGTCTTGCCGCTGGAGAGCCTCCATGCCCTTCAGGAGCTCGCTCAGCGAATCGCTAGGCGCAGGTGTACCCTCCAGTTCGCTCGGCTTGCACTCCGGTGTGAGCGGGTTCTCGGGCACCTCCTTCTCGTGCGGCCTGTGCTGAAGACTGTCCGCGCCGGTCTTCTCAGAGATATTCCGGTTTCTGGCGTGCAGCTTCCTCATTTTCTTCTTCATCCTTTCTTCAAGGTTTTCGCTCCTTTCCTTCCGCCGTTTCAGGGAGCCGGACACCTTTTCAGTCCGCTCGCGCTGTTCAGCAACAGTCCGCCCGGGTTCCTGCGCCTTCTCCGGCTCGTTGTCGTCCACGACGATTAAGTCGACCTTGCTCGGCAGTTCGGTCGGTTTCCCAGAATCAACACTCTTCTCCTCCGTCCCAGCGATCTTTAGTAGTGGTTCTCCTGATGGGGAGAAAGTCACGTCAAAGGATTTGGCATCTCCGGTTTGCAGTGGAGCAGCTTTCGAAACCGCTTTGGGGTCGGCTGCGGCCTGCGATGGTCCGCCGACCATCTCTGTCGGCCTCTTTTCAGGTCCAGAAGCCGCTGTTGTCTCCGGCTTCTCGTTCTTCTTGGCGGTCTGCCGGGCAGAATCATTCGAATTCTCGCTCCGGCTCTGCTTCGTTTCTGTCGGTTTCTTGTTGCGGGCTAGCATCGACGACATCACATCCATCGCTAAAGAAATCGCGTCGGCTTGCAAAATTCTAACCGCAAGTGGCGAGTAGCGACCCGTGCTTGGCAGGAATCCTGAAGAATGTCAAGGGTCAGGGGATTTTATAGACAACGATGAAGCAGTCGCGGTCTCCGGCTTAGTTCTACATTTTCGAAGTTTTTTGGAAACTTAAAAATGTGCGGGGATTATGATAAGCCCGGAATCCGCGACCTGCCCGCGCAGTTTTCCAGACCGGGCGGTCTGCCTATTCAAGCCGCCAAGCCCCCAAGCCGGGCGGTCTCCATGTCAGGCCGCTGCCAGTGCCGACCCTGCTCAGCGACGAGGCCCAAGGACCCAGCCGTCAGCTCGCCAGGAGGAATCCGCCAGGCCGCGCGGCTTCCCTCCTTTCTTGTTTCTTTCTCTTTTGCTTCCCCTCACCTCTGCCCGGTTCTCCTGTACCCCGGGCAGCCGGTAATTTTAGCCCTGCCCGTTTGGGCAGGCCCCCGAGCCTATAAATAGGGGGAGGGTGCACTCCCCAAGACACCATGACTGGGATCCAGGAGCTCGCCTGTTTAGAGCTGCGGTCTCAAGTCTAGTGTATTGCGGCTTGTAGCCCGGCCGGCTTATCCTTTTACTCGTTGTAACTGTCTCATTTTTAAGTAAAGGAAAGCCTGCCGCAAGAGTGGCATTCAAGCCGCGGCGGGCGAACTCTGCTATTGCCGCTGCCAGCGGCCCCTCCTCTTTTCTGCCCTTTAGCCGCGACCGCTAGTAACCGATTAGTCGACAGTCTCCTCCTTTCCTTCCCTATTCCCCGGTGTTCGAACCGTTAGCTGGTGGTGACCGACTCCCTGTCCGTTTTCGTGCATCAACAACTGGAGCCATGCGCTTCACTACATATACTTGATTGGATGTCCCCAACAGCGGGAATACAATATCTGCCGCGGTACTTTAGGGTACCAACTTCATCAATTGAAAAGTCAGGTAATTCCCTTTTCTCAGTTCTACAGCGAAGGTGCTGCAAATCGGGATCGTCCTTTTTATGTAGCTTAGTGAGAGTAATCCACGAATGCTCAACCACCTCTAAGCTACTCGGCGAAGCGCTATTCCCTACGGTTATGTCCATGAGCAAGAATTCTTCAACAAGGGACTACACCGAGAGGTTAAAGATATGTGCGGGCTTCCGGCTCAACGCATCTGCTACAACATTAGCCTTGCCGGGATGATAAAGGATATCAACTTCATAGTCCGCAACATACTCTAACCATCGACGCTGGCGCAAATTCAATTCCTTCTGAGTGAAGACATATTTCAAACTTTTATGGTCTGAATAAATTTTGCACGACACTCCATATAGAAGATGTCTCCACAACTTCAAGGCATAAATGGTGGCAGCACATTACAGTTCGTGCGTATGGTAATTCTTTCATGCACCTTCAATTGTCTCGATCCATACGCAATCACTTTGCCATCCTGCATCAACACGCAATCGAGTCCAACTCGCGAGGCTTCCACATAAACATCATACTCTACTCCTTCCACCGGAAATGCCAATACTGGAGCAGAACACAATCTACTCTTGAGCTCTTGAAAAGCTTCCTCACAGGCATCACTCCAAACAAAAGCTGCGCTCTTTTGCGTAAGCCTGGTCAATGGCGCAAAGAGAACAGAGAATCTTTCCACAAATCTTCTATAGTAACCTGCCAACCCTAAGAAGCTCCTTATCTTCTTATGCGATGTAGGTCTCTTCCAATCCAAGACTGCGGTTACCTTTACGGGATCCACTGAGATACCATCCTTACTTACAATGTGTCCTAGGAATGAAACTTGTGACAACCAGAACTCACACTTGCTAAGCTTCGCATACATCTTGTGCTCCCTCAGAGTAGACAAGACCAAGCGCAAGTGCAAGGCTTGCTCCTCTGCATTTCTGGAATATACTAGGACATCATCAATGAATACCACCACGAACTTATCCAGAACATCCTTGAACACCAAGTTCATCATGTCCATGAAACCTGACGGTGCATTCGTTAATCCAAATGACATTACCAGAAATTCAAAGTGACGATAACGATAATGAAAAGAAGTTCGCGGAATGTCTGACTCCCAAATTCTTAACTGATGGTAACCTAAACGGAGGTCAATCTTCGAGAACACGGAGCTACCTCGCAACTGATCGAACAAATCATCTATCCTAGGCAACATATATTTATTCTTAATGGTTACCCTGTTTAGCTCACGATAGTCAATGCATAGGCTCATCGTTCCATCCTTTTTCTTCACGAAGAGCACCGGTGCACCCCAGGGGGAAGAACTGTGTCTAATAAAACCGCACTTCAATAACTCATCCAGTTGAGTATGCAGCTCCTCTAACTCACGCGGCGGCATGCGGTACAGTGCCTTTGCAACAGGGCGAGTGCTTGGCTCGAGGTCTATAACAAACTCTACCTCTCTCTCAGGAGGAAGTCCAGGAAGAATAACTGGAAAGACATCGAGAAACTCACGCACCACAGAAATGTCCTCAACCCGAGGCTCAACCGGTGCAGCTCCCAGAACAGAAATAGAGACAAGAAAAGAATCACAGCCAGACTCTAAAAATTTGCGATCACGTACCGCAGAAATGATCGGAGATTCTTGATGCGGCAAACCATACACACTCATGTGCTGACCATTGTCACCTTTAAAATCCAAGTGCTTGTGCTTGCACTGAATGACGACATCATAGCTGGATAGGCCAGTCCATGCCCAAAATCACGTCGAAGTCTACAAAATCTAGCACCTTCAGATCCGCAAATACTAGAAAACCACCTAGCGAGATGGGGCATTTTTGGATACCCTGACTTGACCTCACCAACTCTCCTGAAGGAAATTTGACATTTATGGAGGTGTCTAACTGGTCGAGAGCCCAGCGATATCGGTCTACAAAACTCCTCGCCACAAAGGAGTGAGTAGCACCCGAATTGAACAAAACGTGCGCCCACTTATTCTTCACCTTAAATTCAACTAAATACATAGCGCGCGCAACTAAAATGCGGAAACTATAAATCTACAAAAGAGATTACTAGACGAGCCAGAGACTAACCTGAGATCACTTGAGTTGAAGATTGGGCTTCCTCCTTGGTCAGCACATTCAACTTTACTTTTCCCTTGTCCACGAGAGGTGGGGGCGGCAGTAGAGTCTGCAATGGAATTGCATACAACGCAGGCTGGATCTGCGGGCCATTAGCATTCATGTGCCCTTTCTGGCCGCAGAGAAAACAGGCTCCAACCTTCTTGCGACAACGGGCCATATCATGCCCACTTTTCTGGCAATAAGAACAGATAGGACCTCCCTTTGGAGCATCTTGGATCGCGCGTACCTGAGATAGCTTCTGTGCATCCATTCTCTTAAAGCACTTATCAAAAGGGTGTCCTGGCTCACCACAAAAGCTACACGCTTCCCTTCTATCCTTCTTCGTTGCAGGGCCAAATGCCCTAGCACTTCCTCCATTGTCAGATTTCCTCTTGTCCTTCTTCGCATGCAATCCCCGATTCTTCGCATTTTCTATCGCCTCAACCTTTAAGGCAGCTTCGACCTCTTCTGCAAAGGTCACAGAATTGTATGCGCTAGCCAATTGTTGGATGTCATACCTCAGACCACCCAAAAAATGCTTTACTCTACCTTCTTCGGATGCTACCAGATCTGGGGCGAAACGACCGATCTTGCTAAACTCGACCTCGTACTCACTAACAGTGAGTTGCCTCTGCTTCAGGTGTAAAAAGTTTTTCATTAGACGGTCTCGTTCGACCGATGGTAAGAACCTCTTCAATAACATACTCTTGAATGATTCCCACAAGCACCCATCAGAAAGGTTCTCTTTTTCTCTGATCCAACAACTCTTCGCAAGACCCTTGAGCTGATATGCCACAAACATCACCTTCTGATCGGAGGATACACTTGAGTAGGAAAACATTTCTTCCATGACAATGACCCAGTCATCCAATGCCATAAAGTCTGCTCTACCATCGTACGAAGGAGGTCCTAGTCGCTAGAAGTGAGAAATGAAACTCATCTCAGGCGGCAGTGCGACTGGGGGATCTAGAGCAGTAGGGGGAGTAGGAACAGTTTAGTCCACGACAGGGTCATGTGCTCTAGTCTGCTGCCCGGCGACGAAAGCCAACAACGATTGTATCTGAGACTGCATCTCCCCCATCTGCCTTGACATGGCCTCATTACTTTTTTGCAGTGCTTCGATCACCGCTTCGCTTTGGGCACCAGAAGACTCACCCTCTGACTGTGGAGTCAACCTCGTCGCAATGCGTTTAGGTGGCATTCTACAGAATAAACGGATATCTAGTAAACTTTGCCTAAGATATCACAAACTGGGAAGATATTGCCTTAGCAAACTGTTTCGGGTTCAAATTTTACCGATACGAACAAACGACTTACCAAGGACCTAGCTTACGACACTAAAACTAGAAAACTCGAATACCCTGACTTAAATCAGATCAGGAACGAACAGATACTTGCTCTTGCTGTTACCTTACTCTGGGAAATCATAAAATGATGTTATGATTCTAACTTGTGCCTATAATATGAATGCATAAATGTTTAAATTTCATCTCAAATCATGGGTGCACATATGCCATCATGCAGATCTTTAACTTGACACATGTGCATATGCGATGGTATGTTATGTATGCAATGTTATGCACTCTAAAAAGGCCTTAGTGCATGTTATGAGCGACGTACACATACAATGTTATGCATTCCATACTACATAGTATTGTATGTAACGAAGAAAAGTAAACGTGCTAATGGGCATCCATGTGATGATGGTTATGCATCCCATACTACATAACCGTCACATATTCCCACCTATGGTGGATCCATATACAAACACATATTATGCATCCCATACTACATAATATGCCCCGTATACTTCTTATCATGCTATGAGTGTAGTGTTCGTGCTTCCATCAAGATCTACTGATGACATATCAGTGTGTGTATGCAATGAAATGATACGATTAGAGTTTTGCTTAAGGGAAAGTTGTTCGACTGGCTTGTCAAACCAACAAACCCTCTTGCAAAACCTCGCTTTGATACGAACTATCACGACCCGCATTTTCTCCGTATTCAGAAATACATCAGAGTAGAAAAAATATGCGTCGTGATGCCACGCCGTGCAGGGGACAACTGCAGATGCTCAGGAAACCCGTTCTCACATTTACTTCATGTAAAAGATTTATGAAATTAAGTTAAAAATAATACATATAAGTTATTAGAGTTAATGACCGTGTCCCTCGGTCGGGTGGACTACTTGTTCACAGGTGAGAAAATATATAAGTTTTACGCGGCGAAAAATACTAAGTTGGTTCATTTGTTAACCTAAATGAGAGTGAAAGCCTAGTATCTTAAAATGATGATGTGACTTCTATATTTAATATATATAGAGGACTCTTAAAGTGCTTAAAAATAGTAGATTTGGCAGTAAAAATCATGCGATGCCAATACACCAGAATGTAGTTTTGTATATTTTAAAATATTAAATGCATCCTAACATAAATCCTTCCGAGAGAGTAAGTACATACAGGTAAAAAAGTAACAGTAGTAAAAGCAGCAAGTAGTCCACCATGGAAAAGTCAAAGACTATGGGCGTCAACAACTGACACGAACCCATAGTTAAAATCTAACAAGTCTAACAAAGTCAACTACCTCAAGCTCAGAGGTGGAAACAAAAGGACGCAGCAACCCGCAACACCAGAAGCACAACACGATCAGCTAAATCTATTAATGCTCTCATCATGAGGCATTCAAGAGAAGAATACCTGAGAATCAAGATATAAATGGTGCAAAGAGCAAAGGAAAACTACACAAAGCTCAAAGTGAAGGAAATTATAAAGCGACTGCAACAAAAGGGTCAGCAGCAGAGTAAAAGTAAGTAACATTAAAACTAGCCGAGCAAGGATGGCTAAACACATCATCAGGACAGAACAAAGCACCAACATCAGAAGTTCAAACTTTCATCTTTCATTATTATTCAAGTTATTTGATGCGTATAAATCGGCAAGCACACCGGTCGCACAAGTAATTAAGTTTTGGGAATAAATCCCCGACTGTCGGTCTCTTGAGGAATGTAATTAGCGAAAAGAGGCAACAGTACAGAAAATATTGAAATGAGAGTTATAGAGTAAAAAGAGGACTTGGGATATTGTGGATGTTTGATCTACTAATCTAGTAAAAGCTATGTGGGTCGAAGGCACCGCTTCGTAATGTGGAGTGGGTGTTTCGGCCGCGATGCCGAACTTCGGTTTGGCGAGTGGACGGAAAGCTAATGGATGGAAGTGTTCTTGTGTGGAGTGCAATCGGGTGAGACACAGGAATGGAGTGGATGTGGAGTGAGCAAGGCGCATTCACAGACACTACTCACAAGCATAAGAAATATACTAACATCCCATTAGATATAAAATAACCTTGATGTTCATGGATGGAAGTGTTCATTACAATGTTTTAAACCATTCCATACTACAAAGGAAGGCGAAGAGGAGTAAACCAAAAGAGAGTGAAGATCCACCGCGGGTCGTGGTCGGAGTAGCGAGTTGTCAATCCGCTTCCGGGCTCAGTCCAAGGAGGCTTCCGGCACCGACGAGCTGTCACCTCGAAGGCCTTTAAGTCCGTTCTTTAGGTTGTCTACTTCAGCAACTCCGGTGGAAAGCATGGAGTTGAAGTCGTCAATGGCCGAGGGCTTCGCCGGAGAGTTTGAAAAGCTTCGCAGTAGCTAGCTATGGACTCCCGACGAAGGTGGAGGTGATGGAGCAGCTGGAGAAGTGAAATGTCGATTCCTCCGTACTCCCGATCGCAGAAAAATGACAGGCGTTGACCTAAATTGCGGAGTAGGGCCTTAAATACGGAGGCAGCAGAAGCAGTGTGCACGATCAGTGGCACACGACCAGTGGTCGTGTGAACTGTCGGTCGATGATCGTGCGTCATTTCCAAATAAACCTGCAACCTGGATAAGAAGCATCAGCATATATGCGCACGATCAGTGGCGCACGACCAGTGGTTGTGCTCACTAAATCCACTGATCGTACGATTAGCCGGACAGGATTAGGAAAATGAGAATGTACTGCGCACGATCGGTGGAGCACGACCAGTGGTCGTGCGCAATAAGTCCAGTGGTCGTTCGCAGTATTCCTGCATCATCGGTATCTCCCGAGCGGTTCCGGAGCAGGCATACGAACCCTGCCCCAGCAGAAGAGGCAGATAGGCCACCAAACGTGCACACCACATCCCCAAGACAGGGTTAAAGAACAACAACAACAAAGAAACACAAGAAGCACACAGAAATGGGCCTACATTACACTTAATCGTGAAATAGGCACATAAGCAAATATAAGCAATAAAGGTTCTCAAGTGTAGTACTAAGATGATAAAACAGGCCCAGATGAGTCCAAAAATTAGTGTAAAATGTGGACTCATTGTTGGGTACATTAGTTTAAATGTACCTGATTTGAAAAAGCCTCACCCCACTCAATGATTTACATCAAAATGTATTTGATGTATTTTGAGTTGCCTTGTGCAGGTTAAGTATTTGCAGGGAAAGATGAAAAGATTCTAAGTCCATGTGTCGACACCCAGAAGGAAAGTGTCGAGACTTAAGAAGACTTGTGTCGACACCCAGGCAAGCAGTGTCGACACTTGGAGTACTTGTGTCGACACCAGGGATGCAGAGTCGACACCAGACAGAAAGTGTCGACACAAGGAGCTGTGTCGACACTCAATGAAGAAAAGTCCAGTGAAGCTGTGTCGACACTTAGTAGTTGTGTCGACACCCAGAGGAACTGTGTCTACATCAAAAAGTGTCGACACTTGGAGGCTGTGTCGACACTCAGCAAATGTCAACAGAGTCTAAGTATAAGTGTCAACATAATAAAGAATGTGTCGACACTCAGCAGAAGACTCAACACTTGAAGAAAGTGTCGACACAATAAAGAATGTGTCGACACTCAGCAGAAGACTCAATACATGATGAAAGTGTCAACACTAAGAGGCTGTGTCGACACTCAGCAAAGTTCAACAAAAATTCTAAGTACAAGTGTCGACACTAAGGAGATGTGTCGACACTCAGCTAAAGTCTCAACAGAAGAAGAATGTGTCGACACAAGGAGCAGTGTCGACACTCAGCAAGTATCAACACAGAAGGCATGTGTCGACACCAAGAAGATGTGTCGACACTGAACAAGTTCAACACATGAATATGTGTCGACACAAAGGTGTTGTGTCGACACTTACAAGAATTCAACTAAGTGCTGAAGAATAAGGAGTTGTGTCGACACTCAATATCAGTGTCGACACATGATGAAGAAGCTGTGTCGAGAAGTGAATTCTACAACACAAGGAGTTGTGTCGACACCTTGAAGGCTAGTGTCGACACTTAGTTAACTTGTGTCGACACTTAGTATATAAGTGTCGACACTTAAAGACAGATTATCTCGACACTTTCAAACAGTTACAGATTTTTCAAGAACTGACTGGATGACTTGACAGCTGCCATTCCAGCCGGTCTACTACATCTGTCAGAGTTGTCAGAAATCAGTTAAGAGCCGGACCAGCCGGTTACCATGAAGAAGGCCTATAAATAGGCTTATACTGTCAACAGAAAGAGAGGATTCAACACAGATTAACACAAATCAGTTGAAGTGATCTGAAGATCTAAGAATTTGGAGAGAGAGAGCTCCATCCAAGAAGATAGCCGTTGGAACCAGGCTGTGAAGATGGGTTCAGACCTAGTTCTGAATCTTAAGTTGCAGTGATTGAAGATCAGCTGTAGAGAATCAATCCTATTGTGTTCTACATTCAAGAAGCTTTGAAGAAAAGCCAAGTGAGATTGTTCTCAGCAGAGTTCATTCAAGAACTCATCAAGAACCTATCAACTCATCTCTCTACTCTGAGTTGTAGGTATATACACTTTGTATTTTATATTTTCTTGTAGGATTCTTAAGGATCTGAGTTGTAATCCTGCAATTATAAAGGCTGAGTGGTAGGGCATGTGTGCATGAGTGTAGGAGATCTGTTTCTCTAAGTGTAGGCCTGTTGTGGCTGAGTGTAGGCCTTGTGGCTGAGTGTAGGCTTTGTGAAGAAGCTGAGTGTAGGTCTTTGGAGAAGACTGAGTTGTAGGGCCTTGGGCCTGAGCTGTAGGAACCTGTTTTGGGGTTCTGAGTGTAAGATCTGAGGATCTGAGATAGTGGAGGAGTTTGGCCGAATCTAGTACACTACTAGATAGGCGAAGGGGGAAAGTGGATGTACCCAAACCTTGGGGAACCACTATAAATCTGTGTGTCCACTGTGTGCATGTGTTATTCTGTGATTGTTGATTGATTGCTGTGAAAAAATAGATATAACTCTGTGAAAATAATCTGCAATCTGCCAAAAAAGTTTAAAAAGATTTAGTCACCTATTCACCCCCCCCCCTCTAGGTGATTAGGTACAATTTCTTTCACTCATCACACCCCCACACTTAATCATTTGCACATCCCGAGCAAATCATCACTCCGTGGACTAGAAAATACCTAGCTGGCTCAGAAATTTCAAAAAGAAGTAAAACGAGAAATCAAATACATCATGGGCATAGAAGATATAAGAGAAACTTTTTAATTATACGACGTAGTTTAAACTATTCGACAGACGTAAATAAATATTGTAATTACTCAAAATTAGAATTCTGGAGAATTTTGCGATCATGTGTAGGAAGAAAGTAGGCAGGCCACTAAGGTGAGCATTGCCAAAGCTCGGGACTCAGGATCACGTCCAAAGGAATCCACCAATGTCGGGGACCATATGCTTGCACGTTCACACTCTCTCCACGGCGTGGGTTAGACTCAAGCGTGAATCAGTAGGACTTGTAGGAGAAAATGGGGCTTAGGCGAAGGCTTGGTAATCAATGATAAACATGAAGGCTACACGCAACCAAAGCGAGCTAATAAAAACCTAAACCAATACAACGCGTAGAAATGAATGGGGAACACACCCCCAGACTGAGCTTGAAAACCGGGCGTGTACACGGCCGAACCCGACTAAAATCAAAAACGAGGATGGGGATAGAATTCTCAAAGCAATTCTTTCAGATTTTTCTCTCTTTTGCGCTTATCTTCTTTTTATTTTTTTATTTTTTTGATTGCTGCGCTTGCAATCCCCAAATGTAGCAATCAAAACATGAATGAATTCAGCACCCCCAAAAACAATGTCCACCTATCACAACCTCGGCAAAACAGTAAATACAAATCAACTCAAGCATTTGATTGCGATGGTGGGTTTAGCTTCAGGCCTTGGTGAATGTTAGTGGAGCTGGATCAAAGGAAGGGTAGACACAAGTTTGGCATGCAACGGTTAAGGGGTAGGAAAGGCTAAACCAGGCTCAAACTAGCCAAAATGAGGGCCTACGTCATGCTCACGCTTGACTAACTGTGCACCAATGCTTCGAGAGTAGCTTAGGGCAAGTTCTTAGCCACCGAGAAAGAGGATCCTTCCTCCCGACTCGAGCAATACGAGTCTAGTGGCGGCTACACACATTCCTACATTATCGTTCGATTACTGCAGATTCAGATTTTGAGTAGTACAAACAATATTTACATTTGCAGAAAAATATAAAGCTACGAGCATAAAGAAAAATAAATTCTATCCTAGTTCTACACAAACCATGAGTACTCAATTAGGAGCACTGCATGAGTTTCGAACTACTCAATCCTGAAATCCTAAGCCAGCACCACTATTTTAAAGTTTACACAAAAACAATACATTTTACTCGGGTTGTGCGCGTGGATAAGAGCGCACTCGTGTGGGTGATTTAGTGTGTGCAACAGAGATCAAGAAATCATTATACAAGAAACTGGTATGTAATAGAATGTGCGGTGTAGTGACCACAGGCACGCTCTCCCCCCCAGACTTAAAGTCAATAACTAGTAAAAATAAACATTCCAAAGATGATAAAAAGCTAGGGTAGGAAGTACCTATGCTCAAAATTAAGCATACCAGTCGTGCAATGAGATGTCCAAGTGCGGCCAAGTTGCCGCGCCTCAAATATTCCTGCACCTATGATTGAAGTATGCACGCCAAACAAAATATGTACACATATATATATGGATAAATAAATAGCACTCAAAACATAGCATAGGACCAAACGATCCAACTTGGGTTGTCTCCCAAAATCCCTTTTGTTTACCATCCTTAAGGTGTACCAAATACCTATATTAGCAGTTCAAATAGAGAGTTCGTGGTAGTAAAAAAAGGAAACAAAATTAAAAGTAGAGCAACCAGCATTCAAAAAGTAGCGAGAAAGAGGATGGAAAGAGGAATGAGGGTGGTGCAATCAGCTATAAGCAGATTTATGGTATGTCTCTCCTGTGGAATGCGAGAGGACAACAGATTGTCTTTTTGCATTGTGGGTAGGCATTGTCCCTTTGCTTCGAGTGCACTCTTTCTCGCACCGGAAGGCAGCGTAGCGCTCCTCGCATAAACGCTTTGCCTCTTTCAGTTTCTCCACAGTGGGAGACTTCCAATGGAGGTAGGCTGTGGGGTTTCCTAGTGTCGTGGTTTATGGCATCCTGTCCGGCACGGTGACGGCAACCGGATCTGCCCAAGCTACAGATCGTTTAACAGAGTTATACAAATTAGTGTCTAGGGATTTCTCCCGAATAAAACTTGGTTCTCCATGCTCAGCAACATAGATGGCTGGAAGTAGAAAGGCAGCCGTGGCTTTTGTACAATTGATATTGTCGTGGACCAGTATCTCTTGATTCTCATCGACTTCCTGAGAGGGTCCTCTCTTTGGCGTCTCCTCCAGATGTGCTTCCAATGTTGGGAGACCTGAATTCAACTTGGTATCTGTGACACTCAGAGAATTGTTATTTTGGATGGGAGAGGAAGGTATGGATGTGTTATCGAGGGTGGACTATTCGTTTGGCCAAGTGACACGGCATTTGGAAAAGTCGAGGGATACGCCACTGACTGTCAGGAATGGGACTCCTAATATAGGAATAGAGTTATTGTCCTTTGGTCCCAAAACCTGGAAGTCAGTGGTGATCCTTTTGCCGTTAACCTCGATTTCAACTTCCCGAACACCTCCCTCAGTGTCAACCAAATTGCCGTTTGCTAAGATAAGCGATTTCTGATTTTCAATGTCGACTTGTAGGTGCATCTTCGCAACATCTTGCAAAGTGAGGATGTTGTTGGACGCCCCGGAATCGCATAATGCTGGTGTTTCGATGTTATTGATTTTACAATTGATGACAAGTTCGTTGCAGTTTCCCAAACTGTCCTCCACAAGGCGCTTACCTTGTTCATGGAGGTTCTTTTCGGTGTTATTAGGTAAGGTGCCTTGGGTACGCTCGGAAACCACTTGGGCCAATTGGCCCAATTATGCCTCCAGTTTGCGCATCGAGGCGGCCTGATTTGTCATGTTGGTTTGGGAAATTTCAGCGAACTTCTCGAACATCTCTTTCAAAGAACGTTTTTTTATGACGGGGGGCCCTTGGGAATAATTCGGTTGAGGTGGCCTCGGTTGGCTTCCGGAAGCATACGCATCATTTTGATGTTGCCCCAGTTGCCATCTTTGGCCAGATGCGTTAGGATTCCAAGAAATTTGGGGTGATTTCTCACCCCCGGGTTGTATGTATTCCCGTAAGGCAATCCCCTGTTTTGATTGGATACAAAATTAACTGACTCATTCATAAACAAAGGTTCGTCTGTTAACTCAACTCCTAAGCATTCGAAGCTGTGGTGGTCGGTGCTTCCGCACCCTTGGCATGAGATTGCTATCACTGGGGCGGCAGGAGCAGGCTTGGTGATATCCACGGCAAACACTCCATTTGTGCTTCGTGGGATGTTTCTTCCAGCGGTCTAGTAAGCGTTGTGGGTGGCAGTGTCTTGTAAGACTCTCAGAGCATCATCTGGAGCAAGATTCATGATGGTTCCTCCGGAGGTGGCATCGATCATGGCTCGGTGGTGGGGATCAATAGCGAAGTAGAAACTTTCGACGAGGTTCCACATTTGCAATCCATGATTTGGGCACTTCCTCAGCAGCTCGTTGAAAAGCTCCCAAACTTCGGCTAAACTTTCTTGATCGGCTTGCCGAAAGTTGGCTATTGCGCGCCTCATGCTCACGATCCGATCCACCGGATGGAACTTAGCCAGGAATTTTGTGGTCAAAGCCTCCCAGGTGGTGGCTGTTCCATGTGGGAGGGAGTGAAGTCATGTCTTGGCTTTGTCCCTTAATGAAAAAGGGAAGAGGCGGTGCTTGACTGTTTCGTCTAGGATTCCAGCGTAGCGGAACGTGGCTCAGATTTCGGAGAATTCTGTGAGGTGAAGATGGGCGTCTTCAGTATCCATTCCGGAGAACTGAGCGTTATTCCGAATGATATTCAGAATAGCTGGTTTAATCTCGAACTGTGGATTGGTGATAGCAGGTCCGAAACCGGGGTATATGCTCCCGACAGTAGGTGTAGTATAATCCCTCATGGTGCGGACCTGGGGAGGGTTCACTTCATTTTCGTCGCCATTTCTGTCGACATGAGGTATCCGGCCAACTCGGTTGCCTGCATCAATATTCATCTGGTCTCCCATTGGGGCAAAAGTGATGGCTGCGGTGCGTCTTCATGATAGGAGAGTACGTTCGATCTCTGGGTCGTAGGCGACAAAATCTCTTGTAGCTCGGCATTGCATTCACTGTGGCAAACACTACACTAGAAGGAAATAGCAGTAAAAAAAACAACACTAATTCTTATAACAATATTTTAAGTCATCCTGAGTCGCTCTACAGTTGAATTCCCCGGCAACGGCGCAAGGTGGAGTGTGAAAGTTTGAGCTAGATCTGATATACTCTAGAGGGGGGGTGAATAGAGTATGGTGCTTAAAAACTTTTTATAACAGTTGTTGTATTCTGAGTGAATAGGGAAGCAAATATTAAATCTAATCACAGAACCTATCTAATCACAATCTACAAAAGAAACTAAACACAGATCACAAACCAATCACAGCCAGAAACAAAAATAAAGACAAGCAAGGCAGAAGACACAAAGAGCTATAGTGGTTCCCCTAAACTTGAGTACATCCACTCTTCTACCACCATAGGTAGGAATCCACTGTAGGATGAGTTGATCAGGTGTCCTGGGCACCAATGAGCTTTTGATAAGGTGCAAAAAAACCAAATCAGATTTTTTGATCAGGTGTCTTGCCACTAATGAGCTTTTGATAAGGTACTCAAAAACCAAGCACAAACTTTTGAAGGGAGTTTGAAAAACCCTTTACAGAGATGGGGATGAGAGAGTGATGGAAGTCTTCTCTTTCTCAAAGAAGCTGAGAAGACTATGTGGATATTGATGTTGTCAAAGCTCCCCCTGAGTTCTTGAGATGTTCAGGAAATGAAGCTTTGCTGTAGGGTGATAGGCCTTCAGAAAGTTGATCTCCAGCAATTGATGATTTCAGCAACAGCTGAAATGTGAGGTGTCTGAAGTCTTGAATGATGATGGCCTTGAACACCTGAATCAAAAGGGATCTGAAGATTTCAGATTTTGTTGACCTCCTTTTGGTGATGGTGTTCTTGTGAATTCTTTTAGACAGAGAATGTCTACAGCTTTCTTTCTTTTTCTCTTGAGAGATTGTTGTTGAGAAAGATGTTGTTCCAGAGAAAAGTTGTAGCAGAGAATATTTTTCTCTTCTTCTTCTTGTGCACTCTCTGCAGATGCTATCAGAATTCAAAAATCTTATCTTTTATTCCCTTTGTTCTGAATAGAAATGATCCTCTGTCAAGAATAGTCGTTAGCCTGTCATTAATTGACTTCCTTAATTGCAATTGTCTTCTGGAGGAAAGTCCAAAAAAACATTCCTTGATAATCACTTGAAACTTGGTCCAGAATAAATGAAAACAGCTACAAAATCTTCTGAATTAATTGCTGAGAATAACTCCTTAACTGTTCTGAATTTGAATCTTGAAAATCATTTAACTCTTCAGAAAAACGTCGAACTGAGCTCTACTATCATTGAACTGAGCTCAGCGATTTGGACTTAGACAGCAACATAGATTGTCGATCTGAGCTCAACTATCGTCGAACTGAGCTCAGAGATAGAGAATCAATACTGGAGTCAAGTTCGTCGAACTGAGCTCGAAGATCGTCGAATGGAGTTCGACGATTTGTAGAAGTTGAGCTCAGCGATCGCCGAATGGAGTTCGATGATCCCTCGAAGTGAGCTCAACGATCGTCGATTGGAGTTCGACGATCCATCGAAGTGAGCTCAACGATCATCGATTGGAGTTCGACGATTCGTCGTACTAAGCTCGACGAAATGACTTAGTCTCCAAACTGAAAAACCTTGGACTTGAGGGCAGCTTCCAAACCTAACTACTAACCCTTAGACTCAATTCTAATTGACCTTTAGATCTATACAGTGATGTCAAAAACAGGTTTCCTAAGGACATAGTGATCCTGACCCAAATTAGTAATAGGGTGTTCCAACAATCTCCCCCTATTTGAGTTAGGATTACTATTTACAGAATTTGGAGAAATTAAAAACAACATACACAGCAACAATATAACAAGCAACAACATAGCAGAATCACAGATATAATATCTCAGACAGAAATCAGAAATCAGAATGATTGTCACCTTACAGAATTATTCCTTCACCTTGCTCTTTATAAGTTTAATTTCTCTATTAGGATTAAGAGCTTCTTTCTTTGACCTTCTGTCATCAGCTACACCCAGAGATGTTTGTTGTTTAGGCCTTGGTACCACAGCTTCTGGATGCAGCTCCATATATCTTTCAGAATCAAAAAATTTGCTGGAGGCATATCTCTCAAGTTCCTTATTTCTTTGTTCAGACAATGTAGTAATGCTGGAGGTGTCCTTGCCTTGTTCTCTAGCTTTCTTGATCTGATCCAGGGCAGCTAATTCTTTCATCTTGGCAGTCCATGCAGTAGGATTATTCTCTGGATCTTCAAAGGGCAGTGGCGGCTCATATCTGTTGGAAGGATTATCTTGAGGAGCTCTGGATGAGACTACTTCTTTCAGCTTGTAGGGAAAGGGACCTGAAGTTGTGTCTGATGAAGCTTGTCCTTCCCTAGAGTAAGGGTGTTGCCTTGAATAGCCTTTGGAGTAGACTTGGAATTCCCTTTGGCTTCCTCTATAACTTCCTCTTCTTGATTGAGAACCTCTGGACTGGCTTCCCCTATATTGAGATCTTGCATGAGGCTGATAGGGGGTTTGACTTCTAGCAGAAGGATGAGTAGCTGAGCTTCTACCTGCACCTGCATCAGGAGGAGGTGGTGGAGGAGGATAAGGATGATGAAACTGATAAGATCCTTTCTCATACTTCCTCTTCTTCTTCATAGCCTTAAGTTGGTTCTTGGAATATTGCATCCAATGTTCAGTAATGGGGCAGTCATGAAGAATGTAATAAGGTATGTCATTTGTATCTTTGACTTTGGATGGGGGAACTCTTTTCATAGCCTTGCTCCTTGCCTTTCTTTTCCTGGCTATAGTGGCAGAAGAATCATCAGAATCAGTCCTAAATTCATCACTTTCAGATCTTTGCTCATCATATAAAGCATCAATCTTTTTCAGATACTCTTTCTGAAGTTGGGTTGGAGCAGATGAGATAGCAGTTGTAGCAACAGTAGATACAGCAGAAACAGAAGTTTCAGGAGCAATACTTTCAGAAGATATAGCAGCAGTAATAACAGTAGCAGCTGGGATAGCAACAGATTTAGAGAAAACTGTTTCAGAAACATTACTTTCAGAGATAATAGTTTCAGCATCAGTAATAGCAGCAGTAATAACATCAGCAATAACAGTAGGCTCAAAATCATATGCCCCTGTCTGCATATCCTTAGAAACTGGAACATCAGCAGCATCAGAACAAACATAAACAACAACATTTTCAGTAGCATAAACTGAATTTACAAATGAATTTATAACACTGGTGTCACAACTTGAGAAGGGCACAATGGCCTTGGAGAGATTCTCTGAGAGCTGGACTGCATTACTCACTGGAAGACAACTGAAATAAGCTGAATCAAAAACTGATAATAAGGACCTGAGGTCCACTGAGAAGACAGCAACTTGAGGTGGTGTTGAAAATGGAGCTTTAGTAACAACAGCAGCAGCATAAGAAATGGCAGCAGCAGCAGCAGGCAATCTCACATCTTCATGAGGCATCTCCCCCTGCCTAGATTCAGAGAGAGCTGGATCAAGGCACCCAAATGAAGGGATTGCCTGAGGAGGAAAGAGGGAGGAGAGCCTAGCAGATAAGTCTGCAACTGACTTTAGCAGTGGAGCCAAGGAGGTCTCCAACAGGAGTGAGAGCCTGGGGGCTATCAGCTCATATATTTTGTCAGCTAAGGCAGGAATATCTACTTGCTCAGTAGGGACTTGAGCAGAGGTAGAGAAGGATGGAGGAGCAACTGGTGATGGTGGTGGAGAGCTGGTGTATGGTAGAAGTGAAGGTTGAGGTGTGGGTATTGTGGAAATGGAAGACAATGGAATGGAGATAGAGGATGTGAAGGTGGGTTGATCAATGATATCTTGTAGAAGTTGTTGATATGGGGTGGATGAGGAGGGTAGCTCAGGAGGAGATGAGGGTGAATCATCCATGAAGGAATCATCTAGAAGATTGAATGATGGAATGTTGGATGATGTGTCAATGTCTGGTTGAGGGTAGTGGTGTAATGGGTGGAAAATCTCTTCTGTTATTGGAAGAGTTGGAATTGGAGATGGAATTGATGTTGGAGATGGGCTGGAAATGATGATGGTGGATGAGATAAGAATGGTGGAAGTGACTGGTGGAGATGAAATAGGAGGAGGAGAAGCAGCATGCAAGTCATCTGCAGGGGCAGAGACTTGAGGGGAAGAGACTGCAAGAGTCCTTGTGCCTAAAGTTGTGCTTGCAGAGGGCCTGCTGGGCTTCACTATCTGTCTGTCCCATTTGCCAAACAGGGCACAGGACAGTGTCTTTGAAGCATTGATATGCATCCGAGAGGAGACTAGCAGGGCAGGGCATCTGTTATGAAGAAAGAGCCCGAGAATCCTCCCATAATTAACAAAATTCTTGTTTATTTTCTTCTCAATCAGGTCAAAGAAGATCTCTCCCCAGTTTAACTATTTCTTGTCCACTAAAGCACCCATCAAGCACAGCTGATACCTAGATATGGTATCATATGCTGAATGCTTGGTCAACAAAACCATTCCCACTACATCACCTATAAATCTATATTCCACAGCGAAGTTCTTTTTCAGCAGCTTGCTAGAGTTAGCATCAGAATGACCCATTCTTGCAAGTAAATAAGAAAATTCCTCTCCAGATAACTCAGGAGAATCTCTTCCAGAACTTAATTCAAAAACCTCTGTCAAAATAGCAGGAGTCAAAGGTACCTGGGTTCCAGAAATTGAAACAACCACTGTGTTTTGGTCCTGGTTGTGGGCAGCATAGACCCACTCATTAATCTCATCAGCAGCTAATTTGATTCTTGTGGACATGATAGTAACAAGCTTTTGCTCCTTGAACAGTTCCAGAATGTCTTGAAAAACCTGATCACTGGTGTTGAAAGACTCCATGTCTATGTCGAATCCAGCATCGAATTTCATTGGGTCTAGAACTGCAATAGAGACGACCATGGTTACCTGCAAAAATCAACAAACAAAACGACCAAGTGTAGAGATGTTTGGAGGGAAAGAGAATTTTTGCAGAGAGATTGAAAGCGCAAAAGGAGAATGACGGCCGAAAAATGAATTTTATATTAGGGTTCGACGCAGAAAAGGAAAGATCGTTGAACTCAGTTCGACGATCGGGGCTTCTAAAGGAATCTGAAGGGTCTTCAATATCGTCGATCTTCGTTCGATGCTATTGGAGAGCATCGAGCTCCGTTCGACGATAGTTCAGAGAACAAGATCGTCGAGCGCCGTTCAACGATCGTTGACCTGGAGAGATAGTTGAACACTATCTGAGAAGCGCTGAACTCAGGTCGATAATTTCGGAAAACGTCGATCTCCGTTCGACGATCTGGCGGAAAATCGTCTAGCGCAGTTCAGAGACCAGAAATACACTCTAGACACTAGGAAAATCAAGATGTTGGTCAATATCCGATTTTCTAGTGTCCAAGATATTATTTTAGATTTCCTCCATCTAACATTCCTAATTGATTTAGTAAGAAGGTGTGTTTCTTTTCATCCAAGAGTTTGGTGAAAGTATCTCCCCTTTGCAAATCAGTTGAGATATATTGAAGTTCAATTTTATTCTTCTCAACGTTATCTCTTAAAAAGTGATGCCTAATTTCTATGTGTTTTGTCCTACTATGGAGGACTGGATTTTGAGCTATAGAAATAGCACTAGTGTTATCACAAAATATTTTAGACTTCTCTAAGTTGTAGCCATAGTCTAGGAGTTGGTTTTGAATCCACAATATTTGTGAACAACAACTACCTGCAGCCATATATTCAGCTTCAGCAGTTGAAGTTGACACAGATGTTGTTTCTTGCAAAACCAAGAGACAAGTCTGTCACCAAGAAACTGACAAGTTCCACTGGTTCTTTTCCTGTCAATTCTGCATCCAGCATAATCAGCATCAGAAAATCCAGTTAATTCAAATGCTGAATCTTTTGGATACCAGAGACCTAGATTTGGACAACTTTTAACATATGTGAGAATCCTTTTTACTAATGTTAGGTGTGACTCTCTAGGGCTCACTTGGAATCTAGCACATATGCATGTAGCAAACATTATGTCAGGTCTACTAGCTGTAAGGTACAATAAAGAGCCGATCATTGCTCTATATGTTTTCTGATCAACAGGTTTCTCATGTTCATCAGCATCCAATACAACATTGGTAGATATAGGTGTTTTCATACAAGATGCTTCAGACATACCAAATTTCTTAACCAATTCATTTGCATACTTGGTTTGAGAAATAAAGATGTCTTCAGCGTGTTGTTTGACTTGCAATCCTAGGAAGAAGGATAGCTCACCCATGCTACTCATTTCAAATTTAGAATGCATTAGGTTGGAAAACCTTCTGCACAAGTTTGAATCAGTAGAACCAAAAATAATATCATCTACATAAATCTGTACTAGTAGGGTATGGGACTTATGGGTTCTAATGAAAAGAGTTTTGTCTACTCTACCCCTTATAAATTCATTTTCCAAAAGGAAGCATGCTAGGGTCTCATACCATGCTCTAGGAGCTTGCTTGAGACCATATAATGCTTTGTTCAACTTAAAAACATAATCAGGATGGGTTGGATAGATGAAACCTAGAGGTTGTCTGACATAGACTTCTTCTTTGATGTCTCCATTTAGAAATGCACTCTTTACATCCATCTGGTATACCTTGAAACCTTTATGTGCTGCATAAGCTAAGAATATTCTGATGGCTTCCAATCTTGCAACTGGTGCAAAAGTCTGGTCATAGTCTATGCCTTCTTCTTGTGAGTTTCCTTGAGCAAATAGCCTTGCCTTGTTCCTTATAATTACTCCTTGATCATCCAATTTGTTTCTGAACACCCACTTTGTTCCAACAAATGGAGTGATCCTTAGGCCTTGGCACTAGTTCCCAAACTTTGTTCCTTTCAAATTGATGCAACTCTTCTTGCATTGCAATGATCCAGTGTGGATCTTGCTCTACATCTTGAATGGATAGATGTTCAATTTGAGATAGGAAGCAAGTGTGCAACAGGTTTTGGCTGACCTGATTTCTGGTTTGCACACCAGCTGAGATGTCTCCAATTACTTGGGAAATTGGATGGTCTCTTGATGTTACTAAATCAACTGGGGGTGTTGATTGTTCACCAACCTGTGTTGTTGTTTCCTCTTGTGGTACAACAACTGACTCTTCAAGTTGTTTCTCTTCAATATGTTGAATGCTTTCTTCATCTTCACTGTTTTCCTCTTTTTGAGTAACCTGTAACCTGTTCAAATCTTCAGCAAGAGAATGTACCTGCAAAGGTTATATGGTAGAAGTGTTCTTCGCCTTGAAAGACATGTTAGATTCATCAAATGATATGTGAACAGATTCCTCAATTTTAAGAGATGATTTATTATAGACCCTATAAGCCTTGCTGATCATGGAGTATCCCAGAAACACTGCTTCATCCGCTTTAGCTTGAAATTTTGCTAAATATCTCATATCATTATTATGTATATAACAAATACAACCAAAAATTCTAAAATAATCAACTTTAGATTTCTTCCCTTTGAGTAATTCATAGGGAGTCTTGCCCTTTAGTTTATATATTAAACTTCTGTGCAGCGCATAGTTGGAGGTGTTCACTGCCTCTGCCCAAAAAGGTAGAGGAAGGTGAGCATCTGACAACAATGTAGTGACAGATTCAATAAGGGTTCTATTTTTCCTTTTAGCTACCCCATTTTGTTGAGGAGTTCTAGGAGCTGAGAAAGTATGCTTGATCCCTTCACTCTGACAGAACTCTTGCATAAGAAGAGAATCAAACTCTGTCCCATGATCACTTCTGATCAGGGCAATGTGAGTATTGAACTTAATCTGTATGCATTTGAGAAACTCTGTCAAACACTTAAAGTTATCAGACTTATTCCTCAGAAAGAACACTCATGTGAATCTAGAGAAGTCATCTACAACTACTAAGGTGTAAGATTTCCCTCCTAGGCTTTGTACTGTAATGGGTTCAAAAAGATCCATGTGTAACAGATACAAGATCCTAGGTGAATCACTCTTATAAAGTGATTTGAAACTATTTTTAGTTCGCTTGCCTAATTAACAAGCCCTGCAGAGCCCTTCCTTCTTGTAGGGGCCATAAGGTAGTCCTCTAACAAGGTTGTCCTTGGATAGTCTAGCAATGGTTCTAAGGTTTAAGTGTCCTAGTCTCTTATGCCATAAAACATTTGGTCTACAAACAGAATTAAACAGGCAAATGTCTACATCTGTTGAAAGAAAATCTACTAAGTAGATGTTACCTTTCCTTTTACCTGTCAACACAGTTGTGTTGTCCTCTGACTTGATCTTGCATAAAGCTTTGCTGAAAGTCACCTAGTAGACTTCATCGCATAGCTGACTGATGCTTATCAAATTATGCTTCAGTCCTTCCACATAGGCTTCCTTATTGAATGTCACTGTCCCAATCTGGATTGCACCATATCCTTTAGTTTGTCCAAAGTTTGAATCACCAAATATGACTTTGGGTCCAAGCTTGGCTTTAAAGGATGTGAGGTTGTCCTTGTTTGCTGTCATGTGCTTTGAGCACCCACTATCCAAGTACCATTGTTGGTTAGATGTTGGATAGGTCTTCACCTGCACATAAAATAATTCACTTGTTTTTGACCCAATTTACCTTGGGCCTAGGTTGATAACCTTTAAATTCAGAAATAAAAGACATCCCAGGTTGACTCTTATAACCTTCAGGATGATATCTCCTTGGAGGTATTATCCATTTAGTATAAGGGTTAAAGCTTTGGGATGAAGGTGTTGGAGTTACCATGGTGATCTGGAAGTGATCAAACATGTAATCTCACTGCCAACGCGATATGAGACTGCAGGGTCGCACATAAGAGATGTGGAGAATTTGGATGATTGACTGTGTTGGTAAAGGTTACCAATCACCGACCCGAATGGGGTTTTTGGGCAAAGTGTTGCCTTGAAGTCTTGGTAAGGATCGTCGACCGAGAATCGACGAGTGTCGTCGACCCTGGCTCGACGATCGACGAGAATCTATGAGTGTCGTCGACCCCAGCTCAACGATCGACGAGAATCGACGAGTGTGATCGACCCTGGCTCGACGATCGACGAGAATCGACGAGTGTCGTCGACCCTGGCTCGACGATCGACGAGAATTGACGAGTGTCGTCGACCCCGGCTCAACGATCGACGAGAATCGACGAGTGTCGTCGACCCTGGCTCGACGATCGACGAGAATCGACGAGTGTCGTCGACCCCGGCTCGACGATCGACGAGAATCGACGAGTGTCGTCGACCCTGGCTCGACGATCGACGAGAATCGACGAGTGTCGTCGACCCCGGCTCGACAATCGACGAGAATCGACGAGTGTCGTCGACCGCGGCTCGACGATCGATGAGAATCGTCGAGAGTCGTCGATAGCGGCTCGACGATCGACGAGAATCGTCGAGTATTGTACTCCGATTCTCGCCGACTGATACTCGCCGAAACTGGGACCCTATTTTACTGGGTAGTCTGCGGATAGCGATATTCCTAAGTCTATTTATGCCTTCGATATAAAAGGGACACTTAGGGTTTTCGGGAATTATGCTTTTGGCAGCCGATCGAACCGAATCCCGCGACGGAAGCGTTCCGCCTTTCCGTTCGTTCCGCCGATCCCGAATCCCGCCGCCGACGGAAGTGTTCCGTCGTGGCCGTGCTCGCTCCGTCGACCGCCTCCCCTTCGGCGATCGTCGCAGGTGTTGCTTTTCCTGGCGCGGACCTAGTAGTCCGTGGAAAAGCAAGGTGCGGTCTTTCTCCTTCCCGATAATCCGTGCGACGGATAGATCGGTGTTCTCCCGCTCGTGTGGATTTCTGCAGAGACGTGGACATTATTCTACCTAGAACTCGCCACCAACATGAATAAAAAACTTGGAGCATCTCCGTTGAGTTATGACTCAACGCCACCGAGGTAATTATTGCATAGTTGTTTGTTAACTTCTTGATTCAACTACCATGGCCCGGTCTCATTTCTTTTGGGTTTTCTTGATATTTTATTCTTCCGCTGCGTGCACAAGCGTTGTGCCATCCTCATAGAGAAACCCAACAGTGGTATCAGAGGGAGGTTTCGGCCATGATTGTTGTATTCGAAGTTTTGTTATTCCAGTGTGTGTAAACCTAGGGATTTAGAAGTGTTCTAAATGTCTAGATTTAGTCTTGGTACCCCGCCAAGAACTTCTGGAATTTCGTGGAAATTTCTAATTGTTAGAAATTGTAGTCTCCTTAGCAGTAACCATCCCTCGATTTTGTTTTGGATTTTGAATCCAACATAGAGAGATGTGTTGATGCACGAAAACACAAGAGGGGTCGAGCACAACCAGCTAACTGTTCGATCACAGGGGGAATAGGGAGACTGCAAGTAGCGATCTACTAAGCGGATGAGAGCTGGAAGAAGAGCAGGGCCGTGAACCACGGCAACAACAGACTTCGCCCGTCGCGGCCTGAATGCCTCTCTTACGACGGGCTTTCCCTTGATTGAAGAAGGATCTAGTTACAAGTGAAAGGAAAAGACTGAGGGAAGTAGAGCAAGGGGGAGTCCGCAAGGCACAGGATTCGAGTCCGCAGCCTGTAACAAGTAGGCTCCTGGGTCCGAGTCAGCGTGCCTTGAGTGCACCACCTCCCCCCTATTTATAGGATAGGGGGCCTGCCCAAACGGGCAGGGCTAAAATAACCGGCTGCCCGGGGTACAGGAGAACCGGGCAGCGGTGACGGGAAGCAAAAAGAACACGCCAGTCCGCACAGAAGTGGCGGACTGGGCTCGCGAGCTGGAGCTTCCACTGCTGCTGGGCGCGCCCACCGGAGGGCGGCGGACCTGGGCGGACGAGATACTGCGTCCGCCGCCGGAGAACCTGTTGCCCAAAGCGCCGGCGGACTGAGCGGACTGGTCCTTGCGTCCGCTGCTGGAGTCACCCTTGGCGCCCGACTGGTGACAGTGCCGGACTGGGAGGACGGACAAATCCTGTCCGCGCCTGCTGAATGGGGGGCTTTGGAATCTTGTAGTATGTTGCGGACTGAGGGGTTAACATAATCCCCGCACATTTTTAAGTTTCCAGAAAACTTCGAAAATGTTCTCTTAACCGCCGAGTCCGCAAACCTCGAAAACGCCGCCAACGCTATAAATATCGCTGGAGGGTCTGGATCTGCTGAGAATCTCGTTCGACACGGGGCGCTATTCACCACTTGCGGTCTCCACCTTCCAGTCCGGCATGGCTAGGCTTGGAGCTTTCTTATCTAGCGTTACTGCAAAAGGCGACCTAGAGCATACAACGCCTATGAAGACCAAAAAGTTTGTGAAGAGGTCGACAGGAAAAGATCCTGTCCGCTCCATAGGAGAGAGTTCCCAAAGCCAGAAGCCTGCGGAGAAAGCAGTCCGCCACATCGATGTTTCTGCTCGCAAGGATGCCGTAGTCGACTCCGAACCGTTGAGGAGTGAGAAGATGGCAACCTTGTCGGACTCCGCCCCATCTCAGAAAACCGCAACCTCGGCGAACACTGCTGGCGAACACATGGAGACTGACATATCTTCCCCCAATGCCTCGGTGCAAATCGTTGACTTGGACGAAGAAGACCGGCGGACTGAGGTAGAGACGACGCGCCCTCAAAGGCATTGTCTGCTGTGAATCCTGAACCTGTCCGCGCTGACCAGCCCGATTTAGGGGGGTCCGCCGCGGATGCTGCTGAGAAGACCGCCAAGAAGAAGAAGAGGAAGAGAGACGGAGCGACCGTCGCCGAGCGGGTTGAGAAGAAGCTTCGCGCAATGAAGGAGAAGAACGTCTCTAAGCGGACTGGGGCAGCGGACTTACAACACAGGCCGCGCGAAAAAGAAGTTCCAGACGGCGATCTGGTTACTCCGGAGGCCCAAATCCAGGGAGAGAATTCCCTCTCAACGGTCAGTCTTTCCACGGATGAGATATTTGATTCCATAGACGTCGATCAACTTGACTTAATCCAGGACTCCTTGCTGGTTGTGCTGCAGCAGAACGAGGCGGAAACTGCTGGAGATAAGGGTGACGAACTCCCTTCCTTGTCCGCTGCGGAGGAAGAGGAGAGGGAGAGGCTGAAGGAGAAGATAGAGGAGCAAAAGAAGCAAATCGTTGCTCATGTTGCTGCGGTCGGGGCAGCCTCGCAGCAGGCCGCGGCGGACAAAGCCGCTGAGGATCTGCGGATTGCTGCGGAGCTGATGCGGTCAGGTAAACTTCAGCCGGCGCCCAAATACTTTCAGCGCAAGTGGCTTTACAGGTCGCCGCCGCGGACGTCAAGACCGATCAAAATAATCACCAAGACGGACGATATCGTGGTCTCAACAAGTGCGGCCGCCGAGAGAAGAGCAAGGGTTCACCGCGAATGGAAAAAGCGGTTAAGCGCTTTTGACCCGGAGCGGGCAAGGCGGCCAATCATCTTCGATAGTCGGAAACTCGCTGCCGCTATATCTGAAAGTGATCTTTTATCCTTTCTTTGAGTCCGCCGCGAACTGCCTTTGAATGCGAAGTTGACTTTATTTGCTGCAGGTAGAAAGTCGCTGCCGGGCTCCATCGAGAGTGGCGAGATCGTGGTCACACCCAACACTGGTGCCGACGCGGTCTCACACGTGGAGTCCGCGGAAGATGAGCCGCCCAGCCTGAGCACGATAAAAGAGTTAGAGAAGAAATTTGAAGCTGAAATGCAATGTGTCAAAGCAGAGTTAGAGAAAGCGGCGGAGCGCGAGAGGGCGTCCGCGGCGCGCGAGAAAGCGTCCGCGGAACGCGAGAAGGCCCTCAAAGACCAGGTCGCCAGCATCTCGCGGGCGCTGGAGAGGTCTGAAAGGGAAAAGAAAAGGCTCGCGGATGACGTCCGATACTACAGAGGCAAGCACGTGGCGTCGGCTCGTGAAGGAAAGGAGAAGCGGACTGCTGAAGTCGCTGAGCAGAGGCCGCGGGCGTCAGATCGCATTCCTCCTGAGATCGCGGCACCGGCAGGTGGTGTCCCACACGCTGCGGATGAGGAGCCGAGGCCGGCTGCGGAGCCAATGGTGCCTCTCAGCCGGGTAGACCGGGAAGCCGCCCACATGCACCGGACCATCAATGTCATCCACCACCACCTCTGCCGTGTATATAGTGAAATTCTTCAGATAAGCGATCAGGCGGCTCATCTATGCAGAGACAGGGCAGAAAGGCCGGCGCGGACTGACAACAGGGACCGCTAAGTCCGCAATGCCTTGAACTTTTATCTGATTAATTGTATATTGTTTGTATGATTGCTCCAAATAATGCTGCGCTGTGAACTGAATTCTATTTGATCTGTGCGGACTCAGATTATATATCCGCTATTCATGTAGTTTAATCCTCGTGACGTGGCGATTTGTGCGAATTCATGCTGTGTCTGCTTCTCGTTATTTAACCTGCAGGTGGGAAAATACGCGACCTAGGCGGATAGGAAACTGCACCGGCCACAACTTGGTTCTGAATTTCCCTTGGAATGTTAATTTGCCTTTGTATCCGCGTTATTTGTTTGGCTGCTTTTTTAATTCTTTGCGGACTGTGCGGATTGAACATGCGACCTGCGCGGACTGACCGAAAAGCTGTCAGAATCTTTATCTATAAATACTGCCTTCTGCTTTCTCTATGTAGGAAATTGCTGAAGTAAACGGAATCCTGCGGCCTGCAACATGGTGTCCGCGCGCACTGATGCTGCAGTCGCCTTCCATTCTGCCGATCACAGAAAATGTACTTTGACGGAGGCTGACTTGGCTGCCTTCGTCGAAAAGAATATGGCGGACTCAAACATACTTGTCCGCCTACCCGCCCATCAGGAGAGGTTGAATTTCTCGACGGCGACCCAGATCGCCATTCCCGTTGATCATTTCGATAGCGGATTCAGGTTCCCGCTCCTATGGGAACTTGCTGCAATCTTTGAGCATTATGGGATGGTGCCCGGCCAGCTCGCGCCGAATACCCTTGCCGCGATCTGCAGCTACATCTCTTACCTGCGATCTGAAAAGATTGCCTTCTCGATGAACATCTTCCGCAAAATATTCTCCGTCCGCTCCATAACTGCCTCCGGAGGTCGCCCCTACAAGGGAGTAATCTACTTCTACTGCAGGGGGATGAAGGTAGTGGGTCTTCCAAACAAGATCCACAACTGGACCTCGAGGTTTCTAATTTTTGAGGGCGACCTTGGGTTCGCGCACACGTATCCGCAGGTGCGCGCGGACTCTGTCTTCAAAAATGTGCAGCTGGACGACCTGGAGTCCGCAATTGTCGAGTTCTTGGCGAACGCCAGGCTTGATATCGAATACTACCTTCCGCTGCTGGCAAACTTGGCGGATGTTATGCCTGAGGACAGTAAGTAATTTAGCGGACTCAGCTTTTGTATCCGCCGCGACCATGCGTTTAACTCTGGTTCTCTTTTTGCAGCGACCTTGGCGGTGCCCGCCAACTTGCCGCAGATGCCCAGCGGCTTCACTCCTACACAAAGGGAGAAGAAGGAAGCAGTTGCAAAAAAGAGGAAAGAGGAAGGGGATCCCGCAGCGGACTACTCTTCCTCGAAAGTTTCTCCATGACGGCTTCGGTATCAGCCAGAGGGACCTTAGGGGGAACCCTATGGTCCACTGGCACAGCAAGAAAAAGCATGTCCGCCTATCCACCGCGCTTCCTTCGTGGAGGAGTCCGCGGATAACACGCCACGCTCATATTGCGCTCTCCACTCTTTACGGAAAGCGCAACTTGAGCGACCTCAAGAAGGTGTCCGCCGCCGACCTCCCTCTGCTGGCCTCCCAGGCTTCTGCGAACAGCGCGGTGACAAATCATTATGTTGCCACTCTGGCCAGAGACCTGTTGAGGCAGAATGAACAGCTTCAGAAGGATAACAAGGTGCTAAAGGAAAGGAACGCGCGGATGGGAGAAAGGAATGCTCGGCAAAGAGAGGAGCTGGCGGTGAGTTGCATTTGCCGCGGTCTAGATTTTTTATCCGCCGCGATCTGTCTGATGTTTGTAATTTTGTCTTTCGCAGGTCGCCTACGACTTGGAGAACAATAAATTCCAGGCCGCCACGCTCCCTTTTGTGATGGAGACTGTTGAGGTTGCTGTGAGCGACTTGCCCGCGACGGCCTCATGAAGGAAGGAGTGGAGGGCGTCCCTTTTCTGGAGATCTTCCCGGAGCTGGCCCCTCAGGTCGCAGCGATGGAGAGAGCTAGAAAAGGAAAGGATGTCATTGAGGAAGGCGAAGATGAGGATGAAGACGACGAAGAAGAAGAAGAAGAAGAAGAAGAAGAAGAAGAAGAAGAGAAAGAAGACGGAGGCTCGCAGGGCGAAGAGCAAGGTGTCAGGGAAAATGCGGACGATGCTGCATCGAGCCGACAAGGAGAGGAGCTGTCCGCCGAGTCCGACACTTCTGCCTCTTCCTCTGCTACTGGGAGCTCGCATAGCGGGTCCGCCACTAGTACAGGATCAGGTAGCAGCGGGAGCAGCTCGGGGGGCTATTCTCCAGATGTCGACATCATCGGTGACAGCCCTGCACCTCCTGAGAAGAGACAGCGGACTGATTGATCAATGCATATGTACATATTTTGTAATCTTGTTTTTTGTAAAAAGTGGCGGACGCAAGATTGCAGTCCGCCGAACATATTGAATGATGTAAATTTTTTGATGAAATAGAAAGGATATTTTTTGGCATGTGTGCTTTCTGCAATGCTCTTTTTTCTCCACGCTCACCGCACCGATACTTAGCAGTCCGCACAACACGCTTGATAAACCTGAGCCTTTGCTGATTAGAGAATTATTGTTCCACTTTGGACCAAGAAACTGTCAGGCGGACTCTGTCGAGTTTCACTTGCAGTCCGCATGATACATACATTATTTATAGTGAACCTTGTCGATTAAAGAATTAGACATCAGCTCATTCAGTATCCGCCTCAGAGAACAGCCAGCTGATAATGCCAGGAGTTATAGTTGTGGTCCGCAAGCCAGACCGCACATAATATAAAAGTACATTGATTATTAACTTATCAAATAATGCTAGAATCATTCTGCGGACTGAGCGGATACAGAAAACCAATCCACTCATAATAGAAGTGATCAAACTTATATAACATGTAAATCATTCTGCGAACTGAGCGGATATAGAAGAGCAATCCGCTTATAACAGGAATATAAACTTGAATATGTACTCGGCGGACTGAGCGGATACAAAAAACCAATCCGCTCATACTAGAAATGATCTATAGCTTGCGACCAGGTGGGCAGGTGAGCCTGAGCGGCATACTTTCCTCACTGGGCTACAAGCTATAAGATCAACCCAAGTCGGCGGACTGACCGGATAGAGAAAATCAGTCCGCTAAAGAAAACCAGCTTGCAATCCCAAGGAAACTACCAAACTGTGCGGATAACGAATCCAGTCCGCCAAAGATAGAAATGATCTATAGCTTGCGACCAGGTGGGCAGGTGAGCCGGAGCGGCATACTTTCCTCACCGGGCTACAAGCTATAAGATCAACCCAAGCAGGCGGACTCTGCGGATAGAGAAAATCAGTCCGCCAAAGATATAGAAATGACCTATAACTCGCGACCAGGTGGGCAGGTGAGCCTGAGCGGCATACTTTCCTCACCGGGCTACAAGCTATAAGATCAACCCAAACCGGCGGACTGAGCGGACGCTGAAGACCAGTCCGCAGATAATTCCCTGCGAAGAGCAAGATGCTCACTTGGCGGAACGGTTCCCTGCCCTCTTGCCTGGAGTACAGTCTAAGCTGTGGGTCTCCTGCAGGCACTGCTTGAGGGTACCATGGAGTGTTCGAGAGTTACAAGCTAAGATGACCCGCGGGCAGGTGAGCCGGAACGGCATACTTTCCTCATGTGATCATCGAAGTTGTAACAATATCCCTAAAGCGGCATGGTAGAGCTTTACACCCACCTTGCCCTCCATAATGCAAAGGTGGGGTCAGGTACCTGCCGGGATCCGAAGTCCAGAATCCAACCGCGCTAGAGCCTGCAAGCTCCCACTACACGGTGCGAAATCTCCTCGCAACACGTGGTCTTCGTGGTGTTACGCTAATGACAACGGCTCTAGGGGAGGTCTAGCTGAACTCGGCGATGTCTCCTGGTGTCAGGGAACCGTTATAGGTCTTTGGGAGAGAGAAAACACTAGAAAAATGTCAGTATGGATTCTTTGATTAAGAAAATGCATTTGCAAAGGAAGCATAAGAAAGAAAAAGGGAGTTCGGGTGTAGAACCGTTTTTGAAATCTCTCTTAGCGCCCTTATCTGTTATGATTACAACAAAACACTCGAAGAAGTGTTAGCAAGCAGTTTCTATTCATAACAATTTTTGAAGAGGATACACAAAGTAGAAGAAGGAGTTTTAAGAATAGAACCGCTTGAGATCATCCCCGCTCCAGGTGTGCGGTATATCCTCTCCTTCGTATGTCTGCAAGCGATAAGCGCCGCTTTTTAATGCTTCTTTGACGACAAAAGGGCCGGCCCAATTTGGATTAAGCTTTCCAACTGAACCAGCTCGTGCAGCAGCATCAACCTTCTTTAGAACTAGATCTCCCACTTGGAAGTGTTTGATCCTTACATTCTGATCGAAGTAACGGGCCATCCTCCTTTTGACCTCTTCCTGCCTTATGGCTGCTTGATCTCTGACCTCCTCGATGTGTTCCAAGCTGAACCTCATCTCCTCATTATTCAACTCAGCCCAATCATCGACACCTTCTCTTGCAAGCAGCACTCTGGGTGACGGGACTTCAAACTCAATCGGGATGAGTGCCTCTGAGCCATGAGAGAGTTTGAAAGGAGTCTCCCCGGTTGCGGATGATGGCGTTGTCCTAAGGGACCAGAGGACTGATGGAAGCTGATCAGCCCAACTGCCCTTGAGATTCTGCACTTTCTTCTTGAGCAAGTTGAGGATCTGCTTGTTGGCAGCTTCCACCTGGCCATTGCTTCTGGGATGATGAACTGATGCAAAACGCAGCTCTTTTCCGATCTGCCTGCAAAAATTTATCATCTCTGAGTTGTTGAACTGTGGCCCATTGTCAGTGATTATTGTCCATTGGTATCCCGTGCCGGCAGACAATTTCTCCCCAAATGAAGTTCTTGACGATCTGAGTCGTTGTCTTAGCCAATGCCTTGGCTTCGATCCACTTGCTGAAGTAGTCGATCATCACGATGATAAAACGCCGTTGCCCGCTTGCCAAGGGAAAAGGACCAATGAGATCCATTCCCCAAACCGCAAAGGGCCAAGGATTTGCAATCGACCTGAGGGACTGAGCTGCTTGGTGCTGGAGTGGAGCAAACTTCTGGCATTGAACACACCTTCTGGCGCAGATCTCTGAGTCTTTCTTCATTGTGGGCCAGAAATACCCTTGCCGCAGGACTCGTCTTTCAAGAGTTCTTGCTCCAGAGTGACTTCCACACTCTCCTGAATGAACTTCTTGCAAAATGGTGTGAGCTTCTTCTTCTGAAACACATCGGGCCATGGTTGAGAGGAAGGTCTTTCTATAAAGGATTCCCGCCACTAGAAAGTAGTGAGCTGCTTTTATTCTGAACTTTTTCTTGTCTCTAACTGTATGATGATAATTTCCTGTTGACAGATATAGGATGAATGGGTCCATCCAAGAGGCGCGTTGATCTATTTGCATCAAATCTCCTTCCACCACTGCCGGGCGGAAGAGCTCGGAAGTTGTGCCTCCTGAAGGCATCCCATGCTTAGAGAGAAAATCGGCCTCCTCATTCTCTGCTCTGGGGATATGTTCGATAGTGAAGCTTTTAAACCTGCCGACCTCTATTTTCACAAGAGCTAGATATTTTTTCAAGACTGGCTCCCTTGCTTCGAAGTTGCCGAGGACTTGCGACGCCATTACCAGAGAATCGGTTTTGATGTGAACATGATCGATCCCTAATTCCCTTGCGAGCCTCAAGCCTGCTAGCAGAGATTCATATTCGGCCTGGTTATTTGTTACTGGAAAGTAAAACTTGATGGCCTGTTCCAATTTGACTCTGTTTGGATTGATGAGAACCACTCCTGCTCCAGAAGAACTTCTGCCTGAGGCACCATCAACATAGATGGTCCAAGCCAAAGGTGACCTTTCTGCTTGATCAGAACTGGATTCTGGCATGTCAATCAGAAAATCTGCTAGGACTTGAGCTTTGATGGCTGTCTTGGGCACATAAGAAATTTCAAATTCACTTAGCTCTATTGCCCACTTAGCTAGTCTGCCGGAATGCTCGGGCTTTTCCAACACACCCTTCAAAGGTTGATCGGTGATGACTTGAATTGAATGTGCTTGGAAGTACGGGCGAAGCCTGCGAGCTGACATGACCAGTGCCAAGGCTACCTTCTCCAGGATCGGATACCGCGTCTCAGCACTCTTCAGAAAATGGCTGACGTAGTAGATTGGGAATTGCTTTCTGCCTTCTTCCCGAAGAAGAACGGAGCTGACGGCCTCAGGGCCAACCCCTAGGTACAAGAAAAGAATCCTCTCCTGGGCGGGGGCTCTGAAGCAGAGGCGATGAGGTAAGCTGCATCTTTAACTGTTCAAAAGCCTGGGAGCACTCTTCTGTCCACTCAAACTTGGACGCACGACGGAGGGTCTTAAAGAAGGGGGCACTCCTATCTCCAACCCGAGAAAGAAATCTTGCAAGACCTGCTAGCCTTCCCCCTAACTGCTGAACTTCCTTCGGTGAACGAGGGGTAGGCATTTCAAGAATAGCTTTCACCTTGTCAGGATTGGGGGCAAGTCCCTCCGGAGTAAGGAGATGACCAAGAAACTTCCCCTTACTCGCTCCAAAAGTACACTTCAAAGGATTGAGCTTCATCTTGTATCTACGCAGAGTAGCGAACGTCTCTGCTAGATCTAGCAAGTGCAGCGAAAACGATTTACTCTTAATCAAGAGATCGTCTACATACACTTCTAGGTTTCTTCCTTTTTGATGGTTAAACACACGGTCCATCATCCGTTGATAGGTCGCGCCAGCATTCTTAAGCCCAAAGGGCATGACAAGATAGCAATAACATCCATCGTTAGTTATGAACGACGTGTGAGGAACGTCGAGGCTTATGCATTCTTATCTTGGTGATAACCAGAAAACGCATCTAAAAAACTCATGTAAGAGTATCCTACCGCGGAATCAACTAAAGAATCTATCCGAGGCAGGGGGTAGCAATCTTTAGGACATGCTTTATTAAGTTTTGTAAAGTCTACACACATTCGCCACTTTCCCCCTGGTTTTTTAACCATTACAACATTTGAAATCCAGGTGGGATATTGCACTTCTTTAATAAAATTCGCCTTGAGGAGTTTCGCAACCTCCTCCCTTATTGGTTCTGCAAGCTTTGTTGCCACGTCCCTCTTCTTCTGTTGGATGGGCTTGCAGCTGGGATCAACATTCAGATGGTGGCAAGCTACATCAGGATCCACCCCCGGCATGTCTTCTGCTGACCAGGCAAAGACATCCAGGTTCTTTAGCAGGCAGGAAATCAACTCAGCCTTTTGATCTTCAGGTAGCTCCGAGTTGATGGAGAGTTTCCTCTCCTCCCCTTCAGCAATGGGGACTCCTTGCGTCACCTGGGTAGGTTCCAGGTGAGCACCTTCATCAGCAGCAACTTTCGAACTGGAAGAGGGCTTCTGCAGCTTCTGCTGGAGCAAGGGAAGCTTCAACCATGTTAATAGTGCGGACGTAGCACTCCCTTGCTCTCCTTGGGTCGCTCCTGACCCGGCACATCCTCCCATCGACAAAGAACTTGATGGCGAGGTGATAAGTGGAAATCACTGCTTGGTACTTGTTCAGCAGGGGCCTGCCGAAGATGGCATGGTAGCTGCTGGTGGCGTCGACCACTATGAACTGTATCTGCTTTGTTGCCCCTCCAAGCTTCACTGGCAAGGTGACGCTGCCCTCCACCTCTTTCCTCTCTCCTGAGAATCCATAGAGCGGCCCCTCAGTGGAAAGCAGAGGCTTTCCGGTCCTCAGGGCCTCAAAAGTAGACTTGAAGAGGAGGTTGACTGAACTGCCCGTATCAACAAAAATTCTGTCCACTGTGAAGTCCCCAATACCAGCCTGGATCACGACTGCATCATCAAATGGATTGGCTGTTCGAGGAAGATCTTCTGGACCAAAGGTGACGACTTCCCTTGGAGGAGCAACGGAAGAAGAGGCCACCTCTGCCTGGGTGACCCTTGAGATTGATAACTTCCGGGTGGACTCGGTCCCAGCTCCACCATGGATGAAGAAGAGGCGTCCCAGAATCCCCTCATCATTTGCATCGAAGCACTCTACCGGGACGTTGATTGGCCCCAGACGGCCTTCATCTTCTATATCCACGCATTCCTGGTAAGCCTCAGCTACCTCTTTGCCCTTCGAGGTGGATGGCTTTGAAGAGGAAGGAGAATCCTTCTTGGCCAGGTCAATCTTGCCCTCGGCAAGCAACTTATCAATCAGCGCACGAAGGGCCTTGCATTCCTCAGTCAGATGACCCTTTTCCTTGTGGAATTGGCAGTATTGCGAATTATTCCTCGGCTTCCACAGCTTCTGAGGCTCTTGCCTCCTTTCTTCTGATCTCCTTTGCAGGATCTGGATGACTTCGTCAAGGTCCAGATCTGCAGGGTCCTCCATGGGACTTTCTTCATATTGGCACGGGGCAGGCAAGGCTGCCTGCTGGAGGATGGGAAGAGCTTGCAAAGGAACGGCGGGAGCGGCGGCCAACGGCAGTCTCTGCTCGTGAAACTGTTGATGGCCTTGGAATGGTTTTTTGTTGCGGAAGTTCCTGCCTCTTTGAGACGGAGGCTGGAAGTCTGGACGAGGGGGCCTGCCACGAGAAGAAGAAACGGAGGCATCCCTTCCTTCAGCCTTGGCTGTCAGGGATGAAACATAGGTCGGATTGGCATTTTCCCCTTCTATGAAACGGTTGACCATGGCGATCAACTCCTGATAAGTCTCGGGAGCCTTGGTCGTTGCTTTAAACTTCAGAGGGCCTTCCCGGAGGCCGTGGATCAAGGCAACTTTGTAATAGTCGGGGTTCACATTCCTCACCCCCTGAATTTCTCTTTGAAAGCGATCAACGAATCGTGCCACCGATTCGTTATCCTTCTGATTGATCTCAAATAGGGCAGTTGGCCCATTCTTCCTCTTCCTTGAGGTAGCAAACCTCAGCAGTAACTGGCTACGAAGCTCGGCAAAAGAAGAGATAGTGCCCGAAGGCAGCTCATAGAACCATTCTCTCGCTTACCCTTCGAGAGTGGTAACTAGCAATTTACACTTAATCGCATCTGAGAGGCATCTTAAAGCAACTTCCCCCTCAAATGCCTGGAGGTAAGAAACGGGATCTGTCGCTCCTGTATAGAACGGGATGCGCGGCTCCCTGAAGTTGCTCGGGGCCGACTCCCATCGAATTCGGTCCACAAAGGGAGACGGGGTGTCAAACTCTGCAGGATAGAAAGGGCGGACTGGAGCCGAGGAGTCTGCGGGCTCGGCGGACTGGCGGTCAGCAAAGTGAAGTTGGCGGGCAGGAGTGCCCCTAGCAGCTTCTCTGAAGAACTCTCTGAAAGCAAACTCTTCCTCTTGAGGGCGCAGAGGGGCTGCGGTCTGAGCAGGGTTCCGAGGAGTTTCTGGCGACTGCCGAAGCGGAGTTCGGCGAGCTGGGGTCTGGCGGACTGGCGAGTTCGCTGGGTCCGCTGCGGCCTGAGGAGCAAGCCGCTGGGCCAAAGCAAGCAGAGCTTGGCTGATTGTGTCAAGACGCTGGTCGGTCTGCCGGCGAGACTGCTCGGCCTCAAGGCGAGCTTGTTCTATTGCGTCCCAAAGGGAGTCTTCTGAAGAGTTAGAGCGATCTGAAGAGCGGGCTTTGCGGTCTGACATCTTTCGTCCGCTGATTTCAAAACACTACTCAGATCTGAAGGTCGCGTGTTAACTGTTGATGCACGAAAACACAAGAGGGGTCGAGCACAACCAGTTAACTGTTCGATCACAGGGGGAATAGGGAGACTGCGAGTAGCGATCTACTAAGCGGATGAGAGCTGGAAGAAGAGCAGGGCCGTGAACCACGGCAACAACAGACTTCGCCCGTCGCGGCCTGAATGCCTCTCTTGCGACGGGCTTTCCCTTGATTGAAGAAGGATCTAGTTACAAGTGAAAGGAAAAGACTGAGGGAAGTAGAGCAAGGGGGAGTCCGCAAGGCACAGGATTCGAGTCCGCAGCCTGTAACAAGTAGGCTCCTGGGTCCGAGTCAGCGTGCCTTGAGTGCACCACCTCCCCCCTATTTATAGGATAGGGGGCCTGCCCAAACGGGCAGGGCTAAAATAACCGGCTGCCCGGGGTACAGGAGAACCGGGCAGCGGTGACGGGAAGCAAAAAGAACACGCCAGTCCGCACAGAAGTGGCGGACTGGGCTCGCGAGCTGGAGCTTCCACTGCTGCTGGGCGCGCCCACCGGAGGGCGGCGGCCTGGGCGGACGAGATACTGCGTCCGCCGCCGGAGAACCTGTTGCCCAAAGCGCCGGCGGACTGAGCGGACTGGTCCTTGCGTCCGCTACTGGAGTCACCCTTGGCGCCCGACTGGTGACAGTGCCGGACTGGGCGGACGGACAAATCCTGTCCGCGCCTGCTGAATGGGGGGCTTTGGAATCTTGTAGTATGTTGCGGATTGAGGGGTTAACATAATGAGCTTGTCTACTGCTTTAAGTTGAGTTGTCTTTGCCTTTGTCCAATGCATGTAAATCTGAGGATTTGGAAGTTTCCGGATGTTCAGATTTATCCCTTCCTTCTATCAAATGTTGATGGTGTCAGGTTGTGCACATAAGGGATGCATGTGGTTTTAGAAATATTGTATTTCCTTGGATGTGCACATTGATCAAATGTTGATCATGGTTAACTATTAACCTATAATCAAAATCCATTCATCAAATATTAAGTGTTCGGATGCCTTCCGATGGATGACACTCTTCCTGCCTCGATCGATGAAGTATGGGCTTGCCAAAGCAAGGTGCATTAATATATCTTGGTAAGGGTGCGAGCGGATAATTGTGATATCCCACTGTCGACATCGGGTCCAGCTTAACTAGGTTACCTCAAAGGTTGGGTGCCTAGAGGCATAGGGTTGACATGCACCATATGATGGATGTGAGTAAGGAGTTATTCGCAAATCATACAAGAATTGCATGAGGATGCAATTGGCAAGCGTTGCCTACCTAAATAACCGCATCGTGAGAGGAAAGCCAAAGCTGACTCATTGTGTTGGTGAAATACGGATCTTGTCCACTAAGAGAGTAGCTCGCATAAACTCTCCGAATTGTTAGTGAGGGCTATCATTTTGAATAAAATAGTGGGAGTGTTTTAATTGAAGTCCAAATTAAAATAAATTGTATTTGAAATTTTGGTACTGATTTTATTCTGCATCAATTCTTGTAGAATTCCATGGCAAGTGTTTCACACTCCACTTTGTCTCTGAGAGCCATCCTTGAGAAGGATAAGCTCAGTGGGACAAATTACATGGACTGGTATAGGAACCTGAGAATTGTTCTCAGGCAAGAGCGAAAGCTCTATGTCTTGGAAGAAGAAGCCCCCGAGGTGCCGACCGGGAACTCTTCCCGTGCTGAGAAGGATACTTATTAGAAGTATACTGATGATGCTTTAGATGTCGAATGACTTATGCTTGCCACTATGAACTCTAAGCTTCAGAAGCAACATGAGAGCATGGGGTGCAAGGAGATTGACGAGCATCTCAAGAAAATGTTTCAAGGGCAGGCTCGTCAAGAGAGGTTCGACATCACAAAAGCATTGTTTTAGTGCAAGATGGGAGTTCGAGACTCAGTAGGGACTCACGTACTCAAGATGATTGGGTATATAGAGAACCTTGAAAGGCTGGGTTTTCCTCTTGGTCAAGAGTTGGCCACAGATCTGATCCTGCAATCGTTGCCGGACAGTTATGAGCAGTTCGTCTTGAACTACAATATGAATGAAATAGACAAGACACTACCCGAACTCCTAGGCATGTTGAGAACTGCCGAAATCAATATGAAGAAGGTCAAGCCTGCCAGCCCCATACTGATGGTGTATAAGGGCAAGGGCAAAGCCAAGGGCTCTAAGAAGACAAAGGTGGGACCTAAGTCATATCTTGAGCCCAAGTCTTCTGCACTGATGAAAAAGAAAAACACGGTGAAGGAAGGGAAATGCCACCACTGTGGCAAGGCTGGTCATTGGAGGAGGAACTGTCCTTCGTACATTGAAGGTCTGCAGAAATTGAAGGGAGGTATGACTTCCGCTTCAAATGTCTACGTTATAGAGATAAACCTTTCTGCTCCTTCATCTTGGGTATTGGATACCGGATGTGGTTCTCACATTTGTACAAATGTGCAGGAACTGGGAAGGAGAAGATTGCTGAGTAAAGGGGAGGTGGACCTCCGCATCGGCAATGGAGCAAGAGTTGCTGCTGTAGCCGTAGGGGTTTACCGTCTTTCTTTGCCTAGTGGGCTTGTAATAGAACAAGATAATTGTTATTTTGTTCCGGCCATAACTAGAAACATTATATCTATTTCATGTTTGGACATGATTGGATTTTCTTTTATAATTAAGAACAACTGTTGTTCTATATTGAAGAATGATGTTTGTTATGTTGTAGCCCAATTGTTTAATGGTCTTTATGTTTTGAACTTGGACCATCTGATCTGTAATGTAGAAAATAATAAAAGACTAAGAACAAATGACTCGAACACTACATTTCTCTGGCATTGTCGTTTGGGTCATATCAATGAGAAGCGCATATCCAAACTCCATAGAGATGGACTTTTGGACTCATTTGATTATGAATCATTTGAGCGATGCGAATCTTGTTTGTTAGGCAAGATGACTAAAGCTCCTTTCACTAGTTATACTGAGAGGGCTGAGGATCTCTCGGGGGTTGCACATAGTGATGTATGCGGACCCATGAGTTCCATGGCTAGAGGTGGGTATTTCTACTTTGTTACATTTACTGATGATTTCAGTAGATACAGATATGTGTATCTTATGAAGTGCAAATTCGAGACCTTTGAAAAGTTCAAAGAGTTCAAGAATGAAGTAGAAAACCAGTTGGGTAAAAGGGTTAAAGCACTCCGATCTGATCGAGGTGGCGAATACCTGAGTCATGAGTTCCGTGATCATCTGAAAGAGTGTGGTATTGTATCACAGCTCACTCCACCTAGAACACCACAACATAATGGTGTGTCTGAGAGGAGAAATCGTACTCTGTTAGACATGATACGTTCGATGATGAGTCATGCAGACCTGTCTGTTTCCTTTTGGGGTTTTGCTTTAGAGACTGTTGCAATGACATTGAATCGCGCTCCAACGAAAACGGTTCTGAATACACCATATGAGATATGGACTGGGAAGCGTCCTAGTATGTCGTTCATTAAAATTTGGGGCTGTGAGGCATACGTGAGATGTCAAATGCCTGACAAGCTGGAACCCAAATCGGATAAATGTTATCTGGTGGGATATCCTAAGGAAACGAAAGGGTATTACTTTTACCTACCGTCTGAGGGCAAAGTGTTTGTCGCAAGGACTGGTGTCTTCTTGGAGAAAGAGTTCTTATCAAGAAAGACTGAAAAGGTAGAGCTTGAAGAAGTTCAAGAACCACATGTAGTAAATGAACTAGAATTGGATTCTGAGACAGGACTACAAGATGTTGTAGCTAGAGAACCTGCTCAAGGAACACAAGTCCTACGTAGATCTGGTAGACCGAGGTTTGAGCCTGAGAGATATGGATTTCTCGTGTCTCAAATAGGTAATGTGTTGCTTATGGATCATGATGATGAACCAGCAACCTACCAAGAAGCTATGAATGGACCGGACTCCGACAAATGGCTTGAGGCTATGAAATCCGAAATGGACTCCATGTATGCAAACCAAGTTTGGAACTTGGTGGAACCACCTGAAGGGGTACGACTCATAGGGTGCAAGTGGGTATTCAAGAAGAAGACCGACATCGATGGGAATGTACAGACATTCAAAGGGCGACAGGTGGCTAAGGGTTTCAAGCAAATTCATGGTATTGACTATAATGAGACATTTTCCCCTGTTGCCATGGTAAAGTCCATAAGGATATTGATTGCTGTTGCTGCGTATTATGACTACGAGATCTGGCAGATGGATGTCAAAACGGCTTTCGTTAATGGAAACCTCCTTGAGGAAGTGTATATGACACAACCCGAGGGTTTTGTATCCCCAGATGAAGCCACTAAAATATGCAAGCTGAATAAGTCCATCTATGGACTGAAACAGGCCTCTCGAAGTTGGAATCTTCGTTTTGATGAGAAAATCAAATAGTTTGGTTTCATCAAGAATGAAGATGAGCCTTGTGTTTACAAGCGAATCAGTGGGAGCATTGTTGTCTTCCTGATATTGTATGTAGATGACATACTGTTGATTGGGAATGACATTCCTACCCTGAAAGTTGTTAAGAACAACCTAGGGAACTGCTTTTCAATGAAGGATTTGGGTGAAGCGACTTATATACTCGGTATTAAGATCTATAGAGATAGATTGAAGAAGTTGCTGGGTTTGACCCAGAGCACGTACATCGAAAAGGTGTTGAAGCGGTTCAACATGCTTGAGTCCAAGAAAGGATTTTTGCCCATGTCTCATAGTGTGAATCTCTCTAAGGACCAGTGTCTGAAGTCTTGTGAAGATAAGGACCGCATGAAGTTGATTCCATATGCTTCGGCAATTGGATCAATCATGTACGCGATGTTATGTACTCGACCCGACGTCTCCTTTGCTTTGAGCATGACTAGTAGGTATCAGTCAGACCCCGGTGAGTGTCACTAGATTACAGTCAAGAATGTCCTGAAGTACTTGAGAAGGACTAAGGATGTGTTCTTGGTGTATGGTGGAGAGGAAGAGCTCGTTGTAAGTGGTTACACGGATGCTAGCTTCCAAACTGATAGAGACGACTCCAAGTCTCAGTCAGGTTTTGTGTTTTGCCTGAATGGAGGAGCTGTGAGCTGGAAGAGTTCCAAGCAAGAGACAGTTGCTGATTCTACAACAGAGGCCGAGTATATCGCCGCAGCTAATGCTGCGAAGGAGGCTGTATGGATTAGGAAATTCATCGGCGAGCTTGATGTAGTTCCTAGCATTGTTGGTCCCGTAGTTCTCTACTGTGATAACAATGGTGCAATTGCACAATCTAAGGAACCTAGATCCCATCAGCGCTCCAAGCATATACTTCGGCGGTTTCATCTTATTCGTGAGATTATCGAACGAGGAGATGTGAACATTTGCACAGTGCCGATTGAGGAGAACATTGCGGATCCACTGACAAAGCCTCTCGTGCAGAGAAAGCATGATCGTCATACTAGATCGATGGGTATACGATACCTAAATGATCAACTATAGTGACAATCTTGTGGATTGCATGTAAACTTGTATTTTGTTGGCCATTTGTTCATATGATGAACAGTGTACCTAGTTTTTCTCTTACAATTAATGGCAAATTCTTTTATTATGAGCTTTTCTATATGATAGTTAAATGTTAACATAATAGATACCCTTAGAATGTTCGCTTCCATGGGACATCAAGTACATGACTTGAATGTGAGAGCCTGTGATTTATTTGAAGCTTCATTCTTTAAAGGTCCCTGGTCGAGTATCATCATAGAAACTAAGGGTGATGATGGTACATGAAGGCTAGCACGTGCGTTGACTGATGACCGGTTCTCACAGGTCATGATATTGTGATATCAAGTCATCACGTGGGTACTTATTAGTGAACAAGTTGTACTGGACAGACCCAACCTGAGGCTACTCTGTGGATTGTCATCCAATCGTGTCACGAGTAGGTCTCAATTGATAATGGTGTTGTGGTCCTTTGACCTGAAGTCACAGCATTCATCAAGTGAGGAAGAGAGTGCTTTGATGCCATCTAAAGTCTTCCTTGAGAAAGGTTGATGATAAGGGTGGTTGTTGGGCATGTTACGAATCATTTGGGTGTTTGTGTGTGAGCAGATATGAGATTTGTCCTCCTGTATGACAGGAGTTGCATCCATGGGCCCCTTGATGGAACTAGTCTGAGAAATGCATGGTCATGCTTGATTGAGTCAATATGTGATATTGGACTCACCATTCTCTGGAAGTCCGTCCTGGATCAAGAAATTTGGATTGAGCTATTACGAGGGTGACACGGTCCATGCCTCTAGTTCTTTCCGAATGTAAGGGACAAAGGGACAAAGACAACGCTGATACATTGGTCATAAAGGCTTATGAGTTATAAACGCTTATTGCTTGGGGAGCAATGATGCATTGCTAGATGCCGCTCATTGTTTGTGAGGTTTTTGGTTTGATACTTTCAAGATCAAGTGGGAGTCTGTTGGAGTTACCATGGTGATCTGGAAGTGATCAAACATGTAATCTCACTTCCAACGCGATATGAGCCTGCAGGGTCGCACATAAGAGATGTGGAGAAGTTGGATGATTGACTGTGTTGGTAAAGGTTACCAATCACCGACCCGAATGGGGTTTTTGGGCAAAGTGTTGCCTTGAAGTCTTGGTAAGGATCGTCGACCGAGAATCGACGAGTGTCGTCGACCCTGCTCGACGATCGATGAGAATCGACGAGTGTCGTCGACCCCGGCTCAACGATCGACAAGAATAGACGAGTGTCGTCGACCCTGGCTCGACGATCGACGAGAATCGACGAGTGTCGTCGACCCTGGCTCGACGATCGACGAGAATCGACGAGTGTTGTCGACCCCAGCTCAACGATCGACGAGAATCGACGAGTGTCGTCGACCCTAGCTCGACGATCGACTAGAATCGACGAGTGTCGTCGACCCCAGCTCGACGATCGACGAGTGTCGTCGACCCTGGCTCGACGATCGACGAGAATCGACGAGTGTCGTCGACCCCGGCTCGACGATCGACGAGAATCGACGAGTGTCGTCGACCGCGGCTCGACGATCAACGAGAATCGTCGAGAGTCGTCGATAGCGGCTCGACGATCGACGAGAATCGTCGAGTACTGTACTCCGATTCTCGCCGATTCTCGTCGACTGATACTCGCCGAAACTGAGACCCTATTTTACTGTGTGGTCTGCGGATAGAGATATTCCTAAGTCTATTTATGCCTTCGGTATAAAAGGGACACTTAGGGTTTTCGGGAATTATGCTTTTGGCAGCCGATCGAACCGAATCCCGCGACGGAAGCATTCCGCCTTTCCGTTCGTTCCACCGATCCCGAATCCCGCCGCCGACGGAAGTGTTCCGCTGCCGCCGTGCTCGCTCCGTCGACCTCCTCCCCTCCGGCGATCGTCGCTTGTGTTGCTTTTCCTGGCGTGGACCTAGCAGTCCGTGGAAAAGCAAGGTGCGGTCTTTCTCCTTCCCGATAATCCGTGCGACGGATAGATCGGTGTTCTCCCGCTCGTGTGGATTTCTGCAGAGACGTGGACATTATTCCACCGAGAACTCGCCACCAACAGGAATACAAAACTTGGAGCATATCCGTTGAGTTGTGACTCAACGCCACCGAGGTAATTATTGCATAGTTGTTTGTTAACTTCTTGATTCAACTACCATGGCCCGGTCCCATTTCTTTTGGGTTTTCTTGATGTTTTATTCTTCCGCTGCGTGCACAAGCGTTGTGCCATCCTCATAGAGAAACCCAACAGAAGGACCCCTAGGATTGGATTTTGATTTGCCCTTGAAAGAATTTCCAGAGCTCTGATCTCTGTTCGACGATCGTGGAGCTGCGTTCGACGATCTTGGGTCAGATCATCGAGCTCCGTTCGACGGTCGACTGTGGTAGAGTTCAGGAGTTAGAGATCGTCGACCTGAGTTCGACGATTTTGCCTGAGATCGTCGATCTGCGTTCGGTGATCGTCGAGCTCCGTTCGATGATTTCTACTGGAACTTGGTTTTCAAAGGCAGATCAGAATTTCACCTAGCTACCTCTACAACTCCCTTCCCTTTATCAGAAATGAACTTGATTGGGGTTGTTAGAACTATAGGTTGGCTGGATGAAGCACCCAAGCCCAGTGTACTATTGAATCTGGAGTTCACTGTGCTTGTGATGTCCATCAGCTTGATACTTCTCCCATTAAGGGATTCTTCAAGCTTCTTGGTCTCTGATAGTTCACCTTTCAGTGAAGCTATCTGCTCCGTAAAGCACTCCAACTCCTTAGAGAATTTGAGATTTTCTGACTTTAAGAAACTATGTTCAGACAATTGATTTCTGAGAGAGATAATTTCCTTCTCAGATTTTAGTAAGTCTAAACATAATGCTTTAAACTCAGATTTAAAGTCCTCTGAATTGAAATCAAAAGAACTAATTACCTGGTCCTCTTCAAGTTGAGTCTCTGAGTCTGACTCTGACTCTTCTGCATCTGAATTATGTTGAGAGGCATTGATTGCCATCATGCAGAACTCCTTCTCTTCTACATCATCTTCATCATCACTGGAACTAGATGAAGCTTCTGATTCCTCTTCAGTCTCACTCCAGGATTCAGCAACAAATCCCTTCCTTGTGTGTTTGTTCTTTCTTGAGGAGGGCTTGTCATTGCCATTTTTCTTGAAGTCTTTGTCCTTCCTTCTTTCTTTCTTGTCCCTTCTGTCCTTATTTTTGTTTTCTGGACAGTCAGGTAGAATGTGCCCTGCTTTCCTGCAACCAAAACAAACAATTTCTTTATTATTTGACTTATCATACCTTGGCTTATCATGCTCTTTGTATGATCTCTTTCTGAAGTCCTTCCTGGCCATCTTGTAAAATCTTTTGGCCAATAGACTGAGCAGCTCATCATTGCCTGTGACTTTATCTTCAGGCTGATCTTCAGTTGCTTTAAAGGCTATTGTCTTTTCTTTCCTTGTGGCTGGTGAGGCAGCCTTCTGCTCTTCTTCTCTGTTCTTAATGAGCAGCTCATAAGATTTTAGCTTGCCCAAGAGAGCTTCTGTGGTAATCTCATTCAGACTTTTGGAATCCTCGATTGGCCAGATCCTTGAATCCCAAGTGCTTGGGAAGCACATTAGGATTTTATCATTAAGTTCAGTCAATGATATCTCCTTATCCAAGATCTTCAGTTCATTGACTATCAGACTGAGTCTATTATACATATCTCCAACTAACTCAGCTTCTCCCTTCTTGAAGTTCTCATATTGGGATATGAGGTGAGATCTCCTGTCCTTTCTTTCATCAGCTGATCCTGAGACTATTTCAGTCAGCTTATCCCAGATTTCCTTTGCTGAATTACATTTAGCCACTTTTTGAAAAATGTCATCAGATATGGTCTGGGCTAAGATGTTCATAGCCTTTGCATCTACTACCTTCCACTTCTTGATATCAGCGTCTGTTCCTGATGGAGGTGGAACAACATTTGTGCTTGTGTTCTCTGGAGTTCTTGGACAAACTATCAAAATAGAATTAAAAATGTCCCCGTCAATAGAATTCATGTATAGTCTAATCCTTGCTTTCCAAAGTGCAAACTTAGACAGATTGCACACTGGAGGTCTGGTGCTAGCATAATATTTGTTTTGGTCCATGATTTGTGAAGAAATAATCAAATAATAAAATCAAAACAAGCAGATCTAACTAGGGATCTTGGGGTTCAGGTGTTAGCCTGTGCAACCACTGAGATATGATATATTTAACCAACCTGGCTCTGATACCAATTGAAAGTGTGAGCTAGATCTGATATACTCTAGACGGTGGGTGAATAGGGTATGTTGCTTAAAAATCTTTTACAACAGTTGTTGTAATCTGAGTGAACAGGGAAGCAAATATTAAATCTAATCATAGAACATATCTAATCACAATCTACAAAAGAAACTAAACACAAATCACAAACCAATCACAGCCAGAAACAAAAATAACGACAAGCAAGCCAGAAGACACAAGGAGCTATAGTGGTTGCCCTAAACTTGGGTACATCCACTCTTCTACCACCCTAGGTAGGAATCCACTGCAGGATGAGTTGATCAGGTGTCCTGGGCACCAATGAGCTTTTGATAAGGTGCTCAAAAAGCAAATCAGATTTTTTGATCAGGTGTCTTGCCACCAATGAGCTTTTGATAAGGTGCTCAAAAAACAAGCACAAACTTTTGAAGGGAGTTTGAAAAACCCTTTACAGAGATGGGGATGAGAGAGTGATGGAAATCTTCTCTTTCTCAAAGCAGCTGAGAAGACAATGTGGATATTGATGTTATCAAAGCTCCCCCTGAGTTCTTGAGATGTTCAGGAAATGAAGCTTTGCTGTAGGGTGATAGGCCTTCAGAAAGTTGATCTCCAGCAATTGATTATTTCAGCAACAGCTGAAATGTGAGGTGTCTGGAGTCTTGAATGATGATGGCCTTGAACACTTGAATCAAAAGGGATCTGAAGATTTCAGATTTTGTTGATCTCCTTTTGGTGATGGTGTTCTTGTGAATTCTTTTAGACAGAGAATGTCTACAACTTTCTTTCTTTTTCTCTTGAGAGATTGTTGTTGAGAAAGATGTTGTTCCAGAGAAAAGTTGTAGCAGAGAATATTTTTCTCTTCTTCTTCTTGTGCACTCTATGCAGATGTTATCAGAATTCAAAAATCTTATCTTTTATTCCCTTTGTTCTGAATAGAAATGATCCTCTGTCAATAATAGCCGTTAGCCTGTCATTAATTGACTTCCTTAATTGCAATTGTCTTCTCGGGGAAAGTCCAAAGAAACATTCTTTGATAATCCCTTGAAACTTGGTCCAGAATAAATGAAAACGGCTACAAAATCTTCTGAATTAATTGCTGATAATAACTCCTTAACTGTTCTGAATTTGAATCTTGAAAATCATTTAACTCTTCAGAAAAACGTCGAACTGAGCTCTACTATCGTCGAACTGAGCTCAGCGATTTGGACTTAGACAGCAACAGAGATCGTCGATCTGAGCTCAACTATCGTCAAACTGAGCTCAGATATAGAGAATCAATACTGGAGTCAAGATCGTCGAACTGAGCTCGAAGATCGTCGAATGGAGTTCGACGATTTGTAGAAGTTGAGCTCAGCGATCGTCGAATGGAGTTCGATGATCCGTCGAAGTGAGCTCAACGATCGTCGATTGGAGTTCGACGATCCATCGAAGTGAGCTCAACGATCGTCGATTGGAGTTCGACGATTCGTCGTACTGAGCTCGATGAAATGACTTAGTCTCCAAACTGAAAAACCTTGGTCTTAAGGGCAGCTTCCAAACCTAACTACTAACCCTTAGACTCAATTCTAATTGACCTTTAGATCTATACAATGAGGTCAAAAACAGGTTTCCTAAGGACATAATGATCCTGACCCAAATTAGTAATAGGGTGTTCCAACAGAGTGGGTGTTTCGGCCGCGATGCCGAACTTCGGTTTGGAGAGTGGACGGAAAGCTAATGGATGGAAGTGTTCTTGTGTGGAGTGCAATCGGGTGAGACATGAGAATGGAGTGGATGTGGAGTGAGCGAGGAGCATTCACAGACACTACTCACAAGCATAAGAAAGATACTAACATCCCATTAGATATAAAATAACCTTGATGTTCATGGATGGAAGTGTTCATTATAATGTTTTAAACCATTCCATACTACAGAGGAAGGGGAAGAGGAGTAAACCAAAAGAGAGTGAAGATCCACCGCGGGTCATGGACGGAGTAGCGAGTTGTCAATCCTCTTCCGGGCTCCGTCCAAGGAGGCTTCCGGTACCGACGAGTTGTCACCTCGAAGGCCTTTAAGTCCGTTCTCTAGGTTGTCTACTTCACCAACTCCAGTGGAAAGCTTGGAGTTGAAGTCGTCAATGGCCGAGGGCTTTGCCGGAGAGTTTGAAAAGCTTCGGAGTAGATAGCTATGGACTCCCGACGAAGGTGGAGGTGATGGAGCAGCTGGAGAAGTGAAATGGCGATTCCCGCGCACTCCCGATCGCAGCAAAAATGACAGGCGTTGACCTAAATCGTGGAACAGGGCCTTAAATATGGAGGCAGCAGAAGTACTGCGCACGATCAGTGGCGCACGACCAGTGGTCGTGCGCACTATCGGTCGATGATCGTACGCCATTTCCAAATAGACCTGCAACCTGGATAAGATGCATCAGCATATATGCGCACGATCAGTGGCCCATGACTAGTGGCCGTGCGCACTAAATCCACTGATCGTGTGATTACCCGGACAGGATTATGAAAATACGAATGTAATGCGCACGATCAGTGGCGCACGACCAGTGGTCATGCGTGTTGGGTACATTGGAATAAATGTACCTGATTTGAAAAAGCCTCACCCTACTCAATGATATACATCAAAATGTATTTGATGTATTTTGAGTTTAGTTGTACAGTTCAAGTATTTACAAGAAAAGCTGAAAAGTTTCTAAGTCCACGTGTCGACACCCAGAAGCAAAGTGTCGACACTTAAGAAGACTTGTGTAGACATCCAGAGAAGCAGTGTCGACACTTGGATTAATTGTGTCGACACCAGGGATGCAGAGTCGACACCAGGAGGAAAGTGTCGACACATACAGGATGTGTTGACACTCATTGAAGAAATGTCTAGTGAAGAAGTGTCGACACTTAGAAGAAGTGTCGACACCCAGTGGAACCCTGTCGACATCAGAAAGTGTCGTCACTTGGAGGCTGTGTCGACACTCAGCAAAAGTTCAACAAATTCTAAGTACAAGTGTCGAAACAAAGGAGATGTGTCGACACTCAGCCAAAGTCTCAACACATGAAGACTGTGTCGACACAAAGGATCAGTGTCGACACACAAAAGAAGTCTCAACACAAGAATAATGTGTCGACATAATGAAGAATGTGTCGACACACAGCAGAAGTCTCAACACAAGAAGAATGTGTCGACATAATGAAGAATGTGTCGACACACAGCAGAAGTCTCAACACATGAAAAAAGTGTCGACACAAGGAGCTGTGTCGACACTCAGCAAATTTCTATGAAGACTAAGTATAAGTGTCGACACCAAGCAGATGTGTCGACACTCAGCAAAAGTATCAACACTAAAGGCATGTGTCGACACTTAACAAGTTCAACACAAGAAGATGTGTCGACACAAAGGAGTTGTGTCGATACTTACAAGAAATCAACAAAGTACTGAAGAACAAGGGGTTGTGTCGACACACATTATCAGTGTCGACACATGATGAAGAAGCTGTGTCGAGAAGTAATTTCTACAACACAAGAAGTTGTGTCGACACCATGAAGGCTAGTGTCGACACTTATTCTACTTGTGCCGACACTTAATCTACAAGTGTCGACACTTAAAGACAGACTGTCTCGACACTTTCAGACAGTTACAGAAATTTCAAGAAGTGACTGGATGACATGACAGCTGCCATTCCAGCCGATCTACTACAACTGTCAGAGTTGTCAGAAAGTCGTTAGAAACCGGATCAGCCGGTCACCATGAAGAAGGCCTATATATAGGCCTATTCTGTCAACAGAAGAAGATGATTAACACAAGATCAAGCTATTCATTGAAGAATCAATTCAAGTGAAGATCTAAGAAGTTGGAGAGAGAGAGCTCCTTCCAAGAAGACAGCCGTTGGAACTAGGCTGTGAAGAAGGTTTCAGATCAAGGTCTGATTCTTAAGTTACATTGATTAAAGATCAGCTGCAGAGAGTATCAACCCTATTGTATTCTACATTCAAGAAGCTTTGAAGAAAGCCAAGAGAGGTTGATCTCAGCAGAGTTCTTCCAAGAACTCATCAAGAAACCTGTCAACTCTTCTCTCTTATTCTGAGTTGAGGTTTTACAATTTGTATTTTTAATTTCTTGTAGGATCCTTAGGGATCTGAGTTGTAACCCTGTAATTATAAAGGCTGAGTGGTAGGGCCTGTGTGCCTGTGTAACATCCCATGTTACTTCTAGACCCCTCAACTTAGATTGGGTTAGGCATGGGGTGAGATTTGAGGAGACCAACTAGGTTTGACCCTAGGTAGTGGGTGGTAGCCATGTGGGGCCCACTATAAGACCATAGTCAAACTAGGTCAAACTAGCCTAAGTGGGGACCCTAGCCACACCATGACCCCACCACATTGCCCTAACCCTAAAAACAATCTAAGTGGACCCTAGGGTATGTCACTGGGTCAACATTTGACCCCAGTTGACCAAGGTCAACCTTGGGCTTAATTTGGTCAAACCCACACTCATAGGCCTAATTAACCTAAGTAGGGCACCCCCTTGACCCAAACCAAGTTAGGTGGTGCCACTAGACCCATTTCCACCAAGTGGGGTCAGTCCACCCACCATAGTTGACCAGTCAACCCCAAAAGTCAATTTGGTCAACAATTTGACCTAAGGAATGAAATGAAGGCCAAGTCATTTCCCCTTGGACCAAGCCCACCAAAATTGGCCCATAGTCAGCCCAAGTGAACAAGACCAGCCCTACCCTCTAAATCAGGAGAGAGAATACATGCAAGGGGGTAAAATTGGAAATTTTAGGAGAAGAGGAGAGAGAAAGAGGAATGAAGGAAATGGTGGCCACATGGCCACCCCATCAGCTGACTTAGGCTGCCCAAAACCAAGTGGCTGACCTCCCCTCTTCATTTCCAGCAGGAAACCAGGGCTGTGAGCCACATGGCAGCTGGGTGAAATCTCCAAAGCTCAAAACCGAGCTATCATTGGAGTTATCTCCACTTATAGGCCACCTCAGTCCAAATAAACCTCACCATTAGTTCCAGAAGGCTGAAAGGAGTGGAGTTCGACTGTTTAATCATGGAGAACGGTGGAGATTTGAGCTTTCGGGGTGGAGCTCGCCGGCGCACCACCATCACGGCAAACCGCCGCCTGACCCGCAGCTAAGCCCCGATTATGGTGCGTTTCACCTCACCTCTTCCCGTACTAACTTTCTAGATCGAACTAGGGAGATATCGGGCTCAATCGAGCCCGATGCCATGAGAGGAAATGGAGAAATTCGAGCTTTTCTTTTCTTGCTCGGGTTCGCCGGAGGAGCCAACTCCGGCGGCCCCACCGCCGGGAAACGCTAGCCCCCACCTTAACGAAGGTGGTGGCGATATCCGCCGGCGGTGGTGGTGGCTCAGCTGGCCGGAAATCGCCGGCAAAGTCGCTCCAGGTCGGCTCGATCTCAGCCATTGGCTGGAGGTAGACGACGACCAGATCCCGTTGGATCTTACTTCAAGATTCGTGCTACAGAATAAATAATTCATTTTAATTAATGTATTGAATAGTAACATTTCTGTCACACTTTTTCAGTTACCTTGCATGTTAAATATAGGCCTCTTAGATGCATTTCCAGACCTTAGACCCTTAATGAAAAATGTAGCCTAGGGTCTTACCTTTAAAATGCCACCCTAAACATACATTGTGGTGTAGTGTACAGTCCTGTAGGACATTTCTCCTAGGACTGGTCCTAGACTAGGTCAAAAATTATATTGGATGCCCTGGTCTCAATATTAGTCACCATGACCCCATATTTTTGGCACATGCATGATTAGGGCTTACTTACCTCCTGCCAACATTTAGGAATTTTTGGAAAATATTTTGCTATAGTTTTTGGTAAAATATCAAAATTTAAATAAATGACATATATGGAGTTCTACTCCTCCCCATGGCGCCAAATTTTGGTGGTGGGTCAGTGGGGTCATCCTTGGTGCATGATAAAATTTTCAGCACCTTGGGGTCACTGCATGTGGGATAATCCACTTGCATGTGCTAGCCTATGTTAAGGCTTGGTGTGCAAATAGCAAAAATGCAAAGTGGTGAATTTAGCCCAATGGTTGCATGCAAGAGTTATGAAATTAATTACAGTGGTTCATTAGGATAAATTTCACCCCCCAAATTAATGAGGGAATTTTTGGAATCAAAATTACATTTATTGGAATTTATTTTAGTTATAGCTATTTTGGAAATAAAATTGGAAAATAGGATTTATTCAAGTACAAATCCAAACCACCTTGCCAAGGCATTGATAACATCACATTTGACTTAGAAAAAATATGATTCCTCTGTTTTGAAGAATTTTTGGAATAGATACCCTAAATTTCTCATTTTACCCTTATTTTGTATATTCTTGAATTGATGGATTTATATCTCTGAAAAGTTTGGAAATTTTTCTACTGTCATGAAATGTTATTATTAGTCTTGCAAAAATTTCTCAGAATTTAATGGATGCATTATTTGTGTTAAAATTAGTATAATGGCATTTTGGTAAATATCTTATAATGGAATCCTATAGGCCATCTTACATTAAATGTTGATGATTCTCTGCCAATAGTTATCAATTAGTGTCCTAAAAGCTCTGTAATATTTCTGGAATTTTTGTGTAAATAATGCCTATACATCATTTGGAAAAATGGAATTTTGTGGAATTGATATTAAATTGAAAATGATAATAAAAAATTTAAGGAAAATTATGAAATTCTGTAGGCAGTAATATTTTGTCAATATACCTCTCAGGAAAAATTCCCTAGGTCAGTGGATGCTTAATCAAACCACTTCATGTGTAAAGTGACCTAGCATTTAAATTAAAAGAATTAATTAAATGACTATTTGGCCAGGAAAAATTATGAGAATCCTTAGAGTAGTTCCCTTAGTCCATAATACCTTAGGATAAATATTTAGAGGCAAGATGCCTTAAGTTTTGGAAGATCACATTTCTAGGGTAAACATAGGTCATGGTCTGCATATAACACAAATAGGTCTTGCCTTAGGGGAATTACCAGGGGATTGATTATCGGCAGAAATAAGATAGAGTTCAACATGAGTAACCCTGGTGGGTAGAGTTGTCTTAGTGAGGGATTAAAAGTGCAAGTCTTAGCTAGCAACTGGAGCGGGGATCGGCGGAAGACCGTCGGTTTCCCGGTAATACCTTAAGTCACTAGGGTTATACTAAAGCAATAAGGAGAGCTGGGGAGATACATGGGTAGCCATCAACTAAAATAAATATCCTTGCGAAAGGGAACGCTGGGCGTAATCCCAACACAGTTCCTAGTGCCCCTTGAGAGCCCTTCACAGGGAATACCGGGGGCAGTCCTGGGATTAACCCTAAACCTCTAAGTATAATAAACTGTAGACAAGAGTAGTATAATAGGTTAGGACATTGTCGTACCTTCTCGCCCGTATGGGGTTGGAGAGATTCATGATATATGCTCACCCGTTTTGGGTTTGAGGGAGTTGGTATAATGGCACTAATGTGCGTTCTCACCCGGGTTTGGGTTTGAGGGATTCAGGACGGGTTTTGGTCCTGCGAGCAGAAGGCTCGGTATGGATTACTTGCATGTGCATAAATATCGTGGCGGGGCATGCGGTACTGGCCGTTCGTCACACCGATGGCAGTACGGTGCACCAGGCGGTTGTGGGAGTTAGAGGGGCTAGTGGGTTGTTTTACACTGCGGTCTGGAGGACGACCCCCGATAACACACATCCGACCCAACAAGACTGACGGGTTTGTCAGCAAAGTACGTACGCAAGACTCTAGAGTGCACCCTGGACGTGTACAGAGGCGTATGAGAGGGGTCTAAGGCTTGGTAGTGTGCATACCGGTCTAGAAGCGGAGACGCCCGCTCCGCTGCTGCCGTAGCCACAGCGGTGGTACCCGAGAGTGATGCTAGCTCTCAAAAAGTGGGAACTAAAGGTCTGTGATCACAGAGTCGTTGTGTGTGAGTTGCACTTGCCTACGCATAAAATTGCATCATATCATTCATTCATATTAGGTCATACGCTTCATAGATCCTTATCATATAAATTAGTATGGGCTCTTTTATATGATAAGTTAAATTTCCTGGAAATCCTAACTTATATATTTGTATGGGCATTTATATAAGTTAGGGTACGTTTGTGATGATAGCATAGTGGTAGCTTAGCTTATTTACTTGTTCATACTGCTGCTTCTTTACTTTTCATTACTGCACTACTCTTACTTGTTACTTGTACCGTACATAGAATTGCTAGAGTAGAACTACAGTCTTATTACATCATTAGTTAGATATTGTCACCTGCTTCCACCTTGTTACCCCTTGTTGTCCTCCGCTTCGTCCTCCCGCTCGGTGCCTAGGAGCTGCGGGGCGAGGTGCGGAGGAAACGACTTAGTCTTTTTGACTAATGGTCGGTGACCAACTATTTTTAGGAGCCCGTGGAGATGGAGCACCAGCACGTCGAGGAGGCAGGGCATGAGAAGCAGATACCACTTCAGCAGGCTACTACCACTACTGTGCGTCCTCAGGTGGGACGAGATCTGATGATCTAGTTTAGCTTCCGCTTCTACTATTTTGTGAGAGAGAGATTTGATGTACTGGGCATAAGCCCTTTTTACTCTTTCTTCTGTACTTATTTGTGGACTATCATGATGTACCATTCATTTCCTTTATATGATTGTACTGTGGCTTGTGGACTGGTATTTTTACTTTTACAGTTTACTTCTTTCTTCTCATATTGGCCTACAGGTTAATGATCGTACTAGCCGGCAGGATCGGCGTGTTGCGGTGTCGACTAACCCGCGAGTTAGTTCCACCGTAAGACGGCGGTTCTGGGCATAAGATCCGGTAGCCCTCTTTGGTAAGGGGGAGGGGGGTCTTACAGCCTGAGTGTAGGAGATCCATATCTCTGAGTGTAGGCCTTGTGGCTGAGTGTAGGCCTTGTTGAAGGCTAAGTGCAGGTCTTTGTGAAGACTTAGTTGTAGGGCCTTGGGCCTGAGTTGTAGGAACCATTTGGGGTTCTGTGTGTAAGATCTGAGGATCTGAGGAATAGTGCAGGAGTTTGTCCGAATCTAGTAAACTACTAGATAGGCGAAGGGGGAAAGTGGATGTACCCAAACCTTGGGGAACCACTATAAATCTGTGTGTTCACTGTATGCATGCTTTATTCTGTGATTGCTGATTGATTGCTGTGAAGAAGTAGTTATAAATTTGTGATATAATCTGCCTAAAAGTTTAAATAGATTTAGTCACCTATTCACCCCCCCCCCCCCTCTAGGTAATTAGGGTACAATTTCTTTCAAGTGGTATCAGAGGGAGGTTCCTCAAAAAGGACCTAACTGTCTGAGTAGATCCTGTTGGCAGATTCAGTTTAATCAAGTGTAGAATCAAGAAAATCAAGAAAATGGGTTCCATAGAGAATCACAAAGAACTTGGATCCATGAAGTTGCCAATATGCAGAAAGGAGATTTTTGGCATCTGGAAAGAAAGGGTGAGACTATTTATGGAAGCCTCAGACCCTAGAATCTATATCACAGTTAAAGAAGGGTCATATGTGCCTATGAAGGTATCTGTGTTAGATGCAAATCAGAGAACAACAAAAGACTTTTCTGAAATGACAAAAGAAGAGATTATTCTGGCCACCATGGACAAGAGGGCTTAGAATGTCATTGTAAGTGCCATAGATGATGCTACATTTCAGAACTTGATACACAGTAAAACATCAAAGGAGATGTGGGATACTCTGATATTGTACATGGAGGGTTCAGAAGAAGTTTGACAAGACAGAAAGTCTTTGTTAAACCAAGAATATGAGAACTTCAGACAAGGCAGGTCTGATAGTATAACAGAATGCTACAAGAAATTCTATAGGATTGTCAATGAGTTGATGTCCTATGGAAGATAATTCAGTAATTATGAGCTGAATGATAAGTTCTTGAGGTCCCTAACAAAGGACTGGGACACCAAGATCTGTGTCATAAGGGAAATGGCCAAGTTAGCACATATTCCTCCTCCAACATTGTTTGGAAAACTGTTATCATATGAGATGCAGTTGATGGTAAGGAAGGAAGAGGAGAAGACTACAAGAAGTGAGCATAAAGAAAGAGCAGTGGCATTCAAGACAGAAGCCACCAAGAAATATAAAAGTAAGTCTCCATCTCCACCTTCAAAATTTACTGGAACTTAGTCAGATGAGACAGAATGCAAGGATTCTGAAAGCAGTGAGAGTGATGAGGATTTTGCAGCTTTCACAAGACACTTTCAGAAGTTTCTAAAGAAGAAATAGTGGAGGTCAAAGCCATCCACTTTACAGGGAAAAGATGACTATTATCAGAATAAGAAGTCATCAAAGAAAGACAGGAGAAAGCCCAAGTCAAGCAAAGCAACTTTATCGAAAATTGTATGCTATTGCTGTAACAGACAAGGACATGTTGTTTCTGACTGTCCAGAGAAAAGGAAAGAGTCTAATGATAAGAAGAAGATTCACACCAAGGGCAAAAAGTAAAGGTCGTTTGTTGCCAAGAAGGACAAAAGCCTATCAGACATATCATCTTCAAAAACTGATTCAGAAGCAGAATCTTACATTGGACTGTTTGCTGAAAAAGAAGAAGAGGAGTTCATCAAGTTAATGAACTCTATATATGAGCAAGAGGACAATCAGTGCCAAGGACTGATGGCTTTAACAGAAGGTGACATAGTCCAGGATCATCCTGGACCTAGTAAGGTACAAAATTGTTCTTTAAGTTCAATTTCTAGTGCTAGTTCAGACTCAGTTACATCAGCATCAAGTGATGCCAGTGGATCTGAATTTGAAGGGGATATTCATCAGTTGATTGATGAATATAGTGTACTGTTGCAAGCTTTTAAGAAAAGCAAATCCTTGTCCAAGAGTCAGGCAAAGGAGATTGCTAGTCTCAAAGAGGATGCAACTGATTTTGAGAAGTTGATTGATCAAAAGCTAAATGAAATAGCCAGACTGAAGCACATAACTGTTATTCAGATGGGGACTATAACATTTAAGAATGATCAAATCAGAAATCTGGAGATTAGTCTTCAGAAGGAGAGAGATATAGTAGCAAGGTTCTCTAAACCAAAATCAGTTCTACCTTTGATAGATGAGTTTATACCTCACAAGGGTAAAACTGGATTAGAGTTTACACAAACAGCTAGGACTGTAAAGTCTAAGTCTAAGGGCAAAGCCCCAGTACTCAACAAGCCTGGTGTAGATAGAACAGCTAGAGTTGTACCTAATCAAAGGTACAATAGATTTGAGTGTTGGTGCTGTGGCATGGTAGGCCACTTTTCCATGGACTGTTGGCACAATTCAAGTGCCAAAGTGAGTAGCAAACTGCCTGTTGGAAAATCTGCAGGTAGCTTTGTTAAGAGGCAAACTAACCAGCACCAAGGACCCAAGAATTCTTTGTGTTCTAAGGTCAACTAATCTGTTTTGTAGGAGAGTCCAAGTGGCCATGCCCCAATATGGTACTTGGACAGTGGATGTTCCAGACACATGACTGGAACTAGAGGATTGCTAAAGGACTACACACCAATCAAAGATGGTCCTAAAGTCACCTTTGGTGGTTCTGAAAAAGGAATCATCAAAGGTTTTGGTAACATTTCTAGCAACCTTATAATAATTACTCAAGTGGCCTATGTTAAAGGTTTGAAACATAACCTTATTAGTATAAGTCAATTGAGTGATTTAGGATATGACATCTCATTTGTCAAAGATGGTTGTCATATCAGGAGGTCAAATGATCAAGAGATCATTTTGACAGGTTATAGAAAGAGAAATGTCTATTGCCTAGACATTATGTGTGAGAACAATGTTTCTCCAGTGTGTCTTGTAGCTGATGACAAAGTCTCTCATTTTGTCAAATGGCACAAGAGGCTAGCCCATCTTAACTACAAGACAATTGGCCAACTCTATAGCAAAGAGTTAGTGAGGAATGGTCCTCAGGTTAAGTGTATTAAAGATAGGATATGCTCAGCTTGTCAAAAGGGCAAGCAAACTAGATCCACCTTTAATAGCATTGAGAACAAAGATGCTGTGAGGTTCTTATACCTCTTGCATATGGATCTCTTTGGTCCTATGCCAGTTCACAGCCTAGGTAAGAAGGTCAACATATTTGTGGTTGTAGATGACTACTCAAGGTTTTCCTGGGTGTTCTTCCTTAGACAGAAATCTGAAACACCTAGTATCTTCTATAGTTTTGTCAAACAAATTCAGAATGAGTTAGACAGTACAGTGGTCAAAATAAGAAGTGACCATGGTACTGAATTCCAGTCTGATAGTATGACAAAACTATGTGAAGAATTTGTGATATTTGTTTATTTAACCTTATTAGTAATCAGAATGATTTATGACATAAAAGATTATGTCATGTTAATCTAAAAAACATTGCTAGGTTATCTAAAGACAACCTTGTTAGAGGATTGCCTTCTGGTCCCTACAAGAAGGAAGGTGATGGAGACTACGGCGTGCAACACCTTGAAGACGGCGCACTGATAAATGACCGTGAAGAGCCTCGCCATAATAGGCATTTGGATCGCAAGCTGATTATTAATAATTAATAATAATTGTTATCAAGTTATTATTAATTATTAATCCATACTTTGTGTGTTTTATTTTTAATAATTGCACTTTTATTTCATGTAATATGTACATTATGGTTATGATATAAAATCATGATGTATGTGTGTGTTTTATTTTCATGTTTTCATGTTTGGGATGCATGTAGCCAGTTGGAGTGTTGTTGTTGTTGTAGCCTATATATAGGCATGTCCCCCCCTCTATTTGGAGAAGATTGAATGAAAAGAAATTTGAAAATCCTTACCTCTTGAAGCTTCCTCCTTCCTCATCTCTTGGCCGATCTTTCTCTTGCTCCCCCTTCTCTCTCCTTGGCCGCCGGCCACCTCTCATCCCCTCTCTCAAATCTCGGCTTTTCCTCCTCCCTCCCTTTTTCTCCAACCCGGCCACCACTCCTATCCTACCCGAGCCACCATCCACAACTCCCAAGGCCTCCACCTCTTCCTTTTCCCTCCAACAAGAGCCAACCACCCTCCTCTTTCCCCCTACCCGAAACACCACCATCAGGGCCAACCCAAGCTGCCTCCGCCTCAACCAAGACAACCGCCACCTTATTTCTCTCTTGCCATACTTGAAGATATTTACTTCCATATTAAGAAGCTTTCGACGGGACTTTCCATTTCTAGCGTAACGCGACGAAGGCGTACGAATTTCACTCCTACCGGTGTGATTCCGGTGGAGCCGTTGAAGAATGATCCTCGCCGAGTGAATCGGAATCATCCATTCCGGTTGGGTAACGAGCCTTTCCACTTTCGTGTGTTTCTTTCCTTAAATAATCTTGTGGTGGAATTTCTGGCATTAAATTTTGAAATCATTTGAAATTTCGTGATTAGCTTTAATTGTATTGCGTTGTTTTCTTGATCGACTTAATTTCGTAAAGGGTTTGGCGAGCCCTCGTTGTCTTTTGTTGGGAGAGATCTACCTTTTTCAAATTCGTGATTATTTTCGGTAGATGTCTTTGGGTACAACATTCGCTCGTCCGGATCCAATATTGGTCCTTTTTACCTCGATCGGATATCGGCCTATCGCCCTTATTTGATCTCGAAACGGTTTGGCTACCCGTACGCTAGCGTGAAATTGAATGAATGTGATAGCGTGGAGCGGCGTAGAACAATTGTGTGAGCGTAGAATTCATCGTGAAGAGATAGTCGTGCGCGTCCGTAGTTATAATTCGGCTCTAATGCGTACGTCTACATCAATTTGGTATCAGAGGGAGGTTCTCGTCAATTTCCTAATTGGCACTCCTCCCCCTCTTCAAATTAAAAACAAATAAATTTCAAATTTTAAATTTCAAATTTCAGATTTCAAATTTCGAATTTCAAACTTCAAATTTCAAAATTTCAAATTTCAAATTTCAAATTTCAAATTTCAAATTTCAAATTTCAAATTTCAAATTTCAAATTTAAAATTTCAAAATTCCAAATTTAAATTTCGAATTTCAAATTTCAAATTTCAAAATTTTAAATTTCAAATTTCAAAATTTTAAATTTCGAATTTCAAAATTCAAAATTTCAATTTTAAATTTCAAATTTCAAATTTCAAAATTTCAAAATTTCAAATTTCAAATTTCAAAATTTCAAATTTCAAAATTTCAAATTTCAAATTTCAAATTTCAAAATTTAAATTTCAAATTTCAAATTTCAAATTTCAAAATTTCAAACTTCAAATTTCAAAATTTCAAATTTCAAATTTCAAATTTCAAAATTCAAAATTTAAAATTTCAAATTTCAAAATTTAAATTTCAAATTCCAAATTTCAAAATTTCAAATTTCAAATTCCAAATTTCAAACTTCAAAATTTAAATTTCAAATTTCAAATTTCAAAATTTCAAATTTCCAATTTCAAATTTCAAAGTTTAAAATTCAAATTTCAAATTTCCAATTTCAAAAAAATCCAAAATTATGGCCTATGACGTTCTCGTTTCCCGGTTGGAATTTTGGTATGATAAAGCCATGACTAAGTTTCCCCCTAGGCAATGTCACACTTGTCCTACTTATGACGGTTTAGGGTGTCCTAAAATTTTTAGGGATTGGCTTAAGGGTATAGAACTTCATTTTAAGTGTTACGGATGGGATGACCCCAAAAGATTCACTTTGCCCGAGAACGGTTAATAGGTCAGGCCCAGTTATTTTGGCTGAACGAAGAGCGTCATGTTGGTGGTTATCAACATAATTGGCAGGCGATGCGTAGCCTCCTTTCAGATCCATTTGATCCCGCCTATCTCCGTACTACCAACACCGAGCCTGTAAGTGAGTACGACTTACTACATTATTGTCACACCGACCTAGGACCTCACCTTTAGTACGGCTTTGGAGATTGAGAAGCGCCGACCTCCTAGGAGAAAGGTTCACTCACGTCAGAAGATTATTACCTTTGAGTCTAGTGGTGTATCTGATCTTGGTTCTATTGCATGTCCTCCCATGATTATGCCCATAGAACCTTTTGAGTCTCCCCGTGAGTTGCTTGCTTCAGTTATTGAATCCTCCGATGAGTCAAAGGAAAGGCTTAGGATGGTGCCCGTCACTGAGGATGAGGCTGCTGTCCCTGACGATTATAGTGACGATGAGGATATTGGTTACCCTAGTGACCTAGATGAGGATTCCACCATTGAGGAATCATCCCTACTCCCCCTCGACGACATTTTGGAGTCTACGGTTACTCCAGCTGAGATTACACCTGAGTCGGTCAGCAATTTACCTGATGATGAGAGTTTACTTAGTTGTGACTTAGGAGATGATCTGTTTGGACTCGAGCTGGATCCTCTTAGACCGAGATATATTGTGGACTATTCTGATGATCTTGATATATTGGACGTTCCGACTGATTGGGAAGACTTACCGGCTGTGAACGAGTTATGCTTGAATGATTTTAGTACTATGAGCCCGAACGATATTTCTTTGATGCAAACACCTTTATCTGACGTTCCCGATTTAAAGCTTCCGTCGGGCTCAATTCTACTCTTGTCTGAGACCATAATTGATTCTAAATTAAATAACTTGGATAGTGTGTCAGAAGAAATTATAAGCAAGGAAGTTGCACTCGTGGACGACTTTTTGGATTGTACCCCGGGTTTGATTTTACCGACTCGTCCCCCTGACCCGTTGACTCGACATACTGATCATTTAGGACATGAGTGTGGTACAATTGATTTCTGGAGTTCTACAGTGCCCCCTGATTTCATTCTGCCAGTTCCCCCAGATAAGGTCCCATTAGTGCCTCCAGATCTCATATTATTGTTGCCGACCTATGACCCGACCACTGATTCTGAATTACATGATATATCTAATGAATTGGTAGACATGTCGGATGAATCCATTGTTTGAATTTTCATATGACTTTAATGTCTTTCAACCTGGTGATCTTTCTTGGACGTTAAACCCATGTTTCGACGTTGAGAAGGACTTAGCTCCTCCTTGGGACATGTCCCCTTTGACGGCCTATTACCCTACGAGTCCATCGTTGGTCACACCCTTAGATGTTTTAGATTTTATTTCTGTGGCGACTATCTCCTTTATCCTAATTTTATCCACCATGAATTTTAAAGAAACTCACTTATCGAATTATACGTTTCGGATAGGGCTGCTTTTAGTGCCTCCTGATGAGATTCCCTCGGCGCCACCAGATTTAGTTCCGTTGGTGCCGCCTTATGTCGTTCTGTTATCACTGAATGCACTAAGTACGTTTGTGCATGATGATGCTCGCAATGAATTTCATTTACGTAAGCACTGTAGTGAAGCGCCAACCACGTTACAACAATCTATTCAAATTCTTGCTAGCTTACAAAAAAGAGCATCTTACGGTATAATTTGCGATTTTGACTTGGTGCGTCTCGTCCCTGAACGGTTGCCTTTGGGCACTATAGAAAGTGGACGAGTTGGCGAGCTGGACCATTTGAGGAATTTAATGACATTAGGAGAACGCGCACTACTTTTGAGGTTTTTCATTGATTGGGGTGATACCCCTATTTTTAATGTTTCTGATTTAACGCCGCATGTTTTTCCACCACTTGAGTTATTTTCCCGTTCGTTTGGCTCCACTTTGTTCTCTTATGGGTTGGGTAGTGAGTTTGTGCCTGGATCGCTTTCTTTTTCGGTCTTCACTGGAGGTACGTTTGTAGTTGATGTTGGAAATTTTCTTCCTTTATTGCCTAATGCTTTTCCGAGGTTCCCTACGACCATCTTTTTGCATTACAGGATACTCCAGGTTGAAGTGCTTTCCTCTACTTGTGGCGATGTTGGCCACTACCTACGTCGTTGGCGTGATCATCCAGTCTCCGATGTCCATTGGCCGTTTGGATCGGGGGTAGCTCGTTTGGTTGTAGCTCTCCCACGCTGGTGCAGTAACATCCACTCATCGGTGATGAGTATTTTCGAGCGGTGGAGGATTGATGGAGACTACGGCGCACAACACCTTGAAGACGGCGCACTGAAAAATGACCGTGAATAGCCTCGCCATAATAGGCGTCCGGATCGCAAGCTGATTTATTAATAATTAATAATAATTGTTATCAAGTTATTATTAATTATTAATACATGCTTTGTGTGTTTTATTTTTAATAATTGCACTTTTAATTCATGTAATATGTACATTATGGTTATGATATAAAATCATGATGTATGTGTGTGTTTTATTTTCATGTTTTCATATTTGGGCTGCATGTAGCCAGTTGGAGTGTTGTTGTTGTTGTAGCCTATATATAGGCATGTCCCCCCCTCTATTTGGAGAAGATTGAATGAAAAGAAATTTGAAAATCCTTACCTCTTGAAGCTTCCTCCTTCCTCATCTCTTGGTCGATCTTTCTCTTGCTCCCCCTTCTCTCTCCTTGGCCGCCGGCCACCTCTCATTCCCTCTCAAATCTCGGCTTTTCCTCCTCCCTCCCTCTTTCTCCAACCCGGCCACCACTCCTCTCCTACCCGAGCCACCATCCATAACTCCCAAGGCCTCCACCTCTTTCTTTTCCCTCCAACAAGAGCCGACCACCCACCTCCTTCCCCCTACCCGAAACACCACCATCAGGGCCAACCCAAGCTGCCTCCGCCTCCACCAAGACAATCGCCACCTTATTTCTCTCTTTCCATATTTGAAGATATTTACTTCCATATTAAGAAGATTTCGATGGGACTTTCCATTTCCAGCGTAACGCGACGAAGGCGGACGAATTTCACTCCTACCAGCGTGATTCCGGTGGAGCCGTTGAAGAATGATCCTCGCCGAGTGAATCGGAATCATCCATTCCGGTTGGGTAACGAGCCTTTCCACTTTCGTGTGTTTATTTCCTTAAATAATCTTGTGGTGGAATTTCTGGCATTAAATTTTGAAATCATTTGAAATTTCGTGATTAGCTTTAATTGTATTGCGTTGTTTTCTTGATCGACTTAATTTCGTAAAGGGTTTGGCGAGCCCTCGTTATCTTTTGTTGGGAGAGATCTACCTTTTCCAAATTCGTGATTATTTTCGGTAGATCTCTTTGGGTACAACATTCGCTCGTCAGGATCCAATATTGGTCCTTTTTACCTCGATCGGATACCGTCCTATCGCCCTTATTTGATCTCGAAACGGTTTGGCTACCCGTACGCTAGCGTGAAATTGAATGAATGTGATAGCGTGGAGCGGCGTAGAACAATTGTGTGAGCGTAGAATTCTTCGTGAAGAGATAGTCGTGCGCGTCCGTAGTTATAATTCGGCTCTAATGCATACGTCTAGATCAGAAGGCCTCTACAGGGCTTGTCAATTAGGCAAGCAAACTAAATCTAGCTTTAAATCAGTTAATAAGAGTGATTCATCTAGGATCTTGTACTTACTACACATGGGCCTTTTTGGCCCTACTGCTGCACAAAGCCTAGAAGGGAAATCTTATACTTATTGTAAATGACATCTCAAGATTCAGTTGGGTATTCTTTCTGAGATCTAAGTCAGATACATTCAAGGTTCTTGCATATTTTCTCAAGAAGCAGGCCGCAACGACTAGGAATCCGGAGAGGCGACAAAAAAACAAGTCGTGGCGACGAATAGCAGCTGGAGAAGAGAAGCAAGGAGAAACAAGCCGGGCGAACAGGGTAGCGGACAAAAGAGAAGGCAAGCCGCGAGAATCAGAGAGCTCACACAATCAGGAGGAAAAGACCATGTGCTCTGATACCATGTAAAAAGTAGCGAACATGCAAGAACAAACGGATAGAATTTTGAATAATTGAAATTTTATTATCCAAAAAAGATATCATTTACAAAGGTATGACCTCCCTTTTATAGAATGGAGGAGATATGAGAGAGTACAAACAAACAATGTGGGACTAAACATGTACAGTGCAGAGCGGCTAGAAATAAAGGAGACAGCACAGGCCGCGCGGTTAGACAAGTGAGTTAACCGATCGGCAACCCCAGCAGGATAAGAACAGGCCGCACTGGGAGACCGATAGACCGCCCGGTCTCCAGGCTTCTGAGTGAGACCGCCAGACCGCTCGGTCAATAGACGCTCGGTCAATAGACCGCTAGACATGTTGATGCACGAAAACACAAGGGAGGTCGAGCACAACCAGCTAACTGTTCGAACACGGGGGAAAAAGAGAGACTGCGAGTAGCGATCTACTAAGCGGATGAGGACTGAAAGAAGAGCAGGGCCGTGAACCACGGCGACAACAGACTTCGCCCGTCGCGGCCTGAATGCCTCTCTTGCGACGGGCTTTCTCTTGATTGAAGAAGGGTTTGGTTACAAGTGAAAGGAAAAGACTAGTGAAGCAGAGCAAAGGGGAGTCCGCAAGGCACAAGAATCGAGTCCGCAGCCTGTAACAAGTAGGCTCCTGGGTCCGAGTCAGCGTGCCTTGAGTGCACCACCTCCCCCCTATTTATAGGATAGGGGGCCTGCCCAAGCGGGCAGGGCTAAAATAACCGGCTGCCCGGGGTACAGGAGAACCGGGCAGCGGTGACGGGAAGCAAAAAGAAAGAACACGCCAGTCCGCACAGAAGGGGCGGACTGGGCTCGCGAACTGGAGCTTCCACTGCTGCTGCTGGGCGCGGCCACTGGAGTCTGGCGGCCTGGGCGACGGGATACTGCGTCCGCCGCTGGAGACTTGCCCAACGCGCCGGCGGACTGAGCGGACTGGGCTTTGCGTCCGCTGCTGGAGTATCACCCTTGGCGACTGGTGACAGTGCCGGACTGGGCGGACGGCCAAATACTGTCCGCGCCTGCTGAATGGGGGCTTTTGGGAACTTGGAGTATGTTGCGGACTGAGGGGTTAACATAATCCCCGCACATTTTTAAGTTTCCAGAAAAACTTCGAAAATGTTACTTTAACCGCCGAGTCCGCAAACCTCGAAAATGCCGCCAAAGCTATAAATACCGCTGGAGGGTCTGGATCTGCTGAGAATCTTGATCGACACGGGGCGATACTCACCACTTGCGGTCTCCACTTTCCAGTCCGGCATGGCAAGACTTGGTACATTCCTCTCTAGCTTCACTGCCAAAGGCGACTCGGAGCCGTCAACGCCAGTGAAGACCAAGAAAATTGCAAAGAGGCCGGCAAGACAAGATCCTGTCCGCCTCGCAGGAGAAAACTCCCAGAGCGAGAAGCCTGCGGAGAAAGCAGTCCGCCACGTCGATGTTTCTGCTCGCAAGGATGCCGTAGTCGACGCCGAACCATTGAGGAGTGAGAAGATGGCAACCTTGTCGGACTCCGCCCCTTCTCAGAAGACTGCGACCTCGGCGGACACTACTGGCGAACACATGGAGACTGACATATCTTCCCCCAATGCCTCGGTGCAAATCGTTGACTTGGACGAAGAAGACCGGCGGACTGAGGTAGAGGACAACGCGCCCTCAAAGGCATTGTCTGTTGTGAATCCTGAACCTGTCCGCGCTGACCAGCCTGATTTAGGGGGGTCCGCCGCGGATGCTGCTGAGAAGACCGCCAAGAGGAAGAAGAGGAAGAGAGACGGAGAGACCGTCGCTGAGCGGGTTGAGAGGAGGCTGCGCGCTATGAAGGAGAAGAACATCTCCAAGCGGACTGGGGAAGCGGACTTACAACACAGGCCGCGCGACAAAGAAGTTCCAGACGGCGATCTGGTTACTCCGGAGGCCCAAATCCAGGGAGAGAATTCCCTCTCAACGGTCAGTCTTTCCACGGATGAGATACTTGATTCTATAGACGTCGATCAACTTGACTTAATCCAGGACTCCTTGCTGGTTATGGTGCAGCAGAATGAGGCAGGGACTGCTGGAGATAAGGGTGACGAACTCCCTTCCTTGTCCGCTGCGGAGGAAGAGGAGAGGGAGAGGCTGAAGGAGAAGATAGAGGAGCAAAAGAAGCAAATCGTTGCTCATGTTGCTGTGGTCGAGGCAGCCTCGAAGCAGGCCGCGGCGGACAAAGCTGCTGAGGATCTGAGGATTGCGGCGGAGCTGATGCGGTCAGGTAAACTTCAGCCGGCGCCCAAATACTTTCAGCGCAAGTGGCTTTATAGGTCGCCGCCGCGGACGTCAAGACCGATCAAAATTATCACCAAGACGGACGATATCGTGGTCTCAACAAGTGCGGCTGCCGAGAGAAGAGCAAGGGTTCACCGTGAATGGAAAAAGCGGTTAAGCGCCTTTGACCCAGAGCGGGCAAGGCGGCCAATCATCTTTGATAGTCGGAAACTCGCTGCCGCTATATCTAAAAGTGATCTTTTATCCTTTCTTTGAATCCGCCGCGAACTGCCTTTGAATGCGAAGTTTGACTTTATTTGTTGCAGGTAGAAAGTCGCTGCCGGGCTCCATAGAGAGTGGCGAGATCGTGATCACACCCAACACTGGAGCCGACGCGGTCTCACATGTGGAGTCCGCGGAGGATGAGCCACCCAGCCTGAGTATGATAAAAGAGTTAGAGAAGAAATTTGAAGTTGAGATGCAATGTGTTAAAGCAGAGTTAGAGAAAGCGGCGGAGCGCGAGAGGGCGTCCGCGGCGCGCGAGAAAGCGTTCGCAGAACGCGAGAAGGCCCTCAAAGACCAGGTCGCCAGCATCTCGCGGGCGCTGGAGAGGTCTGAAAGGGAAAAGAAGAGGCTCGCGGATGATGTCCGATACTACAGAGGCAAGCACTTGGCGTCGGCTCGTGAAGGAAAGGAGAAGCGGACTGCTGAGTTCGCTGAGCAGAGGCCGCGGGCGTCAGATCGCGTTCCTCCTGAGATCGCGGCACCGGCAGGTGGCCAGCAGCCCGCGGATGAGGAGCCGAGGCCGGCAGCGGAGCCAATGGTGCCTCTTAGTCGAGTTGACCGGGAAGCCGCCCATATGCACCGGACTATAAACGTCATCCATCACCATCTCTGCCGGGTATACAGTGAAATTCTTCAGATAAGTGATCAGGCGGCTCATCTATGCAGGGACAGAGCAGAAAAGCCGGCGCGGACTGATAACAGGGACCGCTGAGTCCGCAATTCCTTGAACTTTTCTGATTAAATGTATATTGTTTGTATGATTGCTCCAAACAATGCTGTGTGATGTGTGATTGAACTTTATTTGATCTGTGCGGATCCAGATTATATGTCCGCTATTCTTATGTAGCTTTATCTTTGGCATGATCTGTTGCGGACTGTGCGGACTAGCGCTGTGTCCGCTTCTTGCTAACCTGCAGGTGGGAAATTCGCGATCTGAGCGGATAGGAACTGCGACGGCTATAACTTGGCCTTGATCTTTTTGGAAAATTAGCTTGTCTTTTCTGTCCGCGTTATTTGTTTGGCTGCTTTTTAATTCTTTGCGGATTGTGCGGATTGAATATGCGACCTGCGCGGACTGGCCAAAAAGCTGTCAGACATTTCATCTATAAATACTGCCTTCTGTCCTCTATGCAGGAAATTGCTGAAGTAGACGAAACCCTGCGGCCTGCAACATGGTGTCCGCTCGCGCTGATGCTGCAGTCGCCTTCCACTCTGCGGACCACAAAAAATGCACTTTGACAGAGGCTGATCTGGCGGCCTTTGTTGAAAAGAAAATGGCGGACTCCAATATTCTTGTCCGCCTACCCGCACACCAAGAAAGATTGAACTTCTCGACGGCGACCCAGATCGCCATTCCTATTGATCATTTTGACAGCGGATTCAAGTTCCCACTCCTATGGGAACTTGCCGCGATTTTCGAGCATTATGGGATGGTGCCCGGCCAGCTCGCGCCGAACACACTTGCTGCGATCTGCAGCTACCTCTCCTACTTGCGATCTGAAAGGATCGCCTTTTCAATGAACATCTTCCGGAAAATGTTTTCCGTCCGCTCCATTACTGCCTCCGGAGGTCGCCCCTATAAGGGTGTGATCTATTTCTACTGCAGGGGGATGAAAGTTGCGGGTCTTCCAAACAAGATCCACAACTGGACCTCAAGGTTCTTGATCTTTGAAGGCGACCTCGGGTTCGCGCACACCTATCCGCAGGTGCGCGCGGACTCCGCTTTCAAGACTGCGCAGCTGGACGACTTGGAATCCGCGATTGTGGAGTTCCTGGCCAATGCCAGGCTTGATGTCGAGCACTACCTCCCGCTGCTAGCGGGCCTAGCGGACGTCGTGCCTGAGGACAGTAAGTAGCTCTGCGGACTCAACTTTTGTATCCGCCGCGACCACGCTTTTTAACTGGTTCTCTTCTTGCAGCGACCTTGGCGGTGCCCGCCAACCTGCCGCAGACGCCGAGCGGCTTTGTTCCTACTCAAAAGGAGAAAAAAGAAGCGGTTGCAAAGAAGAGGAAGGAGGAAGGGGATCCCGCAGCGGACTACTCCTCCTCCGACAGCTTCTCCATGGCCGGCTTCGGTACCAGCCAAAGGGACCTTAGGGGAAACCCTATGGTCCATTGGCATAGCAAGGATAAGCACGTCCGCTTATCCACTGCGCTCCCCTCATGGAGGAGTCCGCGGATAACGCGACATGCCCATGTTGCGCTTTCCACTCTCTACGGGAAGCGCAACTTGAGCGATCTGAAGAAGGTACCCGCCGCCGACCTCCCTCTGCTGGCCTCTCAGGCCTCTGCGAACAGTGCGGTGACAAACCATTATGTTGCCACTCTGGCCAGAGACCTAATAAGGCAAAATGAGGAACTTCAGAAGGATAACAAAGTATTAAAGGAAAGGAACGCGCGGATAGGAGAAAGAAATGCTCGGCAAAGAGAGGAGCTGGCGGTAAGTTGAATTCGCCGCGATCTAGTTTGGCTGTCCGCCGCGATCTGTCTGATGTTCGCAATCTTGCTTTTGCAGGTCGCCTATGACTTGGGGAACACTAAGTTCCAGGCCGCCACGCTCCCCTTTGTAATGGAGACAGTTGAGATTGCCGTTGAGCGGCTTGCCCGCGACGGCCTCATGAAAGAGGGAGTGGACGGCGTCCCCTTTGTCTCCATCTTTCCGGAGCTGGCTCCTCAGATCGCAGCGATGGAAAAATCTAAAAAAGGGAAAGAGGTTATCGAGGAAAATGATGATGATGAAGAAGAAGACGACGGAGGCTCTCAAGGCGAAGAGCAAGTCCCTGCGGACAATGCTGAATCAAGCCGGCGAGGAGAGGGTCTGTCCGCCGAGTCCGGCTCTTCTGCTTCTTCCTCTGCTACTGGCAGCTCGCATAGCGGGTCCGCCACTAGTTCAGGGTCAGGTAGCAGCGGGAGCAGCTCGGGGGGCTACTCTCCAGATGTCGACATCATTGGTGACAGCCCTGCACCTGCTGAGAAGAGACAGCGGACTGACTGATGATCAATGCATATGTATACATTTTGCAATTTTACTTGTAAAAAGTGGCGGACGCAAAATTGCAGTCCGCCGAACATTTTGAATGATGTAAAATTTTTGAAGAAATAGAAAGGATATTTTGTCATGTGTGCTTTCTGCAATGCTCTTTCTCCACGCTCACCGCACCGATATTTAGCAGTCCGCACAACACACTGATAAGCCTTTGTTGATTAGAGAATTATAATTCTATTTTGGAACTGTCGGGCGGACTCCGTTGAGTCTTACTTTCAGTCCGCATGATATATTATTAGTAAACTTTATTGATTAAAGAATTAGGTATCAACTTATTCAGTATCCGCCTTAGAGAACAACCAGCATCATGCCTGGGGTACTCGAGTTATAGGGTTGTAGTCCGCAAGCCAGATCGCACATATAAAAGCTCAGTCGGTCATTAACTTAATGTGAAAACCATTCCGCGGGCTGAATAGAACAGAGCCAATCCACTCGTAACAGAAATCAAATTTATATAACCCAAAATCATTCTGCGAACTGAGCAGATACAGAAAACCGATCTGCTTCTAACAGGAAAGTTCTATAACTTGAATGTGAACTCTGCGGACTGAGCGGATATAAAAAACAACAATCCGCTCATAACAGAAATGATCTATAGCTTGCGACCAGGTGGGCAGGTGAGCCTGAGCGGCATACTTTCCTCACCGGGCTACAAGCTATAAGATCAACCCAAAGAGGCGGACTGCGCGGACAGAGAAAAACAGTCCGCCAAAGATAACCAGCTTGCAATCCCAAGTTCCACCAAACTCTTTGAATAATGAATCCAGTCCGCCAAAGATAGAAATGACCCATAGCTTGTGACCAGGTGGGCAGGTGAGCCTTAGCGGCATACTTTCCTCACCGGGTTACAAGCTATAAGATCAACCCAAAAAGGCGGCCTGAGCGGACAAAGAAAACCAGTCCGCAAACATACAGAAATGACCCCATAACTTGCGACCAGGTGGGCAGGTGAGCCTGCGCGGCATACTTTCCTCACCGGGCTACAAGTTATAAGGTCAACCCAAAGAGGCGGACTGCGCGGACAGAGAAAAACAGTCCGCACAAACTTCCCTGCAAAAAGCAAGACCCTCAATTGGCGGAACGGTTCCCTGCCCTCTTGCCTGGAGTACAGCCTAAGCTGTGGGTCTCCTGCAGGCACTGCTTGAGGGTACCACGGAGTGTTCGAGGGTTACGAGCTATGATGATCAGGTGGGCAGGTGAGCCGGAACGGCATACTTTCCTCATGTGATCATCGAAGTTGTAACCATATCCTTAAGGCGGCATGGTAGAGCTTTACACCCACCTTGCCCTCCAAAATGCAAAGGTGGGGTCAGGTACCTGCCGGGATCCGAAGTCCAGAATCCAACCGCGCTAGAGCCTGCAAGCTCCCACTACACGGTGCGAAATCTCCTCGCAACACGTGGTCTTCGTGGTGTTACGCTAATGACAACGGCTCTAGGGGAGGTCTAGCTGAACTCGGCGATGTCTCCTGGTATCAGGGAACCGTCATAGGTGTTTGGGAGAGAGAAAACACTAGAAAAAATGTCAGTATGGATTCTGTGATTAAGAAAATGTATTGCAAAGGGAACATGAGAGAAAAAAGAGAGTTCGGGTGTCAAACCGTTTTCGAAAACTCTCTTAGTACTTTATCTGTTATGATTACAACAAAAACACTCGAAGAAGTGTTAGCAAGCAGTTTCTACTCATAATAATTCTTGAAGAGGATATACAAAATAGAAAGGGGGTTTAAGAATAGAACCGCTTGAGATCATCCCCACTCCACGTGTGCGGTATATCCTCTCCTTCGTAAGTTTGTAAGCGGTAAGCGCCGCTTTTTAATGCTTCCTTGACGACAAAAGGGCCGGCCCAATTTGGATTGAGCTTTCCAACTGAACTAGCCCTTGCAGCAGCATCAACCTTCTTCAGAACTAGATCTCCTACTTGAAAGTGTTTGACCCTTATATTTTGATCGAAGTGACGGGCCATCCTCCTTTTGACTTCCTCCTGCCTGATAGCTGCTTGATCTCTGACCTCCTCGATGTGTTCCAAGCTGAACCTCATCTCCTCATGATTCAGCTCCACCCAGTCATCAATACCTTCTCTTGCAAGCAGCACTCTGGGTGACGGGACTTCAAACTCAACCGGGATGAGTGCTTCTGAGCCATGAGAGAGTTTGAATGGGGTCTCCCCAGTAGCAGATGAAGGCGTTGTTCTAAGGGACCAGAGGACTGACTGAAGCTGATCAGCCCAACTGCCTTTGAGATTCTGTACTTTCTTTTTGAGCAAATTGATGATCTGCTTGTTGGCTGCTTCTACCTGGCCATTGCTTCTGGGATGATGAACTGATGCAAAACGCAGCTCTGTTCCGATCTGCTTGCAAAAATCTATCATCTCTGAGTTATTGAACTGTGGCCCATTGTCAGTGATTATTGCCATTGGTATCCCGTGCCTGCAGACAATTTCTCCCCAAATGAAGTTCTTGACGATCTGAGTAGTTGTCTTAGCCAGTGCCTTGGCTTCGATCCACTTGCTGAAATAGTCGATCATTACAATGATGAAACGCCGTTGCCCGCTTGCCAAGGGAAAAGGACCAATGAGATCCATTCCCCAAACCGCAAAGGGCCAAGGAGTTGCAATCGACCTGAGGGACTGAGCTGCTTGGTGCTGAAGTGGAGCAAACTTCTGGCACTGAACACACCTTCTGACATAGATCTCTGAGTCTTTCTTCATTGTGGGCCAGAAATACCCTTGCCGCAGGACTCGCTTTTCAAGAGTTCTTGCTCCAGAGTGGCTTCCACACTCTCCTGAATGAACCTCTTGCAGAACGGTAAGAGCTTCTTCCTCTGAAACACATCGGGCCATTGTTGAGAGGAAAGTCTTTCTGTAAAGGACTCCCGCCACTAGGAAGTAGTGAGCTGCTTTTATTCTGAAATTTTTCTTGTCTTTAACTGTATGATGATAATTTCCTGTTGATAGGTAAAGGATAAATGGGTCCATCCAAGAGGCTCGCTGGTCAACTTGCATTAAATCTCCTTCCTCTACTGCCGGACGGAAGAGTTCGGAAGTTGTGCCTCCTGAAGGTATCCCATGCTTAGAGAGAAAATCGGCCTCCTCATTCTCTGTTCTCGGAATATGTTCGATAGTGAAGCTCTTAAACCTGCCGATTTCTATCTTCACAAGAGCCAAATACTTTTTCAAGACTGGTTCCCTTGCTTCGAAGTTACCAAGGACTTGCGACGCCATTACAAGAGAATCAGTTCTGATGTGAGCATGATCGATTCCTAATTCCCTTGCGAGCCTCAAGCCTGCTAGCAGTGATTCATATTCAGCCTGGTTGTTGGTTACTGGAAAGTAGAACTTGATGGCCTGCTCCAGCTTGATTCCATTTGGATTGATGAGAACCACTCCTGCTCCGGAAGAACTTCTGCCTGAGGCACCATCAACATAGATGGTCCAAGCCAAAGGTGACCTTTCTGCCTGGTCAGAACTGGATTCTGGCATGTCAATCAGAAAATCTGCTAGGACTTGAGCCTTGATGGCTGTCTTGGGCACATAAGAAATTTCAAATTCACTTAGCTCTATTGCCCACTTGCTAGCCTGCCGGAATGCTCGGGCCTTTCCAACACACCCTTCAAAGGTTGATCGGTGATGACTTGGATTGAATGTGCTTGGAAGTATGGACGGAGCCTACGAGCTGACATGACCAGTGCCAAGGCTAACTTCTCTAAGATCGGATACCGCGTCTCAGCACTCTTCAAGATATGGCTGACATAATAGATTGGAAACTGCTTTCTGCCTTCTTCCCGAAGGAGAACGGAGCTGACGGCCTCAGGGCCAACTCCTAGATACAAGAAAAGGATCTCTCCTGGCCTGGGGCTCTGAAGCAGAGGGGACGAGGTAAGCTGCATCTTTAACTGCTCAAAAGCATGAGAGCACTCTTCTGTCCACTCAAACTTGGATGCACCGCGGAGAGTTTTGAAAAAGGGGGCACTCCTATCTCCAACCCGAGAGAGGAATCTTGCAAGACCTGCCAGCCTTCCCCCTAACTGCTGAACTTCCTTCGGTGAACGAGGGGTAGGCATTTCAAGAATAGCTTTTACCTTGTCAGGATTGGGGGCAAGTCCCTCCGGAGTTAGGAGATGACCGAGGAACTTCCCCTTACTCGCTCCAAAGGTACACTTCAAAGGGTTGAGTTTCATCTTGTATCTACGCAGAGTAGCGAACGTCTCTGCTAGATCTAGCAAGTGCAGCGAAAACGATTTACTTTTAATCAAAAGATCGTCTACATACACTTCTAGGTTTCTTCCTTTTTGATGGTTAAACACACGGTCCATCATCCGTTGGTAAGTTGCGCCAGCATTCTTAAGCCCAAAGGGCATGACAAGATAGCAAAAACATCCATCGTTTGTAATGAACGACGTGTGAGGAACGTCGGGCTTATGCATTCTTATCTGGTGATAACCAGAAAACGCATCTAAAAAACTCATGTAAGAGTATCCTACCGCGGAATCAACTAAAGAATCTATCCGAGGCAGGGGTAGCAATCTTTAGGACATGCTTTATTAAGTTTTGTAAAGTCTACACACATTCGCCACTTTCCCCCTGGTTTTTTAACCATTACAACATTTGAAATCCAGGTGGGGTATTGCACTTCTTTAATAAAATTCGCCTTGAGGAGTTTTGCAACCTCCTCCCTTATTGGCTCTGCAAGCTTTGTTGCCACGTCCCTCTTCTTCTGTTGGATGGGCTTGCAGCTTGGATCAACATTCAGGTGGTGGCAAGCTACATCAGGATCCACCCCCGGCATGTCTTCTGCTGACCAGGCAAAGACATCCAGGTTCTTCAGCAGGCAGGAAATCAACTCGGCCTTTTGATCTTCAGGAAGCTCCGAGTTGATGGAGAGTTTCCTCTCCTCCCCTTCAGCAATGGGGACTCCTTGCGTCACCTGGGCAGGTTCCAGGTGAGCACCTTCATCAGCAGCAGCTTTCGAGCTGGAAGAGGCTTCTGCGGCTTCTGCTGGAGCAAGGGAAGCTTCAACCATGTTGACAGTGCGAACGTAGCACTCCCTTGCTCTCCTTGGGTCGCTCCTGACCCGGCACATCCTCCCATCGGCAAAGAACTTGATGGCGAGGTGGTAAGTGGAAATTACTGCTTGGTACTTGTTCAGCAGGGGCCTGCCGAAGATGGCATGGTAACTGCTGGGGGCGTCGACCACTATGAACTGTATCTGCTTTGTTGCCCCTCCAAGCTTTACTGGCAAGGTGACGCTGCCCTCCACCTCTTTCCTTTCTCCAGAGAATCCATAGAGCGGCCCCTCAGTGGAAAGCAGAGGCTTCCCAGTCCTCAGGGCCTCGAAGGTAGACTTGAAGAGGAGGTTGACTGAACTGCCCGTGTCAACAAGAATTCTGTCCACTGTGAAGTCTCCCAGCACAGCCTTGATAACAACAGCATCGTCGAATGGATTGGCTGTTTGCGGCAAGATCTTCTGGACCAAAGGTGACGACCTCCCTTGGAGGAGCAACGGAAGAAGAGGCCACCTCCGCCTGGGTGACCCTTGAAATTGAAGATTTCCGAGTGGACTCGGTCCCAGCTCCACCATGGATGAAGAAGAGGCGCCCAGAACTCCCTCATCATCTGCATCAAAGCATTCCACTGGACGTTGATCGGCCCCAGACGGCCTTCGTCCTCCACATCTACACACTCCTGGTAAGCCTCGGCTACCTCTTTGCCCTTCGAGGTGGATGGCTTCGACGAGGAAGGAGAATCCTTCTTGGTCAGGTCAATCTTGCCCTCGGCAAGCAACTTATCAATCAGCGCACGAAGGGCCTTGCAATCCTCAGTCAAATGGCCCCTTTCCTTGTGGAATGGCAAAATTGAGAATTGTTCCTCGGCTTCCACAGCTTCTGAGGCTCTTGCCTCTTCTCTTCTGATCTCCTTTGCAGGATCTGGATGACTTCGTCAAGATCCAGATCTGCAGGGTCCCCCATGGGACTTTCTTCATATTGGCACGGGGCAGGCAAGGCTGCCTGCTGGAGGATGGGAAGAGCCTGCAAAGGCACGGCGGGAGTGGCGGCCAACGGCAGTCTCTGCTCGTGAAACTGTTGATGGCCCTGGAAAGGTTTTTTGTTGCGGAAGTTCCTGCCTCTTTGGGACGGAGGCTGGAAATCTGGGCGAGGGGGCTTGCCATGGGAAGAAGAAGCGGAGGCATCCCTTCCTTCAGCCTTGGCTGTCAGGGATGAGACGTAAGTCGGATTGGCATTCTCCCCTTCTATGAAACGGTTGACCATGGCGATCAACTCCTGATAGGTCTCTGGATCCTTGGTTGTGGCTTTGAACTTCAGAGGGCCCTCCCGGAGGCCATGGATCAAGGCAACTTTGTAGTAGTCGGGGTTCACATTTCTCACCCCCTGGATCTCCCTCTGAAAGCGATCAACGAATCTTGCTACTGATTCGTTATCCCTTTGCTTGATCTCGAATAGGGCAGCTGGCCCATCCTTTCTCTTCTTCGAGGTAGCAAACCTCAGCAGTAACTGGCTACGGAGCTCTGCAAAAGAAGAAATAGTGCCCGAAGGCAGCTCGTAGAACCACTCTCTCGCTTGCCCCTCGAGAGTGGTAACCAACAATTTGCACTTAATTGCATCTGAGAGGCATCTCAACGCAACTGCACCCTCAAATGCCTGGAGATGAGCAATGGGATCTGTCGATCCTGAATAGAATGGGATGCGAGGCTCCCTGAAGTTGCTTGGAGCTGATTCCCATCGAATTCGGTCAACAAAGGGAGACGGGGTGTCAAATTCTGCAGGGTAGAAAGGGCGGACTGGAGCTGAGGAGTCCGCGGGCTCGGCGGACTGGCGATCAGCAAAGTGGAGTTGGCGGGCAGGAGTGCCCCTAGCAGCTTCTCTGAAGAACTCTCTGAAAGCAAACTCTTCCTCTTGAGGGCGCAGAGGAGCAGCGGACTGAGCAGCGTTCCGGGGAGTTGCTGACGACTGCCGAAGCGGAGTTCGGCGAGCTGGGGTCTGGCGGACAGGCGAGTCCGCTGGGTCCGCCGCGGCCTGAGGAGCAAGCCGCTGGGCCAAAGCAAGCAGAGCTTGGCTGATTGTGTCAAGACGCTGGTCGGTCTGCCGGCGAGACTGCTCGGCCTCAAGGCGAGCTTGTTCTATTGCGTCCCAAAGGGAATCTTCTGAAGAGCTGGAGCGGTCTGAAGAGCGGGCTCTGCGGTCTGACATCTTTCGTCCGCTGATTTCAAAACACTACTCGGATCTGAAGGTCGCGTGTTAACTGTTGATGCACGAAAACACAAGGGAGGTCGAGCACAACCAGCTAACTGTTCGAACACGGGGGAAAAAGAGAGACTGCGAGTAGCGATCTACTAAGCGGATGAGGACTGAAAGAAGAGCAGGGCCGTGAACCACGGCGACAACAGACTTCGCCCGTCGCGGCCTGAATGCCTCTCTTGCGACGGGCTTTCTCTTGATTGAAGAAGGGTTTGGTTACAAGTGAAAGGAAAAGACTAGTGAAGCAGAGCAAAGGGGAGTCCGCAAGGCACAAGAATCGAGTCCGCAGCCTGTAACAAGTAGGCTCCTGGGTCCGAGTCAGCGTGCCTTGAGTGCACCACCTCCCCCCTATTTATAGGATAGGGGGCCTGCCCAAGCGGGCAGGGCTAAAATAACCGGCTGCCCGGGGTACAGGAGAACCGGGCAGCGGTGACGGGAAGCAAAAAGAAAGAACACGCCAGTCCGCACAGAAGGGGCGGACTGGGCTCGCGAACTGGAGCTTCCACTGCTGCTGCTGGGCGCGGCCACTGGAGTCTGGCGGCCTGGGCGGACGGGATACTGCGTCCGCCGCTGGAGACTTGCCCAACGCGCCGGCGGACTGAGCGGACTGGGCTTTGCGTCCGCTGCTGGAGTATCACCCTTGGCGACTGGTGACAGTGCCGGACTGGGCGGACGGCCAAATACTGTCCGCGCCTGCTGAATGGGGGCTTTTGGGAACTTGGAGTATGTTGCGGACTGAGGGGTTAACAAGACAAGACCGTAAGGCCGCCCGATCTAATACTTCAACACCCGGCCATTGCTTCATGTAAATAATTGAGCTGCCAAAATATCTTATTCCAATTGGAAATGGAGCTCACAATCGAAAAGATTGCCCGTCGGGAGATTGGCTTAAATGAAATGTGCATAACTATTCCAATGTGTGCGACCATACCAGCACTAGAGCAGTGGATACCATCATAACTCTGCAGTTAAGCGTGCTTGGGCGAGACTTGTATTGCGATGGGTGACATCCTGGGAAGTGCTCGTATTGCACCTATTTTTGCCTCGCGACTTGTTTTGTTGTCGCCTCTCTGGATTCCTAGTCGTTGCGGCCTGCTTCAATCGCCTCTCCGGATTCTTGTAGGGGCCAGAAGGTAGCCCTCTAACAAGGTTGTCCTTGGATAGCCTAGCAATGGTTCTAAGGTTTATATGCCCTAGTCTCTTATGTCATAAAACATTAGGTCTACAAACAGAATTAAACAGGCGAATATCTACATCTGTTGAAAGAAAATCTACTAAGTAGATGTTACCTTTCCTTTTACCTGTCAACACAGTTGTGTTGTCCTCTGACTTGATCTTGCATAAGGCTTTGCTGAAAGTCACCTGGTAGCCTTCATCACATAACTGACTGATGCTGATCAAGTTGTGCTTTAGTGCTTCCACATAGGCTACCTTCTTGAATGTCACTGTCCCAATCTGGACTGCACCATATCCTTTAGTTTGTCCGAAGTTTGAATCGTCGAGCTCAGTATGATGAATCGTTGAACTCCAATCGACGATCGTTGAGCTCACTTCGACAGTTCGTCGAACTCCATTCGACGATCGCTGAGCTCAACTTCAACAAATCGTCGAACTCCATTCGACGATCTTCGAGCTCAGTTCGACGATCTTGACTCCAGTATTGATTCTCTATCTCTGAGCTCAGTTCGACGATAGTTGAGCTCAAATCGACGATCTCTGGTGCTATCTAAGTCCAAATCGCTGAGCTCAGTTCGACGATAGTGGAGCTCAGTTCGACATTTTTCTGAAGAGTTAAATGATTTTCAAGATTAAAAATTCAGACAGTTAAGGAGTTATTGTCAGCAATTAATTCAGAAGATCGTGTAGCCGTTTTCATTTATTCTGGAGCAAGTTTCAAGGGATTATCAGGGAATGTTTCATTGGACTTTCCCCCAGAAGACAATTACAATTAAGGATGTAATTAATGACAGGCTAACGACTATTTTGGACAGTGGATCATTTCTATTCAGAACAAAGGAATAAAAGATAAGATTTTTGAATTCCTGAAAAGAAGAGAGTGCACAAGAATAAGAAGAACAAAATATTCTCTACAACAACTCTTCTCTGGAACAACATCTTTCTCAACAACAATCACTCAAGAGAAAAAGAAAGAGAGTTGTAGACATTCTCTATCTCAAAGAATTCACACAAGAACACCATCACCAAAAGGAGATCAACAAATCTAAAATCTTCAGATCTCTTTTGATTCAAGTGTTCAAGGCCATCATTATTCAAGACTCCAGACACCTCACATTTCAGCTGTTGCTGAAATCATCATTTGCTGGAGATCAATTTCTGAATGCCTATCACCCTACTGCAAAGCTTCATTTCCTGAACAACTACAGATCTCACGGGAGCTTTGACAACATCCACAAATCTTCTCTTTGACTGTTGATAGAGAAGATTGATAAGCCCGGAATCCGCGACCTGCCCGCGCAGCTTTCCAGACCGGGCGGCCTGCTTACTCAAGCCGCCAAGCCTCCCAAGCCGGGCGGTCTCCATGTCAGGCCGCTGCCAACGCCGACCCTGCTCAGCGACAAGGCCCGAGGACCTAGCCGTCAGCTCGCCAGGAGGAATCCGCCAGGCCGCGCGGCTTCCCTCCTTTCTTGTTTCTCTCTCTTTTGCTTCCCCTCACCTCTGCCCGGTTCTCCTGTACCCCGGGCAGCCGGTAATTTTAGCCCTGCCCATTTGGGCAGGCCCCCGAGCCTATAAATAGGGGGAGGGTGCACTCCCCAAGACATGCTGACTGGGATCCGGTAGCTTGCCTGTTAAGAGCTGCGGTCTCAAGTCTAGTGTATTGCGGCTTGTAGTCCGGCCGGCTTCTTCTTTTGCTTGTTGTAACTGTTTCTCATTTTTAAGTAAAGGAAAGCCCGCCGCAAGAGTGGCATTTAAGCCGCGACGGGCGAACTCTGCTGTTGCCGCTGCCAGCGGCCCCCTTTTCCGATCCTTTAGCCGCGACCGCTAGTAACCGATTGGTCGACAGTCTTCTCCTTTCCTCCCCTATTCCCCGGTGTTCGAACCGTTAGCTGGTGGTGCCCGACTCCCTGTCCGTTTCCGTGCATCAACAGTTAACACGCGACCTTCAGATCTCGACTAATCGATGAAATCAGCGGTCTAGCTAATTAGACCGCTCTATCCTCTAGAGTTCGGCGGCCTGTCGAGCAAGCCGCGACTTCGCCGGCTAAGGCTTTCAGCCCGCCTCCCGCACCGTGGAACCTGGCATTCTATCCGCTCTCTTTTCAGCCGGTCTTCTTATCAGTTGGCAGTATCGTCTAGCCGCCACGTTAAGCCGCCGATGTTCTGCGGTCTCTTGAAAAAGTTCGGCTATTCTTTCTTTTCAGGATGAATCCTGCAAAGGGTCATGATAAATCAAGCCGCATCTCAATGACTATAGATCTCTCAGAAGTGCAGGATTGCTCGTATTTTAATAGTGAGGTTGTTGACCCTCATAGAGAAATTTTTGCAAACAGTGTTGAGCGTGGCCTAGAATCTGTTGCAAATGAACCTCTTTGTGAGGAAGAAGAAGAGGCCCCTTCTCCATTCATTAATCGAATTCAGTGGGATACTGTCTCCGATAACTTCAGAGTACCACGTCTCCCGGAGTATTCTGGGTGTGATGATCCATTTTCTCATTTGCAAGCTTTTGAATCAGCTATTTCACTGAGAAAAGTGTCAAATGGAGTAAAATGCAAACTCTTCGTTATATCTTTTGGCAATGTTGCAAGAGAATGGTTTTATAGCCTCCCACCTCGATCAGTAACCAGCTTTAAAGATCTTTGAAGTCAATTTATTTCTAGATTCGCTATTTACAGGAAGCGGAAAAGAGACGTTGGAGCTCTCTTCCGAATCAAGCAAGGAATTGACGAGTCTAATCCAGATTTTGTTGATCGGTTTCAAAAGGAGGTTTTAGATATTTGTAGCGTCCATCAAGACTATTACTTGTATGCTTTCATAAATGCACTTCAAGAAGGCCCATTGAAATTCAAGCTCACCACAAATTATCCCAAAAGCTATGGAGATCTTATTGATATAGTTAATACATTCATAATGGGCGAAGAGGCAAATAAAGGTTATGTTTCATTTCTGAATCAAATGGCTAAACAATCTCAAGGGACTTCTAGTCAACAGCAATCTATTTCCTCACAAGATGTTTTGCAAGTTGAATATTCCAAGTCTCCTTATATTCTCCAAGATAAAATTCGAAAGTATGGAAAAAGTTCAGGTAAGTATGTTAAGTTCAAAATTCTTATGGAAGATCTTTTGATAATCATTCAGGGAATGCCTGAGTTCAAGAAGCCTCAGCGTATGAAATCCAAAATCAAGTATCGGCACGAGCAGCTTTTTTGCAAGTATCATAAAGATATTGGTCATATAGCAGAAGATTGCATAGCTCTCAGGGAATTGGCTAATCAACTTGTAAGAGCTGGAAAGCTGCAAGAATATGTTATTTAGTAACTCTCTAAGGCAATCTTCCATTTCTTGCTCAATAATTCAAGTAGTGATTCCTCTTTCTTTTTATAAAGAAAAGTGCTTATGTTCAGAATAATACATAACATCTCCTTCACAATCGGTATTAATGAGGCATGATAAAACTACAGATATATATCCTTTGTCACTTCCTTAACATCATGCAAATGTTACTTTTTCATGTGAAGCTTATTTTTAGCTTTACTCTTTATGCCAATATACATGCATGTAGGGGCAAGAGCCCCTTTCGAATTCTTAAGCCCTCCACATCCCGCTTGACTTCAGTCGCAGATGTGTAGTGGGTTTTCCGCTTGACCTTCAGTCGCAGACATTGCGTAACCGTCACACATGACTTCAGTCACAGACAGGCATTACGTACTTGTCCCGCTTGACCTTCGTCGTAGACATTGCGTACTTGTCCTGCTTGACTTCAGTCGCAGACGTTGCGTACTTGTCCCGCTTGATATCGGTCATGGATTTTAAGAATTTCGATCCCGCTTATGTGTTCTTTGTGTGGAAAGCAATGCCACACGCACCTGCCCACATTGACACATAAGTGCATGTCTTCACCTATTTTTGCAGGACAACACGCGCCTATCCGCTATCCCGCGGTTTTACTAAGCGGCCTGTGCAGGTTGTATAATTAATTACACAAGCCGCCCGGTTTCATATTCCGGCTTAAGTTTTTTAACTTTCCTGTTCCTACCTGCCGGATTATCATTAATATATTTGGGAACTCGGCCGACTTACGTCCGCCTATCCGCTATTCAGTATCTTATTTGGCTCAAATATATCAATTGCCGGTTTGTTATTCATATGGAAAGGAAGTCGCCCGACCTGCGTCTGGCACTTAATTCCTGGCTTTGATCTGCCGACTTATGGTATTAATTATATAAGCTAATCAGCGAGCTGTCATCACAAAAATTCCCGGCTTCCATATGCCTATATCGGCCTGTATTATCGGAAGCCGAAGCTTGTTTCTCTATTCTTGTTCCTTTAATCAAATGGGCAATTCGTTTCAGAGTTCGCCCTAGCCGCAATCTAATATTTCAATGTTGTGGATGTCTGCCGACTGCGACAAGTGGCCGCGCGGCTTAGCGGTCATGGTTTATGTATGAGCAAGCCGCGGCAATTCAGCCCTTCCAGCAGATAACGTTGAATAATTTATCAAGGAAAATTGCGGTTTAAGATATTAGCCGCTCGGCTTATCGTCGACGTGCACTCCGGTATAAACCGCGGGAAAATATCTCTCTCTTGCGGATAGCTTTGTTGAAGTCGCAGCGCAAACTCAGCCGGTTTACATACTTATATTTTAAATCGGAAGCTAAACTGAGACCGCGCGGACTTAGTCAAGTAAGAAAAGTGAAATATAACAAAGAGAAAGGTAAAAATGCCTTCATTTCCATTTCATTAAGTATTACGAAGTCTTAATCGCGCGGTTACAAAAACAATACCGCCGATTTCAAAAAAGTTCAAAATACAAAAACAAGTTATAGATTTTCTAATCGCCCAGTTTGAGCTTCTTAGTGGCAGGAGAATCCAAATCACTGCCATCGCCAATGTCGACGGATGATAGAGAGTATCCGCTGCTTGTTGCGGAGCTCGCTGAACCGCCAGAAGTTGTCGAGTCTAGCCGCGCGGTCTCCGATTCTTGGCCGCCGGACTCAGGCGATGTGCGTGGACTCCGGCTTCCCTGGCCGACCTCTTCCACCGCGTCTCCGACCACCTCGCCGACTTCTTCCCCGACCTTGGCCTTGCCCTTGATCGACCTATAGACGTCGGCCACCTGCTCTTTCAGGGAGGGGTAGATGTCGGCACATGTAAAGTCGGTGAAGCCGGTGGCCAAGCCGCCAAGGTCGCGGAGGCGGTTAAGCGCTCCATCAATCCCTTGGACGAGTTGGGGGAAGACTTGGTCTTGGAAGATGGGATTGGCCGGGTTATACATTTCCTGCAAAGCAAAAAGTAAAGGTAAGGTCGCGCGGTTACATAATGCTAACCGCACGAGTATTGGTAATGACTTACCGCCTCCTTTTCCTTAAGCCGCTTGTTCTCTTCTTGTTGTTCGCCTAACTGTGTCTTCAGGCAGCTGTTCTCCTTCATCAGTTGCTTGTAGGCAAGGCCCATGAAGTGACTTGCCACGAAGCTCCTCGCGCCGACTTGCGCGGCTAGCCGCGGCAGGTCGTCTGGAGGAACTCGTCGCATAGCCCTCAAGTTGCGCTTGCCATACAGCGCGCCGCCAACCGCGCTGGCATGGCGGCTTACTTCTTCTGCTCCCCAGTAGGGGAGGGCGGTGGAGATCGTCACCGACTTGCCATCCGGACTCCACCGCAAGGCCGGATCGCCGTGGACATTCTTCAAGCTGCTGTCGGTTCCTTGCAGAATGAACTCTCTAGAGGAGTCCGACTCCTCCTCCTCCGCAACCCGCGCCGGCTTGGCACGCCTCGCTATCTTCTCTCTTTGAGTAAGAGTCTGGCCGCCAGGAGTTTGCGGCTTGTTCAGCGGGACCGCCACAGCAGCTGCAAAGATAAAGGCAAAGTTAGTTTCCAGTCCGTGCGGCAAAGATATTAGGTCGGCCGGCTTGGAGCTTACTGTCTTCCGCCTCTACTCCTACTAGCGACGACAACAGCGGGATGTAGTGGTTTACATCAAGCCGCTCGCCTTTGAAGAAGTTGTAAATCTCCTTCTCGGCGCCGTCCAAGCCGCTGCTCCCAAAGGCGGCCTCTTCGCGGATCTGGGGGTCGACTGGCAGCAACCCCAGGTTTCCCTCAAAGATGAGAAACCGCAACGGCCAGTTCGCGATCTTGTTGGCCAAGTTGACTATCTTCAGCCCTCTGCAGCTGAAGTAGAGGTGCCCCCGGAAGATCTTCGTCCCGGAGTCCGGGATAGACCGCACCGAAAAGCATTCTCGGAAGAGCCTCATAGAGAAGCGGACTCTTTCCGACCTGAGGTAGGAGATGAAGCTATAGATGGCGGCTATCGAGTTTGGGGGAAGTTGTCCGGGCACAACCCCGTAGTGGTCGAAGACCGCTACGGCCTCTAGCAAGACCGGGAAGCTGAAGCCGCAGTCGAAGTGGTCGATGGGAACCGCGATCTGATTTGCATTGGAGGAGTTGATCCGCTCATCCTATCGGGGAAGCCGCGCGATCAGCGGACTTCCTTGCATGTGTTTTTTGACAAAGTCATCCAGCTCGGCTTTTGTAAGCCGGCATTCTTTGTGGTCAGCTGAGTGGAAAGCGGAGGCCGCGTCTGTCCTAACCGCAGTGACCTTGTCAGACCGCAACGACTTGGACTTAGCCCGCATCCTTCTTGATTTGTGATGAAATCTACGGGATCTGCTCTATTTATAGAAAATCCGTGAAGCTACAGTGCCCAACGTCAAATCGCGGCTAGTCTCCAGACCGAGCGGCCTAAGTCCGCTGGAAGTGCAGATCAGCTTAGTGACCAAGCCGCCGTTTAGCCCATCAGTCCGCACGGCTATTTCCCTACACTTAGAAAAATTATATGGCGAATCATGTGGATTTCAAGTATTCAAGCCGGCGATCTGTTCGCCAGACCGCGCGGCTACTTTCTTAAACTTTAAATTTCTCAGAACAAAGCAGCAGACATGTGGATTATAAATACAAACCGCATAAGCCGCATTCAGTTCGCAGCATAATAAAATACAGCAGTTTACAGCAATCAAATTGTCCAACATCCAGAGAAAAAATATATATTACAACATAATATTCAAATGTCCGTGCGGCTTAGTTCTCTCAAGTCGCTCAGGATCGTTTGTCGTCTTCGGGCCTATCTCTTCCTATGTGCGCGACCTGTTCACCGGTCTGCACAATCGCAACGTACACCTGGCTAACCAGATTGTGAAGCGCGTGCAGAGACCGATGAACTCGCGCAGCGTCGCGCTCTACTCTCGCAAACGGTATCATGGGGATCGCCTGGACCCCCAGACCGCTTGGAACTGCGACCTGGTTAGGCGCCGCGGCCACCGGCGGGTGCGAACTCTCGCCAGAGGTCGGGCGGCTAGTACCCGGCAACTCTGCAGGAGTTGGTAGTACAGGCCTCTGTTCTCGCCGGTCTCCGCCGGCAGGTCTTGGTTCTCGCCACCTTCAGCATGTGGGATCTCTTCTCTGTCACAGAGCATTCTAGCGGAAGCAGTTTAAAAAGGGTTGTAAACAAGAACCCAGCAACAAGCACGAATGTCCACTACTACAAAAATAGGAATGTTATTACAAAATACTCAAAACAAGCCTTAAGGCCTTACAAAATGTTTCACTTGACTGTTACATGATTTACAAACCACGGCACGTAGGCCGGTCATACATGAATAAAGCAATAAAATTTCCATTTGGGCCTTCGAGGGCCGGCTTCTCAAAAAGGGCTTTAGCTTGCTATTGACCGCTTGGTCCAGCTGCACCTGCAAACAACAAACCACCGCACGGTGGCAAAACAAGGCAACGGTCAGCAATGCTGACCAAATTATAACGATCCCTCCCCCAACTCGGGGCGGCGATGCTCCTTCCCTGCATTTCGTTAGCACAAGCGAGCCATATAAATAACCATAGCCATGTCATCACAGACATTGGCTCGTACGGCCACACGCCCCGTGCACTCAGGGCATATTCTCGGTGAACCGGTCGATGTCACGTCAATTAAAGCCATTAACATTCCGGACTCACCACCGCCACTTAGACGGCCAAACCTATGAGAAATTTGTCTTCCTGGCCTGGGTCACGACAATTTAAGCCATTGACCTCCGAAGACCCTACTCTATGCTAACGGTAAGTGCCACGTGCCTTTAGGTCTCTTTAACCGAACGACATAGAACGGGTACGGTTCCATCTAACCCGTGCTCACATCGCAACGGCAATTTAAGCCATTTGCACGGGTCAAACTTCCACCGAGTCCCATTTTCATCACAAGTCACATAACCCCGTTATGTTCAAGTTGGCTCTCAAGCCACCAAGTTGGCAAGATCTCGTATCCGCCCAGTTTTCCGGGTGCACCTTTGGGTTAGTCCCCAAGGCTCCCTGCTGCAATCTACCGCGTAGAAAACCCGAAAAACAACCAATAGCACGGAGTCTTCTCCGGCCTTATACAATGCAACATCATCGATCCAGACTAACATGTTCGGGTAGGCTTCACACATCATGCCTACGTCCGTTCTCGCATACGGACTCTAAACAACGGGGACTTTACATATCTACCCGAAGGAACGCCCCCAACTCTCCGCAAACTCGCGAGAGCGGGCTTCCTATGCTAGGAAAGAGAGCTATTCGTGCTCAAGATGAGGATCGTTACCCTTGAGTTCCTCTTTGGCTCCATTGAAAAGTAATCGGATGGAAATCACCGAACTTGCGTTGCCTCCGTGGATCCGGAGTCGGCTCGCGATTCGGAGCTCCGAAGCTCCTCCAATGGCGGGATCTAGTTCTTCTTCCTCCAATGGCTCTCCTCTTTCTCCAAGGGCTTGGAGAGATGATAAGGTAAGAAAGTGATGGATTTTCTAAGTCAAAACCCGGGTATATCCCTTCAGGAACAACCCCCAACCGTTGGATCTCAACCTAAGAAAACGAACGGCTTTGATTCGGGGCTGAAATGCCCAATCTGGACCGAACACGGCCTAGCACACGCCCGTGTCCAGGGTCGTGTGCCGCATTCGCCGTCAAAATCGAATCTCCTGGAACCACACACGGGTATCGAACACGCCCGTGTTCGAGCTGACACGCCCGTGTTCCAGCTGACACGGCCGTGAGGCCGGCCGTGTACCCCAAGATTTTTCCCCATTTTCAACCCGAGCACTACACGGGTTCTAGGACACGCCCGTGTACTGCCCGTGTCACTTTGACACGCCTGGGCCCCAGGCCGTGTACACGGTCTCGACATTTCGTCGCGTGAAGTTCGACGACTGGATGACACGGCCTTGGACACGCCCGTGTCCTAGGCCGTGTGCCTTGTCTCGACGATCGTCGAGCGAATCTCGACGACTTCCCCAGGACGATCGTCGACACGGGTCGACACGCCCGTGTCACGGGCCGTGTGCCCATTCTCAACGATTCTTCGAGTATAACTCGACGACTCCGCGGCTAAGTGTCGACACGGGTCGACACGCCCTGCGACACGCCCGTGTCGCAGGCCGTGTGCCCATTCTCAGCGAATCATCGAGAAAATCTCGACGCCTTCGCTGCTAAGTGCCGACACGCGCTTGACACGCCCTGGGACACGCCCGTGTCCCAGGCCGTGTGCCTTCAGCCAGAACCCAAACTGGCCCAAAACGTCCCCCTTCGCTCCTTTGAGTTTCGGGGCGTTACAACTCTCCCCCTCTTAAAAGAATTTCGCCCACAAAATTACATAAAGGAAAGACATACAAAAACAAAATTTGTACCTGAGCGGAACAACTCCGGATATTCGTCAAGCATAGTCTGCTCTCTCTCCCAAGAGAGCTCCTCACGACCACAATTGTCCCACCGGACTTTGACCATCCTGATCTCTTTATTGCGTAGCCGCTTGACCTCCGAGTCCTCAATCCGCACGGGCTTGACTTTTGTCGTTAGCCCACTATCCACCGGTACTTGATCAACCGCGATCACTTGCGTAGGCTCTTGCACCGCCTTCCGAAGCACCGAAATATGGAATACATCATGTAAACCACTTAGCTCCACTGAAAGCTTCAGCCGATAGGCCGCTTCCCCAACTCGCTCCAGAACCTCAAATGGTCCAAGGTATCTTGGGCTTAGCTTTTTCAATCGCCGCACCCGCGAGACACCCTTGAACGGCTTGATCTTCAAGTATACATAATCGCCCACAGCGAACTCCACGTTCCTGTGCTTGACATTATAGTACTTTGCTTGCCGGTCCTGAGCGATAAGCAACCTCTCCCGAATGGTTCTCACCAAAGAAGTAGCACCCTCTACTTCCGATCGCTTATACAACTTTGACTCACCCGTTTTTATCCAAGACAACGGCGTGCGACATCTTCTACCATATAGGGCCTCGAAAGGCGCCATCTGAATACTTGCTTGGTAGCTGTTGTTGTATGCGAACTCCACCAAATAAAGGTGGTCTTCCCATTGCTTTCCAAAATCCAAGACACACATGCGAAGCATGTCTTCCATGGTTCTTTTCACCCTCTCGGTCTGCCCATCCATTTGTGGGTGGAAGGCTATGCTAAACTTCAGCTTTGTTCCCAACATTTGCTGCACCAGCCTCCAATCATTGGACGTGAACCGCCCATCTCGGTCACTCACGATGCTGCGGGGCACACCATGAAGCCGTACTATATTATCCACATAAAGCTTTGCCAGCTTCTCCACCGGATCGTCCTTCCTATGCGGAATAAAATGCGACACCTTCGTTAATCGATCAACAACCACCCAAATGGCGTCGTTCCCCTTTTGCGACCTTGGCAAACCATGCACAAAGTCCATAGAGATGTCGTCAAATTTCCACTCCGGAATAGGCAAGGACTTAAGAAATCCTCCCAGCTTTTGGCACTCCGCCTTTACTAAGGCGCAGGTTTGGCACTTCGCTACGTATAGCGCCACATCCTTTTTCAAACCCGGCCACCAAAATAGTTTCTTTACATCACGGTACATCTTTGTGCTCCCCGGGTGAATCGAGTACTTGGTATAGTGCGCCTCGTACAACAACTCCACCCGTAAATTGCCCACACTTGGGACGCACAAACGACCGTCTTTCCAAAGCAATCCGTCCTCCACGACAAATTGGGAATTTGACCCATCCAGGGCCTCTATCATGAACTGATTCATATGAGCATCCATATCCAAAGCCTGCCGAATCCGATCAGCCAGGTCATATTGGACTTCAGTCCAATTCAGAACTGCTTCAGCACTTGATTGTCTATCCACACAAACAATCTCCAACGCCTCCAACTCCCGCACCAACCGCTCATCATGCACCGATAGCCAATTGGCTTGAGCTGGGGCTCGGCGACTCAACGCGTCCGCAACCGCATTCCCTTTGCCAGGCACGTAGTGGATCTTGAATGTATAGTCCCCCAGGAACTCCATCCATCTACGCTGCCGCATATTCAGATCCTTCTGATCTATCAGGTACTTTAGGCTCTTGTGATCGGTGTAGATATCAATCTTCACACCATACAAATAGTGTCTCCACAGCTTCAAGGCAAAAATCACGGCCGCCAACTCCAAGTCATGGACCGGATAATTCCTCTCGTGCACTTTTAGCTGTCTCGAGCCATAAGCTATCACGCTTCCGTGCTGTAGTAGCACGCAACCCAAACCGCTGCCTGAAGCATCACTATATATCTTATAGCCTTCGGTTCCACATGGCGAACTCAGCACAGGCGCCGTGGTCAACCGACACTTCAATTCCTCAAAAGCTCACGCGCACTCTGGCATCCAAACGAACTTATGATCCTTCCTCGTCAAAGTAGTGAGAGGTAACGCTAACCGCGAGAAGTTCTCTACGAAGCGCCTATAATAGCCGGCAAGCCCCAAAAAGCTCCGGACTTCTGCTACCGTAGCAAGCTCAGGCCACTCCCATATCGCAACAATCTTCGCCGGATCCACAGCAATACCCTCTCCACTCACTATATGCCCGAGGAACGCTACTGAGGATAGCCAAAACTCGCATTTCGAGAACTTGGCATACAACTGATTTCTCCTTAGCGTCTCCAACACCAAATGAATATGCTTGAAGTGATCTTCCTCACTTTGCGAGTACACCAAAATATCGTCGATGAAGACGATCACGAAATGGTCCAAGTACTCCCTGAACGTCCTGTTCATCAAATCCATGAATACTGACGGCGCATTAGTCAGCCCAAACGGCATGACCGTAAACTCATAATGCCCGTATCTCGTACTAAACGCTGTCTTCGGGATATCACTCTCCCTTATCCGCAGCTGATAGTACCCAGACTTGAGATCTAACTTCGAGTACACCGTCGACCCGACTAACTGATCAAAGAGATCATCAATCCTAGGGATCGGGTACTTGTTCTTCTCAGTCAGCTTGTTTAGCTCCCGATAATCAATACATAATCTCAAGCTTTCGTCCTTCTTCTTAACAAAGAGGACCGGTGCGCTCCAAGGCGAAGAACTCGGTCGCACATACCCTTGCTCCAACAACTCTTGCAGTTGAACTTTCAGCTCCGCCATTTCCTTAGGCGCTAGCCGATACGGAGATCGTGACACAGGCTTTGCACCTGTCACTAGCTCGATCGTAAAATCTATCTCCCGCTGAGGCGGGGCTCCAGGAAGATCTGCGGGGAACACATCAGGGTATTCCGATACCACTGAAATACAATCCAAAGCGGGCTTCGGCTTTGCAACCTCCACTAGTGTAAAGAACAGTTCTGCTCCGGCACGAACCGCCTTCACCACCTGAAGAGCAGACATCAACGTCTTGCTCGACCCCTTTAAGCCCGTAAAAGTCGTCTCACGACTTGCTCCCAGCTTGACTTCCTTGCTACCGCAATCTATATGGGCCTGCTGCTCCGAGAGCCAGTCCATGCCAAATATGACGTCAAACTCCACTAATGGAAGTAAAGACGCCCGCAGGTCGAACTCCTGCTCCCCAATACGAATCTTAACATCGCAGATCCTATCCGCTCGCATCGAACACCCGTTGGGCAACAACACATCCAACTTGTCCTTCGCCATCGAAGAAGGGACTCCGATGCGTGATATAAATCCTTCGGACAAGAAGGAGTGTGAAGCTCCCGTATCGAAGAGTGCTCGTGCCGGATTTTCACAAATCAATACAAATCCTAAACAAGTAGTGGTAAGGTAACATGTGCATAACAAGCATATAAAGAAATTGACTTGCTATAAATTAAATCGTACCTGTCACCACATCAGCTTGTTTAATGGCCTCCTGTTGGCCAAGATTGTAGACCCTTGGTTGGGCCGGAGCATAATGGGATGCGGTCGACTCCACCGCCTTTCCCTTCTCTTCATAAGTAGCTCCCGGCCTCCTCTCGGACTTAGGACGTCCGCTCCAACAATCACGGGCGAAATGCCCCGTCTTTCCACATGTAAAAGCACGCGCCCGGGGTCCGACTCGTAGTCGCCCCAGAAGCGCCAGAAGGAGCTGGACCCGAAGTCCTATGCTTCTTGAAAGACCTCCGATAGCCGGACTTTGAAGTAGTCGGCACTCTGAACTCAGATTTTTTTTCACCCAAGCTTTTCTTCGCTTGCACGCTCTTCATGTCCTTCTCCAAGGACCGGGCAGTATTGACCAAGGTTAAGAAACCCTGCGTCATTGGCCCCGACAGTAGCAGTCTCAACTCATCCCTCAAGCCTTCGTAGAATCGATTAGTCTTGCGCTCCTCATCCATGATGGTGGAGCTAGCATAACGACTCAACCGCGTAAACTCGTGGAGATATTCATCCACGCTCCTCTCACCCTGCACCAACTTCAGGAACTCATTCTCCATTGAAATCCTCTGAGTAGAAGGGAGGTATCTTGCTAAGAACAATCCCGAGAACTCTTCCATCGGAACGTCTATCAGTTGTCTACCTCTCAAATGACGCAGCTCCAATCCTTCCCACCACATCCTCGCTTCACCGTCCAGCAGGAATGTAGCGATGGTGGTCATTTGCCACTCCTCCGTCTCCATCGCCGTCATGACTCTCTTCACCCTAGAGAGCCAGTCTTCAGCCTGAGATGGGGTTCCCAACCCCGAGAATAACGGAGGGTTAAAGCTCATTACATGCTTTAGCTGCCTCTCAGTTGCCCTCCTTGGCACTACCGGTTCTACAACCACTTGCTCCACCCTCCTCGGCTCAGCCTCTCGCAGAGGTTCTTGCTCCATCACGGGAGCGGGCTGCTGCGCTTGCCTTCCAGGCTGCGCATTAATCATGGCCAACACCGCTTCAGCCACCAATCGTATATTTCAGCCGACAAAGGTGTTGCAGGAGAAAAATCATCCGGTGCACTACTAGCCTCAGAAACTCGGTGTTCTGACGGCCCAACACCACTTCTGGTCACCTATAGTGGTACAAAACACCGTTAAGCGACCAAATAAATTGCAAACAGCAATTATAGGAACACGCAGATTCCTCAAACACGAGTATTTTCATTCCTAAGTGGACATTCATGGGTTCTTTTTACCATTATAAAGATGACGCACACAATGTGCTCACCACCCCTTAAAAAGAATTCGCCCACGAATTCACTTTAAGCCCGACCAAAACCAGTAGTCTGATACCAAATTGTAACACCCCCTATCCGTCGCATAGCATATAGCATTAGGTCCGACCGGGGCCCGACGCCATATACCACAGACAGACCGGGTGGTTACTTATGGAAACCATCCAACCAATCTCAACGTCCTACACAGAGCATTCTAGCGGAAGCAGTTTAAAAAGGGTTGTAAACAAGAACCCAGCAACAAGCACGAATGTCCACTACTACAAAAATAGGAATGTTATTACAAAATACTCAAAACAAGCCTTAAGGCCTTACAAAATGTTTCACTTGACTGTTACATGATTTACAAACCACGGCACGTAGGCCGGTCATACATGAATAAAGCAATAAACATTTCCATTTGGGCCTTCGAGGGCCGGCTTCGCAAAAAGGGCTTTAGCCCGCTATTGACCGCTTGGTCCAGCTGCACCTGCAAGCAACAAACCACCGCACGGTGGCAAAACAAGGCAACGGTCAGCAATGCTGACCAAATTATAACGATCCCGCCCCCAACTCGGGGCGGCGATGCTCCTTCCCTGCATTTCGTTAGCATAAGCGAGCCATATAAATAACCATAGCCATGTCATCACAGACGTTGGCTCGTACGGCCACACGCCCCGTGCACTCAGGGCATATTCTCGGTGAACCGGTCGATGTCACGTCAATTAAAGCCATTAACATTCCGGACTCACCACCGCCACTTAGACGGCCAAACCTATGAGCAATTTGTCTTCCTGGCCTGGGTCACGACAATTTAAGCCATTGACCGCCGAAGACCCTACTCTATGCCAACGGTAAGTGCCACGTGCCTTTAGGTCTCTTTAACCGAACGACATAGAACGGGTACGGTTCCATCTAACCCATGCTCACATCGCAACGGCAATTTAAGCCATTTGCGCGGGTCAAACTTCCACCGAGTCCCATTTTCATCACAAGTCACATAACCCCGTTATGTTCAAGTTGGCTCTCAAGCCACCAAGTTGGCAAGATCTCGTATCCGCCCAGTTTTCCGGGTGCACCTTTGGGTTAGTCCCCAAGGCTCCCTGCTGCAATCTACCGCGTAGAAAACCAGAAAAACAACCAATAGCACGGAGTCTTCTCCGGCCTTATGCAATGCAACATCACCGATCCAGACTAACATGTCTGGGTAGGCTTCACACATCATGCCTACGTCCGTTCTCGCATACGGACTCTAAACAACGGGGACTTTACATATCTACCCAAAGGAACGCCCCCAACTCTCCGCAAACTCGCGAGAGCGGGCTTCCTATGCTAGGAAAGAGAGCTATTCGTGCTCAAGATGAGGATCGTTACCCTTCAGTTCCTCTTTGGCGCCATTGAAAAGTAATCGGATGGAAATCACCGCACTTGCGTTGCCTCCGTGGATCCGGAGTCGGCTCGCGATTCGGAGCTCCGAAGCTCCTCCAATGGCGGGATCTAGTTCTTCTTCCTCCAATGGCTCTCCTCTTTCTCCAAGGGCTTGGAGAGATGATAAGGTAAGAAAGTGATGGATTTTCTAAGTCAAAACCCGGGTATATCCCTTCAGGAACAACCCCCAGCCGTTGGATCTCAACCTAAGAAAACGAACGGCTTTGATTCGGGGCTGAAATGCCCAATCTGGACCGAACACGGCCTGACACACGCCCGTGTCCAGGGCCTTGTGCCGCATTCGCCGTCAAAATCGAATCTCCTGGAACCACACACGGGTATCGAACATGCCCGTGTTCGAGCTGACACGCCCGTGTTCCAGCTGACACGGTCGTGAGGCCGCCGTGTACCCCAAAATTTTTCCCCATTTTCAACCCGAGCACTGCACAGGTTCTAGGACACGCCCGTGTCCTTGCCCGTGTCACTTTGACACGCCTGGGCCCCAGGCCGTGTACACGGTCTCGACATTTCGTCGCGTGAAGTTCGACGACTGGATGACACGGCCTTGGACACGCCCGTGTCCCAGGCCGTGTGCCTTGTCTCGACGATCGTCGAGCGAATCTCGACGACTTCCCCAGGACGATCGTCGACACGGGTCGACACGCCCGGCGACACGCCCGTGTCGCGGGCCGTGTGCCCATTCTCAACAATTCGTCGAGTATAACTCGACGACTCCGCGGCTAAGTGTCGACACGGGTCGACACGCCCTACGGCACGCCCGTGTCGCAGGCCGTGTGCCCATTCTCAGCGAATCATCGAGAAAATCTCGACGACTTCGCGGCTAAGTGCCGACACGCGCTTGACACGCCCTGGGACACGCCCGTGTCCCAGGCCGTGTGCCTTCAGCCAGAACCCAAACTGGCCCAAAACGTCCCCCTTCGCTCCTTTGAGTTTCGGGGCGTTACAGGACACCTGATCAACTCATCCTGCAGTGGATTCCTACCTAGGGTGGTAGAAGAGTGGATGTACCCAAGTTTAGGGGAACCACTATAGCTCCTTGTATCTTCTGATTGTTTGTGTTTCTTTTGTTTCTGGCTGTGGCTTGTGATTAGTTTCTTTTGTAGATTGTAATTATTCTGTGGTTAGATTTACTATTTGCTTCCATGTTCACTCAGATTACAACAACTGTTGTAAAAAGTTTTTAAGCACCATACTCTATTCACCCCCTTCTAGAGTATATCAGATCTAGCTTGCACTTTCACAACTCAACAAAAATATGGCAAAATAAAGAGGAAGGGTGAAAGAGAAAGGGAAAGAACACCACTTGCCTCGTTTTATCGGAATAATCCTCTGAATCACCCCACGTCACAAATCGGGGCAAAAGAAGACTGGAGGAGTCGAAATCTGAACAAAAATGACGGAAATAGAGTTTATGGCTGAAAAACCCTAACGAGAAAGCTCAAGAAATGGGAAAAAAAGTACCACGATGGCGTAGCTCTCGACGAGAGCTTTTCAGATCTATGATTGGTTGGAAATTTCGAGCACCGGAGCTCCGCCGGCGGCCACCGGAAAATTCACGACTTAGAGTCCTCTCGTCTCTTCGCTCTGGTTCGGCCAAAAAAAGAAGAAGAAGAAGTTCTTTCTGTTTTTGTTTATAACTATCATAAGTATAAGATTATATATATATATATTATTATATATATATATATATATATATATATATATATATATATATATATATATATAATTTCTTGTCTAAAACGGACGATCTACGAGCAAGTGCGCGGAAGACGAAATAGAGTTTTAGGATTGCCTCAAATCAAAAAGTACACAACATGAAAGTGGTATATCTCGTCGAGACGAACAAATTTCATGATAATCATTTTTCCATACGACATCGTTTTGACTCTCAAAACGACACTCAAACGCAAACTGCAACGGACAACTCGAGAAATGATACATATCACTCGAGTAGGTAGAATTTCACTCGAGTAAGCTGAAGACAGTACTTGAGTAGGCTGAAGACAACACTCGAGTAGGTAAAAACATGACTCGAGTAGGTAAAAACATGACTCGAGTAGGTAAAAACATGACTTGAGTAGGTAAAAACATGACTCGAGGAGGATGAATATAGGACTCGAGTAGAATTTTGCAGCACTCGAGTAGCATTAAGGACAACTCGAGATAGATGCAAAGCACTCGAGAAGTGCATAGGAATAACTCGAGAAACAAAATCATGAACAGAGGATATACTCGAGTAGGATGAAAATTCACTCGAGTGAATTTTGCAAAAATAACAATTTTTTTTTGCAAATATAACCTTATGATTAAACTACACAAATGAATAGTGTTTTTCATTTTTGAATAGTACTTTAATAATAAAATATTCATATTTATATATTTTTAAATAAGGAAACTACGAGATCAAAACAGAGACACAAACGCGCGCCGAATTAAACGAAACTCACGCCGTAGGCGAACACAGACGCTATGAACACAACGGCGAAGTCAAAACCAAAATCCAACGAGCCGTTCTTGAGATATAAATCCTCAAACTTTACGGCGAACATAAATTCTACAAAACTTCAGAAATTCGTCGAGGCTCGAATATCGCTCGGATCGCGACGAAACTTGACGAGCATGACAAAAATTAATCAATTTAATTTTCCAATTTGAAATTTCTCATTTTCGGCAAGGATTGACGAATTTGGCTGACTCGATCGAATAGACACGAAAACACAATAACGGCGACGCGCCGTCAACTCCACGTTAACGTAACGCACCTTACATCATTATGACGTCAACAAGAGGATTAAATAATTGCCGAAAAATCTGGGGCGTTACATTCACCCCTCGAAAAAGGAAGTTTCATCACGAAACTTGGAACACGAAACAAAACAATAGGGCAGAGGGAGAGACACGACAGAAGAATTCATTAAACAAGAATACTAACCGGTGTTGATGCACGAAAACACAAGGGGGTCGAGCACAACCAGCTAACTGTTCGAACACAGGGGAAAAAGGGGAGACTGCGAGCAGCGATCTACTAAGCGGATGAGAGCTGAAAGAGGAGCAGGGCCGTGAACCACGGCAACAACAGACTTCGCCCGTCGCGGCCTGAATGCCTCTCTTGCGACGGGCTTTCCCTTGATTGAAGAAGAAGTGGGTTACAAGTGAAAGGAAAAGACTGAGGGAAGTAGAGCAAGGGGGAGTCCGCAAGGCACAGGATTCGAGTCCGCAGCCTGTAACAAGTAGGCTCCTGGGTCCGAGTCAGCGTGCCTTGAGTGCAACACCTCCCCCCTATTTATAGGATAGGGGGCCTGCCCAAGCGGGCAGGGCTAAAATAACCGGCTGCCCGGGGTACAGGAGAACCGGGCAGCGGTGACGGGAAGCAAAAAGAAAGAACACGCCAGTCCGCACAGAAGGGGCGGACTGGGCTCGCGAACTGGAGCTTCCACTGCTGCTGGGCGCGGCCACTGGAGGCTGGCGGCCTGGGCGGACGAGATACTTCGTCCGCCGCTGGAGACTTGCCCAACGCGCCGGCGGACTGAGCGGACTGGACTTTGCGTCCGCTGCTGGGGTACCATCCTTGGCGCCGACTGGCGACAGTGCCGGACTGGGCGGACGGACAAATCCTGTCCGCGCCTGCTGAATGGGGGCTTTGGGAACTTGGAGTATGTTGCGGACTGAGGGGTTAACATAATCCCCGCACATTTTTAAGTTTCCAGAAAAACTTCGAAAATGTTTCTTTAACCGCCGAGTCCGCAAACCTCGAAAATGCCGCCAAAGCTATAAATACTGCTGGAGGGTCTGGATCTGCCGAGAATCTCGATCGACACGGGGCGATACTCACCACTTGCGGTCTCCACTTTCCAGTCCGGCATGGCAAGACTTGGTGCATTCCTCTCTAGCTTCACTGCCAAAGGCGACTCGGAGCCGTCAACGCCAATGAAGACCAAGAAAATTGCAAAGAGGCCGGCAAGACAAGATCCTGTCCGCCTCGCAGGAGAAAACTCCCAGAACGAGAAGCCTGCGGAGAAAGCAGTCCGCCACGTCGATGTTTCTGCTCGCAAGGATGCCGTAGTCGACGCCGAACCATTGAGGAGTGAGAAGATGGCAACCTTGTCGGACTCCGCCCCTTCTCAGAAGACTGCGACCTCGGCGGACACTACTGGCGAACACATGGAGACTGACATATCTTCCCCCAATGCCTCGGTGCAAATCGTTGACTTGGACGAAGAAGACCGGCGGACTGAGGTAGAGGACAACGCGCCCTCAAAGGCATTGTCTGCTGTGAATCCTGAACCTGTCCGCGCTGACCAGCCTGATTTAGGGGGGTCCGCCGCGGATGCTGCTGAGAAGACCGCCAAGAGGAAGAAGAGGAAGAGAGACGGAGAGACCGTCGCTGAGCGGGTTGAGAGGAGGCTGCGCGCTATGAAGGAGAAGAACATCTCCAAGCGGACTGGGGAAGCGGACTTACAACACAGGCCGCGCGACAAAGAAGTTCCAGACGGCGATCTGGTTACTCCGGAGGCCCAAATCCAGGGAGAGAATTCCCTCTCAACGGTCAGTCTTTCCACGGATGAGATATTTGATTCTATAGACGTCGATCAACTTGACTTAATCCAGGACTCCTTGCTGGTTATGCTGCAGCAGAATGAGGCAGAGACTGCTGGAGATAAGGATGACGAACTCCCTTCCTTGTCCGCTGCGGAGGAAGAGGAGAGGGAGAGGCTGAAGGAGAAGATAGAGGAGCAAAAGAAGCAAATAGTTGCTCATGTTACCGCGGTCAAGGCAGCCTCGAAGCAGGCCGTGGCGGACAAAGCTGCTGAGGATCTGAGGATTGCGGCGGAGCTGATGCGGTCAGGTAAACTTCAGCCGGCGCCCAAATACTTTCAGCGCAAGTGGCTTTACAGGTCGCCGCCGCGGACGTCAAGACCGATCAAAATTATCACCAAGACGGACGATATCGTGGTCTCAACAAGTGCGGCTGCCGAGAGAAGAGCAAGGGTTCACCGTGAATGGAAAAAGCGGTTAAGCGCCTTTGACCCAGAGCGGGCAAGGCGGCCAATCATCTTTGATAGTCGGAAACTCGCTGCCGCTATATCTAAAAGTGATCTTTTATCCTTTTTTCTTAGTCCGCCGCGAACTGCCTTTGAATGCGAAGTTTGACTTTATTTGTTGCAGGTAGAAAGTCGCTGCCGGGCTCCATAGAGAGTGGCGAGATCGTGGTCACACCCAACACTGGTGCCGACGCGGTCTCACATGTGGAGTCCGCGGAAGATGAGCCACCCAGCCTGAGTATGATAAAAGAGTTAGAGAAGAAATTTGAAGCTGAAATGCAATGTGTCAAAGCAGAGTTAGAGAAAGCGGCGGAGCGCGAGAGGGCGTCCGCGGCGCGCGAGAAAGCGTTCGCAGAACGCGAGAAGGCCCTCAAAGACCAGGTCGCCAGCATCTCGCGGGCGCTGGAGAGGTCTGAAAGGGAAAAGAAAAGGCTCGCGGATGACGTCCGATACTACAGAGGCAAGCACTTGGCGTCGGCTCGTGAAGGAAAGGAGAAGCGGACTGCTGAGGTCGCTGAGCAGAGGCCGCGGGCGTCAGATCGCGTTCCTCCTGAGATCGCGGCACCGGCAGGTGGCCAGCAGCCCGCGGATGAGGAGCCGAGGCCGGCAGCGGAGCCAATGGTGCCTCTCAGTCGAGTTGACCGGGAAGCCGCCCATATGCACCGGACTATAAACGTCATCCATCACCATCTCTGCCGGGTATACAGTGAAATTCTTCAGATAAGCGATCAGGCGGCTCATCTATGCAGGGACAGAGCAGAAAAGCCGGCGCGGACGGACAACAGGGATCGCTGAGTCCGCAATTCCTTGAACTTATCTGATTAGATGTATATTGTTTGTATGATTGCTCCAAACGATGCTGTGCTGTGAACTGAATTCTATTTGATCTGTGCGGATCCAGATTATATGTCCGCTATTCTTATGTAGCTTTATCTTTGGCATGATCTGTGGCGGACTGTGCGGACTAGCGCTGTGTCCGCTTCTTGCTAACCTGCAGGTGGGAAAATACGCGACCTGAGCGGATAGGAAGCTGCGACGGCCGCGACTTGGCCCTGAATTTCCCTTGGAATGTTAATTTGTCTTTGTATCCGCGTTATTTGTTTGGCTGCTTTTTAATTTTTTGCGGACTGTGCGGATTGAATATGCGACCTGCGCGGACTGGCCAAAAAGCTGTCAGGAACTTTATCTATAAATACTGCCTTCCGCTTTCTCTATGTAGGAAATTCCTGAAGTAAACGAAACCCTGCGGCCTGCAACATGGTGTCCGCGCGTACTGATGCTGCAGTCGCCTTCCACTCTGCCGACCACAGAAAATGCACTTTGAAAGAGGCTGATCTGGCGGCTTTTGTTGAAAGGAAGATGGCGGACTCCAACATTCTTGTCCGCCTACCCGCACACCAGGAAAGATTGAACTTCTCGACGGCGACCCAGATCGCCATTCCAGTTGACCACTTCGACAGCGGATTCAAGTTCCCGCTCTTATGGGAGCTTGCCGCAATTTTCGAGCACTACGGGATGGTCCCAGGCCAGCTCGCGCCGAATACCGTCGCTGCGATCTGCAGCTTCCTCTCTTACCTGCGATCTGAAAGGATTGCCTTCTCAATGAACATCTTCCGAAAAATATTCTCTGTCCGCTCCATAACTGCCTCTGGAGGCCGCCCCTACAAGGGCGTAATTTACTTCTATTGCAGGGGGATGAAAGTAGTGGGTCTTCCAAACAAGATCCACAACTGGACCTCAAGGTTCTTAATCTTTGAGGGCGACCTCGGGTTCGCGCACACTTATCCGCAAGTGCGCGCGGACTCTGCTTTCAAAAACGTGCAGCTGAACGAAATGGAGTCCGCAATTGTCGAGTTCCTGGCCAACGCCAGGCTTGATATTGAGCACTACCTTCCGCTGCTGGCGAGCTTAGCGGACGTCACGCCTGAGGACAGTAAGTATTAGCGGACTCAGTTTTTGTATCCGCCGCCACCATGCTTTTTAACCGGTTCTCTTTTTGCAGCGACCTTGGCGGTGCCCGCCAACCTGCCGCAGACGCCAAGCGGCTTTGTTCCTACACAAAAGGAGAAGAAAGAAGCGGTTGCAAAGAAGAGGAAGGAGGAAGGGGATGTCGCAGCGGACTACTCCTCCTCCGAAAGCTTCTCCATGACCGGCTTTGGCATCAGCCAGAGGGACCTTAGGGGGAACCCTATGGTCCATTGGCACAGCAAGGAGAAGCATGTCCGCTTATCCACCGCACTTCCCTCATGGAGGAGTCCGCGGATAACGCGCCACGCCCATGTTGCGCTCTCCACTCTCTACGGAAAGCGCAACTTGAGCGAACTGAAGAAGGTGCCCGCCGCCGACCTCCCTCTGCTGGCCTCTCAGGCCTCTGCGAACAGCGCGGTGACAAATCATTATGTTGCCACTCTGGCCAGAGACATGTTGAGGCAAAATGAACAGCTTCAGAAAGATAATAAAGCGCTGAGGGAAAGGAACGCGCGGCTGGGAGAAAGGAATGCCCGGCAAAGAGAGGAGCTGGCGGTGAGTTGAATTCGCCGCGATCTGGATTTGCTATTCGCCGCGATCTGTCTGAGTTTGCAATCTTGCTTTTGCAGGTCGCCTATGATTTGGAGAACACTAAATTCCGGGCCGCCACGCTCCCTTTTGTGATGGAGACAGTTGAGGTTGCTGTTGAGCGGCTTGCCCGCGACGGCCTCATGAAGGAGGGAGTAGACGGCGTCCCCTTTGTGGAGATCTTTCCGGAGCTGGCCCCTCAGGTCGCAGCGATGGAAAGAACCAAAAAAGGAAAAGAGGTTATTGAGGAAGATGATGATGATGAAGACGAAGAAGAAGACGGAGGCTCTCAAGGCGAAGAGCAAGTCCCTGCGGACAACGCTGAATCCAGCCGGCGAGGAGAGGATCTGTCCGCCGAGTCCGACACATCTGCTTCTTCCTCTGCTACTGGCAGCTCGCATAGCGGGTCCGCCACTAGTTCGGGTCGGGTAGCAGCGAGAGCGACTCGAGGGATTATTCTCCAGAAGTAGATGTCGTCGGCGACAGCCCTGCCCCTCCAGAGAAGAGACAGCGGACTGATTGAACAATGCATATGTATACATTTTGTAATTTTTGTAAAAAGTGGCGGACGCAAGATTGCAGTTCGCCGAACATTTTGAATGATGTAAAATTTTTTGAAGAAATAGAAAGGATATTTTTTGTCATGTGTGTGAAATGCAATGCTCTTTTTTCCACGCTCACCGCACCGATATTTAGCAGTCCGCACGTCATGCTAATAAACTTGGGCTTTTTAACTTGCTGATTAGAAATAATTGGTGTTCGCCTTTAGAAGAAGAACAATAGCAGGCGGACGCTGTTTAGCTCCAATTGAAGTCCGCACGATATATGTCATTTATAATGAATCTTGCTGATTAGAGAATATTGTTCCACTTTGGACCAAGAAACTCAGGCGGACTCTGTCGAGTTTCTCTTGCAGTCCGCATGATATATTATTATTTACAGTGAACCTTGTTGATTAAAGTATTTAGACATCAACTCATTCATCATCCGCCTCAGAGAACAGCCAGCTGATAATAATGCCTGGGGTACTTGGTTATAGCTGTAGTCCGCAAGCCAGACCGCACATAATATAAAAGCACATTGATGAACTTATCAAATAATGCGAGAATCATTCTACGGACTGAGCGGATACAGAAAACCAATCCGCTCACAATAGAAGTGATCAAAACTTATAACATGAAAATCATTCTGCGAACTGAGCGGATACATAAAACCAATCCGCTCATTGTAGATATGATCTATAAACTACCCTGCGGACTGAGGGGATACAGAACCAATCCGCTAAAGACAATCAGCTTGCGATCCCAAAGCTTCGAACCACGCGGATAACAAATCGAGTCCGCCAAGGATAGAAATGATCTATAGCTTGCGACCAGGTGGGCAGGTGAGCCTGAACGGCATACTTTCCTCACCGGGCTACAAGCTATAAGACCAACCCAAATAGGCGGACTGCGCGGACAGAGAAAACCAGTTCGCCAAAGATAGAAATGATCTATAGCTTGCGACCAGGTGGGCAGGTGAGCCTGAACGGCATACTTTCCTCACCGGGCTACAAGCTATAAGACCAACCCAAATAGGCGGACTGTGCGGACAGAGAAAACCAGTCCGCAAAAGATAGAAATGATCTATAGCTTGCGACCAGGTGGGCAGGTGAGCCTGAACGGCATACTTTCCTCACCGGGCTACAAGCTATAAGACCAACCCAAATAGGCGGACTGTGCGGACAGAGAAAACCAGTCCGCATAATATTCCCTGCAAAAAGCAAGACCCTCACTTGGCGGAACGGTTCCCTGCCCTCTTGCCTGGAGTACAGTCTAAACTGTGGGTCTCCTGCAGGCACTGCTTGAGGGTACCATGGAGTGTTCGAGAGTTACAAGCTAAGATGACCCGCGGGCAGGTGAGCCGGAACGGCATACTTTCCTCATGTGATCATCGAAGTTGTAACAATATCCCTAAAGCGGCATGGTAGAGCTTTACACCCACCTTGCCCTCCATAATGCAAAGGTGGGGTCAGGTACCTGCCGGGATCCGAAGTCCAGAATCCAACCGCGCTAGAGCCTGCAAGCTCCCACTACACGGTGCGAAATCTCCTCGCAACACGTGGTCTTCGTGGTGTTACGCTAATGACAACGGCTCTAGGGGAGGTCTAGCTGAACTCGGCGATGTCTCCTGGTATCAGGGAACCGTTATAGGTCTTTGGGAGAGAGAGTAAACACTAGAAAAAGGTGTCAGTATGGATTATAAAACATATTTGCAAAGCAAACACAAGAAAGAAGAAAGAGAGTTTGAGTGTAGAACCGTTTTTGAAATCTCTCTTAGCACTTTATCTGTTATGATTACAACAAAAACACTCGAAGAAGTGTTAGCAAGCAGTTTCTATTCATAACAATTTTTGAAGAGAATACAGAAAGTAGAAGGAGGTTTTAAGAATAGAACCGCTTGAGATCATCTCCGTTCCACGTGTGCGGTATATCCTCTCCTTCGTGAGTCTGCAAGCGGTAAGCGCCGCTTTTTAATGCTTCCTTAACGACAAAAGGGCCGGCCCAATTCGGATTAAGCTTTCCAACTGAACCAGCTCTTGCAGCAGCATCAACCTTCTTTAGAACTAGATCTCCCACTTGGAAGTGTTTGATCCTTACATTCTGATCGAAGTAACGGGCCATCCTTCTTTTGACCTCTTCCTGCCTTATGGCTGCTTGATCTCTGACCTCCTCGATGTGTTCCAAGCTGAACCTCATCTCCTCATTATTCAACTCAGCCCAATCATCAACACCTTCTCTTGCAAGCAGCACTCTGGGTGATGGGACTTCAAATTCAATCGGGATGAGTGCCTCTGAGCCATGAGAGAGTTTGAAAGGAGTCTCCCCGGTTGCGGATGATGGCGTTGTTCTAAGGGACCAGAGGACTGATGGAAGCTGATCGGCCCAACTGCCCTTGAGATTCTGCACTTTCTTCTTGAGCAAGTTGAGGATCTGCTTGTTGGCAGCTTCCACCTGGCCATTGCTTCGGGGATGATGAACTGATGCAAAACGCAGCTCTGTTCCGATCTGCCTGCAAAAATCTATCATCTCTGAATTGTTGAACTGTGGCCCATTGTCAGTGATTATTGCCATTGGTATCCCGTGCCGACATACAATTTCTCCCCAAATGAAGTTCTTGACGATCTGAGTCGTTGTCTTGGCCAATGCCTTGGCTTCGATCCACTTGCTGAAATAGTCGATCATTACGATGATAAAACGCCGTTGCCCGCTTGCCAAGGGAAAAGGACCAATGAGATCCATTCCCCAAACCGCAAAGGGCCAAGGAGTTGCAATCGACCTGAGGGACTGAGCTGCTTGGTGCTGAAGTGGAGCAAACTTCTGGCATTGAACACACCTTCTGGCACAGATCTCTGAGTCTTTCTTCATTGTGGGCCAGAAATACCCTTGCCGTAGGACTCGTCTTTCAAGAGTTCTTGCTCCAGAGTGACTTCCACACTCTCCTGAATGAACTTCTTGCAAAATGGTGTGAGCTTCTTCTTCTGAAACACATCGGGCCATGGTTGAGAGGAAGGTCTTTCTATAAAGGATTCCCGCCACTAGAAAGTAGTGAGCTGCTTTTATTCTGAACTTCTTCTTGTCTCTAACTGTATGATGATAATTTCCTGTTGATAGATATAGGATGAACGGGTCCATCCAAGAGACACGCTGGTCGACTTGCATCAGATCTCCTTCCACCACTGCCGGGCGGAAGAGCTCGGAAGTTGTGCCTCCTGAAGGTATCCCATGCTTAGAGAGAAAATCGGCCTCCTCATTCTCTGTTCTAGGGATATGTTCGATGGTGAAGCTTTTAAACCTGCCGATTTCTATTTTCACAAGAGCTAGATACTTTTTCAAGACTGGCTCCCTTGCTTCAAAGTTACCAAGGACTTGCGACGCCATTACAAGAGAATCAGTTCTGATGTGAACATGATCGATCCCTAATTCCCTTGCGAGCCTCAAGCCTGCTAGCAGAGATTCATATTCAGCCTGGTTGTTTGTTACTGGAAAGTAGAACTTGATGGCCTGCTCTAGCTTGATTCCATTTGGATTGATGAGGAACCACTCCTGCTCCAGAAGAACTTCTGCCTGAGGCACCATCAACATAGATGGTCCAAGCCAAAGGTGACCTTTCTGCCTGATCAGAACTGGACTCTGGCATGTCAATCAGAAAATCTGCTAGGACTTGAGCTTTGATGGCTGTCTTGGGCACATAAGAAATTTCAAATTCACTTAGCTCTATTGCCCACTTAGCTAGCCTGCCGGAATGCTCGGGCCTTTCCAACACACCCTTCAAAGGTTGATCGGTGATGACTTGGACTGAATGTGCTTGGAAGTATGGACGAGCCTGCGAGCTGACATGACCAGTGCCAAGGCTAACTTTTCCAAGATCGGATACCGCGTTTCAGCACTCTTCAAGATATGGCTGACATAGTAGATTGGAAACTGCTTTCTGCCTTCTTCCCGAAGGAGAACGGAGCTGACGGCCTCAGGGCCAACCCCTAGATACAAGAAAAGAACCTCTCCTGGCCGGGGACTCTGAAGCAGAGGCGATGAGGTGAGCTGCATCTTTAACTGCTCAAAAGCATGAGAGCACTCTTCTGTCCACTCAAACTTGGATGCACCGCGGAGAGTTTTGAAAAAGGGGGCACTCCTATCTCCAACCCGAGAGAGGAATCTTGCAAGACCTGCCAGCCTTCCCCCTAACTGCTGAACTTCCTTCGGTGAACGAGGGGTAGGCATTTCAAGAATAGCTTTTACCTTGTCGGGATTGGGGGCAAGTCCCTCCGGAGTAAGGAGATGACCAAGAAACTTCCCCTTACTCGCTCCAAAAGTACACTTCAAAGGATTGAGTTTCATCTTGTATCTACGCAGAGTAGCGAACGTCTCTGCTAGATCTAGCAAGTGCAGCGAAAACGATTTACTCTTAATTAAGAGATCGTCTACATACACTTCTAGGTTTCTTCCTTTTTGATGGTTAAACACACGGTCCATCATCCGTTGATAGGTCGCGCCAGCATTCTTAAGCCCAAAGGGCATGACAAGATAGCAATAACATCCATCGTTAGTTATGAACGACGTGTGAGGAACGTCAGGCTTATGCATTCTTATCTGGTGATAACCAGAAAACGCATCTAAAAAACTCATGTAAGAGTATCCTACCGCGGAATCAACTAAAGAATCTATCCGAGGCAGGGGGTAGCAATCTTTAGGACATGCTTTATTAAGTTTTGTAAAGTCTACACACATTCGCCACTTTCCCCCTGGTTTTTTAACCATTACAACATTTGAAATCCAGGTGGGATATTGCACTTCTTTAACAAAATTCGCCTTGAGGAGCTTTGCAACCTCCTCCCTTATTGGCTCTGCAAGCTTTGTTGCCACGTCCCTCTTCTTCTGTTGGATGGGCTTGCAGCTGGGATCAACATTCAGATGGTGGCAAGCTACATCAGGATCCACCCCCGGCATGTCTTCTGCTGACCAGGCAAAGACATCCAGGTTCTTCAGCAGGCAGGAAATCAACTCAGCCTTTTGATCTTCAGGAAGCTCCGAGTTGATGGAGAGTTTCCTCTCCTCCCCTTCAGCAATGGGGACTCCTTGCGTCGCCTGGGCAGGTTCCAGGTGAGCACCTTCATCAGCAGCAACTTTCGAACTGGAAGAGGCTTCTGCAGCCTCTGCTGGAGCAAGGGAAGCTTCAACCATGTTGACAGTGCGGACGTAGCACTCCCTTGCTCTCCTTGGGTCGCTCCTGACCCGGCACATCCTCCCATCGGCAAAGAACTTGATGGCGAGGTGATAAGTGGAGATCACAGCTTGGTACTTGTTCAGCAGGGGCCTGCCGAAGATGGCGTGGTAGCTGCTGGGGGCGTCGACCACTATGAACTGTATCTGCTTTGTTGCCCCTCCAAGCTTTTACTGGCAAGGTGACGCTGCCCTCCACCTCTTTCCTCTCTCCTGAGAATCCATAGAGCGGCCCCTCAGTGGAAAGTAGAGGCTTTCCGGTCCTCAGGGCCTCAAAAGTAGACTTGAAGAGGAGGTTGACTGAACTGCCCGTATCAACAAGAATTCTGTCCACTGTGAAGTCTCCAAGCACAGCCTTGATCACAACAGCATCGTCAAATGGATTGGCTGTTTGTGGAAGATCTTCTGGACCAAAGGTGACGACTTCTCTTGGGGGAGCAACGGAAGAAGAGGCCACCTCCGCCTGGGTGACCCTCGAAATTGAAGATTTCCGAGTGGACTCGGTCCCTGCTCCACCATGGATGAAGAAGAGGCGTCCCAGAACTCCCTCATCATCTGCATCAAAGCATTCCACTGGGACGTTGATCGGCCCCAGACGGCCTTCGTCCTCCACATCTACACACTCCTGGTAAGCCTCGGCTACCTCTTTGCCCTTCGAGGTGGATGGCTTCGACGAGGAAGGAGAATCCTTCTTGGTCAGGTCAATCTTGCCCTCGGCAAGCAACTTATCAATCAGCGCATGAAGGGCCTTGCACTCCTCAGTCAGATGACCCTTTTCCTTGTGGAATTGGCAGTATTGCGAATTATTCCTCGGCTTCCACAACTTCTGAGGCTCTTGCCTCCTTTCTTCTGATCTCCTTTGCAGGATCTGGATGACTTCGTCAAGGTCCAGATCTGCAGGGTCCTCCGTAGGACTTTCTTCATATTGGCACGGGGCAGGCAAGGCTTCCTGCTGGAGGATGGGAAGAGCCTGCAAAGGCACGGCGGGAGTGGTGGCCAACGACAGTCTCTGCTCGTGAAACTGTTGGTGGCCTTGGAATGGTTTTTTGTTGCGGAAGTTTCTGCCTCTTTGAGACGGAGGCTGGAAGTCTGGACGAGGGGGCCTGCCACGAGAAGAAGAAGCGGAGGCATCCCCTCCTTCAGCCTTAGCTGTCAGGGATGAAACATAGGTCGGATTAGCATTTTCCCCTTCTATGAAGCGGTTGACCATGGCGATCAACTCTGATAGGTTTCTGGAGCCTTGGTGGTTGCTTTGAACTTCAGAGGGCCTTCCCGGAGGCCGTGGATCAAGGCAACTTTGTAATAGTCGGGGTTCACATTCCTCACCCCCTGGATTTCTCTTTGAAAGCGATCAACGAATCGTGCTACCGATTCGTTATCCCTCTGCTTGATCTCGAATAGGGCAGCTGGCCCATTCTTCCTCTTCCTTGAGGTAGCAAACCTCAGTAGTAACTGGCTACGGAGCTCTGCAAAAGAAGAAATAGTGCCCGAAGGCAGCTCATAGAACCATTCTCTCGCTTGCCCTTCGAGAGTGGTAACCAGCAATTTACACTTGATGGCATCTGTGAGGCATCTCAAAGCTACTGCCCCCTCAAATGCTTGGAGATGAGAAACTGGATCTGTCGTTCCCGAATAGGAAGGGATGCGAGGCTCCCTGAAGTTGCTTGGAGCTGATTCCCATCGAATTCAGTCAACAAAGGGAGACGGGGTGTCGAATTCTGCAGGGTAGAAAGGGCGGACTGGAGCCGAGGAGTCCGCGGGCTCGGCGGACTGGCGATCAGCAAAGTGAAGTTGGCGGGCAGGAGTGCCCCTAGCAGCTTCTCTGAAGAACTCTCTGAAAGCAAACTCTTCCTCTTGAGGGCGCAGAGGAGCAGCGGACTGAGCAGCGTTCCAGGGAGTTGCTGACGACTGCCGAAGCGGAGTTCGGCGAGCTGGGGTCTGGCGGACTGGCGAGTCCGCTGGGTCCGCTGCGGCCTGAGGAGCAAGCCGCTGGGCCAAGGCAAGCAGAGCTTGGCTGATTGTGTCAAGACGCTGGTCGGTCTGCCGGCGAGACTGCTCGGCCTCAAGGCGAGCCTGTTCAATCGCGTCCCAAAGGGAGTCTTCTGAAGAGCTGGAGCGGTCTGAAGAGCGGGCTCTGCGGTCTGACATCTTGTGTCCACTGATTTCAAAACACTACTCGGATCTGAAGGTCGCGTGTTAACTGTTGATGCACGAAAACACAAGGGGGTCGAGCACAACCAGCTAACTGTTCGAACACAGGGGAAAAAGGGGAGACTGCGAGCAGCGATCTACTAAGCGGATGAGAGCTGAAAGAGGAGCAGGGCCGTGAACCACGGCAACAACAGACTTCGCCCGTCGCGGCCTGAATGCCTCTCTTGCGACGGGCTTTCCCTTGATTGAAGAAGAAGTGGGTTACAAGTGAAAGGAAAAGACTGAGGGAAGTAGAGCAAGGGGGAGTCCGCAAGGCACAGGATTCGAGTCCGCAGCCTGTAACAAGTAGGCTCCTGGGTCCGAGTCAGCGTGCCTTGAGTGCACCACCTCCCCCCTATTTATAGGATAGGGGGCCTGCCCAAGCGGGCAGGGCTAAAATAACCGGCTGCCCGGGGTACAGGAGAACCGGGCAGCGGTGACGGGAAGCAAAAAGAAAGAACACGCCAGTCCGCACAGAAGGGGCGGACTGGGCTCGCGAACTGGAGCTTCCACTGCTGCTGGGCGCGGCCACTGGAGGCTGGCGGCCTGGGCGGACGAGATACTTCGTCCGCCGCTGGAGACTTGCCCAACGCGCCGGCGGACTGAGCGGACTGGACTTTGCGTCCGCTGCTGGGGTACCATCCTTGGCGCCGACTGGCGACAGTGCCGGACTGGGCGGACGGACAAATCCTGTCCGCGCCTGCTGAATGGGGGCTTTGGGAACTTGGAGTATGTTGCGGACTGAGGGGTTAACAACCGGGGAAGACTAGGAGAACAACTGAGGATGAGATTTTCTCATTGCGGATTCCAATTCCAAAGTTGCACCTCGAGCTTCCTAATTTTGCTAGAGGACCTTAACCATCGTAATTGTTTTCTTTCTTAGCACACGATATTGCGTCTCTAGAATACGGACAGGCTCTTCGACATACGAGAGATTAGGGTGCAACTGGGGCACTGAGTTAAGGACATGCCGATCACTACGAACACACTTTCGCAACTGGCTCACGTGAAACACATCGTGAACACCAAGGAAAGAATCAGGCAATTCCAGTCTATAGGTAGAAACTCCCATGCGCTCCAGAATCTGAAAAGGTCCCACATACTTGGGATCTAGCTTATGGTTCCTTCCAAATCTTTTAACACCTAACATCGGAGAGACCTTCAGAAACACCATGTCCCCAACCGCAAATTCCATATCAACTCTCTGCTGATTTGCATACTTCTCGTATCGCTCCTGAGCTATCCTTAGCGTTTCACGAATATGCATTACTGAATTACTCATATCCTCCAGCACTTCCGGTCCGAGCAACGGCTTCTCACCAACTTCTACCCAAAATAGTGGAGTTCGACAACGCCTTCCATATAAGGCTTCAAAGGGTGCCATCTGTAAACTCTCCTGATAACTGTTATTGTACACGATCTCCATCAATCTGAGGAGTTTATCCCAATCCCCACCATGGTCCAGAATATAGCATCTAATCATATCCTCCAAGATCTGATTCACTCTCTCCATCTGACCATTTGTCTGAGGATGATAGGCAGTAGAGTAACTAAGGTCAGTACCTAGAGCTCCTTGCAAGCTCTGCTAGAAACGATACATGAATCGGGAGTCTCGATTTGACACAATGCTCGTAGGTACACCATACAGTCTGATAACTTCGTCCAAATAAAGCTCAGCTATCTTTTCCATGGAATAATTAATCTTGAAATGCACAAAGGGGGCACACTTGGTTAGTCTGTCCAGGATAACCCACACTGCATCATGCCCTTGGGGAGATCTCGACAAACCAGTAATGAAATCTATGGATAAACTCTCCCATTTCCAACTCGGTATATCTTAAAGCGTTAACTTACCACCCGACCTTCTGTGCTCAGCTTTGATACTGTGATGAGCCATTCTTGCTCGGCTAGTTTTTCTATTGCTTACTTTTACTCTATTGCTGACCCTTTTGTTGCTGTCGCTTTATTATTCCGATCACTTTGAGGTTTGTTTAGTCTGCCTTTGTTTTTTGCACCATTTATATCTTGCTTCTAAGGTGTTCACCTTTTGAATGCCTCAGGACCAAAGCTGTAGCAGGTTTAGCTGACCGTGTTGTGCTTCTGGTGCTGCTGGTTGCTGCGGCCGTTTGCTTCCACCTCTGAGCTTGAGGTAGTTGACTTTGCTAGACTTGTCAGATTTTACTATGGGTTCATGTCAGTTGTTGACGCCCATAGTCTTTGAATTTTTTGTGGTGGACTACTTGCTGCTTTTACTGCTTTTACTTTTTACCTGTTAATACTTGCTCTCTGAGACGGATTTATGTTAGGATGCATTTAGTTATTTTAAAGTATACAAAATTGCATTCTGTAGTATCGACATGGCATGACTTTCAACTACTAAATCTACTACTTTTAAGCGTTATAAAAGTTCTCTATATATTAAATGTAAAAGTCACATCATCATTTTAAGATACTAGACCTTCACTCTCATATAGGTTAACAAATGAACCAACTCAGTATTTTCCGCCGCATAAAACCTATATATTTTTCTCCCCTATGGATTAATGATCTACCCGACCGAGGGACACGATCAGTAACTCTAATAACTTATATGAATTATATTTTTTTTACTTAATCTCATAAATCTTTTACATGAAGTAATTGTGAGGATGTGTTGGGTGAGCATCTGTAGTTGTCTCCTACATGGCGTGGCATCACGACGCGTATTTTCTCTACTCTGACGTATTTTTGAATATGGAGAAAATGTGGGTTGTGATACCGCCCACCCGAGCTGCGCAGAATTTTAGGAATCAACAGAACAAACACGCGGCCTTAACATCCTTCGCAGGCGATGTGCAGGAAATCAATAGAAAGGCGCGTCTTAGTTTCCAATTGCAAGGCCCTTCAAAAGACCATAACTTTTGATGAGAATGTCTGATTTTCGCGCACAATACCAATTCGGAAAGCTCTCGGAGTTATCCATCCACTGGCTAACCGGGTGAACCCATTTAAACTCATTCCTCTACCTCAGATCACACATATTCAACTCCACTTAAAGGTTATCCCAGTGTGTTCCTTTCGTCAATTTCTTCCTAATGGATATGCCAGTGAAGGCATCAGGAAACACTTCCATGAAAACAGTAATTACCGCAACATAACTTTGTGCTCATGAAACAAAATCACCGCCACTGACCCATTTCGGAGAATCTGTATGGAGGCGGTGGCGTGGCGACCCGGCCTTTGTCGCACGTAAAAAATCGAGCCAATAAAATTGCTTAATCTGAATGGAACCGAAGCTAGCAATCCAAAGGATAGCGCTGTTGGGTACACTATTTATATGTACCAGATTTGGATAAGCCTCATCTTAATCAATGATATACATCAATTTATATTTGATGTATGTTTGAGTTTTATTGTGCAGGTTTAAGCATTGGAAGAAAATTTTCTAATTACAAGTGTCGACATTTGTGAAGAATTATGTCGACACTTGTGAAGAATTATGTCGACACCTAAAGAAGAAGTTGAGTCGATATCCAGGCATTGTGTCGACACCAATAGAAGAAGTTGTGTCGACACCCAGACTTGTGTCGATACTTGTGAAGAATTGTGTCGACACCTAAATAAGGATCTGAGTCGACACTCAGACTTGAGTCGACACCTGAGCAAGGAGTTATGTCGACTCTGAAAGCAGAAGTTATGTCGACACCCAGGAGTTATGTTGACACTAAAAGCAGAAGCTGTGTTGACACCTAGGAGTTATGTCGATAATGGAAGCAGAATTATGTCGACACAGAGGGCTTGTGTCGACATATTTAACAGATGCTGTGTCGAGTACCAGAAGAATGACTATGTCGACACATGGAGTGTTGTGTCGACATCATCAAGACTTGTGTCGGCACTTAATCCATTTGTTTCGATAGATGTGAAGCAGTTTGCTGAGTGGTTCATGCTGAGTTGGAAAGTCTTCGAAGAATCAGCTGATATAACCAACCGGTCTGACACCTTTGTCAGAACTATCAGAAGACTGTTACAAATCGGATCAACTGGTAATCAGGAGGAAACTCTATATAAAGGACTGGTTCGATACAACACAAAAAAGAGAGACAATAGCAAGAAAAGAAAACATACAACACTAAGAAGTGAATCCTTCAGAGAGAGATTTCTACAACAAGAAAAGGGGAAACCCTGACGAAGGAAGATTCAGATCGGTCTACAAGGAAGATTCAGATTTCATTCTGAATTCAAGGAGGAAGCTATCTGAAGATCAACTTCTACATCAATTGAAGATCAACCTTATTTTATTCTATCAAGTAGCTTTGAAACGGCTAAGTCAGGTTGAATCTGAAGATCATTTTATTCAATAACTGTTCAAGAAGCTCATCAGTGAAGAGATTCATCTGGTGAAATTTCTGTATCTCTTAATCAAACAATTTCTTGTATGATCTGTTGTAAGATCTGAGTTGTAAGCCTGTAATTATAAAGGCTGAGGTAGGGCTTTTGCTTGAGTTGTAGGAGTGGGGTTTCATTCTGAGTTGTAAGCCTAGTGACATAGGATAAGGTAGGGCTGTGGCCTGAGGTAGGGTTCTTGGGGAAGAATCTGAGGTAAGACTTGTATAAGTCTGAGTTGTAGGAACCATCATTGGTTCTGAGCTGTAAGATCTACGGATCTGAGAAGAAATAATGAAGTTAGGCCGGATCTAGTACACTGTAAGATAGGCGAAGGGGGAAAGTGCATGTACCCAGACCTTGGGGAACCACTATAAATCTGGTGTATGCTGTGTTGTGTTCATTATTATGTGGTTTACATTGTTTCTGTGCTGAGTAAAATTTTGCTATTTGCCTAAAATATTGAAGGAAAAAATTAGAACCTATTCACCCCCCCCCCCCCCCCCCCCCCGCTAGGTGTCTAGAAATCAAGTATTTCAAGTGGTATCAGAGGCATGTTACTCAAAGATTGACCTAACAGTCTGAGTGGATCTCCAAGGCAAGTAACATATTTCAAGAATGGGTTCAATAGAGAATCAGAAGGAATTTGGATCTATGAAACTGCCTATCTACAGAAAAGAATGTTTTGGCATATGGAAGGAAAGGGTCAGGTTGTTTATGGAAGCATCTGATCCAAAAATCTACATTACAGTACAGGAGGCTCCCTTCATTCCAATGAAGGTATCAGTTCTGGATGCAAATGTTAAAACCCCTAAGAGCTATTCTGAAATGACTAAGGATGAGATCATCCTGACAACATTAGACAAAAGAGCACAAAACATTATAGTAAGTACTATAGATGATGCCACATTTCAGAATCTGGTGCACTGTAAAACCTCCAAGGAAATGTGGGACACCCTGATTGTCTACATGGAGGGAACAGAAGAAGTTAGAGAGGATAGGAAATCTATGCTGAATCAAAAATATGAGATCTTTAGATAAGCCATGACTGACAACATAGCTGAATGTTACAAGAAGTTCTTCAGGATTGTCAATGAGCTGATGACCTATGGAAGAGCCTTCAGCACATATGAACTGAATGACAAGTTTCTCAGGTCACTAACAAAGGATTGGGACACAAAGATATGTGCCATCAAAGAAGTGTCCAAGCTTGGTGATACACCTCCACCCACATTATTTGGAAAACTGCTATCATATGAAATGCAGCTCACTGCCAGAAAAGAGGTGGAGAAAAGCAGTAGGCCTGAATACAAAGAAAGGTCTGTAGTCTTCAAGGCTGAAGGCACAAGAAAGGGTTGGAAAAAGTCCTTTTGTCCATCAAGAAGGAGTGTTGAGGCTGAAGAAGAAAATATTGACAACAGCACATCTGATAGCCACATCTCTGATGAGGACTTTGCTTCCTTTATAAGGCAATTCCAAAGGTTCATGAAAAAAAAGAAATGGAGAACCAAGCCGTCAACATCCTTTTCCAAGGATGTTTATTACAAGAAAAAGAAGACTCACAAGGAGGACAAGTTTGCCTCAAAACCTAGTAAACAAACTAATTCTAAAATAGTTTGTTATTGTTGCAACAGGCCTGGGCAAGTCATAGCTGACTGTCCAGACAAGAGGACTGAATCCAAAGATAAGAAGAAGCATCAAGTGAAAGGAAAGAAGGAGAAATCTCTTATTGCTCAGAAGCAGAAGAGTTGGACAGACACTTCATCTTCAAAATCAGGAGATGAAGATAATGCTGAAGCATATGTTGGGCTAATCTCAACGGAAGAGGATTCTAGGGAACTAGAATTCCTACAAATATTGGACTCTATAAATGGAGTAGAAGACTATTGCTGTAGAGGGCTGATGGCTCTATCGAAAAATGATCAGTTCCAGGATCAGCCTGGTCCTAGTAAGGTATACACTTCTCCCTCAGCTTTAGATTACTGCACTTCATCAGATTCAGAAACTTTTGCATCAAGAGATGTGGATGGTTCTGAATTAGAAGGAGATGTGCATCAACTCATTAATGAGTATGGTGGGCTGTTGCAAGCTCTAAAGAGGTGCAAGTTTCTTATTAAAGAGTAGGCCAAGGAGATTGAGACTCTGAAGCAGGCTGCATCAGATTCAGCCTTGTTGATAGATTCAAAACTGAAGGAGATTGCCAAACTGAAAAATATTACTGTTATTCAGATGGGCACAATCTCTTTCAAGGAAAATCACATCAAGAAACTTGAGGGAAAACTTCAGCAAGAGAGAGAGAGTTAGTGGCTAAATTCTCCAAACCAAAATCAGTCTTGCCCTGAATAGATAATTTCATTTCTCATAAAGGAAAGACTAGTTTAGGTTTCATGGGTAGAACTAGGGCCACCAATTTTTATAGAAAACATAAGGCCCCAGCACAGCCACTAGCTTCTAAGCCCCATATTTTCTTTTGGAAAGTGATGCAACCAATAAACAAGTATGATAATGATAGTACTCATGGTCACTGTGAGGATGAAGATCTCATGGGAAAGGGTGCAAATTCCCATAGATCACACTATAGGCAAACCCATCAGGTTCAAGAGGAAGTCTTGGGGTTTACTGCTCCAGCACCTACACTCAACAGAACTGCTGGCAACCAAGCAGTAAAGTCTGTACCTAAGAGAAGGTATAATAGGTTTGAGTGTTTGTACTGTGGCAAAGTGGGTCATTTTGACAGGGATTGTTGGTTCAACACATGTGTTAAAACCAAGAGTAGTCTACCTGTCAGAATAGCTGCAGGATTTCAACCTAACAATGACCTAGGACCCAATAACAATTTTGGTTCTAAGGGTAAGTGATTCTGTATTTGATGCAGGTGAATCCAAGTGACCATACCCCTATATGGTACTTGGATAGTGGATGTTACAGACACATGACTGGAACAAGAAGAATGTTGAGGTACTATGTACCCATAAAGAATGGACCCAAAGTAATCTTTGGTGGATCAGAAAAAGGAATCATCAAAGGATTTGGTAACATTTTTAGTGATTCAATTACTATCACTAAAGTGGCTTATGTGAAGGGTCTAAAACATAACCTGATCAGCATAAGTCAACTTAGTGATCTAGGTTATGACATCTCCTTTCTCAATGGGGAGTGCCAAATAAGAAGGTCAAGTGATCAAGAGACCATTTTAACTGGCACTAGGAAAGGGAATGTATATTGTCTTAACCTAGATTGTGAGTTTGACAACTCACCCATTTGTCTAGTTGCAGGAAAAAAAGCTTCACTATATGTCAAATGGCACAAGAGGCTTGCCCATCTGAACTATAAGTCAATAGGATAGCTGTTTATCATGGGGTTAGTGAGGAATGGTACTTAAGTCAAGTGCATTAAAGAGGGTGTGTGTTCTGCTTGCCAAAAGGGCAAACATACTAAGTCCTCTTTCCATGCACTTGATATTAAAGATTCAATAAGATGTTTATATCTCTTGCATATGGATTTGTTTGGTCCCATGCCAGTTCACAATCTTGGTAGGAAAGTATACACAATAGTTATTATGGATGACTATTCTAGATACACATGGGTTTTCTTCTTGAGGCAGAAATCTGAAACCCCAACTGTTTTCCAGACTTTTGTTAGACAAATTCAGAATGAACATAACAGTTCAGTGGTCAAAATCAGAATGACCATGGAACTGAATTTCAGTCTGAATGTATGACAAAGTTCTGTGATGATCTTGGGATTCATTAGGTATTCTCCTCACCTAGAACTCCTCAGAAAAATGGAGTTGCTGAAAGAAAGAATAGGACTCTAATTGAGGCAAGTAGAATACTACTTAGTGACACTAGTCTCCCTGAGTACTTCTGGCAGAGGTAGTAAATACTGCATATCATGTTCTCAATGGAGCCTCCATCAATAAGAAACATAAGATGACTCCCTATCAGATTTTGAAAGGCAGAAAACAAAACATTTCCTACTTTTGAATCTTTGGTAGCAAGTGTTATGTTTTAGTTAATGGTAAGCACTACCAAACAAAGTTTGCTTCCAAATACCTAGAAGGGATATTTGTTGTGTACAACAATAATAGTAGGGCATACAGAATCTACAACTTAACTACCCAACTTGTAGAGGAATCTATCCATGTTGTATTTGATGAATCTAAGTTGATTAACAGTGAATTGTCTAGTTCTTCAGTTAGTTCTACAGGTCTAACAGACAGGCTCGACAAGATGACCATAAATGAAGAGTTACCCACTAGGCTGAATGAGGAAACAGATGCTTGCTGTCCAGGGGGAGAACAAGACTCACTGAATGAAGAAGAAAATGAGGAGAATCAAGTTGAAGAAAATGAAGAAGTCCATGAGGTTGACAGATTTACTCCAGCAAGAAGACACTTGAAGGATCATCCAGTACACCAAATTATTGGTGATGCAAGTCAAGGTGTTCTAACAAGAAGTAAGAGTATGAACACATTCCTATGTTCTAGCTTCTTGTCACAAATAGAACACAGAAAGTTTGAAGAAGCAATGCTAGACACAAACTGGATTGATGCTATGCTATGCAAGAAGAGCTGACACAATTCAAAAGATGTAATGTATGGGAACTGGTTCCTAAACCAAAGGATCACAACATCATAGGAACCAAGTGGATCTACGGAAACAAACTTAATGAGAATGGCATTATAATCAAGAACAAGGCCAGATTGGTAGCAAAAGGCTATAGGCAAGAGGAAGGGATTGACTTTGATCAAACTTTTACCCCAGTGGCAAGGTTGGAGGCTATAAGATTATTCTTGGCCTATGCTGCCTATCAAGGGTTTAAGGTATATCAAATGGATGCAAAGTTAGCATTCCTGAATGGTGACTTAAAAGAGGAAGTCTATGTTGAATAACCCTCAAGTTTTGTAGACTCTCATTATCCTGATTATGTATATAGGCTTAGGAAAGCTCTATATGGTTTAAAACAAGCCCCAAGGGCTTGGTATGAAACCTTGTCTGCTTTTCTCATTGAGAATAAGTTCTCTAGAGAAAATATAGACAAAACTCTATTCTTTAGGGAATCTAAAGGCAAGATAATCCTAGTGCAGATATATGTTGATGATATTATATTTGGTTCAACTAAAAATAACCTTTATAGGAAGTTTGCTAAACTTATGCAAGGGAAGTTTGAGAAGAGTAGTATGGGTGAGTTGAAGTTATTTTTGAGACTTCAAGTTAGACAGACTGGTGATGGATTGTCCATATCTCAGCATAGTTCACCAAGGAGTTGATTAAGAAATATGGGATAGACTCAGCCTCCACCATGAAAATTCCAATGGGAACAAGTATGCCAATAGGCAAAGATAAGGCAGGGAAACCTGTTGATGAGTCTTTTTCTAGAGGGATAATTGGTTCTCTACTTTATTTTACTGCTAGTAGACCTGACATCATGTATGCAACATGTGTCTGTGCTAGGTACCAAGCTTGCCCAAAGGAATCTCATTATACTACAGTTAAAAGAATTTTGAGATATCTTAAGGGCACACCTAATCTAGGCCTTTGGTATCCAAAGAATAGAGATTTCTTACTAACATGTTTCTCAGATGCAGAATTTGCTGGATGCAAAGAAGACAAGAAGAGTATAACAGGAACCTCTCAATTCATAGGAGGAAGGCTGGTGTCATGGTGCAGCAAGAAGCAAACAAGTGTAGCTATATCAATAGCTGAATCGGAGAATGTAGCTGCAGGTAGTTGCTGTGCACAGTTGTTGTGGATAAAGCACCAACTAGAAGATTATGACATCAAGGTAAGTAGAATTCTACTATTTTGTGATTCTACCAGTGTTATTTCTATTGCTAAGAATCCTGTATCACATAGTAGAACCAAGCATATATAAATTAAGTTTCATTTCATCAGAGAACATGTTAAGAAGGGAGATATTAGTCTAGATTTTGTGAACACAAATAATCAAATAGCTGATATATTTACAAAACCTCTTGATGAAATTAAATTTAATTATTTTAAAATTTAATTAGGCATGTTGAACCTATAATAAGTTAGCACAAGCTTCCCTTAGAAGAATATGTAAGTACAAAATTTCTCAGGAAATTTTTCTAAGTTCAAAGTTTGTGTCGACACAAGCACAATTGTGTCGACACACTCAGTATGTTGTGTCGACAAAGAATAAAGATGTGTTGACACAGAAATAGTATTTGTGTCGACAGAAGAATAGATGTCGACACAACCTTGTCGAGACCTTATATCTAGATGATTTTTCGTGTCGACACACAAAAGTTGGTGTTGACACAACTATGTCAAGACATGACCAGCCCGTATCGACTTTGACACATGTATGTCGACATCTAGACATGTCGAATAAACCTTTGTTTTGTCGAGACCTAGGTCATTTCTGTTGACAAATGTAAAATTTGGTCGACTATGGGTCGTCTTTTGACCTGCCCTTTACGCTAACACTATAAATAGGTCTAGCCAAAATCTTGTCTACTACGCTTTCAGAAATCTAGGATCTGCACATTGTGTCGACAAAGACCTTCTCTTCTTTTCTCTTCCATCTCTCTCGATAATGGCGCCTCACCAAGATAATAACGTGAATGAAGGATATGAGCTGGTTCGTGGAGGATTCACGACAGCTTCACAAGAAATCCAGGGTGTCATTATCCTAATTTCTGATAATGGATTAGAATTCTTGGTCTCAGAACCAACAAAAATTTGGAAAAAGGAAGTCATGGAATTCTATTCATCTGTTACTGTGGACCCAGAAGGGAAGAAGATCAAAGCCACAGTTCAGGATTCACGAGTTAGACTAACGCTAAGGACTCTCAGGAAATCACTCCAACTTCCCATGATTAAGGATGATGACGAAATTGTTCCATCCAGAACTAAAGAAGCACTAAGTTGGTGCGGGCTAAATCCTAATATCAAGTTTGGATCATCAATTGCCCGGAAAGGGATGAATTCCCAAGGAAAGTTTCTGTCCGAAGTAGTTGGGAAGGTAATTCTTTGTCAGACTGGTGGACATGATAGAATTTCAGTCCACATGTTTAATTTGATGACAAGGATTATTTTCACCATAAAAACAGATTGGGCATCAATAGTTTTTGATAAGCTTCAAGAAGGAATAAAGAAACCAAATCTGGGAAGGGTTTTTAGTTTATGTCTATCTTCTACAATACAAGATGTTCAGAACCAACTTCCAGGAACCCAAATCAATCATATGAGGAGGATGGATGTGAGAATTATATTTAGATGGGATAGAGTTTTGACAAAGGAAGTACCTACTCCACAGAAAGCTGTTAAGAAAGATAAACAACAGAAAAAGGTTATTCAACAAGCAGAATCCCCTAGTGATTCTGAAGAAGAAGTGTTCTTCAGTTCAGATGAAGACAGACCACAAATAGAAGCACAAGATCAAGTGGACAGCAGTATGCATTTAGAGAAATAGGTAGTCTCCACTCCACGCGGAGAAAATCCTGAACCAGCAGTACAGGACACAGTACAAGTTGAGCTGCATGCCCAAGGGGGAGGTATTACTAAAGCTGCTCTAGAATGTGAGCATGCTCCTGATACTATTATGGCATTAGTGTCAGAAATTAACAATGAAGAACGAATAAATGCTGGGAAAGTAGAACAAGATGATCAGCTACAAGATACTACACAAAATATTCAAATAAGTATCTTCTTTATAGAGAATGACGTGGACAAAGATCTGGATGTCTAGGGAGAACCATCTGTTTTCCAAACAAATTTTGTTCCTCCTGTTCAGCTGCAGCAAGAGGTAACTATGGAAGAGCTATTCACTGAACACCTAACAACAAGGACTGAGGGGGAGCAGCAAGTCATAGAAAAAGAACTTCCAAGTACTGAGGGGGAGATGTCTCAGCATGCCCCAACTGATAAGGAACTAGTAAATATACAAAGTTCCTCAGAATCTTCTGATGATGAAGAAGCCTCAATGGCTAATAAAAGTAAGTTAGCTGACTTAAGAAAATGGAGCTCCGGCTATAAAAAGGCCTTAAAATCAGTCACACCACCACCTGCTCAAAGCATGGATTTCAGTTCCCTACTGGTCCAATTGCAAGTGAAATAGGATGAGCAAAGGCAGTCTTTGGAAAGGTATGTGGATGAAACACATAAAGATTTGTAATTTAATCTGGCTCAAGATATCAATTTAATCAGGTTTGAAGTAAATCAAAATAAGAAAGAAATGACAGATTGCTTTCACAAGGGAGGAAATGTTGTGGTATTCTTAGCAAAGCAACAATAAGAACTCACTACTAAAGTGGAAGACATTGCAGTTAAGCAAGGATATGTTCTTGAGAATCAAATCAGGATGAATGATAATCTCAAAGAGTCACACTTTGCAATTCTTACACAGATTGGTAATCTAATAACTGCTCTCAAAGCTGAAGTGTCCAAGCAGATCAAAGAAGATCTAGCTGCAGTTCAGGACACATATACAAAATCTCACAAGAATATTTCTGATTTCTCGCAGAAGTTCAGGACTTATTACAAAGAAGGGACATATTATCTTATTAACCAAGTCAGATTTCAGAAGGATGATCTGAGAGATAATATTGAATGAGAAGTCATAAAGGGGGAGAGGGTGTTAGTCAAAGCCAGCTCAGATCATGATAAATGGATATCAAATAGCATCAGATCAACTCTTGGATATCCCCCCTTGTGTGATGATGACAATGTTGCTGAGTATGGAGTGCAACCTGCCTATATTGGGGGAGATCAACCTGAAGTTGCTCAAGTCATTTACCCTCCAACTGATTTTAACATGGTACACCAAGACGTTCAGTCAATGTACATCCCTCCATAGGAGGATAAAAATATTATTATTGAAAAAGTGGAAATGTCATTGGCTGCCAAGGAAGCTCAAAACGAAGCACAACTGTCCAAGAAAAGGTTAAGAGAACAGGCTGAGTTGAAACCTGATTTTGAGCAATGGAGCCCTACTTCCTGGAATATTATATTGACTGCCTGGAAAGCTATGAAGGACAAGACCCATGAAAGGGGTAAATGGTATACTGAGCAAGAGTGAAATAAGTATCAAGCCAGACAGGAAGCCATTCTTCAATACAGAAGGAAAGCAAAAGCTTGGAAGTTACCTGCTAATGCTCTGGAGCCTAGCAAGTACTTCCCAAAGCCTTTTCATTATTTTGAAAGGCAAAGGATAAGGGCTGAAGAGCAGAAAAAGAAACCTGCTGATGATGTTTAACCTACTGTGTAGGCTCAGATAAAATCAGGAAAAGGCATTGTGATTAAGGAGCCTAATCAATTATATGATAGTTAGGCTTATGTATAGAACAATGTAACCTTTTGGATTTTGTTCTAAAGAAAACTGTGTAAACTTAAAATTTCTCTCTAAGTAAATGAAATCAGTTTCAGTATGCATTTCAGTTGTTTACAATGTTTATATGTTACCCTGCAGTGAAATGCATGTACATCTATTTCTTTTTATGTGTTTTATTATAAGTGATGTATATATTTAACTAAAGGTTATGACTTCTCCAAATAGGGGGAGATTGTTGGGTACACTGTTTATATGTAACAGATTTGGAGAAGCCTCATCTTAATCAATGATATACATCAATTTGTATTTGATGTATGTTTGAGTTTCATTGTGTAGGTTTAAGCATTGGAATAAAATTTTCTAAGTACAAGTGTCGACACTTGTGAAGAATTATGTTGAGACTTGTGAAGAATTATGTCGACTCCTAAAGAAAAAGTTGAGTCGACATCCAGGCATTGTGTCGACACCAATAGAAGAAGTTGAGTCGACACCCAGACTTGTGTCGACACTTGTGAAGAATTGCGTCGACACCTAAAGAAGGAGCTAAGTCGACACTCAGACTTGAGTCGACACCTGAGCAAGGAGTTATGTCGACACTGAAAGTAGAAGCTGTGTTGACACCTAGTAGTTATGTCGACACTGAAAGCAGAAGCTGTGTAGACACCCAGGAGTTATGTCGATAATGGAAGCAGAATTATGTCGACACAGAGGGCTTGTGTCGACACATTTAACATATGCTGTGTTGAGTACTAGAAGAATGACTATGTCGACACATGGAGTGTTGTGTCGACATCATCAAGACTTGTGTCGACACTTAGTCCATTTGTGTTGACACATGTGAAGCAGTTTGCTGAGTGGTTCATACTGAGTTGGAAAGTTTTTGAAGAATCAGCACACATAACCAACCGGTCTGACACCTTTGTCAGAACTGTCAGAAGAGTGTTACAAACCGGATCAACCGGTAATCTGGAGGAAACTCCATATAAAGGACCGGTTCGATACAACACAAAAAAAGAGAGACAATAGCAAGAAAAGTGAACATACAACACTAAGAAGTGAATCCTTCAGAGAGAGTTTTATACAACACGAAAAGGGGAAACACTTACGAAGGCAGATTCAGATCGGGCTGCAAGGAAGATCAGATCTCATTCTGAATTAAAAGAGGAAGCTATCTGAAGATCAACTTCAACATCAAGTGATGATCAACCTTATTTTGTTCTATTAAGAAGCTTTGAAACGACTAAGTCAGGTTGAATCTGAAGATCAGCCTATTGAGGAACTGATCAAGAAGCTCATCAGTGAAGAGATTCATCTGGTGAAATTTCTGTATCTCTTAATCAAACAATTTCTTGTAGGATTTATTGTAGGATCTGAGTTGTAAGCCTGTAATTATAAAGGCTGAGGTAGGACTTTTGCCTGAGTTATACGAGTGGGGTTTCACTCTGAGTTGTAAGCATAGTGACATATGCTGAGGTAGGGCTGAGGCCTGAGGTAGGGTTCTTGGGGAAGAATCTGAGGTAGGACTTGTATAAGTCTGAGTTGTAGGAACCATTATTGGTTCTGAGCTGTAAGATCTGCGGATCTGAGAAGAAACAAGGAAGCTAGGCCGGAGAAGCTGAGGTAGGGCTAAGCCCTGAGGTAGGGTTCTTGGGGAGGAATCTGAGGTAGGACTTGTATAAGTCTGAGTTGTAGGAACCATTATTGGTTCTGAGCTGTAAGATCTGCGGATCTGAGAAGAAAGAAGGAAGTTAGGCCGAATCTGATACACTGCTAGATAGGAGAAAGGGGAAAGTGGATGTACCTAGTGTAACATCCCATGTTACTTCTAGACCCCTCAACTTAGATTGGGTTAGGCATGGGGTGAGATTTGAGGAGACCAACTAGGTTTGACCCTAGGTAGTGGGTGGTAGCCATGTGGGGCCCACTATAAGACCATAGTCAAACTAGGTCAAACTAGCCTAAGTGGGGACCCTAGCCACACCATGACCCCACCACATTGCCCTAACCCTAAAAACAATCTAAGTGGACCCTAGGGTATGTCACTGGGTCAACATTTTGACCCTAGTTGACCAAGGTCAACCTTGGGCTTAAATTGGTCAAACCCACACTCATAAGCCCAATTAACCGAAGTGGGGCACCCCCCTTGACCCAAACCAAGTTGGGTGGTGCCACTAGACCCATTTCCACCAAGTGGGGTCAGTCCACCCACCATAGTTGACCAGTCAACCCCAAAAGTCAATTTGGTCAACAATTTGACCTAAGGAATGAAATGAAGGCCAAGTCATTCCCCCTTGGACCAAGCCCACCAAAATTGGCCCATAGTCAGCCCAAGTGAACAAGACCAGCCCTACCCCTCTAAATCAGGAGAGAGAATACATGCAAGGGGGTAAAATTGGAATTTTTAGGGGAAGAGGAGAGAGAAAGAGGAATGAAGGAAATGGTGGCCACATGGCCACCCCATCAGCTGACTTAGGCTGCCCAAGACCAGGTGGCTGACCTCCCCTCTTTAATTCCAGCAGGAAACCAGGGCTGTGAGCCACATGGCTGCTGGGTGAAGCCTCCAAAGCTCAAAACCGAGCTAACATTGGAGTTATCTCCACTTATAGGCCACCTCAGTCCAAACAGAGCTCACCATTAGCTTCAGAAGGCCGAGAGGAGTGGAATTCGACTACTTACTCATGGAGAACGGTGGAGAATTGAACTTTCGGGGAGGAGCTCGCCGGTGCACCACCACCACGGCAAACCACCGCCTGACCCGCAGTCAAGCCCTGATTCAGGTGCGTTTCACTTCACCTCTACCCGTACTAGCTTCTTAGATCAAATAGGCGAGAGATCAGGCTCAATTGAGCCCGATGCCATGTGAGAAAATCGAGAGAATTCTAAGTTTCTGAAACCGCTCGGGATCGCCGTCGCCGCCGTCTTCCGCCGCCCCATCGCCGGGAAATGATAGCCACCACCACCGTGAAGGTGATGGCACCGTTGGCCGGAGGTGGCGACGTCTCAGCTGGCCGGAAACCGCCGGCAAAATCGCTCCAGGTCGGCTCGATCTCAGCCGTTGGCTGGAGGTAGACGATAACCAGATCCCGTCGATTTTTACTTTAAGATTCGTGCGCCGATATTAATATAAATCAATTTAATATATGAATAGTGACATTTCCTGTCACACTTTTTCAGTACTTTTGCATGTTAAATTTAGGCCTCTTAGAGGCATTTCCAGAACTTAGGCCCTTGATGAAAATTGTAGCCTAGGGTCTTACCGTTAATATGCCACCCCAAACATACATTTTGGTGTAGTGTACAGTCCTGTAGGACATTTCTCCTAGGACTGGTCCTTCACTAGGGCAGAAAATATATTGGATGCCCTGGTCTCAATATTAGTCACCATGACCCCAAATTTTGGGCACATGCATGATTAGGGCATACTTACCTCCTGCCAAAAGTTAGGAATTTTTGGAAAAATTTTCCTATAGTTTTTGGTAACATATCAAAATTTAAATAAATGGCATATATGGAGTTCTACTCCTCCCCATGGCCCCAAATTTTGGTGGTGGGTCAGTGGGGTCATCCTTGGTGCATGATAAAATTTTCAGCACCTTGGGTTTACTGCATGTTGGGGAATCCACTTGCATGTGCTAGCCTATGTTTAACCTTGGTGTGCAAATAGCAAAAATGCAATTTGGTGAATTTAGCCCAATGGTTACATGCATGAGTCATGAAATTATTTACAGTGGTTCATTAGGGTAAATTTCACTCCTCATATTAATAAGGGAATTTTTGGAATCAAAATTCCATTTATTGGAATTTATTTTAAAAATAGCTATTTTGGCATTAAAAATTGGAAAATAGGATTTATTCAAGTACAAATCCAAACAACTTTGCCAAGGCATAGATTACATCACATTTGACTTAGGAAAATTATGATTTCTCTGTTTTGAAGAACTTTGGAGTAGATACCCTAAATTTCTCATTTTACCCTTATCATGATAATTCTTGAAATGATGGATTTATACCTCTGCAAAATTTGGAATTTATTCTACTGTTACAAAATGTTGTTATACGTTTATCACAAATTTCTCAGAATTTAATGGATGCATTACTTGTGTTAAATTAGTACAATGGCATTTTGGTAAATATCTTATATTGGAATCCCATAGGCCATCTTACATTAAATGTTGATGATTCTCTGTCAATAGCCATAATTTAGTGTTCTAAAGGCCCTGTAATTTTTCTGGAATGTTTTGAGTATATAATGCTTATACTTCATTTGGAAAATGGAATTTTTGTGGAATTGATATTAAATTGAAAATGATAATAAATAATTTAAGGAAAATTATGAAATTCTGTAGGCAGTAATATTTTGTCAATATACATCTCAGGAAAAATTCCCTAGGTCAGTGGATACTTAATCAAACTACTTCATGTGTAAAGTGACCTAGCATTTGAATTAAAAGAATTAACTAAAGGACTATTTGGCCAAGGAAAATTACGAGAATTCTTAGGGTAGTTCCCTTAGTCCATAACACCTTAGGATAAAAATTTAGGGGCAAGATGCCTTAAGGTTTGGAAGATCACAATTCTAGGGTAGGCATAGGTCATGGTCTGCATATAACACAAATAGGTCCTGCCTTAGGGGAATTACCAGGGGATTGATTATCGGCAGAAATAAGAGAAGAGTTCAACATGAGTAACCCTGGTGGGTAGAGTTGTCTTAGTGAGTGATTAAATGCAAGTCTTAGCTAGCAACTGGAGCGGGGATCGGCGGAAGACCGTCGTTTTCCCGGTAATACCTTAAGTTACTAGGGTTATACTAAAGCAATAAGGAGAGCTGGGGAGATACATGGGTAGCCATCAACTAAAATAAATATCCTTGCGAAAGGGAACGCTGGGCGTAATCCCAACACAGTTCCTAGTGCCCCTTGAGAGCCCTTCACAGGGAATACCGGGGGCAGTCCTGGGATTAACCTTAAATCTCTAAGTATAATAAACTGTAGACAAGAGTAGTATAATAGGTTAGGACATTGACGTACCTTCTCGCCCGTGTGGGGTTGGAGAGATTCATGATATATGCTCACCCGTTTTGGGGTTTGAGGGAGTTGGCATAAAGACACTGATGTGCGTTCTCACCCGGGTTTGGGTTTGAGGGATTCAGGACGGGTTTTGGTCCTGCGAGCGGAAGGCTCGGTATGAATTACTTGCATGTGCATAAATATTGTGGCGGGGCATGCGGTACTGGCCGTTCGTCACACCGATGGCAGTACGGTGCACCAGGCGGTTGTGGGAGTTAGAGGGGCCAGTGGGTTGTTTTACACTGCGGTCTGGAGGACGACCCCCGATAACACACATCCGACCCAACAAGACTGATGGGTTTGTCAGCAAAGTACGTACGCGAGACTCTAGAGTGCACCTTGGACGTGTACAGAGGCGTATAAGAGGGGTCTAAGGCTTGGTAGTGTGCATACCGGTCTAGAAGCGGAGACGCCCGCTCCGCTGCTGCCGTAGCCACAGCGGTGGTACCCGAGAGTGATGCTAGCTCTCAAAAAGTGGGAACTAAAGGTCTGTGATCACAGAGTCGTTGTGTGTGAGTTGCACTTGCCTGCGCATAAAATTGCATCATATCATTCATTCATATTAGGTCATACGCTTCATAGATCCTTATCATATAAATTAGTATGGCTCTTTTATATGATAAGTTAAATTTCCTGGAAATCCTAACTTATATATTTGTATGGGCATTTATATAAGTTAGGGTACGTTTGTGATGATAGCATAGTGGTAGCTTAGCTTATTTACTTGTTCATACTGCTGCTTCTTTACTTTTCATTACTGCACTACTCTTACTTGTTACTTGTACCGTACATAGAATTGCTAGAGTAGAACTACAGTACTTATTACATCATTAGTTAGATATTGTCACCTGCTTCCACTTCGTTACCCCTTGTTGTCCTCCGCTTCGTCCTCCCGCTCGGTGCCTAGGAGCTGCGGGGCGAGGTGCGGAGGAAACGACTTAGTCTTTTTGACTAATGGTCGGTGACCAACTATTTTTAGGAGCCCGTGGAGATGGAGCACCAGCACGTCGAGGAGGCAGGACATGAGGAGCAGATACCACTTCAGCAGGCTACTACCACTACTGTGCGTCCTCAGGTGGGACGAGAGCGATGTTCTAGCATAGCTTCCGCATTTATGATTTTGTGAGAGAGAGATTTGATGTACTGGGCATAAGCCCCTTTTTACTCTTTCTTCTGTACTATTCTGTGGACTATTGATGTACTATTCATTTCCTTTATATGATTGTACTGTGACTTGTGGACTGATGGCATTTATTTACAGTTTACTTCTTTCTTCTCATGTTGGCCTACAGGTTTATGATCGTACTAGCCGGCAGGATCGGCGTGTTGCGGTGTCGACTAACCCGTGAGTTAGTGCCACCGTAAGACGGCGGTTCTGGGCATAAGATCCGGTAGCCCTCCTTGGTAAGGGAGAGGGGGGTCTTACACCTAGACCATGGGGAACCACTATAAATCTGGTGTATGCTGTGCTGTGTTCATTATTCTGTGGTTTACACAGTTTCTGTTCTGAGTTAAAGTTTGTTATTTGCCTAATATTTGAAGGAAAAATTAGAACCTATTCACCCCCCCCCTCTAGGTATCTAGAAATCAAGTCTTTCAAGCGCATCGAGGAGCTTGACTTATATAAAATGTGTCGGACATTTCCAACATGTGCGACCATACCATCACTAGAGAATCAGAAAAAATCAGAACTCCGTAGTTAAGCATGCTTGGGCTAGGGTAGTACTGGGATGGGTGACCTCCTAGGAAGTCATCGTGTTGCACCCAATTTTTGTCGCACAGCTGCATGAACACCAATTTTTACATGTGGCGAACGTGCTATCTATGAATGCGGGTACAAGGGACCTCCCACGCAGGTTGGGCAGAATTTTCGGAATCAACAGAATGGGCACGCTGCCCTAATATCCTTCGCAGGTGATGAGCAGGAAATCAAAAGAAAGGCGCGTCTTAATTTCAAAATTCAAGTCCCTTCAAACGGCCATAACTTTTGATTAGACCATACAATTTTTGCGAACAATACCTTTTCGGAATGCTCACGGGGTTGTCTATCCACTTGCGAATGGTGTGAACCCGTTCGAGCTTATTTCACGTCCTTAGATCGTGCATATTCAACTATATTTAAAGGATGTCCGTGTGTTTTCCTTTTGTCAATTTCTTCCTAATGGATATGCCAGTGAAGGCTTAGGGAAACAATTCTAAGATTACAGTAATTTTCGCTACATAAGTTGGCACTCACGCTGAAAAATCGTCGCCACTTCCCCATTTCGGGGATCCTGCATAGAGGAGACGACGTTGCGATACGGCTGTTGCCACCCGTAAAAATTTGAGCAACCAAAATTGCTTAATCTGAATGGAATGGTGCCCGCAAACTGAAAAATCGCACGTTGGGGAGCTTGGCTTAAATAAAATTGATGGTTAAAAATTTAAGATTGAAAATATTTCTAAATTTTAGGAACTATAGGAAAGAGCTCCCATCGTTCATAGTATAGGATATTTTAAAATAAAATATAGAGTTGTTGATGCACGAAAACACAAGGGAGGTCGAGCACAACCAGCTAACTGTTCGAACACAGGGGAATAGGGAGACTGCGAGTAGCGATCTACTAAGCGGATGAGAGCTGGAGGAAGAGCAGGGCCGTGAACCACGGCAACAACAGAATTCGCCCGTCGCGGCCTGAATGCCTCTCTTGCGACGGGCTTTCCCTTGATTGAAGAAGAATTCAGTAACAAGTGAAAGGAAAAGACTGAGGGAATCAGAGCAAGGGGGAGTCCGCAAGGCACAGGATTCGAGTCCGCAGCCTGTAACAAGTAGGCTCCTGGGTCCGAGTCAGCGTGCCTTGAGTGCACCACCTCCCCCCTATTTATAGGATAGGGGGCCTGCCCAAACGGGCAGGGCTAAAATAACCGGCTGCCCGGGGTACAGGAGAACCGGGCAGCGGTGACGGGAAGCAAAAAGAAAGAACACGCCAGTCCGCACAGAAGTGGCGGACTACGCTCGCGAACTGGAGCTTCCACTGCTGCTGGGCGCGCCCACTGGAGGGCGGCGGCCTGGGCGGACGAGATACTGCGTCCGCCGCTGTAGAGAACCTGACCCAAAGCGCCGACGGACTGAGCGGACAGGTCCTTGCGTCCGCTGCTGGAGTACCACCCTTGGCGCCCGACTGGTGATAATGCCGGACTGGGCGGACTGACAAATCTCGTCTGCGCCTGCTGAAAGGGGGGGCTTTGGAAACTTGCAGTATGTTGCGGACTGAGGGGTTAACATAATCCCCGCACATTTTTAAGTTTCCAGAAAACTTCGAAAATGTTTTCTTAACCGCCGAGTCCGCAAACCTCGAAAACGCCGCCAACGCTATAAATATCGCTGGAGGGTCTGGATCTGCTGAGAATCTCGATCGACACGGGGCGCTATTCACCACTTGCGGTCTCCACCTTCCATTCCGGCATGGCTAGACTTGGAGCTTTCTTATCTAGCGTTACTGCAAAAGGCGACCTGGAGCCGACAACGCCTATGAAGACCAAGAAGATCGTAAAGAGGTCGGCAAGAAACGACCCTGTCCGCCTCACAGGAGAGAGTTCCCAGAGCGAGAGGCCTGCGGAGAAGACAGTCCGCCCTACCGATGTATCTTCTCGCGAAGAAGCCGCAGTCGACGCCGAACCATTGAGAAGTGAGAAGATGGTTACCCTGTCGGACTCCGCCCATTCCTAGAAAACCACGACCTCGACGGACCCTGTTGATGAACACACTGAGGCCGACATATCTTCTCCCAATGCCTAGGTGCTCATTGTTAACCAGGATGAAGAAAATAGGCCGACTGAGGAAGAGGACGATGCGCCTTCAAAAGCGCCGACGGCTGTGAATCCTGAGCCTGTCCGTGAAGACCAGCCTGATCTAGGGGGGTCCGCCGCGGATCCAGCTGAGAAAACTGCCAAGCGGAGAAAGAGGAAAAGGGACGGAGCGACTGTCGCCGAGCGGATTGAGAAGAAGTTGCGCGCCATGAAGGAGAAGAATATTTCCAAGCGGACTGGGGAAGCGGACCTGCAACACAGGCCGCGAGACAAAGAAGTCCCAGACGGCGACCTGGTAGCGCCGGAGGCCCAAATTCGGGGAGACAACTCCCTTTCAACGGTCAGTCTTTCCACGGATGAGATAATTGATACCATAGACGTCGATCAACTTGACTTAATCCACGACTCCTTGCTGGTTGTACTGCAGCAGAATGAGGCGGAGGCCGCTGCGAATAAAGGTAACGAACTTCCATCTCTGTCCGCTGCGGAGGAAGAGGAGAGAGAGAGGCTGAAGGAGAAGATAGAGGAGCAAAAGAAACAAATCGTTGCTCATGTTGCTGCAGTTGGGGCGGCCTCGAAGCAGGCCGCGGCGGACAAAGCCGCTGAGGACCTGCGGGTTGCCGCGGAGCTGCTGCGGTCAGGTAAACTTCAACCGGCACCTAAATATTTTCAGCACAAGTGGCTTTACAGGTCGCCTCCGCGGACGTCAAGACCTGTTAGAATCATCACTGAGACGGACGACATTGTGGTCTCAAGAAGCGCGGCTGTCGAGAAAAGAGCAAAGGTCCACCGCGAATGGAGGAAGCGGTTAAGCGCCTCTGACCCGGAGCGGGCAAGGCGTCCAATCATCTTCGATAGTCGGCAACTTGCTGCCGCCATGTCTCAAAGTGATCTTTCCTCCTTCCTTTGTGTCCGCCGCGAACTGCATTTGAATGTGAAGTTGACTTTGCTTGTTGCAGGTTGGAAGTCGCCGCCGGACTCTACCGAGAGTGGCGAGATCGCGGCCACGCCGAACACTGGTGCTGACGCGATCTCCCATATGGAAACCGCGGCGGATGAGCCGTCCCTCCTGAACATCATAAAAGAGTTAGAGCAGAAATTCCAATCTGAAATGGAATGCGTGAAAGGAGAGTTAGAGAAAGCAAAGGAGCGCGAGAAAGCGTCCGCTGTGCGCGAAAAAGAATCCGCTGAGCGCGAGATGGCTCTGAAGGACCAGATCGCTAGCATCTCCAGGGTGCTGGAGAGATCCGATAGGGAGAAGAAAAGGCTTGCGGATGACGTCCGCTACTATAAGGGCAAGCACTTAGCGTCAGTGCGTGAGGAGAAGGGGAAGCGGGCCGCAGAGATCGCTGACCGAAGGCCGCGAGTATCAGATCGCGCGGCTTCGGAGATCGCCGCACCCACAGGCGGTGTACCACATGCTGCGGATGAGGAGCCGAGGCCGGCAGCGGAGCCAATGGTGCCTCTCAGCCGGGTAGATCGGGAAGCCGCCCACATGCACCGGACCATCAATGTCATCCACCACCACCTCTGCCGTGTATATAGTGAAATTCTTCAGATAAGCGATCAGGCGGCTCATCTATGCCGGGATAGGACGGAGAAGCCTACGCGAACTGAAAATAGGGACCGCTAAGTCCGCGGTGCTTCTGATTTTTTATGTTCTTGTATAATCGTCTGTATAATTGCGCTTCAAACAATGCTGTGTGATGTGTTTGATTGAACTTTTATTGCGATCTATGCGGACTCAGATTATAAATCCGCAATTTTATGTTGCTTAATCCTTGGCTTGATCTGTTGCGGACTGTGCGGACTAGCGCTGTGTCCGCTTCTTGTTAACCTGGTGGGAAAATATGCGACCTGGGCGGACAGGAAACTGCACCGGCCACAACTTGGTTCTGAATTTCCCTTGGAATGTTAATTTGTCTTTGTATCCGTGTTATTTGTTTGGCTGCTTTTTAATTCTTTGCGGACTATGCGGATTGAATATGCGACCTGCGCGGACTGGTCAAAAAGCTGTCAGAATCTTTATCTATAAATACTGCCTTCTGCTTTCTCTATGTATGAAATTATCGAAGTAAACAGAATCCTGCGGCCTGCAACATGGTGTCCGCGCGCACTGATGCTGCAGTCGCCTTCCATTCTGCCGACCACCGAAAATGTACTTTGATAGAGGCTGATCTGGCTGCCTTCGTCGAAAAGAAGATGGTGGACTCAAACATACTTGTCCGCCTACCCGCCCATCAGGAAAGGTTGAACTTTTCGACGACGACCCAGATCGCCATTCCCGTTGACCATTTCGATAGCGGATTCAGGTTCCCGCTCCTATGGGAGCTTGCTGCAATCTTTGAGCACTACAGGATGGTCCCTGGCCAGCTCGCGCCGAATACCCTTGCCGCGATCTGCAGCTACATCTCTTATTTGCGATCTGAAAAGATTGCTTTCTCGATGAACATCTTCCGCAAAATATTCTCCGTCCGCTCCATAACTGCCTGCGGAGGCCGCCCCTACAAGGGAGTAATCTACTTCTACTGCAGGGGGATGAAGGTAGTGGGTCTTCCAAACAAGATCCACAACTGGACCTCGAGGTTCTTAATTTTCGAGGGCGACCTTGGGTTCGCGCACACGTATCCGCAGGTGCGCGCAGACTCTGTCTTTAAAAATGTGCAGCTGGACGACCTGGAGTCCGCAATCGTCGAGTTCTTGGCCAACGCCAGGCTTGATATCGAATACTACCTTCCGCTGCTGGCGAGCCTAGCGGATGTCATGCCTGAGGACAGTAAGTAGTTTAGCAGACTCAGCTTTTGTATCCGCCGCGACCATGTTGTTAACTCTGGTTCTCTTTTTGCAGCGACCTTGGCGGTGCCCGCCAACTTGCCGCAGACGCCGAGCGGCTTCGTCCCTACACAAAGGGAGAAGAAGGAAGCAGTTGCAAAAAAGAGGAAGGAGGAAGGGGATCCCGCAGCGGACTACTCTTCCTCCGAAAGTTTCTCCATGACCGGTTTTGGTATCAGCCAGAGGGACCTTAGGGGGAACCCTATGGTCCACTAGCACAGCAAGAAAAAGCATGTCCACCTATCCACCGCGCTTCCTTCATGGAGGAGTCCGCGGATAACACGCCACGCCCATATTGCTCTCTCCACTCTTTACAGAAAGCGCAACTTGAGCGACCTCAAGAAGGTGTCCACCGCCGACCTCCCTCTGCTGGCCTCCCAGGCTTCTGCGAACAGCGCGGTAACAAACCACTACGTCGCTACTTTGGCCAGGGACCTGCTGAGGCAGAATGAACAACTTCAGAAGGATAACAAAGTGCTAAAGGAAAGGAACGCGCGGCTGGGAGAGAGGAATGCTCGGCAAAGAGAGGAGCTGGGGGTGAGTTGAATTTGCCGCGGTCTTAATTTTCTCTCCGCCGCGATCTGTGTGATGTTTGTAATCTTGCTTTTCGCAGGTCGCCTACGACTTGGAGAACAATAAATTCCAGGTCGCCATGCTCCCTTTTGTGATGGAGACTGTCGAGGTCGCTGTTGAGCGACTTGTCCGCGATGGCCTCATGAAGGAGGGAGTGGGCGGCGTCCCTTTTCTGGAGATCTTCCCTGAGCTGGCCCCTCAGGTCGCAGCGATGGAGAGAGCTAGAAAAGGAAAGGACGTCATTGAGGAAGGTGAAGATGAGGAAGAAGAAGACGACGAAGAAGAAGAAGAAGAAGAGAAAGAAGACGGAGGCTCGCAGGGCGAAGAGCAAGGCGCCAGGGAAAATGCGGACGATGCTGCATCGAGCCGACGAGGAGAGGAGCTGTCCGCCGAGTCCGACACCTCTGCATCTTCCTCTGCTGCTGGGAGCTCGCATAGCGGGTCCGCCACTAGTACAGGATCAGGTAGCAGCGGGAGCAGCTTGGGGGGCTATTCTCCAGAAGTCGACATCATCGGTGACAGCCCTGCACCTCCCGAGAAGAAACAAAGGACTGATTGATCAATGTATATATATTTTTTGTTTTATCTGATTTTTTGTAAAAGTGGGCGGACGCAAGATTGCAGTCCGCCGAACGTATAGAAATGATGTAAACAATTTTTTGATGAAATAGAAAGGATATTTTTGTATGTGTGCTTCCTGCAATGCTCTTTTTTCCACGCTCACCGCACCGATACTTAGCAGTCCGCACGATGCGTTGATTAATCACAACATAAAGAAGAATTTTGTCAGGCGGACCCTGTTGAGTTTAAGTTATGGTCCGCTCATCACATCATTTAACGAATCTTGCTGATTAAAGAATTAAACATCAACTCATTCAGTATCCGCCTCAGAGAATAGGCAGCTGATAACAATGCTTGGGGTACTTGAGTTATAGCTGTAGTCCGCAAGTCAGATCGCACATAATATAAAAGCACATTGATTATTAACTTATCAAATAATGCGAGAATCATTCTGCGGACTGAGCGGATACAGAAAACCAATCCGCTCATAATAGAAGTTATCAAACTTATATAACATGAAAATCATTCTGCGAACTGAGCGGATATAGAAGACCAATCCGCTTATAACAGGAATATAAACTTGAATATGTACCCTGCGGACTGAGCGGATACAAAAAACCAATCCGCTCATAATAGAAATGATCTATAGCTTGCGACCAGGTGGGCAGGTGAGCCTGAGCGGCATACTTTCCTCACCGGGCTACAAGCTATAAGATCAACCCAAAATGGCGGACTGAGCGGACAGAGAAAAAATCAGTCCGCTAAAGATAGAAATGACCCATAACTCGCGACCAGGTGGGCAGGTGAGCCTGGGCGGCATACTTTCCTCACCGGGCTACAAGCTATAAGATCAACCCAAATAGGCGGACTCTGCGGATAGAGAAAAAATCAGTCCGCTAAAGATAGAAATGACCCATAACTCGCGACCAGGTGGGCAGGTGAGCCTGGGCGGCATACTTTCCTCACCGGGCTACAAGCTATAAGATCAACCCAAATTGGCGGACTGAGCGGACAGAGAAAACCAGTCCGCATACTATTTCCTGCAAAAAGCAAGATGCTCACTTGGCGGAATGGTTCCCTGCCCTCTTGCCTGGAGTACAGTCTAAGCTGTGGGTCTCCTGCAGGCACTGCTTGAGGGTACCATGGAGTGTTCGAGAGTTACAAGCTAAGATGACCCGCGGGCAGGTGAGCCGGAACGACATACTTTCCTCGTGTGATCATCGAAGTTGTAACAATATCCCTAAAGCGGCATGGTAGAGCTTTACACCCACCTTGCCCTCCATAATGCAAAGGTGGGGTCAGGTACCTGCCGGGATCCGAAGTCCAGAATCCAACCGCGCTAGAGCCTGCAAGCTCCCACTACACGGTGCGAAATCTCCTCGCAACACGTGGTCTTCGTGGTGTTATGCTAATGACAACGGCTCTAGGGGAGGTCTAGCTGAACTCGGCGATGTCTCCTGGTATCAGGGAACCGTTATAGGTCTTTGGGAGAGAGAGAAAACACTAGAAAAAATGTCAGTATGGATTCTTTGATTAAGAAAATGCATTTGCAAAGGAAGCATAAGAAAGAAAAAGGGAGTTCGGGTGTAGAACCGTTTTTGAAATCTCTCTTAGCGCCTTATCTGTTATGATTACAACAAAACACTCGAAGAAGTGTTAGCAAGCAGTTTCTATTCATAATAATTCTTGAAGAGGATACACAAAGTAGAAAAAAGGAAGTTTAAGAATAGAACCGCTTTAGATCATCCCCACTCCACGTGTGTGGTATATCCTCTCCTTCGTGAGTCTGCAAGCGGTAAGCGCCGCTTTTTAACGCTTCTTTGACGACAAAAGGGCCGGCCCAATTTGGATTAAGCTTTCCAACTGAACCAGCTCTTGCAGTAGCATCAACCTTCTTTAGAACTAGATCTCCGACTTGGAAGTGTTTGATCCTTATATTCTGATCGAAGTAACGGGCCATCCTCCTTTTGACCTCTTCCTGCCTTATGGCTGCTTGATCTCTGACCTCCTCGATGTGTTCCAAGCTGAACCTCATCTCCTCGTTATTCAACTCAACCCAATCATCAACACCTTCTCTTGCAAGCAGTACTCTGGGTGACGGGACTTCAAACTCAATCGGGATGAGTGCCTCTGAGCCATGAGAGAGTTTGAATGGAGTCTCCCCGGTTGCAGATGATGGCATTGCCCTAAGGGACCAGAGGACTGATGGAAGCTGATCAGCCCAACTGCCCTTGAGATTCTGCACTTTCTTTTTGAGCAAGTTGAGGATTTGCTTGTTGGCAGCTTCCACCTGGCCATTGCTTCTGGGATGATGAACTGATGCAAAACCCAGCTCTGTTCCGATCTGCCTGCAAAAATCTATCATCTCTGAGTTGTTGAATTGTGGCCCATTGTCAGTGATTATTGCCATTGGTATCCCGTGCCGGCAGACAATTTCTCCCCAAATAAAGTTCTTAACGATCTGAGTAGTTGTCTTAGCCAATGCCTTGGCTTCGATCCACTTGCTGAAGTAGTCGATCATTACGATGATGAAACGCCGTTGCCCGCTTGCCAAGGGAAAAGGACCAATGAGATCCATTCCCCAAACCGCAAAGGGCCAAGGAGTTGCAATCGACCTGAGGGACTGAGCTGCTTGGTGCTGAAGTGGAGCAAACTTCTGGCATTGAACACACCTTCTGGCGTAGATCTCTGAGTCTTTCTTCATTGTGGGCCAGAAATACCCTTGTCGCAGGACTCGTTTTTCAAGAGTTCTTGCTCCAGAGTGGCTTCCACACTCTCCTAAGTGAACCTCTTGCAAAACAGTGTGAGCTTCTTCTTCTGAAACACACCGGGCCATGGTTGAGAGGAAGGTCTTTCTATAAAGGATTCCCGCCACTAGGAAGTAGTGAGCTGCTTTTATTCTGAACTTTTTCTTGTCTCTAACTGTATGATGATAATTTCCTGTTGACAGATATAGGATGAATGGGTCCATCCAAGAGGCGCGTTGATCTATTTGCATCAGATCACCTTCCACTACTGCCGGGCGGAAGAGCTCAGAAGTCGTGCCTCCTGAAGGCATCCCATGCTTAGAGAGAAAATCGGCCTCCTCATTCTCTGTTCTGGGGATATGTTCGATGGTGAAGCTTTTAAACCTTCCGACTTCTACTTTCACAAGAGCTAGGTATTTTTTCAAGACTGGCTCCCTTGCTTCGAAGTTGCCGAGGACTTGCGACGCCATTACCAGAGAATCGGTTTTGATGTGAACATGATCGATTCCTAATTCCCTTGCGAGCCTCAAGCCTGCTAGCAGAGATTCATATTCGGCCTGGTTGTTGGTTACTGGAAAGTAAAACTTGATGGCCTGCTCCAATTTGACTCCGTTTGGATTGATGAGAACCACTCCTGCTCCAGAAGAACTTCTGCCTGAGGCACCATCAACATAGATGGTACAAGCCAAAGGTGACCTTTCTGCCTGATCAGAACTGGACTCTGGCATGTCGATCAGAAAATCTGCTAGGACTTGAGCTTTAATGGCTGTCTTGGGCACAAAAGAAATTTCAAATTCACTTAGCTCTATTGCCCACTTAGCTAGTCTGCCGGAATGCTCGGGCTTTTCCAACACACCCTTCAAAGGTTGATCGGTGATGACTTGAATTGAATGTGCTTGGAAGTACGGGCGAAGCCTGCAAGCTGACATGACCAGTGCCAAGGCTAACTTCTCCAGGATCGGATACCGCGTCTCTGCACTCTTCAGAATATGGCTGACATAGTAGATTGGGAATTGCTTTCTGCCTTCTTCCCGAAGAAGAACGGAGCTGACGGCCTCAGGGCCAACCCCTAGGTACAAGAAAAGAACCTCTCCTGGGCGGGGGCTCTGAAGCAGAGGCGATGAGGTAAGCTGCATCTTTAACTGTTCAAAAGCCTGGGAGCACTCTTCTGTCCACTCAAACTTGGAATCACGTCAGAGGGTCTTAAAGAAGGGGGCACTCCTATCTCCAACCGGAGAAAGAAATCTTGCAAGACCTGCTAGCCTTCCCCCTAACTGCTGAACTTCCTTCGGTGAACGAGGGGTAGGCATTTCAAGAATAGCTTTTACCTTGTCAGGATTGGGGGCAAGTCCCTCCGGAGTAAGGAGATGACCATGAAACTTCCCCTTACTCGCTCCAAAAGTACACTTCAAAGGATTGAGCTTCATCTTGTATCTACGCAGAGTAGCGAACGTCTCCGCTAGATCTAGCAAGTGCAGCGAAAACGATTTACTCTTAATCAAGAGATCGTCTACATACACTTCTAGGTTTCTCCCTTTCTGATGGTTAAACACACGGTCCATCATCCGTTGATAGATTGCGCCAGCATTCTTAAGCCCAAAGGGCATGACAAGATAGCAATAACATCCATCGTTAGTAATGAATGACGTGTGAGGTACGTCAGGATTATGCATTCTTATTTGGTGATAACCAGAAAACGCATCTAAAAAACTCATATAAGAGTACCCTACCGCGGAATCAACTAAAGAATCTATCCGAGGCAAGGGGTAGCAATCTTTAGGACATGCTTTATTAAGTTTAGTAAAGTCTACACACATTCGCCACTTTTCCCCTGGTTTTTTCACCATTACAACATTTGAAATCCAGGTGGGATATTGCACTTCTTTAATAAAATTTGCCTTGAGGAGCTTCGCAACCTCCTCCCTTATTGGTTCTGCAAGCTTTGTTGCCACGCCCCTCTTCTTCTGCTAGATATGCCTGCAGCCGGGATCAACATTCAGGTGGTGGCAAGCAACATCAGGATCCACCCCCGGCATGTCTTCTGCTGACCAGGCAAAGACATCCAGGTTCTTTAGCAGGCAGGAAATCAACTCAGCCTTTTGATCTTCAGGTAGCTCCGAGTTGATGGAGAGTTTCCTCTCCTCCCCTTCAGCAATGGGGACTCCTTGCGTCACCTGGGCAGGTTCCAGGTGAGCACCTTCATCAGCAGCAACTTTCGAACTGGGGGAGGCTTTTGCAGCTTCTGTTGGAGCAAGGGAAGGGCTGGCTTCAACCATGTTGACAGTGCGGACGTAGCACTCCCTTGCTCTCCTTGGGTCACTACGGACCCAGCACATCCTCCCATCGGTGAAGAACTTGATGGCTAGGTGGTAAGTGGAAATCACTGCTCGATACTTGTTCAGCAGGGGCCTGTCGAAGATGGCATGGTAGCTGCTGTGGGCGTCGACTACTATGAACTGTATCTTCTTTGTTGCCCATCCAAGCTTCACTGGCAAGGTGACGCTGCCCTCCACTTCTTTCCTCTCTCCTGAGAAACCATAGAGTGGCCCCTCAGTGGAAAGTAGAGGCTTTCCGGTCCTCAGGGCCTCAAAAGTAGACTTAAAGAGGAGGTTAACCGAACTGCCCGTGTCAACCAGAATTCTATCCACTGTGAAGTCTCCAAGCACAGCCTTGATTACAACTGCGTAATCAAATGGGTTGGCTGTTTGAGGCAGATCTTCTGGGCCAAAGGTGACTACTTCTCTTGGGGGAGCAACGGAAGAAGAGGCCACCTCTGCCTGGGTGACCCTTGAAATTGATGACTTCCGAGTGGACTCGGTCCCTGCTCCACCGTGGATGAAGAAGAGGCGTCCCAGAACCCCTTCATCATCTGCATCGAAGCACTCCACTGGGACGTTGATCGGCCCCAGACGGCCTTCGTCCTCCACATCCACACATTCTTGGTAGGCCTCAGCTACCTCTTGGCCCTTTGAGGTGGATGGTTTCGAAGAGGAAGGAGAATCCTTCTTGTCCAGGTCAATCTTTCCCTCGGCAAGCAACTTATCTATCAGCGCGCGAAGGGCCTTGCATTCTTCAGTCAGATGACCCTTTTCCTTGTGGAACTGGCAGTATTGTGAATTATTCCTCGGCTTCCACATCTTCTGAGGCTCTTGCCTCTTCTCTTCTGATCTCCTTTGCAGGATCTGGATGACTTCGTCAAGGTCCAGATCTGCAGGGTCCTCCATGGGGCTCTCATCAAATTGGGTCGGAGCAGGCAAGGCTGCTTGTTGATGGATGGGAAGAGCTTGCAATGGAACGACGGGAGCGGCGGCCAACGACAGTCTCTGCTCATGAAACTGTTGATGGCCTTGGAAAGGTTTTTTGTTGCGGAAGTTCCTGCCTCTTTGAGATGGAGGCTGGAAGTCTGGACGAGGGGGCCTACCACGAGAGGAAGAAGCGGAGGCATTGCTTCCTTCAACCTTGGCTGTCAGGGATGAAACATAGGTCGGATTGGCATTTTCCCCTTCTATGAAACGGTTGACCATGTCGATCAACTCCTGATAAGTCTCGGGTGCCTTGGTCGTTGCTTTAAACTTCAGAGGGCCTTCCCGGAGGCCGTGGATCAAGGCAACTTTGTAATAGTCGGGGTTCACATTCCTCACCCCCTGAATTTCTCTTTGAAAGCGATCAACGAATCTTGCTACTGATTCATTATCCCTTTGCTTGATCTCGAATAGGGCAGCTGGCCCATTCTTCCTCTTCCTTGAGGTAGCAAACCTCAGCAGTAACTGGCTACGAAGCTCCGCAAAAGAAGAGATAGTGCCCGAAGGCAGCTCGTAGAACCATTCTCTCGCTTGCCCTTCGAGAGTTATGACCAGCAGTTTACACTTAATTGCATCTGAGAGGCATCTCAAAGCAACTGCCCCCTCAAATGCCTGGAGATGAGAAACTGGATCTGTCACTCCTGAATAGAATGGGATGCGAGGCTCCCTGAAGTTGCTCGGAGCCGATTCCCATCGAATTCGGTCAACAAAGGGAGACGGGGTGTCAAACTCTGCAGGGTAGAAAGGGCGGACTGGAGCCGAGGATTCCGCGGGCTCGGCAGACTGGCGGTCAGCAAAGTGAAGTTGGCGGGCAGGGGTACCCCTAGCAGCTTCTCTGAAGAACTCTCTGAAAGGAAACTCTTCCTCTTGAGGGCGCAGAGGGGCAGCAGACTGAGCAGGGTTCCGAGGAGTTTCTGGCGACTGCCGATGCGGAGTTCGGCGAGCTGGGGTCTGGCGGACTAGCGAGTTCTCTGGGTCCGCTGCGGCCTGAGGAGCAAGCCGCTAGGCCAGCGCGAGCAGAGCTTGGCTGATTGTGTCAAGACGCTGGTCGGTCTGCCGGCGAGACTGCTCGGCCTCAAGGCGAGCTTGCTCAATTGCGTCCCAAAGCGAGTCTTCTGAAGAGCTGGAGCGGTCTGAAGAGAGGGCTCTGAGGTCTGACATCTTGCGTCCGCTGATTTCAAAACACTACTCGGATCTGAAGGTCGCGTGTTAACTGTTGATGCACGAAAACACAAGGGAGGTCGAGCACAACAAGCTAACTGTTCGAACACAGGGGAATAGGGAGACTGCGAGTAGCGATCTACTAAGCGGATGAGAGCTGGAGGAAGAGTAGGGCCGTGAACCACGGCAACAACAGACTTCGCCCGTCGCGGCCTGAATGCCTCTCTTGCGACGGGCTTTCCCTTGATTGAAGAAGGATTCATTTACAAGTGAAAGGAAAAGACTGAGGGAAGCAGAGCAAGGGGGAGTCCGCAAGGCACAGGATTCGAGTCCGCAGCCTGTAACAAGTAGGCTCCTGGGTCCGAGTCAGCGTGCCTTGAGTGCACCACCTCCCCCCTATTTATAGGATAGGGGGCCTGCCCAAACAGGCAGGGCTAAAATAACCGGCTGCCCGGGGTACAGGAGAACCGGGCAGCGGTGACGGGAAGCAAAAAGAAAGAACACGCCTGTCCGCACAGAAGTGACAGACTGGGCTCGCGAACTGGAGCTTCCACTGCTGCTGGGCGCGCCCACTAGAGGGCGGCGGCCTGGGCAGACGAGATACTGCGTCTGCCGCTGTAGAGAACCCGACCCAAAGCGCCGGCGGACTGAGCGGACAGGTCCTTGCGTCCGCTGCTGGAGTACCACCCTTGGCGCCCAACTGGTGATAATGCCGGACTGGGCGGACTGACAAATCTCGTTCGCGCCTGCTGAAAGGGGGGGCTTTGGAAACTTGCAGTATGTTGCGGACTGAGGGGTTAACAAGAGTGTTGTAGTCTTCTGGGCCTGTTGACTACTTCTACTCACAAATTAATATTTTTTATCAAATATAAAAATATGTTAATTAAAATTTTAAAATAAAGATTAGCACTAGATCTAGAATCCCTTTTGTAAAATAAACTATTATAAAAAACAAGCCTCTAATTTTTCCTACTTCGACCGTGGATGTTCCCAAATTCAAAAATGTCTCTTTCGAGAAAACGCTCTCTACTAAACTTTGGTTGTTCGATTAATACCCCTCGGTCAGTCAAAAACGATAAGCTTGCTTTATGCAGTGAACCACGATATTGGATTTTAGTCCAATCTTGAAGATCTATGGCATCCTCTCTCGAGGAGTGCAAGCAACTCCTTCAACCTTTGAGAGATCTACTCGTATCCACATCTCTCAGTAAATCTAGGATATGGATCTAGTATCAAAAGATAAATCAAAGATAAATCAAAGTGAAAAGTAGAGCATGACATATAAAAGAAATTTATTTTATTCCAAAGTTCATCATGATTGAAGATTAGCTATTTAAGATGATGTAAAAGCCACATAAAAAGAGAGACATGATGGGGAAATAAGAGTGCTTGAATTTAAATTACGGAAGAAAAATAAACTATGTAATTTAAATTACATAAAAAATGCAAGAAAACTAGAACTTAAACCAATAAATCTGCATAAAAATATACTCCTAGTTGACTCCCCCAGCACCGGGCTCTATCTGGAATTTATAGCAATTTTTCTGGAGAGTCACTCCCCTAGTTCATGCCCCTAAGGTCACTCCTGTCACCTAGGGTGTGTAAGCTTGGAACGACCTGGATCTGAAACTGGCATCCTATTGTAGCAGCACGCCTGAGCTGGATGTCATGCCTATGGGACACGCCTAAGACTTTAGGTTCACGCCGGTAGCATGGATGTGTATTTTTAATCTAACGTGGACTTGGAATCTGGAACTTCTTCAGCTGGACACTCCCATGTCCATCGTCACACCCCTTGTCATGGGCCAATGTATAGTGATCTATCCACTGTGAAAGAGGAGAGGGATAGGACCTTTTGGAAGAGCTGGAGTCGGGCCGACCATGCCGCGATTGCCGGAATTTGAGTTTTTGTGTTCCTTGCAACTGCACTACCAAATGGCTTGGCTCCATCAATGAGTTAGTGGAAACGATTGGTCTGGAGATGCTTTTAAGAGAGCCAACTGGGGGAGGGGAAGGGCTACACATCAATTGCGAATAATGGCCTTGAAAGCCAATTTTGGCAACCTGAAATTCCACTGAATTCCCTCCCTTTGTGGCTGGGAAAGGCCTTTGATCTCCTCCTAATTCATCAGGAGCCCTTGGCCTTCCAAGCAGTGAATGGCCTTTACTCTCCTTTTTCTCTCTCCCCATCAAAGGGAAAATGCAGCTTTCTCTCTCCTAGTCATCAATTCCAAAAAGTGAGTGTATTTTGGGTGATTATAAACATCATGAGGCTAGTGGGCCACCATAGTTGAGCTTGGGCTAGCATTTTAGGCTAGTTTGACCTAAAAATTGGTTGAGTTGACTTGGGTCAAATTAGCGATTTGGTTTGACCCCTTTAGGTCCCTTGTGACTCATTGGCCTCCCATAAGATATAAGAAGGGTTTGGTAGGGTTGGCTTGGCATCTTGGAGGCCACTTGACCCTTTCTTAGGGCGCTTTGACCATTTTAGGGTTATGGTTGACTTTGGTCAACTTTGCCTCTTTGGTTGACCCCAATGGGTCCTTGGTGACCCATTGGCCTCCCTCAGAGCTTGGGAAGGTTTAGGTGGGTCCCTTTGGTTAAGGGGGGGAGGGGGAGGGGGGTTGGTTAACTGGTCCAATACAGGTTAGTTTGACCCATTTAGGGTTATGGTAGACTTTGGTCAACTTGACCACTTTGGTTAACCCTATTGGGTCCTTGGTGACCCTATGGACCTCTTAAAGGTTTAGGTGTAACATCCGTCAGACAACTAGACCCATAGGAGTGGTTTTGTCATAACTGGGTCATGACAAAACCCTAGGAAGCCCAAAAGGGCCATGACAAGGGGTTACCACTGATCGAGTCCTCATATAATAACAGCTACTAGTCTAGCATAAGGATGGCTCCTTATGAGGCAAAATTTGGATGGAGGGGTAGGACTCCACTCTCATGGATACAGGACGAGGATCCAAAGGCTTTGGGTTCCGAGTTTGTTGAGGACACCGAGGCTCAGGTGAGATTTATACGGGACAGGATGCTAGAAGCACAGAGCCGACATGCTAAGTATTACGATGCTCGGCATCGTCAGGTGGAGTTCCGAGTGGGGGACCAATTGTTCTTGAAGATCTGACCATTGCATGCGGTTTCACGGGTATGCGGTCGAAAGAAGAAGCTCAACCCAAGATATTTGGGGCCTTAAAGGATCCGGTAGCGGATTGGTCCCTTGGCATATAGGCTGGAGCTGCCACCGGAGCTAGCGAGTCTGCACAACGTGTTCCATGTATCCTCTCTTAGGAGGGCTCTACTAAGCCCGGAGCAGCAGATTACAGCCACGGATGGTCTGGTAGCATCTGATTGGTCAGTTCACCTAAAACCGGTCCGGATTGACGACAATGGGATACGAGTCTTGCACCGCAATAAAGTACTATTGGTCAAGGTTCTATGGAGGAATCATGGGCGAGAGGAGCACACATGGGAGCCTCAGTACCTGATGCAACGGAAGTACCCAGATCTTTTCAGTCAGGTACTACTCACGACATCTCGGGATGTTACAATTTACCTTTCATATCTGAAACCCCGTAGGCCTAACTAAAATTTCGACGACGAAATTTTTTTGTTTATATATTGGTATTTATAACATCCCTCAGACAACTAGACCCCTCATAGTGGTTTTGTCATGAGTAGGTCATGAGAAAACCCTAGGAATCCCAAGAGGGCCAAGTGAACCTAGGAATGTAGGTGAGACCACTATGGTCTGCAAATAGTAAATTTTTGAACCCTAGTTTAAGATGACCATGGGGCTTTACCAATACTTCAAGACCCCACCATGGTCTCACAAATCCATTGTAAGGTCCATTAGAGCCCTAAGGGTCCATTGGAGTCAACCCATGGTGGCCAAGTTGACCTAGAACCACTCTAGGCCTAAATTGGGCAAGGTGCCCTAACTAAGGGCAGTGTGCCCTAGTAAAGCCCAACTAACCCTATCAGGGCCTTCCTAGACCTAAAGCGGGGTCAATGGGTCATTAAGTACCCATGGAGGGCATTCAAAGTGGTTAAGTTTACCAAAGTCAACTCTAACCCTAAATGGGTCAAACTGACCTATATAGGGTCAACTGACCTTCCCTTAGCCAAGTGGATCCCACTCAAGTCCTCCTAACCCTATAGTAAGGTCAATGGGATAGCTAGGACTCATTGGGGTCAATTCAAGAGGTTAAGTTGACTAAAGTCAACTCAAACACTAAATGGGTCATACTGACCTACAATTGGTCAAACTGATCTGCACAGGGCCAATTGAAGTTCCCTTAGCCAAGTGGACCTCACACATACCTTCCTAACCCTAGTGAGAGGCCAATGGGTCACCAAGGATCCATTGGGGTCAACCAAAAAGGCTATGTTGTCCCAAGTAAACTCTAGCCCTAAAGTGGTTAAAGTGCCCTGATTAAGGGTCAAGTGACCTCCAAAAGGCCAAGTCAACCCCACCTAGAACTTAGGGGAGGCCAATGGGTCCCCAAGGACCCACTAGGGGCAATCTCAAAGACCAAATTGACCATGGTCAACCCTTGTCAAGGTTTAGGTCAAGCTAGCCCAAATGGGCTAACTCAAGCTCAAGACAAATTCACTTGGGCTAACCTTGTTTTGGTGGATGAAATGAACATGTGGGCTGCCATTGGGTTAGGTAGGAGTCAAATTTAAGGCTTGGTGAGTAGGAGAGAGAAAAGTCTTCAAATAGAAGAGAGAGAAAGAGAAGGGAATAATGGGGGAATACTTTGGGGCTGATCCTTCCCCTTCCCCAACCCCTCCATTCAACTCACCAGGACAAGGGGAGTTCAACCAGCTCGTTTTGACTGGTTTGAGCCATGCCTCATCCCCCACCTACCAAGGCCGAAATTGTTGACTGGAGGCCATCAATGGCAATGCAGCCTATACCCACCTAACACCCAAATTATCCTCTTTAAAAGCTTCACTGGACTACAGCGATTCATTTCCACAACTTACCTGAAGGAGCCAAGGAGTTCCACTGTGTAGTTGTAGAAACCGAGCGGCGCCGCCTTCAAAAATGGTTTCTCGGCGATCTTCTCGACTTCAGGCCGTCTGCAAGGTCCTCCTCCTCCCCTTGTCTCGTGGTTAGATCATATCAATGCTTAGGTTCAAGGTTCGGGCTCAATTGAGCCCGAACTAATTTCTGGTTTTCATGGTTTCGGGCCGAAAACTTTCTTGGTAGAATCGCCGGAATCCACCCCTCTGGCGGCTGTGTCGCCGCCTGGCGACAGCCAACACCTCAACGGAGGTGGTGGTGGCGCTGGCCGGCCGGGGAGGTGGCCGGATGGCCGGCAAAAGAAGCTGGAAGTTGCTCCAGGAAACTTAAATCCAGGCCGTCGGCTGGATCTTGAAGACGATGGGATGACGTCCACTGTTGCGTCAAGATTCGTGCAGTAGATAATATTAAACTATAGGATATGATATATGTGTTATTTAAACTCTGTCATACTTATGGTATGTAATGTTCTTAATTTTTAAAAATACGTAGTCTCCTCTACTGAAAAGGTCACAAACATGAAGTTTGTAGCCTAAGGGTCTACTTTAATTCAAAATTGATTTGAACCGATTTGGACCTCAGGTTGGACTAGGGCACCCATTTTGGTGGGGTCTATACATAGGGCTAGGCAAAAATTAAAATGGATGCCGACCATTCATCCCTGGTCCAAATGACTTCAAATTTTGGCACGAAGTCCTCCTAAACTATATCTAGGTCCTGCCCAAAAATGCGAATTTTTTGGGACAAGTTTTCTATAGTTTTTAGAATTATTTAATTTCTTTAGGGTAAATTAATTAAGGGACCAAATGGCCTCCAAACTCACCCAAATTTTGGTCAGAGATGCTTGGGGTCATTATAAGGCTTTTGTTAAAATTTCATCACATTTGGATGTGGTTTGAATAGAAATCATGCCAACCCTAGCCTTGCCCTAATTAGGGCATTAAGGTCAAAACGTGCACTTTAGGTTTTGAGTGGCCAAATCATCTCAACAGAGTTTGAAATTGGGGCCACATGCTTGGCATGGATTGTAACATCTATCCATGGAAGATGGGGTAGATTGGAGTAGATTTGCCCTAAGATCTAAGGACATACCCTAAGGAAGGGAATTTGTGCCTTGTGAAGGGCATGATGCCAAAAGACGTTGAATGAACTTCAAATTTAGTAAGGATGGTGCTAGGGTAGTTTTAGCCCTCTGTTAAAAATTTTAGGGGATTTGGAAAAGGGTATGCCTCACAAAACCCTAACCCTAGTTTAAGGCACAAACATTTTAGTGCTAGAATAGGTTAGTAAAACTCCTTGACCAATAATGAAATTTAAGTACTGTAGTCATAAGGATAGATTGAACCTCTGGTAATTTAATTGAGAATTTTGGATCAATATTCTTACCACTTCCTTTGTAACTCATGGTTTTGCCCTAATTAATCATTAGGTCATTATGATCCCACTGCCCATAGGAAGGTCTTGAAAATTTGGCAAAGGGATTTTTAGTCCTCAATGCCTATGTATGAATATTATTAGAATTTTTGGATATATATTTGCAGTACCTACTTCACAAGCTCAATAACTTGAAAAATTATGAAATAATTTGTTTAGAGCTTATTACTTGCAAATAAATTATGAAACCTGACTTAGAGCATTTATAATTCCTTGTAAACATCCTTGAATTTTCTCAGAATTTTTGGAAATAGTTTTGCTGCACTTGCTTCTTAAGATTGATAAAAATAGTTTATATTGATAAATTGATTTAGAGGCTTAACCTTACTGGAAAATTGGGATACTTTTGGATTCTGTGTTTAATAACCATCTTGAATTTATCATAAATTTGGTAGAGTATTTACTTGTCTGAAATTGGTAATTCATGTTCAAACTTGGGATTTTTGGATGACTAGAATAATTAAATAAAATATCGGATAAATAGGGAAAATTATGAAATTCTGGTGTTATGCTAAAAAGGTCATGACAGCCCTCTAATAATTATTATAGGGCTATTGGATGAATATTTTGAGCACGTCCCATGTTACACATCATATGCCTTAGGTGGTCTACATTTAGTAAAACTGCAGGAATTAAGTTGGAGTATGATTTTGGGTACTTGAGTCGGGGTTAGTTGTTTGATGGGTTGGATGAATAGAAATGAGTTAATCATTGGAAGTTGGGATGAGTAGGGTGTTGGATTGGCTAGTGTTAAGTGTGCTCAGGGTCGACGAAATTTCGTCTTCCCCGTAGGAGAGGAAGTGGCACTTACACTCGGGTTAGATCCAATACAACATTTAAGGGACTAGGAGTTGGGTATTAACCAATAATAGTAAGTGCCTTGTGAAAGGGAGCTCTGGGCATAATCTCATCATAGTTCCAAGTGCCCTCAAGAGCCCTTCACGGAGAATACCTTGGGCAGTCCTGGGCTAAATCTAAACTGTAGGCAAAATTGGAATACAAGAGTAAATAGTAAATCTAGGGTTTCACCTTCACACACCTCGATGTCTCGGGGAGATAGGTTGGGTCACTCGAGCAGTAGGCCCAATGGTTTTGGTGATGGGCAGGTTGGCTCGGCGAGCTTTGGCTCGGTTGTTGTTTATGACAGGCGGGATGGTCCGCGGAGCTTTGACTCGGTAGCTGATACATAAGGTTGCATGTGCATAAGGTATAAGGTGGTGGGTCTTTAGTATTGGTGAGTCGATGCACCGACACCAATACGTCGACTCGGTGAGTGTGGTTAGCACTTGGACAAATAAAGTCCATTACGCCAGCCGACAAGATTAGGCAGGAGCACCGCTTAGTGCACCAGCGTTGAGGCGTACGATGTAACGTCCTGAATTGCACTAGGCCCCTTGTGCATGTTTTTGAGCCAGGAGAACTGACTTGGGCTCAGGGGAGTGCTGACAACTGGGAAGCATGTAACAGCCAAAAGTGTGGGATCGGCAAATTTTTGGTGACACGGCCTGGGACACGGGCGTGTCCCAGGGCGTGTCCTGCTCGGCTGCGTAGCAGTCGCGAGGTCGACGAAAATGAGTTCGATGAAATGTTCGAGCGAGACACGCCCCGTGTCACGGGCGTGTCTGGGGCGTGACCTAAGGTGTGTCTAGGGCGTGACCTAGGGCGTGTACACCATTATGTCGACACTCGAGACTTTAGTCGACGAAAATGGTCGACAGGGGGAACACGCCCAGTGTCATGGGCATGTCCCATCCGATACGGGCGTATTGGAGGCGTGTGTTCCCTCTGGTCGATGACCAGCGCTCGATGATCGTCGAGTGTCAAGTATGGGGTATACGAACTATGACACGGGAGTGTCATAGGACTTGTCCCGCTCATCCTCGAGTAGATCTCGTGTAGGTAGAAATATACTCAAGTAGGTGGAAAAGTACTCGAAGAATAGGGGGTGACACGGGTGTGTCATCCCTGTGACACGGGCGTGTCCTATCCGGGTACTCGAGTAGTTAGTTTTCTCTCGAGTAAGTCTCGAGAGGGTTACACGCCCCATGTCACGGGCATGACTGGGCCGACACGGGCGTGTCCCACCCGTGTGTCATGTTGAGTATTGAACCGACACATAAAAACCGTCGTAACGCTTCGCCTAAGCAGGACACGGGTAAGGACACAGGCGTGTCCCTACCCGTGTCATTTTTATATAAAAGGGGAAGTGATAACCCTAGCTTATTTCACTCCTCATTACAGACGTTTTTCTGAGAGAAACTCCTGTTGAGAGAAGGAAGTCGCTAGATCTAGTTCTAGAGGAGAAGATCCGCCGTCGCCGTGGAAAAGAAGATGTCGTCGAGAAGAGTCACGAGATCCATGGCTGGAAATGGTGGAAATGCCAGAAATGAGGTGAGCTTCCTACCCTCTCCCTTGGTGATAGATCTTTAGTTATTTCCTTAGGAGAGATATCGACTCAAGAGAGTTTTGGTGGAGAGAAGGAGTTTTCTAGGGATGGCCAACAAGACCCTCATCATATAAGTTTGTATGGGAACTCTTATACGATGAGTTACTTTTATGTAACACCATCCTTAACTTATAAGTTTGTATGGGCATTCTTATAAGTTAATATACTTTCCTGTTGTAGTTACCTGTACTTGTTGATTTACTAATATTGTTATTCAAGTAGAACTGCGAGTTTATAATACTGGTATTCATGTACTATTACCACCTGCTTGTACCTGCTTTAATACTTGTATTATACTTGTACCCCTTTTCCTTTCTCCGCCTGGTACCGAGGATTCGCCGGGGGAGCGTATGTGAAGCCACTTAGTCTTTCGACTAACGATTGCTACATCTTCCTTTTTAAGAGGTCACCCCACAGGTAGAGCAGCCGCAGACTTTGCAGCAGGACATCCAGGCCAGGACGATAGGGCCTGAAGTGACGGTGTCGTCGATACCGTCCGTTACGGATGTGAGTGTTGTGAGATTCTATTGTAGCCCATTTGGGCAATTTTATAGCTGTACTCTGATATTGTATATGCATCTTTTAGCTTCTCTATTTATTTTACTATTTGGACCCTACTTGCTTGGTGTGGATTTGACTTCTTGCTTATATTATGGTTGGGTTGGCATGTTTATATTGATATTGGTTGTTGCCGGCGGAATAGGCGTCTTGTGGTACAGGTTAGCCCATGCGCTAATGCTACCGCAAGGCGGCTGTTCCGGGCATAAGACTCCCTTCGTGCCGTGTTTTGGGATCCGGGAGGGGGCGGGGTCTTACATACAATATGTCTGACTGGTAGTGTAATTACCAGTTTAGAGGTGGGTGAGGTCCAACCCACCGCTTCCGTTTTCCACTACGGAGGTATCCTGGGAGGTTCAGCTACAGAAAGGGGGAACTAAAGGTTTGTGTACACAGAGTCGGGTGGGTGAGTTGTACTTGCATGATCACATCATGGCGTAATTGTATTTCATAGCATAATCATCGCATATAACCCGACACCTATTGTATAAGTGGTATGGGACGCTTTATACAATAGGCCCTGCAAAACGACCCCTTGGTTTATAAGTTCGTACGAGCGTGCTTATAAGTTAAGGTTTTTATTTAGTAAAATATATGCTTGCTAGAAAACCGACATCGTATCATATAAATTGGTATGAGACTTTTATACGATAGGAGCCCTGCAAAAGATCCCTTGTCTTATGTGTTTTCATATAAGTTAAGGTTACTTTCTTGTTCAGTTTTTCACACCTTATTTACGGCCATATATACTATAGAACTGCTAGATTAGTTCCGCCGCCATCTGATTAATTGTTATTCTCTACCTTCGTGTCCTCTCCTTTTTTTCTCCCCGCTCGGTGCCTAGGAACCATGGGGGAAGGGACGGGGGATGATAGGACTTAGTATTTTAGACTAACGGTTTTCGAACCACATCATTTTAGGGGACCGTGGAGCCCAGCATGGAGGAGCAGCCCCGGAGGTCGGCATGCATGGAGATGGGGCAATCTAGTATTAGAGTTCAGACGGTAAGGAATGTGAGTCCTATTCGCTACTAGTTGTTTTAGTTTTGCTTCCGCGATGAGAGATTTGTAGTGAGACATTGATGTACTGGGCATGAGCACAAGATTTTAGTATTTCATTATATCTATGGACACTCCCATCGTGTAGTTTATTTACTATTTATGTGATTTTTGTGGACTTGCCTTTATTATTTTGCTACAGTTGTCATCGTTTTGGCCGACAGGATCAGTGTTTTGTAGTGATGATCTTCCCGGGTGTGAAGGTGTCACTGTAAAGCGGCGGTTCCGGGCCTAAGACCGCGGTGTTTTAAAGAAAAAAAAGGGAGGGTGTTTTAAAATTGGTATCAGAGCCAGGTTTCGATCCTGGAACCTGTTGGTTATGGATAGCAGGTCGTGGATACCAGGGCAGACACCATAGGCAAGAGAGGGAGAAAGTGTATGCACTGGATCTTACTCAACAACGGAATTCGGAGAAAGTGATCACATGTACTCCAATTAATTTTAAGTTTTCTCTTTCCTAAAAAATTAGAGTTATGTATATGGAACTAAAAAACCAGGAAAGAAAACCACAATTAGATTTCTAAGACTTAAAACTACCCCAGGCATAGTCTTCATCAGCGGCAAGCCCGGTTATACACTATTCGATACGGGTGCTTCGCACTCGTTTGTGTCGGAAGCCTTCGTGGACGGACTGGAAGGTGTGGAGGGTTCACTGGCTTGATGATGAGGATACGGCTACCAGACAGATCGGAGTTATTCACCACCACCCGCTACAACATGGAGTCGGAGATCGGCGGAAAGATATTTGAAGCACTAGCGACAATCATGAAGATTCCAGTCTTTGATTTGATCCTGGGAATGACATGGTTGCACTGGAACCATGCTCAGATTGACTGCATGTCCAAGAGGATTACTATGAGGCATGGGGATTCCTATATAGTCATCGAATGTATTAGATCTGTTCGCCCTCTCTTGCTATCATCCATATAGGACGGCAAGGCCCACTTGCAGGGCGAGGAAGTCTATGAAGTGATGTTTGAAATGTTTGAGGCCAAGGGTTCCATCTCGGATATCCCGGTGGTGCGAGATTTTGCCGACGTATTCCCAGGGAAGCTGCCAGGGCTACCCCCACACCGGGAGGAAGATTTCCGGATACAGCTGGTGCTGGCGGCTAAGACGGCATCTAGATACCCTTACCGGATGACCCCGAAGGAGTTGACAGAGTTTCGAAGACAGCTCCAGGAACTAGTGGAAGCCGGATTTGTCCGGCCAAGCTCTTCACCATGGGGATCCCCAATGTTGTTAGTCAAGAAGGACGGGACACTTAGGTTGTGCATCGACTACCGAGCACTGAACCGACTGACGGTCCGGAATACCTATCCATTGCCAAAGATAGATGAGTTGTTCGATCAGCTGGAGGGGGCACATTTCTTTTCAAAATTGGATTTGAGGTCGGGTAACTATTAGCTGCGGATCCAGGAGGAGGACATTCCGAAGACAGCCTTCAGTAGCAGATATGGGCTATTCGAATTCACCGTGATGCGTTTCGGGCTCACGAATGCACCGTCGATGTTCATGAGCCTCATGAATCAGGTATTTGAGGCATATCTGGATGTGTTCGTCATTGTATTTATTCATGACATCCTCATTTACTCGAGGACAGAGGAGCAACACACACGACATCTGACGCTGACCCTAGAGAGACTGCGGGAGCACCAGCTTTATGAGAAGATCAGCAAATGCTAGTTCTGGTTGAGGGGGTTGGCTTTTCTAGGCCATATCATCAGGGGTATGCCTAACTAGAATTTCGAGGACGAAATGTTTTTGTTTATATATTGGGATTTGTAACATCTCTCAGACAATTAGACTCCTAGGAGTGTTTTTGCCATGACTAGGTCATGACAAAACCCTAGGAAGCCCAAGAGGGCCAAGTGAACCTAGGAATGTAGGTGAGACCACTATGGTCTGCAAATAGTAAATTTTTGAACCCTAGTTTAAGATGACCATGGAGCTTTACCAAGACTTCATGACCCCACCATGGTCTCACCAATCCATTGTAAGGTCCATTAGAGCCCTAAGGGTCCATTGGAGTCAACTCAGGGTGGCCAAGTTGACCTAGAACCATTCTAGGCCTAAATTGGGCAAGGTGCCCTGACTAAGGGCAGTGTGCCCAATTAAAGCACAAATAACCCTACCAGGGCCTTCCTAGACCTAAAGTGGGGTCAATGGGACACTAAAGACCCATGGAGGGTAGTCAAAGTGGTTAAGTTGACCAAAGTCAACTCTAACCCTAAATGGGTCAAACTAACCTATACAGGGTCAACTGACCTTCCTTAGCCAAGTGGATCCCACTAAAGTCCTCCTAACCCTATAGTAAGGTCAATGGGTCACATAGGACTCATTGGGGTCAATCGAAGAGGTTAAGTTGAACAAAGTCAACTCTAACCCTGAATGGGTCAAACTGACCTACAATGGGTCAAATTGATCTACAGAGGGCCAATTGAAGTTCCCTTAGCCAAGTGGACCCCAAACATACCTTCTTAACCCTAGTGAGAGGCCAATGGGTCACCAAGGAACCATTGGGGTCAACCAAAAAGGCTAAGTTGACCGAAGTCAACTCTAGCTCTAAAGTGGTCAAAGTGCCCGCAAGTGACCTCCAAAAGGCCAAGTCAAGCCCAAGTAGACCTTAGGGGAGGCCAATGGGTCACCAAGGATCCACTAGGGGCAACCTCAAAGACAAAATTGACCATGGTCAACCCTAGTCAAGGTTTAGGTCAAGCTAGCCCAAATGGGCTAACTCAAGCTCAAGCGAAATTCAATTGGGCTAACCTTCTTTTGGTGGATGAAATGAACATGTGGTTTGCCATTGGGTTAGGTAGGAGTCAAATTTCAGGCTTGGTGAGTAGGAGAGAGTAAAGTCTTCAAATGGAAGAGAGAGAAAGAGAAGGGAATAATGGGGGAAGACTTTAGGGCTCATCCTTCCCCTTCCCCCCCCCCCCCCCCCCCCCCCCGCATTCAACTCACCAGGAAAAGGAGAGTTCAACCAGCTGGTTTTGACCGGTTTGAGCCATGCCTCATCCACCACCTACCATGGACGAAATTGTTGACTAGAGGCCATCAATGGAAATGCAGCCTACACCCACCTAACACCCCAATTATCCTCTTTAAAAGCTTCACTGGACTCCAGGGATTCATTTCCACAACTTACCTGAAGCTGCCAAGGAGTTCCACTATGCAGTTGCAGAAACCGAGTGGTGCCACCTTCAAAAAAGGTTTCCCGACGATCTTCTCGACTTCAGGTCGCCGGTAAGGTCCTACTCCTCCCCTTTCCTCGTGGTTAGATCATAACAATGCTTAGGTTCAAGGTTCGGGCTCAATTGAGCCCAAACCAATTTCTTGTTTTCATGGTTTTGGGCCGAAAAGTTTCTTGGTAGAACCACCGGAATCCGCCCCTCCGGCGGCTGTGCCGCCGCCTGGCGACAGCCACCACCTCAACGGAGGTGGTGGTGGCGGTGGCCGGCCGGGGAGATGGCCGGATGGCCGGCGGAAGCATCTGGAAGTTGCTCCACGAAACTAAAATCCAGGCCATCGGCTGGAGCTTGAAGACGACGGGATGTCGTCCACTGTTGCGTCAAGATTCGTGCAGCAGATAATATTAAACTATAGGATATGATATATGTGTTATTTAAATTCTGTCACACTTATGGTATTTAATGTTCTTATTTTTTAAAAATACTTATTCTCCTCTACTAAAAAAGTCACCAACATGAGGTTTGTAGCCATAAGGGTCTTCTTTAATAAAAAATTGATTTGAGCCAATTTGGACATGTGGTTGGACTAGGGAACCCATTTTAGTGGGGTCTATACATAGGGCTAGGCAGAAATTAAAATGGATGCCCACCCTTCATCCATGGTATAAATGACTTCAAATTTTTTCACGGAGTCCTCCTAAACTATATCTAGGCCTGCCCAAAAATAAGAATTTTTGGGGACAATATTTCTATAGTTTTTGGAATTAGATAATTTTTCTAGAGTAAATTAATTAAGGGACCAAATGGCCTCCAAACTCACACAAGTTTTTGTGAGAGATGATTGTGGTCATTATAAGGCTCTGGTTAAATTTTCATCACATTTGGCGGTGGTTTGAACTGAAATCATGCAAACCCTAGCCTTGTCGTAATAAGGGAATTTTCGTCAAAACGTGCACTTTGGGTTTTGAGTGCCCAAATCACCTCAACAGAGGTTGAAATTGGAGCCACTAGCTTGGCATGGATTTTAACACTTCCCCATGGAAGATGGGGTAGATTGGAGTAGATTTGCCCTAAGATCTAAGGCACAACCCTATGGAAGGGCTTTTGTTCCTTGTGAAGGGCATGATGGCCAAAATACCTTGAATGAACTTCAAATTTGGTAAGGGATGGTGCTAGGGTAGTTTTAGTCCTCTGGTAAAAATTTTAGGGGATTTGGAAAAGGGTATGCCTCACAAAATCCTAACCCTAGTTTAAGGCATAAACATTGTAGTGCTATAATAGGTTAGTAAAACTTCTTGAACAATAATGAAATTTAAGGGTAGTGTAGGTTATAAGGATAGATTGAACCTCTGGTAATTTAATTGAGGAATTTTGGGTTCAATATTCTTAGCACTTCCTTTGTAACACATGGTTTTGCCCTATTATTAATCATTAGGTCATTATGATCTCACTGTCCATTTGAAGGTCTTGAAAATTTGGCAAGGGAGGTTTTTAGACATCAATGCCTATGTATGAATATTTATTAGAATTTGTGGAATACAGATTTGCAAGTACCTACTTCTGACAAGCTCAATTACTTGGAAAATTGTGAAATAATTTGTATTAGAGCACATTACTTACACATAAATTATGAAACCTTAACTTAGAGCAATTTATAATGTCCTTGCAATCATCCTCGAATTTTCTCACAATTTTTGGAAATAGTTTTGCTACACTTGCCTCTTAAGAATTGATAAAAATAGTTTATATTGATAAAATTGATTTAGAGGCTTAACCTTACTGGAAAATTGGGATACTTTGGATTCTGTGTTTAATAACCATCTTGAATTTATCATAAATTTGGTAGAGTATTTACTTGTCTCAAATTGGTAATTCATGTTCAAACTTGGGATTTTTGGATGACTAGAATAATTAAATAAAATATCGGATAAATAGGGAAAATTATGAAATTCTTGGTGTTATGCTAAAAAGGTCAATGACAGCCCTCTAATAATTGTTATAGGGCTATTGGATGAATATTTTGAGCTACGTCCCATGTTACACATCATATGCCTTAAGTGGTCTACATTTAGTAAAACTGCAGGAATTAAGTTGGAGTATGATTTTGGGCACTTGAGTCGGGGTTAGTTGTTTGATCTGGGTTGGATGAATAGAAATGAGTTAATCATCGTGGAAGTTGGGATGAGTAGGGTGTTGGATTGGCTAGCGTTAAGTGTGCTCAGGGTCGACGAAATTTCGTCTTCCCCGTAGGAGTGGAAGTGGCACTTACACTCGGGTTATATCCAATACAACATTTAAGGGACTAGGAGTTGGGTATTAACCAATAATAGTAAGTGCCTTGTGAAAGGGAGCTCTGGGCATAATCCCATCATAGTTCCAAGTGCCCTCAAGAGCCCTTCACGGAGAATACCTTGGGCAGTCCTGGGCTAAATCTAAACTGTAGGCAAAATTGGAATACAAGAGTAAATAGTAAATCTAGGGTTTCACCTTCACACACCTCGATGTCTCGGGGAGATAGGTTGGGTCACTCGGGCAGTAGGCCCTGTGGTTTTGGTGATGGGCAGGTTGGCCCGGCGAGCTTTGGCTCGGTTGTTGTTTATGACAGGCGGGATGGTCCGCGGAGCTTTGACTCGGTAGCTGATACATAAGGTTGCATGTGCATAAGGTATAAGGTGGTGGGTCTTTAGTATTGGTGAGTCGATGCACCGACACCAATACGTTGACTCGGTGAGTGTGGTTAGCACTTGGACAAATAAAGTCCATTACGCCAGCCGACAAGATTAGGCAGGAGCACCGCTTAGTGCACCAGCGTTGAGGCGTACGATGTAACGTCCTGAATTGCACTAGGCCCCTTGTGCATGTTTTTGAGCCATGAGAACTGACTTGGGCTCAGGGGAGTGCTGACAACTGGGAAGCATGTAACAGCCAAAAGTGTGGGATCGGCAAATTTTTGGTGACACGACCTGGGACACGGGCGTGTCCCAGGGCGTGTCCTGCTCGGCTGCGTAGCAGTCGCGAGGTCGACGAAAATGGGTTCGATGAAATGTTCGAGCGAGACACGCCCCGTGTCACGGGCATGTCTGGGGCGTGACCTAAGGTGTGTCTGGGGCGTGACCTAGGGCGTGTACACCATTGTGTCGACACTCGAGACTTTGGTCGACGAAAATGGTCGACAGGGGGAACACGCCCAGTGTCATGGGCATGTCCAATCCGACACGGGCATATTGGAGGCGTGTGTTCCCTCTGGTCGATGACCAGCGCTCGATGATCGTCGAGTGTCAAGTATGGGGTACACGAACTATGACACGGGAGTGTCATAGGACGTGTCCCGCTCATCCTCGAGTAGATCTCGTGTAGGTAGAAATATACTCGAGTAGGTGGAAAAGTACTCGAAGAATAGGGGGTGACACGGGTGTGTCATCCCTGTGACACTGGCGTGTCCTATCCGGGTACTCGAGTAGTTAGTTTTCTCTCGAGTAAGTCTCGAGAGGGTTACACGCCCCATGTCACGGGCATGACTGGGCCGACACGGGCGTGTCCCACCCGTGTGTCATGTTGAGTATTGAACCGACACATAAAAACCGTCGTAACGCTTTGCCTAAGTAGGACACGGGTAAGGACACAGGCGTGTCCCTACCCGTGTCATTTTTATATAAAAGGGGAAGTGATAACCCTAGCTTATTTCACTCCTCATTACAGACGTTTTTCTGAGAGAAACTCCTGTTGAGAGAAGGAAGTCGCTAGATCTAGTTCTAGAGGAGAAGATCCGCCGTCGCCATGGAAAAGAAGATGTCGTCGAGAAGAGTCACGAAATCCATGGCCGGAAATGGTGGAAATGCCAGAAATGAGGTGAGCTTCCTACCCTCTCCCTTGGTGATAGATCTTTAGTTATTTCCTTAGGAGAGATATCGACTCAAGAGAGTTTTGGTGGAGATAAGGAGTTTTCTAGGGATGGCCAACAAGACCCTCATCATATAAGTTTGTATGGGAACTCTTATACGATGAGTTACTTTTATGTAACACCATCCTTAACTTATAAGTTTGTATGGGCATTCTTATAAGTTAATATACTTTCCTGTTGTAGTTACCTATACTTGTTGATTTACTAATATTGTTATTCAAGTAGGACTGCTAGTTTATAATGCTGGTATTCATGTACTATTACCACCTGCTTGTACCTGCTTTACTACTTGTATTATACTTGTACCCCTTTTCCTTTCTCCGCCCGATACCGAGGATTCGCCGGGGGAGCGTATGTGAAGCCACCTAGTCTTTCGACTAACGATTGCAACATTTTCCTTTTTAAGAGGTCACCCCACAGGTAGAGCAGCCGCAGACTTTGCAGCAGGACATCCAGGCCAGGACGATAGGGCCTGAAGTGACGGTGTCGTCGCTACCGTCCGTTACGGATGTGAGTGTTGTGAGATTCTGTTGTATCCCATTTGGGCAATTTTATAGCTGTACTCTGATATTGTATAGGCATGTTTTAGCTTCTCTATTTATTTTACTATTTGGACCCTACTTGCTTGGTGTGGATTTGACTTCTTGCTTATATTATGGTTGGGTTGGCATGTTTATATTGATATTGGTTGTTGCCGGCGGAATAGGCGTCTTGTGGTACAGGTTAGCCCATGCGCTAATGCTACCGCAAGGCGGCTGTTCCGGGCATAAGACCCCATTCGTGCCGTGTTTTGGGATCTGGGAGGGGGGGGTCTTACATACAATATGTCTGACTGGTAGTGTAATTACCAGTTTAGAGGTGGGTGAGGTCCAACCCACCGCTTCCGTTTTCCACTACGGAGGTATCCTGGGAGGTTCGGCTACAGAAAGGGGGAACTAAAGGTTTGTGTACACAGAGTCGGGTGGGTGAGTTGTACTTGCATGATCACATCATGGCATAATTGTATTTCATAGCATAATCATCGCATATAACCCGACACCTATTGTATAAGTGGTATGGGACGCTTTATACAATAGGCCCTGCAAAATGACCCCTTGGTTTATAAGTTCGTGCGAGCGTGCTTATAAGTTAAGGTTTTTATTTAGTAAAATATATGCTTGCTAGAAAACCGACACCGTATCATATAAATTGGTATGAGACTTTTATACGATAGGAGCCCTGCAAAAGATCCCTGGTCTTATGTGTTTTCATATAAGTTAAGGTTACTTTCTTTTTCAGTTTTTCACACCTTATTTACGGCCATATATACTATAGAACTGCTAGATTAGTTCCGCCATCATCTGATTAATTGTTATTCTCTACCTTCGTGTCCTCTCCTTTTTTTTCTCCCCGCTCGGTGCCTAGGATCCATGGGGGAAGGGGCGGGGGATGATAGGACTTAGTATTTTAGACTAACGGTTTTCGAACCACATCATTTTAGGGGACCGTGGAGCCCAGCATGGAGGAGCAGCCCCGGAGGTCGGCATGCAAGGAGATGGGGCAATCTAGTACTAGAGTTCAGACGGTAAGGAATGTGAGTCCTATTCGCTACTAGTTGTTTTAGTTTTGCTTCCGCGATGAGAGATTTGTAGTGAGACATTGATGTACTGGGCATGAGCACAAGATTTTAGTATTTCATTATATCTATGGACACTCCCATCGTGGAGTTTATTTACTATTTATGTGATTTTTGTGGACTTGCCTTTATTATTTTGCTACAGTTGTCATCGTTTTGGCCGTCAGGATCAGCGTTTTGTAGTGATGATCTTCCCGGGTGTGAAGGTGTCACTGTAAAGCGGCGGTTCTGGGCCTAAGACCGCGGTGTTTTAAAGAAAAAAAGGGAGGGTGTTTTAAAATTGGTATTAGGGCCAGGTTTCGATCCTGGAACCTGTTGGTTATGGATAGCAGGTCGTGGATACCAGGGCAGACACCATAGGCAAGAGAGGGAGAAAGTGTATGCACTGGATCTTACTCAACAACGGAATTCGGAGAAAGTGATCACATGTACTCCAATTAATTTTAAATTTTCTCTTTCCTAAAAAATTAGAGTTATGTATATGGAACTAATAAACCAGGAAAGAAAACCACAATTAGATTTCTAAGACTTAAAACTACCCCAGGCATAGTCTTCATCAGCGGCAAGCCCGGTTATACACTATTCGATACGGGTGCTTCGCACTCGTTCGTGTCGGAAGCCTTCGTGGACGGACTGGAAGGTGTGGAGGGTTCACTGGCTTGATGATGAGGATACGGCTACCAGACAGATCAGAGTTATTCACCACCACCCGCTACAACATGGAGTCAGAGATCGGTGGAAAGATATTTGAAGCACTAGCGACAATCATGAAGATTCCAGTCTTTGATTTGATCCTGGGAATGACATGGTTGCACTGGAACCATTCTCAGATTGACTGCATGTCCAAGAGGATTACTATGAGGCATGGGGATTCCTATATAGTCATCGAATGTATTAGATCTGTTCGCCCTCTCTTGCTATCATCCATACAGGCCGTCAAGGCCCACTTGCAGGGGGAGGAAGTCTATGAAGTGATGTTTGAAATGTTTGAGGCCAAGGGTTCCATCTCGGATATCCCGGTGGTGCGAGATTTTGCCGACGTATTCCCAGGGAAGCTGCCAGGGCTACCCCCACACTGGGAGGAAGATTTCCGGATACAGCTGGTGCTGGCGGCTAAGACGGCATCTAGATACCCTTACCGGATGGCCCCGAAGGAGTTGACAGAGTTTCGAAGACAACTCCAGGAACTAGTGGAAGCCGGATTTGTCCGGCCAAGCTCTTCACCATGGGGAGCCCCAATGTTGTTCGTCAAGAAGGACGGGACACTTAGGTTGTGCATCGACTACCGAGCACTGAACCGACTGACGTTCCGGAATACCTATCCATTGCCAAAGATAGATGAGTTGTTCGATCAGCTGGAGGGGGCGCATTTCTTTTCAAAATTGGATTTGAGGTCGGGTAACTATTAGCTGCGGATCTAGGAGGAGGACATTCCAAAGACAGCCTTCAGTAGCAGATATGGGCTATTCGAATTCACCGTGATGCGTTTCGGGCTCACGAATGCACCGTCGACGTTCATGAGCCTCATGAATCAGGTATTTGAGGCATATCTGGATGTGTTCGTCATTGTATTTATTCATGATATCCTCATTTACTCGAGGACAGAGGAGCAACACACACGACATATGACGCTGACCCTAGAGAGACTGCGGGAGCACCAGCTTTATGAGAAGATCAGCAAATGCTAGTTCTGGTTAAGGGGGTTGGCTTTTCTAGGCTATATCATCAGGGGTATGCCTAACTAGAGTTTCGAGGACGAAATGTTTTTGTTTATATATTGGGATTTGTAACATCCCTCAGACAATTAGACTCCTAGGAGTGTTTTTGCCATGACTAGGTCATGACAAAACCCTAGGAAGCCCAAGAGGTCCAAGTGAACCTAGGAATGTAGGTGAGACCACTATGGTCTACAAATAGTAAATTTTTGAACCCTAGTTTAAGATGACCATGGAGCTTTACCAAGACTTCATGACCCCACCATGGTCTCACCAATCCATTGTAAGGTTCATTAGAGCCCTAAGGGTCCATTGGAGTCAACTTAGTGTGGCCAAGTTGACCTAGAACCATTCTAGGCCTAAATTGGGCAAGGTGCCCTAACTAAGGGCAGTGTGCCCTATTAAAGCACAAATAACCCTACCAGGGCCTTCCTAGACCTAAAGTGGGGTCAATGGGACACTAAGGACCCATGGTGGGTAGTCAAAGTGGTTAAGTTGACCAAAGTCAACTCTAACCCTAAATGGGTCAAACTAACCTGTACAGGGTCAACTGACCTTCCTTAGCCAAGTGGATCCCACTAAAGTCCTCCTAACCCTATAGTAAGGTCAATGGGTCACATAGGACTCATTGGGGTCAATCGAAGAGGTTAAGTTGAACAAAGTCAACTCTAACCCTGAATGGGTCAAACTGACCTACAATGGGTCAAATTGATCTACACAGGGCCAATTGAAGTTCCCTTAGCCAAGTGGACCCCAAACATACCTTCTTAACCCTAGTGAGAGGCCAATGGGTCACCAAGGAACCATTGGGGTCAACCAAAAAGGCTAAGTTGACCGAAGTCAACTCTAGCTCTAAAGTGGTCAAAGTGCCCGCAAGTGACCTCCAAAAGGCCAAGTCAAGCCCACCTAGACCTTAGGGGAGGCCAATGGGTCACCAAGGACCCACTAGGGGCAACCTCAAAGACAAAATTGACCATGGTCAACCCTAGTCAAGGTTTAGGTCAAGCTAGCCCAAATGGGCTA